>CM031605.1:41353235-41383235 GCA_018398815.1 Conus ventricosus
AAACAGTTCAGTTGAGTGCGACACTCAACACAGTTTGACACAGCATAACACAGCATAAGCACAGAGTGCAGCACCCTTATAGTACAACATGGCAAATTGCTTACATCTTTGTTTTCCCATGGACATCTCTGTGCTTTGGTCTGTACCTGCATTTACAGAAACTAAAACTTCCATTCACACAACACCTGCCGCTTGACCATCTCCATTATATACAGATGTAATCTTGGGCCTTTTGAAGTGGTGTTAGCAGTATGACATTTTGTACACAGAAAAGATAGAGTTTGACACAAGCCAGGCCCATGTAGACCCATGTAAGAGACTAGCGTATGAATGACTTCTGCTTTCTCATGAGATTTATCTTTTGATTGCATGAACCATCTGGTCAGTAAAATTGGAAAACTTCTTAAAGGTATCAAAACAGGAGTTGAAACATTTTGGTAAAATGTTTATTCCATTTCAAACCTCCATTTAGGAACCAACTGAAAAGAACCAAATATTAGTCAGAGGAAGTTGGGAACTGTCACTCCTTTTACACCACAACATAATTGCTAGATCTATGTCAAGGAGCCATTTTCTGTAATTGAAGTCTAACTCACTGTGACTGTTGCTTTTGGGTGTGTGTGTTTCACATGTAAGAGTGTGTGATAGCAGTTTTAGGGAGATGAGAAAGAGTATAGGTGGATGGTTCACATGCAGATGTGTCTTGGGCTGTTTATGTGCACAGGCGTGTCTATATGTGCTTGTTTGAATGTGTTTTCAACAGAAGTAGAATAAAAGAGTGTATATGAACAAGATGTGTATAGTACTTTGGTTTTTAGTTTTATACAATCATACAGGCGTTAAGCTAGAGCAATTTTTTTGCGACGAGTCGCAATTAATGAAATATGTCCATTGTTATTGATTGAAAGTACAAACTGTGGGTAATATTTTTTCACAGAAACAGGACACCTTACGCTATGAACCTGCCTGTAGATGTATACATGGCAAAGTCAGTGTTGGCCGCTAACAGTGAGGTCTGACTCATACATGATTTATAGTCACAATTAGTGTCAATGAAACAAGGCTCACAGCAGCATCATGCAATCACAACAGGTGTACAGTATATGCAGTCTGGTTGAGACACGGGCAGAATTTGAGAACTGCATGCGCTTTTGACTTTTGTGATAAGAATCAACATTGGTGCATAGTCAGTCACTGTTGATAGCAGTTCCAAAGTGTTTGCACTATACATATAATGTGTAATTTAAACCAGGTACTTGGAAGACATATACAAGGAAGAAACAAGCAACCTTCTTTTTTGAGCTGAGTTTTTCGATTTTGTTTGCACTTGCATGCTCCACCCTTCTCCTTTTTCTCCCACCCCACCACCCCCTCCCCTCACACACCCTCCTTGTTTCTCGGTAGGAAATTGTAGCCTGGTTTCTTGATATATAGTAGGTGCATTTTTGTGAGTAGATTGTCACTGTGAGGTGTATGTGTGCGTAGTGTGTAAAATGTTCATGTAAAGAGTGGTGAGCTCATATGAGATGATGGGTGATAAGTATGTTTACAATCAATGCTGCTATTATTATCATTATGAAACAGCAATTTTGAAAGGGAGAAATGAAAGCGTTTGATCTGACTTAACCCTGGAAGCAAAAATGGTGGTTGAGGACCAAGCTTGAAGTGGGACTGACTATGGCTGTAGCTTTTGTCTGTCCACTTGATTGGTTAGCATATGATTGGATCAGTTCTCATTATGATGTCATGAATTACCTAGTATATTTCTTTTCAAAAACTTCACAAATTTCATAACTTTGAGTCATGTTTACTGTTTTATTTTTTTTTTAAATCAAGGAGAGTGCTTCCTTATCCCACAGCTTGTTGTAAGTTGAAAATGATGGTATCACTGTTGCCTGTTGTGGGAATGTGTTGGTGTGGATGACACATTACACATAGCATGCACCCTGCATGAGAAATTGAAAGAAGGAAGGCAGTAAGGAAATGGAGCGAACGATATCGACTGGATGACACAGGAAATGCCTGAATGAAGCCCCGGCAGGCAGCTCTTCAGTCCGCACTACCCAAGTAGGCAGCCTGTTGCGTACACACTAGTGTGGATTGTCAGTGCCCAGAAGCTTTGGCAAGGTGTTTTATAAATTTCATGTTGCTTTTATTATGATGATTATCATGATGAAGATGATGGTGATCATTATTAATATACACTGTGAAATGCCTGACCGTTCACCCCACTGACCAGTCAGTATGTGACTGTGCAGGAAGTACTCCATGATGGGCCGCCAGCATCCCCTGTCCTACCACCACAAGCATGTCACGCCTTTTGGAATTTACTCCTTCATCGGTCTCGACGCCTGCCCTGTTCCGGGACCTAAAAGACCCTTCAACTTTTTTGGATATCTGGATGATGTAAGATGGTCTGGTTGTTCATATTGTGGTCATTAGGATACTTAATGGTTTTATCGCTCTGTGAGATAGCATACTTTATTCCATACTTTACATTTTTGCGCTGTGAATATCTGTTTTTTTTGTGTGTTTGTGTGGTGTGAGTTTGAAGATGTCTTAAATTTTTTATACAGTGATGAACTTTTGTACTTTAATTGCAAGGCTTTATGTATCTTTTTTTTTATAAACAATTTCCATATCGAACAGACATCTCCGCCAGACGCTAGTTATTTATCATCATATGTGTTTCAAAGGAAAGTTTTGTCCAAAATAGATGAGCTGTGCTTTTTTTGTGTGCATGTATTAAGTATCATTACTTGCTTTTAATTTCAAAACTTGTACCTGAAATTTTGCAAACATGTACACAGGCATACACACACACACTTTATTTATGCTTTCAAAATGTTATCTTTTTTTTTACCTTTTTCTAACAAATATTTTTAGTTTTCTAGCTGTTCTCTGCACATAGGACCGTGTCCATCAGCTGATGGACCTGGATGTGGAAAGTCGTGGCAGTAACCTTACAATCTGGTTCGGCCACTACCCTTCGTCCGTCATTGTTCAGGACCCGCCAGGCATCCGACATGTCATGAGGTACTCATCTTAACTCGGTTGTGCCAGACATTATTCTTTGTGTGGCAAATGCAAAAAAGAAAAAAAAAAGAGATTTTTTTTTAGACTTCTTCCTTTTTTTACTTATCCCATTTCTTCCCTTGAAAGTATACAAGATCTCAAGTCAGAAAAAAGTGGATCATGAAAATACTTTGTCATGCATGAAGATGCTGACTGATTAATGTGTAAGCCTTTCAAGTAAAGAAACACATCCTCTGTTTTCCCAAATGTCATTCTTCTGTACATATGGAAGAATGTGTGCGCTCCATGTTGACATTTTACGGCAAATAAAAAAGAGAAAGAAATGAAACATCCAGCTAAAGCCTTGACATCCAGGGTGTGAATATGTGAAAAAGTGCTTTAGGAGTATTTCAATTTTCTTCGTGCTGTACTACTTTTGTGAGACAGACCAGGATGACAAATTTTCATTCTTCCTTTGAGATTATCTTTTTGACATGGTTTTTTCATTGCTCATGATTTTTTTCATTACAGATGAATTTTGAGATTGAACTGACGGCTGGCCATGCAGCACAGTGCAGAACAGATGGTAGTTTCTCATGGCTTTCTGTTGAAAGCGTCTACGAGGACCTGCCTTTTGTATGTGCGAAGAGTCCAGGCAGAACAGATGGTAGTTTCTCATGGCTTTCTGTTGAAAGCGTCTATGAGGACCTGCCTTTTGTATGTGCGAAGAGTCCAGGCAGAACAGATGGTAGTTTCTCATGGCTTTCTGTTGAAAGCGTCTATGAGGACCTGCCTTTTGTATGTGCGAAGAGTCCAGGCAGAACAGATGGTAGTTTCTCATGGCTTTCTGTTGAAAGCGTCTATGAGGACCTGCCTTTTGTATGTGCGAAGAGTCCAGGCAGAACAGATGGTAGTTTCTCATGGCTTTCTGTTGAAAGCGTCTATGAGGACCTGCCTTGTGTATGTGCGAAGAGTCCAGGCAGAACAGATGGTAGTTTCTCATGGCTTTCTGTTGAAAGCGTCTATGAGGACCTGCCTTTTGTATGTGCGAAGAGTCCAGGCAGAACAGATGGTAGTTTCTCATGGCTTTCTGTTGAAAGTGTCTATGAGGACCTGCCTTGTGTATGTGCGAAGAGTCCAGGCAGAACAGATGGTAGTTTCTCATGGCTTTCTGTTGAAAGCGTCTACAAGGACCTGCCTTTTGTATGTGCAAAGAGTCCAGGCAGAACAGATGGTAGTTTCTCATGGCTTTCTGTTGAAAGCGTCTATGAGGACCTGCCTTTTGTATGTGCGAAGAGTCCAGGCAGAACAGATGGTAGTTTCTCATGGCTTTCTGTTGAAAGCGTCTATGAGGACCTGCCTTTTGTATGTGCGAAGAGTCCAGGCAGAACAGATGGTAGTTTCTCATGGCTTTCTGTTGAAAGCGTCTATGAGGACCTGCCTTTTGTATGTGCGAAGAGTCCAGGCAGAACAGCACAATTTTCTGAGGTTAATGGGAGTTTCAAGAGGGTCGCTAGTACATTAATAATGTCCAGCATTTTCACATTGGGAAGGGATTCTACTATGTCTGGAATAATCGTCGTTGACTTTATTCTGCCCCAGAGGTAACGCTCACTGAATTCATGCTTCATCTCCTGTGTGATGAGTAGACTGATTGTGATTGCTAAATTTTGTAAACATTCCTAACTCTGTGTGTGTGTGTGTGTGTGTGTGTGTGTGTGTGTGTGTGTGCCCATCAGGAATTCGGTGGCCTACCTGTGTGGACACCTGCACACACTGGGAGGCATGGTGCCCAAGATGTACAGCCGGCAGAAAACTGGCAGTCTGGAACTGGAACTGGGCGACTGGAAAGATAACCGCATGTATGTTGGCAGTCTGCCCAGGAATAGTAGACTGTTACATGGCTTTTAGTTTGCAGTCCATGATGAAGTGGAATGTTGATTTGTTAATCAACATGTATGTGAAATGATCAACTTTGTGTTGACAGAAAATTGTGTGTTTTGTGTGTGTGTGTGTGTGTGTGTGGTGTGTGTGTGTGTGCTTGTGCGTGTTTGTGCTCATGACTACTATGGATGCATGTTGAAGTGCCCAAGTAAAATTTTGGGTTAATAAAAGTGAATGTATTGGACTTACTTGTAACAAGACAATCCCCTGCGTGGTACATTTAGGCAGCTTTCCCATCGGCAGAATGCAGGACTCGAGGACAGCTTTGGCCACATTTTTTGGTTTGCTTTTGTTTTGTCTTACTAAGTTTTTTGTTATCTATTAAAGTAGAAAATCTCTTAAGGCAAATTTCTTTTTCCAGGTACAGCATCTGTTAGCCATGGGTTCGTTAATGTGCACACAATGCATGTTGCCCAAGGGCATAGCATTATCATCTCAACTAGGAGACTAAGACAGAGATGGTGTAGAATTTTCAGTTGTATGCACAGTTATCTCTGTGAGAGGAGATAATCTGCTGAAGGGCAGAAGCTCAAAGAATGATTTAGGAATTTTCATGCCGTCTAAAGGCTATCTTTTCTTAATATGGATAAACATGGATGTAGCCAAATTTTCCCTTTTGTTCTGTAATGTATGTATTTAATTCATTTTCTGAAGAAGAGACAGGTTTTCATACAATTTAAGAGCTGGGGTTTGTTCCTGGTTTACTGGTTTTTATTTTTTGTGAAGTTGTTATTGATGAAGAATAGGATTAACCTGAGTTTCAGGAAGGAAGAATCTAGGGGGCATTCTTTTCTCTGTGGGTTTTTTTTTTTCTTTTCTAAAACATTCTGTATCCTTTACTTTTTCTTCTTTTTTTTTGTCAGTGATGTTCCCTAAAAACTTTCACAGTTGTTTTAGAGCACTCAAAACCTATACCCAACTGCTTCTGTGCACTAAGGACATTCACACACACACAAACACACACAGAAATATGCATACACACACACACACACACACACACACACACACACACACACACACACACACACACACACAGAAACAGCATACACCCACTTGCACTCCCATACATGCTTGCACCCATGCAGATGTGCTTTCAAGCACATGCGCGCCCGCATACACACACGCTTGCACACACACCCATACACACACACACACACACACACACACACACACACACACACACACACACATTATCTCTCTCTCTCTCTCACACAAACCACATTTTACTTACCTGTCTCATACACCTTGTGATGCAGATTCCGAGTGCTGGTCGTGGATCACGATCTGCTGACCTTCAAGGATGCCACACTGGGAGAGTGGCCTCTGGTGGTGGTGACCAACCCCAAGGATGCCCAGTTCTTGGCTCCTCAGCATGAGCCCACCGAGTCCATTGGCCAGTCCACCCACATCAGGTCACTCTCTGCCTTACGTGTGGATGTGGTGTGGGACAGGGGTGGGGGTGGAAGTGGAGGTGGAGGTAGGCTGGAAAAAGGGAGTGGAGGGATGGAGGATAAGATAAGATCAGGTAATGTTGCTTATAGCCCAGCCGACCGCAAAGGGCCACATCAGGGCTGTCACCACGTTAAAATCAACTCACCAGTCAAGGGATGGAGGATGGGAAGTTATATATGTGTATGTGTATGTGTGTGTATGTGTACTTGCGTGCATGCATGTGTCTGCATATGTATGGGTGGTTTTCAAAAAAGTACTAAATTTCAGACAAATGAAATCTTCAAAATAACTTTATTCAAATCAACTTTCTGATGATCTAGTGTGATCAAGTAAACATAGATGTATTCAATCACCAAAGATGCCATCTTTGACTGAAACGTAAATGGTAAAAAAAAATAATTAAACAAAAATAAACATGGAATATTGTCACTGGTGTCACAATCCTTTGATTTTTTTTTCAAGAAATTATTTTTGGTCCAAAAATATATTTTGCACATAAAGTGAAGAAACTGCAAAAGATCTTTCATTTCAGAGGGGTTGGACAAGTATTCTTGATAAAAAAAACATCAGATTTTAAAACAAAAATGAACCTTTTGGTAGATTTAACAATTTCTGATAACTTTTAATCTAGAAATGGATATGAAAAAATGAAAAGTTGTTCATGATTATTTTTTCATGTATGCTTTGGACTAAAAGGCGTTAAACAGCAGCATTGTATTTGTATAAAAATTAGAAACCTTTTGGAAAATTAAAAAAATATATCATGGTGACACCAGTGACATAGCAGTGACACCAGTGACAGTCTGTAACACCAGTGACAAATATCAGAGTCAATTTTTAGCTGTGATAATTTTAAGAGACATAGACATGTCATTATCAGCATTCATACTATACTTTTAACCCCTTAGGTACTTTGGAAAATGTGACACTACTATTGACATAAAATGTAAAGATAAATGCATTTTATGATTGTAAAACAATTGGCAGTAGGTAACATCAGTGACTCACCATCTTTCAAGTCTCATTTTGTGGACATGAATACTAAGGAAGTCACTAGTCTGTGAACATTTGAAGATAAGCAAATCACTTTGTTTTGAACAAATTATAAGCATATTACATATTATATGTCAAAATCTGAACTAAAATGGTAACATCTGAATTAAAATGGTAACATAACATGAAAAAAGTAACACCAGTGACAGTCCGTGACACCAGTGACATAGTGTGTGGCCTCTGTGAAATTTCCTTGTAGCTTTTTATCCTGACAGTTGTTACACTCCCTGTACATGCATCGTTTGTTTTCAATGCAACATACAATCTGCTTTGTGAGGATGGCAAGGTTTGCTGTTTCAATGACACGCAGTTTGAAGAGACTGTCTGCCATGTATTTAGTGTTCTCGCAGGTCTTACATAAGCATGTGTCTCTGTCTCCTGCTCTTGGGTATGTCACCCAAAAGGGCTTCATTCTCCAAAATGTGATGAAGCTCAAACTTTGCAGTGACTCCGTTTTGTATTTGACGTAAAGATTGCGGACATAATCACACAACAATCTTTCTGCTTCTTTATTTTATTCCTTGTGATTGTGTTCCGTTTCCCGGACATCATTGTAGAGTTGTCGTCTCTAAGGAAGAATGCATGGATGGAGGCTTTGGTCCTGCTTGACACACAACCCTTTTTCTTTCTGTTGTTGTTGTTTGTATAGCACCCAAGCTTGCAACTTGCCTCTGTCTTGAAGCGGTATTTTCGCAAGATTTCCCCTGCAAGAAGATCTTTCACAGGTTTTTTGCGGTTTTTGTGGTTCTGCTTTATCTGATCAATTAAAGCGTGATGAAACACCAGCGTTTTTCGAACAGATTTTTTGCTCAGATGGTCTTTTCTCAAATTACTGAGTAGTTTGCGAGATTTGGATCGTGGCGTGTCGTCTAGCTTTTGTTCCGACCGTTGTAACCTCTTTTTGTACATTCGGGCCATTTTTGTCTGCTTTTGCACACAGTCCTGCAGATGTGCGATTTCTGCCTTCATTCGTTCTTTCTCTCTCTTTTGTCTCTTTTGAATACGTTTGCCTGCATGTGATGGCCCAGGTTTTGGAGAAGGACTGATCTGTGGAGTACTTGGAGAACCAGGGGGTGTTTCTTGCTGCTGTAAGTGTTTTAGTTTTGTTCTGCGGTCCTGTTGGCGTTTCTTCCATTCCCTTCTTTGTCTACGTAGTTCCCTAGGTTTCATATCCTTCACAAGTTTTCTTTTTCCTTCTGTCAATTCTTTTGCATACTTCTCATTCTTTGACTTGAGATAATTTTGCCTTTTCTCTGGGTCAGCATTCCTCCGCGCTCGGTAGCGACGCGCTCTTTCAGCAGCACTGAGGGCCATGTCCCCGTCTTATACACCAACTCCTTGAAAAACAGAAATGTACATGTTTAAACATATGGTTGAACATACAAACTACGACCTACTTGAAACAAACCTCACAAGACAACATAACACACACAAAGAATAGATCTGATAAATTGTAAACTATAAATGCTACATGAAATAGTATAGAAAATACTCTACATGCCCAAGATCCCACACTAATTTAAAAAATGCACTCAATCCACCTGATCATTGCTGGTCAGAGTTGCTTAATAAAGTGGCTGAAATTGTACTCACCCACTCCAATGCAAAGTTAATTTAAATCTTAACCAGAACTTAAAATAACTGCCTGTTAAGGAAGCAACCACATTTAAAAAAAATAAAAAATAAAAATACTTCCAGTTGAAGAAACAACCGAAATAAATCAATAAAAGACACCAAAACTACTCTTTACCCATCCCCCACCACCATACACCCCCCAACCCCCGCCCCCCATCAAAAAACAAACAAAACATCTTCCCCCCCCCCCCCCCTCACTCCTTCCTCACCCGGCCCTCTTCCCGATGGGAATGAAACCACCGAAAGGTGGAAGTTCCCTGAGCCAATCAATATACTAACTAACTAACGAACTGGTATAGAGCTTCCATGAAACCCCCCCCCCCCCCCCCTCTCCTGTCAGATGTCACTGGTGTCACATTCTGTCACTGGTGTCACAAAACTCAATCGTGACACCAGTGACCGTGACACCAGTGACAAAATGGAAGTAAAAAAAATTGTGACTGCTCCCTCAATGGCGTCTGTTTCACACTTCTGGTACCACATGGAAGGGGTTCCTAAATACCATTTTCTGATGATAAAAAGAATAATTTCTATGTCAATTTTAAACTAATTCAAGCCCGTGACACCAGTGATGAAAATTACAAACATACCCAACCCCACTCACCTGCCAAAGACTTGGTGAAGCTTGACCAAAGACACAACAAGCTTTCTCAGCATCTATGTGAGGAAGTGAAAAGGGAAGATACTCTTGGCGGCTTGTTGATGGTATGGAAGGGAGAAGTCATTGTTTTTTCACTGGGTTTATGTGACTGTGACACCAGTGACAAAAAACTGAGGGACAAAGTAAAAAATAGTTTGAAAAAATATTTTCTCACATTATATGTGCAAACAGCGTTTAATGCGCCCTAGAACATATAATTCATATCAGAATAACACCCAAAAAATGTTTGTGATGGTCTGGAATTTTTTTTCCTGAATTTCATGGACAGTCAAAATTTGTCATCTTTGCGAGGGACAAGCCTTTTTAGCTACCCCCTTATATTGATAACGGCCACAGCAAAAATCCATAGGAAATATTTTATAAAGTTTGGTATCTCAGTTACTCTACACATATTGCTCTTCACATTGAAACAAATTAGGGGAAGATAGACTTCTAAATGTAGCCATAGGATTTTTTTAAAGTACCGGGACAAGAAAATGAGTACTTTTTTGAAAACCACCCGTATATGCAAGTGGGTATTTGTGTGCTTATGTTAACAAGTATGTGTGTAGCTCTTGCATGAGTGGTTTTGTGTGTATATGTGGTGTGTGTGTGTGTATAAGTGTGTATGTGTGTGTGTGCAAATTTACAGTGGAATGAAAAATAATCGAGAAGCTTTGAATTCAGTTGAAGCTACAATTGTAAAGTTCAGTTACTAATGTTCAGAACAGTCTGAGATAAAACAAAGTCCTCTGCAATGGAACTTTAAAGGTCTACTTTAGAGATTTTCGATAATTTGTTAAAAACAGGTCTACATGTCATATAACTACAGTATAGTATTCATTTTTTTAAAAAATCGCCGGAAGAATTTAATAGATAAAAAACGACTTTTGCACACCTGTTCAAACCCTGCACGGTAGACCAAAAACCGTGACGTCACTTGATGGACTGGCCGTCAGCCGCGACCTACACAACAAGCCAACGCCAAGTGAAATCAACACGAGTTGCGATCCCCCACAGCCTAAAAAGTCACGAGGGGTGGCAGATATTGTGCTGTAGGCGAGTGCAGCAGCTCAGCAGGAGACGGATATTCTTTGCACATATTTCCATTTGATCCAGATACTCGAAAGAAGTGGATTCGGTTCGTGCAACCATGCCGGGCAGCTAAAGTTCTTTTTACCACGTCAGTTCCAGCAGGACCGCGGAAACGAGCTATTCCGACAATTGCCGAGCCCGTTCGAGTGGATCAAAAACTTCGTCTGCATTGTGCGCGTATACTTTGAAGGCGGAGTGGTAAGCTCATACAGATGAGTAGGATAGTCGCACGTTTATTCTGTTCTTATCTATGGACAGATCACACTTGTTAAATTGAATGAACACGTTAAGACTTGAGGAAGGAGAATCTCCGCTCGCCGTCCACGCATGATCGCATCAAGAAGTCAGTCGGTAGCCTCCCTCGAGACTTCGGTAAAGTCTGTACGCCTTCGGAATGCTGTGTTCGGGCATCTAGCTGAAACTGAACTGACGTGGTAAAAAGAACTTAGCATTCAAACTGATAAGGTACATGCCTTGCAGAAACATCCTCAGAGTCACATTGGCTGTCGCAATCATAGTCACTGCTTTTACCTGATAAATTAAATACCGAGCGAGATGTGCAAGAACCATCAGAATCGCTTTCTGTCGTCGTCGCTGACCATCATGTGACGTCACATCCAAGAGCAGTTAAGCCATGCCAAGATTTAGTTGATTACCTCCCGTTTTCTTGATTACAGGTGAAAATGCCCACTTTCGCGGATCGATTTCGTGTGATCGGGAGCGAATCAGATGTTTATTTTACCAATTTATCAAACATTTCATATTTCTGCATAAGCTGACCAATTATTGAAAACCTCTAAAGTAGACCTTTAACAACTCCTACTGCAAACATTTTACTTACTATTGGAATGTGCTTGCTTTTTTAGTTTTTATCTCATCACCAGCTTGAATTGTTATTCTTTAGACATGTGGCAGTCTACTCAGTCTGACATTCTGGACAAGACTTTCAGTATTGATTAGAAACATACACAAACAAGCAAGAAAACAAAAACATGTATCCTTTGAACTTGCCCTGTAGTTCTTGAGTCTTTTCCCATGTAGTGGATCTTCAGGGTACTTAGATGCATGAGGCAGCCAATGCAGTCATCGTCATTGCCATGCTCCAGAGTCTGTTCAGCTGAGGCCTTAAACAGGATTTTTTTGCATCAGTCTTATGCGAAAATAAAGAATGAAGGAAAGCATCAAGCTCTATTTCCCTAGTGACCATATTTTTGTTATTCTCTGTAATCTCTCATGACATTAGACAAAAAAACAAACAAACAAACAAACAAAAACGCATTCTCTGTAATTTCTGATGAGATCAGACAAAAAAACAAAACAAAGCAAAAACAAACAAAAACGCCAACGGAACATATCACTGTAACCCACAAAAAACCTGTTTTTGCAGGGTGCTGGTGTTCAGTCGGAGAGCAGTCAGCAGTGTCAAGATGTATGTGGATGGTTCTTACCTGGGTCAGGCCACACAGGCCTCTGGTCCCCTCTACACCTTGCCATGGAAACCAGGCACCTACAGTCTGGGCCTCCACACTCTGCTAGTGAAAGTCCAGGTAAATACAGCATGAGTTATTTGATGAATCAATTTAGCGATTGTGTAGCTGGTTGGTTGCATGGCTTGTTGCTTCTTTGGTTATTAGGTGAAGGGAAGGATGGATCATAGCTGGGTGGGTAGGTTGTACGAGTACATGAGTCAGGAACTAGACAGGTGAATGGTTGTGTGGCTGATGGGGTAGATTCTTTCGTTTCTTGACTCGTATTAACTGGTATCTGTTACAGTTGTAATCCCAGTTTCGGTTTCAGTATGATTATAAGTGCAGCCATTTGTAAATTTCAGTGAACAAATGAAGATGAAAGAGATGACCAGTAATGCTGAACAAGCAGCAATGTCCATGTGTACACTTCCTTCATGTTACTTATCAGGTACAGGCTAGGTAGCCGAAAATATTAAAAAAATCATAGGAGGCTAATCTCCTTACTTGCAAAATTGATTTATATTGAAGTCTCCAGATATAAACTGATTTTGCTTTGCAGCAGCCTAAAATTAGTTTTCAGCCCCATCTTAAGGTGTGAGAATACTGCATACTTGGTGCATCCTTTCAACTGTCCAGATGTCTGCACTCTAGGCCCAGTGTCTACTCACGTGCAGAATGGGAAGTTTCCTTGCAAAGCTGTGTAGGACATTTTGAAGACTGCTGTTGCCAGCAAGATCAGGAATTCCTTGAAGATTCATTCATTCTGCTGGACATTCCTTGGTTTACCTGTCAAAGACAGGACTTTGTGGCACTTCTGTACTGTTAGCCTCCTCCTCTTCTTTTCTGTGTGCTCCACCATACACAAACCACAGGTTCTTTGTGGTCACAGAGTGTATGCTCTATCTGTCTATGTTGAGTGCTGCAGATTATCCTGAAGTCTGCTTTAATGCTGTCAATAAGGACCTTGTCATGCCTTCGCATTTTAAATGCAGTACACTTCTTCAGTGCTTCAAGAGAGGCCGTTAATTGAGAATTGTTTGGGAAATTTGGTCAGAGATATTTTTAGAAGGACCAGTGTTATTGTTCTCTCAACATATCTTGTCTGACTGATCACCTGCCTCCAGCATTAATGCAGTTTGTCACCTTGTGGTAAGTCACCAGATGCGAGAATCGTTGTGGCGTGTCGCAGGAAATTTGAACATTATATGGTCTTCCTTGTGGACATGTGTCCAGTGTTATGAGATCGTGAGGTTCATGTTGTTGATGAGTTAACCCATTCTAGCAATAGCACCCCATCCTGCTCCACTCCTGCCCCTTACACCTCCTCACCCTTCACTTTGGTCCTCCGTATCCATTCTTTATCATCTTACCAGCATCCATCTTTCCTGGTGCTCTCTCACTGTCACCTGCGGTGGCCTGGATACAACTTGTCATTCATCACAGCTTTTGTCCTTTTGGTCCGCAGCAGGTTACCTGAGAAAGAATCGGTTCTTTTCACTGTCCACTTCTATTCTACTTTCTTGTGCATTATAGATACAACAGAGGCTTTGTGCACTGTGTGTCTTAATATGGTTTGATTTTGCACTTACAGACTGGCTTGAGAATTATCAAAAAAAATTTTAAAAATGAGATTTAGAGAGAAAGTGATGATGAAAGGGAGAGAGACCGGGGAAACAGGAAAGTGGACAAAGAGGGAGAGAACTCTGTACTGAAAAGCACTTTCTTCTTTCACAGGCAAACTGCAAAAGCATTCGCAGACAGAGAGAGAGAGCACTGAATCTTGTTAAGCAATAATTCTTTTTTTTTCCCCTACAGGATGATACAGGTGCAACAAAGTCAGTGGAGCAGTCTTTCTCTGTGGATGGAAGTATACCAGACTTTGATTTCTGGCCGCGCTTCATCTTGATGATCAACATCTTCACACTGGTAAGCTGAGAGGAATATTTTTTTTACGTGCCGGACTGGTCCGATCCAATTTGTACTGTATGCCAAGCAACCTGTTAAACTTCAGACCAAATTCTGTGTGTAAAGGTCATCAACATTGGTTTTGTCCTTATGGTGGAACTGCTCGAAAGTCACAGCTGCTATTTCATCTTTATGAAAACAAATTAGCCATGGAACGAAGTGTCGTTGTACAGCACACACTGTGTTCTTCTTTTCAGAGTAAAGTGACGTACGGCTGTGTGGTTTTTGCCTACGTGCTGGTGCTCACCTCTCTGAGGCAGTGCTCCTCTGTCAGATTTCTTCAGCTCTCATGTAAGGATGCTGTTATTACTATGGTAATGTTTCTGTAACAAAGGATAGTTTGTAAGCATTTCTTTTACCTTTAGCTGTTCGGTAGCCTTTGAGTTGATGCATGTTTTTTTTCTTTCTATGTTTGTGTGTGTGTATAGGTGTGTGTGTGTGTGTGTGTGTGTGTGTGTGGCGTGCATGCGTGCGTGCGTGCGTGCGTGCGTAATCTTTTCTATTTCTCTGTTCTCTCTGTTTTCCTCTCTCTTTGAATCTGAACTGTGTGGTGCCAGTCTTTCTGTTTGGGCCCATAGCACTCTCAGTTTGGGGTACAAGCTGCTTGTAGCAGAAAAATCACACACCAGAAAATGCATCGGATGCAAATGGAACTCAAGACCTCCCAGCCTACTTGTCTGCAACAGTATCCTGTGTATCACAATGATTTTCTCTAATCTTTTCTTTCTAAAAATTATTATCATAATATTTCATATGAAGCACACAGTATTCTCATTGCAAATGAAACCAGGTTGCAAACCCATTTATGTGCATGTGTTTTTTTGTTGTTTTTTTCAACAGGTGACAGCGTGATATGCATATCCTGGATGTCCAGGGCATGGAACATCCTTGTGTGTCGACTGTGGCTTGTTGCACGCACAGGATCTGTGTATTACACACTACTTGGTTTTCTCTTGTACATTACATTTGGTGAGTCGCAGCTCATGAAAAGGGTACTGGGAGGAAAGTAGCAAGTTAGTTTCTTCACATACTGGTTCTTGTGTGTAGGTGGTCGTATGTATCAGCCAGATTCAGTGCAGCACAAAAATAATTTAAAAAACAAAACAAAAAGAAATAATCTGTATTAGAATGAAATGTAGGGTCACCCTCAGTAAGGACAGATTGTCAATTAACTGGAAATGGTTGAAGGGCAGAATAGAGTGGTTGAATAGTTGTTAAAAGATTAAATCGTGTGTGTGTGCAGTCATGGAAAGAAAAAGAAGTACCAAGCCATATTCATATGTACAGAGTGGGAAAGAGAAAAAACTAAACATGTTTATATGTAGAGTGGGACAGAGAAAGTACTACAGTATGTTTATATGTACAGAGTGGGAAAGAGACAGTGCTAAACCATGTTTAGATGTGTGGCCAGGAAAAGAGTGCATTACACGCATAGCCAAGGAAGGCAAGAGAAGTATGAAAACATGTTTATGAATACAGTGAGGGAAAGAGAAAGTGTTAAAACCCATGTTTCATTATACAGTCGGGGAAAAAAGAAAGAAGCGCCATGTTTATGTGTATGGTCAGGGAATGAGACGGTAGAGACACAACTGTTTTTCTGTGTGCGGCCAGGTCCTTGGTTTGTCGGTGAGTTCCTAACCGGTCACATGGGTGTGCTGTTTGTGTGGGGCTTCTTCATCAAAGGAACATTTCTTCCCGGCAGTCTCACATACTTGTACGGCATTTTCCAGGTAATGTGTGTGTGTGTGTGTTTGTGTGTGTGCGCTCGCGTTTGTGTGTGTGTGTGTGTGCATATGTGTGTGTGTGTGTGTATATGCGTGGGGTGCGCACACATGAACAATCACTGGGGAAAAGTAAGCTTAAATATACAATCCTTGCGTCATTGAAAATAACATGGCCAACATCTGTTTGATGAACAAGGTGATGTGATGGGAACTTGAATTAGAAAGGTAAAGGAGATGAGAAAAAACCAAGGGGATATGATGGGAATCAGGAACAGGAAAGTAAATCAGTATTAAACCTTTAAGTGATAGCATTTTGCATGATTACATAACTAAAATGGCACTCAGGAGATCACTGAAGGCCACAAAGGTCAAACAGTTTTCTTAAGTTAATGATGATGTACGAAAGTTTACACTACAGTGTCGCTGACAGACCGATGTGCCAAAGTCATTACTTCTGCAGGGTGCAGAATTTCTTTTTAATGCACTTGTGAGCTTCAATGCAATGGAAGCTACATACCCTGGTATCTTGACCGTTTAACTTAAAGCAGTTCTTAATCATACGCTGAAACAGTGTCATTTTCTCTCTGATAGTGTGGCTTTGAAGTAGGTCGGGGGCTGTTCTCTTTCCAGACAAGGAGGTAGAAAGTAAGCTGTTTTTATTTCTAGAAGTGATTGAACTTGTGATAGTGAAGGATCCAGCTTTGAACATGTTTATGTGATGAAAAGAATGATGGACAGTAGAAATAATTTAAAGTAAGCACACATACTTTTTACGTTTGTCGTTTTTTCAGAAGTGTCATATTTTGACAAAAAAAAAAAAAAATTGAAAAGTGGTTCTCTCGGAAAATTTGTTAGGAATGATTAGACTGAAACATACTTTAATCATATGCAGGTTATGTGCTCTGGTAATTTTGCGTTGGTATGTTCAATTTCTTATAAAAAGAAATGACCAAAATGTTACTTTATGAGATGTTCACATATCTATTGTTAATGTCACCACATCACTTACTTGAAACAAATTGATCCACCTGTTAATCCAGAACCACACAAATATATCAGAGTTATTCCTTGGGCTACAGTCCACATTTCCGCCATGTTTTGTTACCATTGGGGCTCCTTCTCAGATACTGTTGGAACATATACATTCAGATACTTCTGTCTATTCTGCTGAACTTACTGCTCTGGTTCTGGCTTTGAAGATAATCTCACATTCTTCAAGGAGGGACTTTCTGGTTCTGTCGGATTCGCTGTCAGCTTTGGAGGCCATAGCTGGCCGCAACCTTCAGCATCCAGAACTTTTACTTTTTTTTGAACTTTTTAGCAAGTTGAAGGCGGACGGTTACAACATTACTCTTGCTTGGGTTCCAGGTCATGTTGGCATCGCGGGAACGAAATGGTTGATCGTTTAGCCAAGAACGCCACAAGAGAGAAACTGTCCAACACTTATATTCCCTGCTCAGATGTGAAACCCAAAATTAATGATTATGTGAGAGACCTCTGGCAAGAGGATTGGAACACACAGACGAATAACAAACTCTTTCAGATCCGTCCAAACCTTAAGGACTTCCTCCATCCACGTCGGGAGGTCGTAAAGAGGAAACGGTTCTGTGCCGGCTACACACCGGCCATTCGTATTTTACCCATGCTTACCTTTTAAAGAGTGAAGAAGCTCCGTGGTGCATTCCATGTCATGCGCCACTCACAATGAAACATGTTCTTTTAGAGTGTTGGGACTTGCACGATGTGAGACACAAACATTTTACGGCGGAGTCCATGAAGATCCTGTTCAGGGATGTCCCGCCTGATGTGATCCTTGACTTTTTGAGAGAGATTGACATTTTTCATCTGATTTAAGATTTTACGGAAGAAAGATTTTTAACGAAGTTTCTGGTACGTTTCTAGACGATGTCATTTAAAGAGATGTGTGAAAGTTTTTTTTTTTTTTTTTTTTTTTTTTTAATGACAGGTTAGTTGATTTTAACGTGGTGACAGCCCTGATGTGGCCCTTTGCGGTCGGCTGGGCTATAAGCAACATTATCTTATCTTATCTTATCTTGTTACCATTGGTCCTACAGTTTTTGCACAGTCTTGCTGACAGACAAATGAACAGATGCAGTCATTGGTGGAGATAACAACAGTTTTGTACATCATATCACACAGGTGCTCACCTTCAACTTCCCCCTGACTGTCATCCTGGGCAACACGTTGGATCTCCGGCGCCAACAGGTGTCCTCCAGCAACATTCCAGCTGGCAGCCAGCGCAAGACCAACTGGCGGGTCATGCTGTCTGACCTTCCTTTCTCCTTGCTACTCCTCTTCCAGACATTCATCGCACTCACCGAGTTCCCCAGGAACTACGGCACCACAGCCATGGTCATCAGCCCCGTGCGAGGCGGGTCAGTACTGGTGGCGGTGGTGCTTCTCTATTTCACCCACACCGTCCCCATCAAGAGGCTATGTGCTGTCAATGGCAGTGCATGCTGTGAATGACAACTGCCCGCATTTAGGAGTCTGTGAGAGCTTTCAGGTGGAGGGGTCTTGTCACACCTCAAGTATTACCAAAGACAGCGGTGAGCTGTGGGTTGTAAGGTTTGGGGTTTTTGTGTGTGTTTTTTTGCAGTGGAGAGTGAGGTTGGAATATGTGAAGAGGACTGCAGATCTCAGTTGCAAATTCTGGGTGCTGATACCAGAGAACTAGCAGTGAATTAGTGTACCAGGAAGGAGGGAGCTAGATTGACAAGGGTGGCATGCAAACCATTCAACACTCGTGCTTGAACTTGGGTGTATATTTTCTGTTATAAAGTAATTGCCCTGTTGTTTTCAGTAGATTAGCAGATGTGATCAAACCATATGTAAATGTGGAAAAAAAAAATTACCTGAGGGCTGTGGGAAAGGGAGAGTAGGAGCAGGTCATATCTTTGTTCATTGAGTATTTTCCCTCTAAGAGTGACAGTCTTTAGATCTGCTGGAGATGAGGTAGTGTCTGTGTGGGTGCATGTGTGTGGAAACACTGCTAAATTAGGGTTGTAACTGTTGTTTAATGAACAGCATCAAATCAGTAACTAAAGCAAGGTGCAGATTTGGTTCCAGAGCAACCCAAACTAAAGTCTTTGCTCATTTTGAATGGCACCAGTGGCTCATGTTGCAGTGATTTTTGCTCATGCATTTTTATTTTGCATGTCTAGTTGTGTGTCATTTTTAGCATACCACCTAAAAGACAATAGTCGATTGAAGTTTTCTTCCTCTTGATACTGCAGTGACATTACATTTTGTTGTCATGTTACTGGCAAGACAGTAACTGTACCTCCTCCATTCCCACCAGGCCCTTCCAGGATCCATTCTTGGCAGTTTTTCTACTGTTGCAACTTCATCAGCAGCTTGTAATGAAGAAAAAAGAAACCCAGTCTTCCCTTTTGATAACAGGTCCAGGTTCTTCATTTGAGTTTCTTATATTCATCCGTTTTTCCACATCTTTCCCTTTTTACCATCATGTTTATTGTTTGTGAATCTAGCCAACTTGAAACAACATCGATTTTGATCAACAATGCCGTTCCATCTATGTAGTGAGCAGAGAATGCTTCATGCTGCCTTTGAATGGGAGATGTAGCGGTGAATGTTAGCGGAGTGACATGAAAAGTGGATACAGGTTGAGGTTTTAGCCCACCAGTTCAAAACAAAACTCTTTGTGAGTCTGTTAAAACAAATTGTGAGTCTGTTAAAAGAACAGAAAAGACTCCATTTCTCTAACATCTGATGTTAAAGTTTTTGATCGATGTGAAAAGTGCACCTTGTTAGTAGAATGTGTCGTATGTGTACATCAGTGGCAGTTTGTATATTTTTAATAGAAGATGCAACTGCTGGGGTGGTTGCACAGTTTCTAGTTGGTCTGTTGATTTTTGTATGAAAAGTTTGGCTGTTTAAGCCAGCTACACCTGGCTGGTAGCAGCATGTGGAGGTCTTTCCTGACCTCCTGGGTCGGCATATCTGCGCACTCGCTTGTGCTTACACCCATCACAAGTGTATATAAACACAATGGTAAAAAACAACACCAAAAATGTATGTGAAATGTCCCATAGTGAGCATTCATGGAGAAAACAAAAACAATATTTAGGGTCAGCAGGAACTGTTCCAAGCGACATTGGTTCTGATGGCAGATAAGAATAACAGGGTAGTGAGACTGTGGCAGCAGAGAGGGTGGTGCTGTAAAACGGAGGACTGCCACAATGGCTGTCTTCATGTATGTGTAGTTGTACTCTAGTTTCTTTTTCTCAGTCTCCTTTGCTTTTTCCCCATCTTCTTCATTTTCTTTTCTTCTGCGAGCCTGTCTTTTTTCTTTCTTTTTGCTGTAATGAATAAACTGTGGGGCAGCTACTTGAAACAGATTCTTGCTACTTTCTATCCAGATTGAATATGGAAGTGATCAGTTCGGTTTTCTTCCCTGTCATCTCTTTTCTTCCATGTTTTCTCTTCTCCGTGACATTCTGATTTCAGCGTTTTGTTGCGTTTTGGAGAGTGTAAAAGTTTATTTCATAGTGATCTTATTGTGGTGTGAACTGTTTAATCTTTTTAATAACGGTCGATTTCATGTTTGTTATACACACAGTTGAAAGTAAAACTTGCCACCCTGAAAACAGTCAAATGGAATAAAGTTGCAAAAATGTGTGCTATGTAAAGTGTGCGCTATCATAAAAATGTGCTGTCATACACACATTCAGCAGCATGCATGAATAGACTTCCTCCAGCATAAATATAAGTGTAAACAAAGAACATTTTGTCTGTCTATACACAGGAATATGCACATGCTTGAGCACTACATTGTCCGGTTGTTAAAACGAGAACCAACCAGTTAACCCTGATCATGCACTGAAACTGATCTTCTTCTTCCTAAAAGACCGGTTCACTCAAAAACAAGCAGGTCACCAGCTCGCATGTCTTCAAGCACTGAAGCTGGTCACCATCAGATGGATGGATATTGTCAGGTGTAGCCTTTTTTTTATTTTGTAAGACCTCTTGTCCAAGCATAATATTGGGTGCATACTTGGTTGTTCTTGCCCATGTATCTCTCCTACCTTGTCTCCATTGTAACCCCAGGAAGGGATTGTTCAAGCACCACTGATAATTTTTAGACAGTATCACTCCATCTCATCTCCATGACCCTTGAGAGTTGAGAGTTGGCCGACCTGTCCTCCTTCTGTGTTCCAAGCCATTCTAAATGCGTGTTGTGGCTCCTACCTCAGTGATGTTGCTGGTCCTCACAGCTTTTCCCCATGGTCCACTACGCTGGGCCCCATTTCCTGTCATAGGCTGTCAAAGGCCTGTCCACTCCCTCCCTGATGTTGTCCTTGCACTTCTTCTGTTGGCCTCTCCTTCATCCCTGTAGAGCTGCTGGCCAGATTTTATTTTCATTCTATTTTGTGTGTGTGTGTGTGTGCTAGTCTGGCTGCTCTTAAAATGTGTGTGTAGATTTTATCCTTCTCCTCTTGACAGTGGTTATATGATCCAGTGGCTTGCCTGATTCATTCACAGTATGATCTTTGTAAAAGAATGAAAACAAAAATAAGTAAGAAGGGTAACTCTTGGTTGTGTGCTTTGCATCTGCATTTCTGCTAGGTGAATTAGAGTTGCTAGTGTTATAGACATGTGATTGTACCATCACGGGTGTAAGAGTTACCTTTCTTGTTGTTGTTTTCTGTCTGTTGTTTACTGCCTCAATGAAGCTTTCCTCTGGACAAGATGTTCTCACAGTAGTGTCTCATTACCACGGTCTTGTCTTTGGAGATCTGAAGTATGTGTCGAAGTATACTATGTAAACAGAAATATGGAGATGATCAGTGAACACATGAACCTGATTTTGTAATGTGATGGCAATATTCGTATCATACCAGATGGTCTTATGTTTTGTGAACATGCTGTTTTCTGTGCTATTCTGACAAGGATTTCAGGTTCAGACCTTTATGGGACGACAGCCCTCTGATATTTGAAGCTCTGGACAGTTTCAAGTTTCAGGCCTTCCTCTTTGATTTCCTTCTCCATGCTGTTGGACTTGTATGTGGTCATGACTTTGTTTTCATGACACTGATATCCATAACGTACACCTCAGTTGTTCTAACAAGACTCTTAGTAAGACTGGTGAATTCTTCACCAGCCAGAGCGTTGGTGTGGGTAGGAAAATGTAAATTGATGGTTGAGCGATCTTATGAAAGTTTTGTTTGGCTTTGTAGAAAGATGTTGAAGAGGGTTGATTAGAGCTTGAAGCCTTGTCCGACTCTGGCAATAGTTATAAAACATTTCACAAGTGCTGCCATTAAACAGGACTGCACTTGTGGCTTTGTCCATGGCTATTTCCTTGTTCTAACCTGTCGAAACAAATGCATTATTTCCTCTTGGCATGAATCATTACCATTAGATCAGAAACCCCTCTTGAAAATTTGGGGCGAACGAGAGAGAGCAAAAGTAGTCGTTCTTGAAACATATTTTTGTGAACTGTTCGATCAGTTCCCTTCCTTGTCTTGTTCACTACAGTTGCTCTTAAACAGAACTGCACCTGTGGCTTTATCACATAGATATTTGATGGGTCTGATGATCTTGGCAACAACATTGAATATTCTCAATGTGGCCCTTACCTTTATCAAAGCCTTCTGAAGACATCATACAGATCTCTTCAGTTCTCAAATCGTAGGCTCAGTAATGAATTTTCCTGCCCTGAAATATGTCTGTTTTGCGATGATTGTATCTGCTGTGGATTCAGTTGTTTTGGGCCATCATTACCATGACTTTAATGGGATGGCTGATAAGGCTGATGGTGTGATAGTACTTTTGCAAGTTTCCTTCCCCAGAGATTGTGAAGACAAGACTGTTCATAGGGTTAGTCATTGTGTCTGCCAGATATTGTTGGATGTGTATGTGAGGGCATCAATCAATGCATTGCCTGCTGCCTGGATGAATTCAGCTGGCATGTAGTCTACCCAGCCAGCATCCTTTTCTTTAGAGACATAACTGCTGCTTCCTTATCAGTTAACCCCCTTGAAGTTCTTTCCCTTGATTTGTCATTATTAAAAGCAAGAAAAAATAATGATTTGAGAAATTTATATATTATTACATAGTTATTGCTAAAAAATTGTGAAAAGCTAAAGAACTGGTGAGAATTTTAAGGGTACAGGGTAGTTATCCTTGCAGACGTAGTAGTGAAAACAGTTCCAGGATCCCATTAGTGTCATGATAATACACTTAAGGTTATTTATGCATGTGATGAAATGCACAGTTTGCGCATTTTCATGCATGCACACACACACACAAACATACATACACACACTCTCTCTCTCTCTCTCTCTTTCTCACTCTCTTCTAATATGAAAACAAATGTACATAATACACACAGATACACACAAAGTCATGCTCACTCTCCCACTTTTATGCATGATTGTGTGTCAAGTAATTTTAAGCTGTGTGTTTTGGAGGAAAGGGAGAACGCTTTATGTACACTCTGTGTGTGACGGATGGTAAGCGAGTAGGTACTAGGTGGCTAACTGAATGCATACATGACTCATCACAACAGATCTCATTCGTGTGCCAGTAACAAAGGCAGTGTTGATATCTGCCAGCAAAATGTCCATGGTGTGGTAAAGTTTTGTACCCTACACTGTCTTGTTACTTCTGACTTCACCGTGTTCATCGACACTTATGAATATTCATTAAGAAGCATTTAATTAAATGACAGGGCTGGCCTTAATGTCTCATTTATGCATGGTACCAGGAGATGCTGCTAGAAAACAGTAGCTCTTTAACCCGTTACTGAGGTTGAAAATTTTACTGAATTTTTTTTTTTTTAAGTTGTGGTGGAATTGCTTCAGAACTTAATCATTGTTTCAATATGGAAAGAGACTAACAATTGAGCTGATGCCAGCAGATTTTGGACTAGCCAGAACAACCAGGGCTGAAAAGGTCAATGAGCATGGGCACAGACAAAGGGCTGCAGAGCAGAGTGTTGTCTGTAATCTTGTCTGTCTGATTGTGAGATAACTTGAATACATTTGGTAGATCATCCACAAATTTTACACGGATATTTCTAGAATCATTATTTAAAAGTGACTGAATTCTGAGCTCTGAGAGAACAATACTAAATTGATAAAATGGAGAAAAAGAAAAACATGTTTGGGCTCAAATATTGTATTCTGTCACAGTCTTCGCAAGCAAAGGCCAGTGTGCCAACTACTCTGCATTATATCGGAATAACGTAACTTCATTTACCCAAGAATGATGTTAAATGGGGTGGGGGTCTGGTCTGGGATGCTGTCTTGACTTTTCAGTTTTGTAGTTTCTGTGTTTCCCTTTCGTACAACAGAAGAAAAGAACCAACTATCCTACTGCATCATAGAATGTACACGTATGTGTGTTTGTGTGGTTGCTTGTTAGAGTTTTTGTTGCTCTTCTAATTTCATGTTTTTCTTTTTAAGAGTCTTGTTGTTTGTTTGGTTTGGTTTTGAAAGAAGAAAAAGTTGGTTTATATCTAAACCTGGTTGAACATCACCTATCATTTTGCATGTATGTCACAGCGTACGTCACCTAGAATTTTATGCGTATTTCAAAGGTGCTCAAGAGCCCATATTTTTGTGTTGTTGAATGTCCTGGCTCTCTGGTAATCCATGCTGTTTGTGCAGGCACAAAGCCTTGTCACTCGTCCTAGGTATTTATTTGTTGAATGTAAGGTGCAGTACAATGACAGAAATATATAAATATTTTATGGATGTAGCTGGACAATAAAGTGGGTTTATGAGGCAGAAACAAAGAATGCAGATAATTTTTTCACCCATGATGTATATCAAACTTTAAGTTGAAATCATTGTTGTTTTGCAAGCATTCCAACTTTCCAACCTTGGTGGATTTCCCTTTTCTATTTTTCCTGTTTTTCTATTCTTCCATGATCCATTCCTGCTGAGAAAAGCCTGCTTTTTATGAAAGGAAAGATTATTGATGGCTTTGTGTCAGAAACTGCTTGGGACAGATGTGTTTTCAACTGGGACATGTGGAAGGAAGCAGAGGTATACCGGTTTTGAGCATTTTTGACAGGAATCCAAAGCAGAAAATCAAGATTGTAAAGAAAACTGGAGAAGAGGTTATTTGCCCTTCCATCCCTTCCCCCTCCTTGCCTGCCACCTCACTTGTGAGTTGACTTCAATGCGGTGACAGCCCTCATATGGCCCTTTGCGGTCGGCTGGGCTATAAGCGATATTACCTTACCTTACCTTACTACAACCCCACTCCCCTCTCCCTCCCAGCCCTTTGTCCTCATTCTCACCTACACTTCCAGTCTTACGTTTTCTCGTTGAGTAAAGGTAGATGTTGGTGGTCATGAGATTTGTTCTTCTCACTGTCATCCCAGTTTATGCTTTCCCACCCCCCATTTCTCTTCTTTTCACAGTTGATACTTTGTCTTCTGACTTTCAGCAAGTTTCGTTTCAGTTAACCATTTCACCTTCGCTCTAGGCCTCAGTCTGCTCACACTCC
Organism: Conus ventricosus; assembly: GCA_018398815.1. Lineage (NCBI taxonomy): Eukaryota > Metazoa > Mollusca > Gastropoda > Neogastropoda > Conidae > Conus > Conus ventricosus. Next base: position 41,378,732 of record CM031605.1, read on the forward strand.
ACACATCCTACGGCGCTCACTCTCTTGGCCCATTCCCTCAGACTTTTTTTTAATCCTTGTGAGTTTGCATGTGGTTGGGGAAGCTCTGTGTGTGTGTGTGTGTGTGTGTGTGTGTGTGTGTGTGTGTGCGTGTGTGTGTGTGCTGTTTTTAAATGTTGGCACATGTATAAAAACAACGATGACTCGGACTTTTCTTAGAATGCAGTTCAGTGGTAGTTATTCAGAAGTTTAGATATTATAGTATACGTTAGTCTGTTGAGAAGTTTCTAAAATATAACGGATCTGCTCCTGTGTGTGTGTGTGTGTGTGTGTGTGTGTGTGTGTGTGTGTGTGTGTGTGTGTGATACAAGTCGTTCACAAATGAATAAAAAGTCTATATGAATTTTTTTCCTGTTTAAGTCTAAATGAAATCTGTTTTGGAAGTCATTTTGGTGGTAAATGTAGTCATACAGGAAGTTAAAACATTTAAAGGCCTTTTTGCAGATTATTTTTTCTGAAAACGTTTTAATCTGCTCCTCTAAGGAAGTTAACATACAAGGGCCTTTTTGTAAATTATCTTTCTTAAACAATGTAGTTCTGCTTCCCTACTCCTCACCCCCACTCTCTCTTTTTTTAAAAAATATTTATTAACATTAGTATGTGTGTGTGTGTGTGTGTGTGTGTGTGTGTGTGTCTACCTATACACTCACAACTGTATACAGATCTGCCATCAAGAGAGAACAATTTAGATCACTAGAATTGTACAACTATCAAAGTTGACAATGAAAGAACGTTTTTCTGATTTGATATTTATTCACATGGATGTGCGGGAGTGTATGTGTGTGTGTGAGAGAGAGAGTGCGAACGCACGTATAGAATGCATGTGTGTGTATGCACAATCTATGTTCTTTTCATGTGCAAGTGTCGGTTTCTGCATATGAATCTGAGTGATGGTAAGAAACAGGAATGAAGTCACTATTTTATGCACTTGATATGGTTGTAATGTGTGTTTCAAACATATTAATGCACATTGTGAAAACATGCACTAAATGTCAGCTACATTGTGATATCTTTGTCAATGTGCACCTGCACTTTGCACATTTCCTTTCAATGATATGCAGCACCTTACACTTTTCTTTGACACTATATGCAGCACGTTGTATGTTTCATTTCAATCATTATAATGTGATGAAAATCTGTTTTTCTTTGAATATTCTATTTTCATGGGGGAGAAGAAAAAAGAAAATATATAGTCGCATTTTTTCAAGGAACTTGCGTTTTTATTTTGTTAACATTGTCTGTAGAAACAGGCATTCCTTTCAGTTTAGATATTAACATTTTTCTCATAGTACCATTAAAGCGGTGTTTGAAAATATTCTGCCATTTGGCCTAGATTTAATTTTTGTGGTAAAAAAATAGTTGATACAAAATTGTGAGCAGCAAAATGAGGAACTTTTATTTCCAATAAAGAAATTCAAACGCTGGACTGTGTGCGTGTGTGTGTTTGATAGTTTTATTTGCAGAGAAAAGTCATATACACTTCATTTTTCCCTGACCAGATTAATCATTTCCTAGATTTCTTTCCTCCTTGCCAGCTCCATGTTTTTTTGTTTTTTTTTAAGAATGCTTTGGAACTGAACTTTCATATCAGTGGTATACCTGTCTAGGGGAGCTTATATTGATGGAAGGGTGGAAATTGAGCTCCCTCATTTTTTTTTCCCAGTTGATCATACTCATTTTAGTTAGACTGGGCTCACATGTGATTATACACACATTTTCATACCACATACATTCCATGTCAATTTAAGTCTGTAAATGCACATATCAGTAACATTCCCTCTCCTTAATATTTACCCTGTTTCTTTTTTTTTTTATTACTGGACTCCTCTAATTCAAACACTCTTTTGCCAACCACGAACGCATCACACAAACACTAGACCCTCCACCCGTTGTAGTATTGTGAAAACAGCTGAGTCAATCAATCGAAGGAAATGAAAATAGGTCAGAACAATTTCCTTGCCAGTTCCTTTGATTTCATTAACCCCTTAACTGCCATCAACGTCACGTTACATGAGGCTCACACTCACAGGGACTCCTGTGCTGCCTACTTCTGTATGTCATACAGAGATATTTTATCATATGTTTCTGCATACTTAAGATGAAAAAGAGCCATCAAATAATGTTGCCAGGCTCAGAAAGAGTTTTAAAAAAGCACTTTTTGCTTCCATAACAAGTTGCATCACACACCTAAATACTGTTTTTGCCAGTGGGGTTTTTTTTTCACTCCAAGAATTGAGATTTGTTTACAATAAAATGGCAGAGTCCAGATCAACTCAGCCTCCAGCACTATTTCAAGTACTGGCGATGCCTGAGGAAAGAATGAACAACAAGGATAATGATGACGAAAACATGTGCAACAATTTTGATGAAGATAAGACAAATATTAACAATCACCTGCTGTTGGTTAGAAATGTCTTCTGAGTCATTTTTGGAACAGTCACAAAATATAAACATGTGCCAGTAGTAACTTCAGCAGATGCACTATACAGCACACAATAAGGTCAGTCTGAATGTTTTATCATCACCTCAAAGTAACACCTATCGTGCATCACTCAGCACTATTTCATGCACGACTTCCCTAGAATAAGGAAGCAACAACAGTTTTAGTCTAATTGGTAGTGACGCTATCCTTTTCATCATGGTGTAACAATGACAAAAGACCTCGACAACCATCAGCAGTCAATGGCTTCATAACGCTCCATAATCTCTCAATCTACAAGTAAGGACTTCCTGATTTTATCTGATTCGCTGTCAGCTTTGGAGGCCATAGCTGGCCGTAACCTCCATCATCCTGAACTTCTAAACTTTTAAAAAACTTTTTACCTCTTTGAAAGTGGAAGGTTACAACATTGTTCTTGCTTGGGTTCCAGGTCATGTTGGCATTCGGGGAAATGAAATGGCTGATCCTTTGGCCAAGAATGCCACAACAAGGAAACTGTCTAACATATCTATCCCCTACTCAGATTTGAAACCGAAAGTTAATGATTATATCGGAGACCTCAGGCAGGAGGACTGGAATACACAGACGGATAACAAACTTTTACAGATCCGTCCAAACCGTTCCTCTCATCTACCTCTGGTGGTCACAAAGAAGAAATGGTTTTATGCCGGCTTCTTACTGACCATTCGTTTTTAACTCATTCGCACCTTTTAAAATGTAAAGCTCCATGGTGCATTCCATGTCATGTACCACTCACAATGAAAGATATCCTTTTAGAGTGTTGGGACTTACGTGATGTGAGACATGTACATTTTACATATTCCGTGAAAACCTAGTTCAGAGATGTTTGACCTGATGTGATCTTTGAATTTCTGAAAGAGATTTGCATTTTTCACTTGATCTGAGATTTTAAAGTGGAAAGATTTGTAACAAAATTTTGATTTTTGATTTTATTTTAAAGGGTTGTGTGAATGAATGTGATGTAAAATTCAGTGACAACTGCCCATTCATCAGACCGTCAAAGACCTTTCACCGAGTTTAATGTATAACTGGATACCCTCAAAAAACAAACATAAAAGCTTCTTTCGCCTTCTTTGGAAAATAATGCACTGCACACACACACACACACACACGCATACACACACACACACACACACACACACACACACACACACACACACACACACACACACACATGAGAGATAAAATCAGATAAAATTCATTATTTAGGAGAATAACAGATAAGCACTGATGAGCGCTTTCACAGTCAGTCCTCGCCCTGAGTTGGGACTATAAATACGCAGTGAAAAGAATGTGCAAACAAAAAAATCAGTCATGCAATGATATTGGAATACCAAATGTAAAGAAAAGAGAAGAAAGGAAAAAATGAGGGGGGAAGAAGAGGAGTGTGTGTGGGGCATATAGAAAGATACTATAATGGACAACAGTTAGCATGTCTAAAACAGACAATAAAATGAATATGGCAAAATATGCACAAAATCTGGAATAGGGAAGAAGAGGAGAGAGAGAGGAGGGGGGGGGGGGGGGGGGGGAGAAAGAGAAAGTGAGGGGGGAGTAAGGGAGTGGGAGAAAATGAGAAATGGGAAGAAGTAGTAAATGCCAAGTGTAATCATTTTTTTATACGGCATGAAAATATGTAAAAGACACAATGTAACACAGTGACATGCAAATAAGAGAGAGAGAGGGGGCAAGGAAGAGAGAGGGAGAACATGAGAAATGGGAGAAGTAACAAAGCACAAAATGTAATCAGTTTTGATGCGGAAAATACGCAGAAGGTACAATGTTACATAGTGACACAAAAATACAGAGAGAGAGAGAGGGGAGGGGGGGAGGAGGGAGAACATGAGAAATGGAAAGTAGCAAAGCACACAATGTCATTACTTTTGATACAGCATGAACATGCATAGAAGGTGAAATGTAACATAGTGACATGCATTAAAGAGAGAGAGAATGAAAAAAAAAAAGAGATAAAGGACTGAAGAAAATCATGAAATAAGTATAGCT
>CM031605.1:41385735-41390735 GCA_018398815.1 Conus ventricosus
GAAATTACAATCTAAACGTGAAGAAAAAAAAAAGACAGTGATACCTAAGAAAAATATCTAGTAAGGGATGCTCTAAATCCTGAGAAAGAAGAAGCCACTGAAATATGACACTACACAATGTGAAACACGTGACACACTGTGAAAGAACAGTTCAAAACCTATGAAAAGGCACTGGATCACATGATAAATGAGGATACCAGACCTGATTAAAGTACTCTGAACCATACGAAAGAAGCACACAGAACCCTATGAAAGGATATCGTAAACCTGTAGATAACACTTCAACCTCGAGAACAGAACAACTTATGACACAAGAGAAATCTAAATCCTATCAGAGAAGACAAGAGAAATCTAAACCCTATTAGAGAAGACAAGAGAAATCTAAACCCTATCAGAGAAGACATGAGAAATATAAACCCTATCAGAGAAAAAAGTACTAACATATATAACGCAAAATTAAACCCTATGAAAGGAAGATACCAAATCCTATGACAGAAGAGGACACTTACCCCTCTGTAAGAACAGGACAATAGATCCTGTGGGAGAACACTAAAGCTTGTGAAAGAATGACTCTACACCTTGTGAATAAAGACACTGGGTCCTTTGAAAGGAGGACACTAAACCTATAAAAGGAGTAAGGACTCTGAACCCTAGGAAAGATGTGGACGCGAAACCATATGAAAAGACATGAAACCCAAAGAAAGGGCATTCATCCCTATGAAAGAACACCGAATACTATGAGAGGAGGGCACAACAGGAAAGTTAAGCTCTGTGAAAAGAGGACATCAAACCCTCTATAACGGGGCACAAAATCCTACGGAAGAAAGACCCAAGATCTTTTCATAAAGATCCACATGCCGACTCTCATCAAGCTTTCTGTGGATCACGGGATATTCAGACCAGGAGGGAACCAGGTGCGCACAAGGAAATAGTTCTGGAACAGAATCAAACACTTCCTCAGCAGCACTGCAGCGAAACCCCAAAGATCTGACGTTATAAACAGTTGACCCCCCCCCAAAAAAAAAAAAAAAAAAAAAAAAAAAAAAAGAAAAAAAAAAAGCACAAAATAATACGTCCCGAATGGCACTTAGCATAGCAATATTTTTCACAAGCCATTTGTGACACACATAGCTGGTAATTCTGATGCTGACTGCCATTAGGGGTGTATTGCTTGTGTGTGTGTGTGTGTGTGTGTGTGTGTGTTGTGGCATATATGAAATCTGATTGCTTTACGGGCGACTTTTTGTATGTAAAGGCTGTGCCAGTCTTGAAAAAAAAATGTAAATCGTGTTTGTTCAGTTGTTGTTGTGTACATGTGTCAGACAAGCTTAGAGCATTCTGTTGGGGGGGGGGGGGGGGGGGGGGGATGTCTCCTTGTTTGTTCCGTGTTGGCCTTGATTCGGTGTTGCAAGCAGCATTCATTTGGAGTTATGGACGTGTATTTCATCATGGGAGCAAGAGTTACTCTACTTGTTTGTTAATTGTTGTGTGACTTCTATTTTGTTCTGTTATCCTGCCGCAGTCTGTTTCATTTTTCTTATCAAAGCTGTATTGAATTTTTTTTGGTTATATATGCAGGTTGTGAATGTATGGAGCAGACAATTACACCGAAGTGCATACTCTCTCACTTGATGACACAGCTCCTTCTTTCCTTAAACATCCGCCATCATCATTTTGATGGTTCTGATGTGTATAAAACTGGGGGGTTTTCCACAGGGTTGTTGACATAGACATGTAGCACTGGCAGTAGGGGGACTTGTGGGGTGGGGGTGGTAGGGGAGGGCGCTGGTTGGTCAAATTTGGGACTTGAAACACTCCACTGAGGTTGAGGAGATAACCTCAGGAGGCAAGCTGTTCCAGTCCCCAGGAAGATGGAAAACTTCCTGCAGTTGTTGAGAAAGAAGTGAGACAGGGAACAGTAAACAAGTAGGGCAACTTTTGCTCCCATAAGAAAACCAAACTTTTATTCAAAACTGGCACAGCCTTTTGAACTTGATTAAATCAGACAAATACAAAGACGAACAATCTAATAGTGTGTGTGTGTGGGGTGGGGGGTGGGGGGGGGAACAAGCACAGGCCAACAACTCAACTGTCTTCATAGCAACGACTTGCCAAAGGTTTGGACTTAAGGGGTGGGGGGTGTTGAAGATGGGAGAAACTGGGAACATGAAATTAAGAAAACATACTATAGATATGAAAACTGTTCACTAGCTGCATGAGAGAAACATCGTTATCCCTTTCGAAGGCAGATCTATTTGTATAGCATGGTCCGAGGGCTTTCGTCAACTGGATCTGAACTCATCAGGGAAACACAGCTGGTTGTGTCTGCGCTCCCGGCGTCAAATAGAGACACACTACAGTCCATAATACCGTGGTGTTCTCACCACCAAGGGTTCAAAAAAGAATCCAACAGCACCCCCAAAGCAGCCAGCGAAGGGTAGTAAATGAAACCAAACGAAAGTGTGGGGAGGATAAAAGTTGCTGAAAAACTAAAGACATTATACAAACAGTATAGAATGTAGGGGACAATCTTTGAGCCTGCGCTTGAGGATCCACCCAAGGATGCAAGGGAGATCAAAAGACAAACACAAAGACGGACAGAAACAAATACAAATAACCTCGATTTAATCGAAACGAAATTGAGAAAGAAGTGAGGCAAGGAACAGTAAACAATTAACAAGTAGGGTAACTTTTGCTCCCATAAGAAAACCTAACACAGAGTAACTTTTATTCAAGACTGGCACAGCCTTTTAAAGGGGCTCTCACCCATTTTTACAAACCTATTTTGACCAAACACACGGTTTTGGTATGTGGTCGTATTACGAAACCCAGCCCCGAATCAGACGCCTGTGTTCTCATCCTGCAGTGAGATTTCCTGCGGACTGGGAAAGCGAAGGGCTGAAACAGGAACGAGAGCCTCGATTTCAATAAAAGGGGGGTTTCCCGATTGATGACGTAGAAAAGCCAAGTGGCTCTTCGTGTTCGGCTGAAGTGAGATGGGGCGAATGTGTGCTGTGTCTGGTTGTGGAATTTCATCAGGAAATAAGCAAAGAGTAAGCGTTCATGCTTTTTCAGGTGCCTCCAGCCAGTTTAGGCGATTGTGGATACATTTTGTCACCACAACGAGGAAAGATTTTGTTCTTAGGTACAGTTATCATGGCATTTGCGGTCGCCACTTTGAAGAGCACAGTTTCTAAGACCAACACACCTGGAAAGTAAAGGTGGAAGCTGGAATTAGGGTCCGAAGACAGCTGAAAGAGGATGCTGTGCCAACTATTATAACAGAAAAATGTATTAAAGCACCATCTGTTCATTCGCTAGCTGCAAATGCAAGCCTCAAACGCAACAGTGACACCGATTGTGTCAGGAGCAAGAGAGCCAAACTCAGAGATGTAAAGAAGGTAAGGTTTGTGGAATGGGTGGTTGATCTTTTTGTGTTTCATTTCATTCTCAGTGTATGGTTGGTTGTAAAGATAGTTGGTTTTTGTTGAGTGTTGGCATCAAACTGAAACATACATTGTTACTGTCATAGTGGCAGTCAGTCAGTCACACTGCCTGCTGCCACTGAAACTGTTGCATGTTCGTGATTGATTTTTTTCCCCCTGCTGTTACTGTTTCCAACAAAACTGAAGTTACGATTCTTATTAACAAGAAAGTGTCCATATCCAAATAACAACTTGTTGGACTCCAGTGAATAATAGTTTGGGTTTTTAATTTTTCAGGACATTGCTGAACATCAGGCACCCCTGCAAGTTCAAGTTTCCGCCCAACAACCATATGCTTTAGTAAGTGAATTATTTTATCAGTATTTGGATACAGGACGGTGACTTAGTGTGCATTTTAAGATATATGCAGGTGTGGTATGTCTGTATGCTATGAACTGCCCTGGTGAGTAAGAGAATAATGAGCTTAGATATGCAGTTTAGATTTGATGTACGGCACGTCACGCATCAGTTTTTAAAATAACAGCCAGAATCTTTGACTGCAGTATATTGTAAAAGACCCCTCAGATTCTAATTGTCATTGTGGAACTTCAGAATTTAAGTGGAGGGAGTGAGATTGAAAATGAGGAATGTAAAAAGTGTGTGTGTGTGTGTGTGTGTGTGTGTGTGTGTGTGTGTGTGTGTGTGTGTGTGTGTGGAGGGGGGGGGGGGGGGGGGGGGGAACTGAAAGTGAACAGCAATTGAAAATATTTCTACAGCAGGGAAGAGAATTAGTGTGATCATGCAGTAGCTGACAAACTCCTGTTCAAAGGAAAAGGCATTATCTGATAGATCTAAACAACTGAAGGAAAATGTGGTTTATCACATAATTATTTTATAAAGTTATTTACATACTACGGTAATGTGTGTGTTGTGTGTGTGTGTGTGTGTGTGTGTGTGTGTGTGTGTGTGTGTGAACAGATGTATGTATGTGCATGTGTATATCATGTACTATCTGTGTCGTGCGTATGTGTGTACATGTACATAATATGGTCAACCTGTAAAAATAATGTCGAACTGCCTGGAAAGAAACACAAGCGTCTGACAGCGAGGGAGGTGGTACTACTGTACAAGGAGCTGTAGGTTCAAACTGGTACGGCTGAACTCCATACACTTCAGTGAAAATTTCACGTTCGATGTCCTCTTCGTTGGAACTTGACTCGTAGATGGGAGCATCTGCCATTATCGCCGGAAAATAGTTGAGTTTTACGTCATCATAGCGAAACCTTTTAGGGACATGTCTTTCATTCACGGTCGTCTTGGGCATTTATACGTCACTTGCGGAATCCCCGACTCTCGTCTCTTTCCGCACTGTGCTCGGCAATCTCCGTGGCGAGTCACGATTTGGCTACTTGCATGACCCGAAAAACACGGATAGAATTGAGTTCCAGAAGAAAAGTAACACGTACATCGAAACACGCTCGATCATACTTTTGAACAACCTAAACATGCTATTTAGGGGTGAGTACCCCTTTAAACTTGAATAAAGTCAGACAAATACAAAGACGAACAATCTAA
>CM031605.1:41395735-41460735 GCA_018398815.1 Conus ventricosus
TTGCAAATGTGAAATTTATGTCTGTTGATGATATTCAAAGCATGATTTTACATGGAGAATGGTTGAATATACTGTTGGAAATATTGTTTCTTTTGTATGGTAAACTCATTCCTTATCACCTATTTAGTGTGTCGGGAATTATAACTCCTGACAGTAACCTGTTTCTAAACAGAAAATTGACTTTGGTCATGCATTTGGAGAGAATGTGTATGGTGTAGTCTGTTTGGAATGTTTATTTGTTCATATACTGTGTGAAACTGTGCAATATAACCAACTAATACTGCAAACTACATTGAACTTTCATGTCCTCAGATGTTGATTATGCTACATATGTTGCAGCGTGTACACACCGTTTCATGAGAAGACCACAGACACTGGGACCAAACTGTGGCAGTCCTTTGCCAATGCTGCTATTTTGCTGGGTGTGATAATCACTATGACCATTGTCCTGTTGCTCCTTTACAAATTTAAGTGTTACAAGGTATGGCTTCATGTTTCTGCACCTTTGAGTGTTGTGTGTATATATGCGGTGTAACAAATGTATCAAAGTACATGTTCAGAAAAGATGCTGATGTCTTCAGCATGATATCTTTGTATCATTGCCTTCATTAAGTGGTCATGATCTGTTCACACTGTAATCTGTTGTCGTCACATATTTGATGACACTTAAAACAATATGTAACATGATAGTGATCACGCAAATGTGACTGAAGCTATGAAAAGATTGAGAACTGTTTGGACTACCTCATAACAGTGCCGCATAAAGCCTTACACTACCGTCAGGTTATCACTGAAAAATGAAACAGTGCGCAAGTGGAAGCACTTATTTGTTTTAATCTTCCAGAATTTTGTCTCAGACCTGCATAGTCAGCTGAATTTTGCCAACAGAACAGCCGCTTGGAATTGGTACAAGATGTGCACCTGTGATGGCACTGAATTTTTATTCATAACAGGCTGATGGTCACTATAATTTCAGGGCATGCAAGACAGCAGTACTTTTTATTTATGCCACTGCTCAGCAGTATCACTGACGTATTAATTTTGAACGAAAACTGCTTGGTATTGTCTTGCTGCATAGAAGACTACATTGCATTATTATTCCAGAATCATACATTTCATTTTCGGAACATCTGATCAGCAGTATGTTACATATATTTAGGGGGGAAAAAACTCATGGAAAGGTAACGTAAGGTAATGCTGCTTATAGCCCAGCCAACCGCAAAGGGCCATATCAGGGCTGTCACCGCGTTGAAGCCAACTCATAAGTCATTCATTCACACAACCCTTTAAAATACATCCTCTAAACACACGCCTTGTTAAAAAGCTTTCCTCTGTAAAATCTCAGATCAGATGAAAAATGTTAATCTCTTTCAGAAATTCAAAGATCACATCAGGTGGAACATCTCTGAACAAGGTTTTCATGGAGTCTGCTGTAAAATGTTTATGTCCCACATCATGCAAGTCCTAACACTCTAAAAGAACATGTTTTATTGTGAGTGGTACATCTCAGGAAGATGTTTCGTGACTGATAAACTAAGAGGAAGAAAAAACTCTCCCACAGTCTGGTGTAACAAACTACAGCAGGGACCGTTCTTTTTCTTTTATTTTCAATTTAATTTCATTCATTTCAGTTGTAACTTGCACTGATCCATTCATGTTTGAAAAAGTAGTTTTCCTAATTGAAGTAGGTTTTTAGAAATACTTGTCCGATTGAACAATAGGGATGAATGACTGGCTGCGGAGGGTTTATATGAGGATGAAACTGTTGAATGATCGCAGCAATTTGGTGTATGATTATAGTGAGAGTGGGCACCTCCTTCATCAACTGAAAGAAATTCAAGCAAGAATTGGAGCTTTACTTGAAGTTGAATATTTATAAGTGAGCGTGTGTTTGTTTAGTGAAAAAGGAAATGGCATATTAAGCTGATACATGACGTGATTTTGTTGCAATTGTTTCAGGTGATCCATGGCTGGCTGATTGCGTCATCGGTAATGCTTCTGTTCTTGTTTTCTTACATCTATCTGGGGTGAGTTTCTTTTGGTTTACATTATTTTAGAGTTGAGTAATGACATAGCATGCACTCTATTAATGTGAATGTTGTATTGTTCAGCCCTGTAGGGTGATAGGCAAAATTTGTTGGTCATTCATGCACTAAAATACTGTTTCACTCTCAAGAATCATCTTTTGTGTATTGTCTTCACCCTCTATAATGAAAAGCTTAGGGCAGGCTCACTCTCTAAAAGATTCAAATGAGCACATTCGGTTCTGAGTCACTGGTTGTTTGCACTGGGAGTCATTATTCTCATAAAATCATCAGTGCTGAAAATTGTATTGCTTCATTACTCAAGTTCTGAAGCATGATTTGAATGGTCAAAAGGGATTCTAGGAGCACAGTCAGTCATTTCTGAAACTGGCATCACCAGTGGTGATGTTGGCAAGTTGTTTTTTAAAATGTCATTCAAGTAAACATGTGCAATAGATGAATGCATGAATAGTGAATGGGACTTTGACACTGAAAAATAGTATGTAAACCCAGTTTAGATTATGACACAATTCTGGTTGAGGATTTTTCTCACTTGTTGTTTCTCTTGGTTTTTTAAAAACTGGTTTTTGAGCACGAATCAACAGTAAATCTAGCTAGCTCGTTTTGTTGACCTCTGGATGATACTATTGTTTTACCAGAAAGTTCTTGCTAAAAGAACAATCACTTCTTAGTCTTACTAAAAGCTGAATACTAGTCCAAGTCTTACACAGTTTGGGCTACAAGTGGCCTAAGTAGAATGGCAGCATCAGCAGTGGATCATTTAATTGAATTCTTTTCTGTATGATGTCATTTTGTTGGTTAACTGCATGTTTATTGTCTTCATGGCTAGTTTTGGACCTGCAGAAATCTATCTAGGGTTTCAAAGAAAGTGGAAAAAGTTGTGAGTGCACTTTCAGCAACAGTTGTGTTCCCAGTAGTGAAGGAACCTGTTGATTCCCCTCATCCTCCAATGATTCAGGCTGAAATCAGCAAGATTTCCATCCAGCTTCCCCTTCTGTCGTCCTTCCCCCCCCCCCCCCCCCCCCCCCCCCCTCGCACCCTCCCCCCCCACTCTCACACACGCACTTCCTCTATAAGGGGTTTCTTTCAATCTGTATAGACAGGCAGTAGAGTTTTGTGTGTATGACCGTTTTTTTAATCCCACCATTAAGGCAGCCATACTCCAACTTCGGGGAATGTAAGGGGTTTGTTAGATGTAAGTGTGGGTTTATCACTCTGTGTTAAATGCATTCATAACCCCATTCGGCTTATTGACTGGGTGTGGTTGGAAAAGGGATGCAGGTTGTGGGCATGTTCCATGGATACACAAAATTTTATTGTGGAGGAAGATGGGCATGTTAGGTGGTTATAATGGGTTCATCACTTTGCATTTCATAAAACCCTATCCCTTTCAGTTCTACTCTTCATTTTTTTCTGATCCTTTTTAAGCAAATTACATGCATTTATGTACCTGAGTGTAGTATTAATCATCTCCGCCATGTCTGTCAGTCTCTGCAGTTTGTCTGTCAGTGACTCCAGTGTTTGCAAATTTAGGCAAAAACCATCGAGGAGATTTTAAGCAAACTTGATAGGAAGTTGAAATGTGGCTGAGGAATGAATCCACTGAATTTTGATGTGGATATTTAGTGTGTATCCAGATCATAGGGTGGATCCAGGCTGTGTTTGACTTTAGCAGAGGTCTGAGCTGCCCAGATGCTGTTCTAGTTGGTACCAGTTTTTACCAGGTGTGTTTTTTTTTTAATTTAGTGATTTGCGCCTGCACATGTATGTTTGTGTGTGTTTGTGTGTGCTCACCGTTATATGATCAGAGGCTCCAGGAACTGTTTTTGTTCTTTACTGAGCCCCCAAAAAAGAAAAGATATTTTACAAGTGAAGTTGTTGTTAGAGTTTATCTTTTATATTTGTTTATTTATTTAATTTCTAAAAATGTTTAAATCGGCCTTTTCCCCTGTACGCTTTGTGATCCTCACTTGTTCCCATCCGTGCCTGCAGGGAGGTGCTGCGAGCCTACAACGTGCCCATGGACTATGTGACGGTGGCTGTGTTGATGTGGAACTTTGGAGTGGTGGGCATGGTGTGCATCCACTGGAAGGGCCCCCTGCTGCTGCAGCAGATGTACCTCATCGTGGTGTCCGCACTCATGGCACTGATCTTCATCAAGTACCTGCCTGACTGGACGCTGTGGGTTGTCCTAGGGGTCATGGTTGTCTGGGGTAAGGCGGGGTGATTGCTTTGTGTGGATGTCACTGTTCAGGGCCTATGTTAAGAGAATAATATTCAGTTATCATCTTTCCATGACTTTGGCTTATAGGGGTGCAGTGATGAGCACAAGGGCAGAAGGCAAGCTTAGTAAAGGCTTTTCCTCCTCTCTGATACATAACAATAATAACATATATGACTATGACAACATTCAGTTGGAAGGGATTTGAGGTCTTATCAAAATAATTGTTTGGTTGTTACGTTGACTCGTATAATGGTTAGTAGTCAGTAGATTAGGGATTCATAACCCATAACCATGATACAGAGTACAATGGAGTGTGGACATCGTAAAGAAGTCCTGGGTGGAAACTAGGAAGGACTGGACTTGTTAAACATGTCTACTCTGTGACGCAGGTTGAGGACAGGGAGTTCAGAGCCCTGACTGCTTGAGCAGGCCCTGGATGAGTGGCTTGGGGAATGTGGTGATGATCAGCTTTCAGTTGACTGGGATTTAAATGTGTGTCTAGTCAGTGTTTTGTTATGTCATGTTTTGTTTTGTTTTGTTTTGTTTTAAAACTCTGTTCAGATATTAGAATAGTGGCTTCGGTTTGTATGCACTGTTTCTTACAGACCTGTTTATCCATACAGTTTCTCCATATTTTGTACACGTTTGGCAAAAATAAAACAAATACAACAAACTTAAAAAGAAAAAAAAATGGAGAAAAAGATGAGACAAAGTTCTTGAGCAATAAATACACTTGTGGAGTGTAACGATGGTGTTATCTTTGGGTTTGGATGTTTTGACCGAAGAGCAACAACTCTTGCTAACTCTCGCATGTGAAATCACGTCTGGCTGTGTCTGCTTCTGCGACAGTGTGTCAACAGGCAGTGATATTGAAAAAAGAAAATCAGTCTATCATTATTTTTAAAGTAACCATACTTTTTTTGCTTTTTTAAAATCCTATTTTTAGCTTTTTCACTTGTATCATAACCCACTTATAACCTCTCTCATAGCCATTCTTATCACTTTCACATGCTTTGTATAGCATCCTTGTATAAACAAAAAATCAATGCAAACCTGAATGTCTCTATTTGATGTTTGCAGATGAAAAAAAAAAGTGCACACAGAGCTGATTTTTCAGTTCTTTTGTTTTGAGTGGATGGCAGACAATATGATATTTTAGCAAAAATTATACAAATGTTGACCATAATCCTACTCTTTAGACAGGAAAAAAAAGGTGAATAAAGTGATATGTTTCAACGAGTGAGTTAAAGAAAAGCAAAGAGGAACACCTGTTTTAAAAGATCAATGTACATAGCTATTACAGTGTTTTATACAGAGTAAAACTGAATTGAATGGATTGAAACCTTGCCCACTTAAAAGTGACAAGGGCAGAGGTGTGCGATGTAGTCAGAAACCAAAATGGAACTTTGTAGGATTATTTTTATTGTCACCATCAGAAGTCATAAAGTAAAAGGCATTGTGTCAATGGCTGTAGTTACCTCCTGTTGATTTTCTGTACACATCCATGTGTATGGTGACTGTGGTTTCATGCTTACGTTTTTACTGTCAGTGAATTTACAAGCATGCCATTAGAGGGATTCAGTGGGGTGGTGGGCACTGTGTGCATTCACTGGAAGGGCCCTTGTTGCTGCAGCATATGTACCTCATCATTGGTCGCTGGTAGATAGGAAATAATATGTGGACTATAGGGTCTGAAATATTTTTGAAAAAAAGAAGCCCAACCAAAACAGTAAGAGAGCATGGATTTGCACCAGTGTATTATGATGAATCGGGTAAGAAGGTAATTGATGTTGGAAAAACCTATTGTTACTTTAGTTACAGCATTATCAGGTATTCCCATTACCATCTTCTGTGGAGCACCCCCCCCCCCCCCCCTCCCATCAACTTTTACACAGATTGGAAGGTACACATATGACACCCCCATCCCTTCCCGTGCTTTTACGAAAGTTTGAAAGATTTGCACATACACTCTTTACAGAAAATGCACTCATTTTTGTTGAAAAGTACACCAGTAGGCTGATTAAGGGCAAACAGGACTGTCGTTGCGCTGAGATTGAAATCAGATTCAGACTGGCATGAAAGTGATTGTTATTGAACATGAATGTGTTTATCAAGCAACTGTTACGTTGTTTCCAACTTAACATAACAACACTGTCATATATAGAACATGAGCATAGTCCAACTTCTCCAACTATTGTGAAGATGGCATAAACAGGATCCTGCATAGTGATGAAGTGAGGTGGGTGTGGTTGGGTTGTCAGATCTGGTAGCAGTGCTGTGCCCCAAAGGACCCCTGAGGATGCTGGTGGAGACCGCCTCTCAGCGCAACGAACCCATCTTCCCAGGCCTCATCTACTCCTGTAAGCACATCTTTTCTTGGTTTTTTAAACTTCATGGTAGTCCATTTACCTGTTTTTGAACAGTGGTATTTACTCTGCTTGTGACTGTCTGTTAACCTATTAACTACGAAATTGTATTCAGCAAAAACATAGCAGTGGAAATACTTTGATGTGTGTGTGTGTACTGGTGATGTTTGTAACTGACCGTTGTGGTTGCTCACAGGTACTGCAATGATTCAGCATATCCACACAAAGTCACCACATTATGGGTCACTTCAGTCATTGCCATAGCCATCATTTAAGTTTGGGTCAACTGTGGTCACTGTTGTAAAATCAGTGCTAATGTTTGAGTTATTGTTGTTGATTTAGCAGTGCTTGTGATAGTAAAATATTCACGGTCATTCTAAATGTTCTGTTACTATCATTCTTTACTTTCAACAGTCATGCATAATACGGTTTCAGAAAACAGGATTTAAAAATTGTTCAACACACTTTAAACATGATTCAGATGTCTGCCACAGACAAGCTGGCTGTTGCAGCTGAAGTGTGTGTCTTAGTGCTCAACACTTCTCAAAGAACCAGTCTATGAACTGGATTTAAACTGACCCTTCAGCATGCTGAAAAGGTATTATAATATCAGTAGTTGGTAAACAACAGCAGAAAAGGGCTGTTTGGTTGTTAACATGTTAAACCTGCCCAAACGAACGGAAAGAAAAGAGCTCTAAGAGGGATTTTTTGGTTAATTTTTTCCACAAGCTATTTGTTATCTGAATTTGCCTTTTCCATTTTTGAAGTAGAATTTCTTTGAAAATAAAAGGCTTTCTTACTTTTATTGCCTTTTGTGACTTGGTGTGAACTTTTTAACTACCAAACTGTCCAGAGCATAAATGTAGTAACTGATGTACTTTGATGTTCATGTGTCTGAGTGTGTTGGAAACGTTTTGTGACTGACCATTATGGTTTGCTCACCTGATCTATGATGATTTAGCACATCCACATGAACTTATCATGTACTGGTCACTTCGGTCATAACCACTGCTCCATCTTGCACCAAATTTGAGAGGAAAAGTGATTGTTCATTCTTTGTTTTCATTGTCTTGAATAAGTGATCGTTCATTCTTTGTTGCCATTGTCTTAAATGTTGTTTGTCTCTTGCCTGAAGACCAACGAAGCTGAAATATGTTTGTCATGTAACGTGTTTGTTTCTTTTTTTCAGCAGCAGAGTAATTTTTGTCTCAAGTTTGTTTCAATTTCCACCTGCAGTCAGCTCACTTTGAAACTCACAGTGTAAACAGTTGCCACAGATAAACTCGGCTCCCCACTTGAACTGCTGTGTTCTTATTGCTCAACCACAAATCTTCTTAAAGAACCCGTCTGGTAATTGGAAGTAAACTGATTCCTCAGTGTGCAGAAAAGGGCCTAGCAGTAGATGGAGGACATTGGCAGAAAAAGATAGACCGATAGTAACAAATGTCCCAGAATGCCGGGATTTTTTTCCCCACAATCAGTTTGTTTTATCCTTTTATTTATTTCTTTGTTGCAGAGGCTTTGCTTTGAGAGTGAAAACCCTTCTTACTGCCATTGACTGTCTTTGAATAGCTGACAGCAGTACTGTCTTTGAATAGCTGACAGCAGTACTGTCTTTGAATAGCTGACAGCAGTGTAATGGACATGCTCTGTCATGTGTTTTTTCAGCCACCATGATGTGGCAGGTCGTCAACATGGCTGATAGTGATGACAGAGGCAACAACAAAGAGAAGAAACAGAACGGAAACAAGCCAGCCGAGAATGCGTCTGGTTAGTGCTCTGTTTACTTGTATGTTTCGCAGATGTCAAGTTGATCTTTATTTGTAATTTTTGTTTTAAAAAGCATGAACTCTTTATACAGAGAGAAAATGTGATGTTATCCCCACTTAGGAACATTGCCATGTCATCAGTATGTGCCCCTGAACTTCACCCCAAGATCCAATTAGACAGCAAGAGTAATCACTCTTAGATCACGTCGCTGAACTATTTCGGTTTTCTCCTTTTCCATGGTGGCTGTGGGAGTCTAATCTTAATATTCAATACATGTACATGCTGTTTTCATGTGAGGGCTCATTCTTTTTAACATGATTACAACCTTTAGAAACCCCTTAGTGGTTGGCATGGCTGCAGTAGAATTGATACTGATATTCAATACAGAGTATATGCATACACTATCTTCATGACCAATCATTCTGAACGCAGGAAATTAGAAGTGTTAATGTGTAGGCAGTACACCAACAGCTGTTCACGAATATTGTATGTACTTTTGAAAGATATTGGAAAGAACGTATGGGACCTATCATGATCAAACATGAAGTAAATTTGCAGAGATAATTCACACAAAATGCCTAGAAAGACCACTGACCAAATTTGTATCAGTTTTGTGTTAAGGCCATTTTTTGTTCTTTGAATAGGCTGTTCCTGTCATCATCAACTTTTTTATTTTTTTATTTTTATTTTTTGAAGATCGCTTACTGAAAACAAGTTTTACTGGCAGCTAGGCAAGTTTTTATGTATCAAGTCAGCTAGTCTTGGAACACTAATTTCTCAAAATGGCTAATCATCTATCAGCTAACTCCAGAAATTTTTCAGTTTAACTTTGCTATGAAGAAACCTACAGTTGCACTTTTTATGTCACAAAAAGAGAATTTTTTTTAAAGGTTGTCATCCACATTATAACCGGAGATTAATCAGTTTGATACTTAGTATGCCGTCTGTAATGAATAGTCCCCTGATAAGCCATAGACTGTCAGACATGCCACTCAGTGGAACCTAATGTCCCACAGTGGACAGTCCAGCAGAGTCAAACCAAGGCTCCATAAACCAAGGAGTGCCGACAGAAGAGCCTGATGATGGGGGCTTTGAGGAACACCTTAGAAACCGACAACAGCGTAGTGATACCAACACTTCCCTGGCAACAAGTACTGAGTCACAGCAAGCCCGCAGTGCCGTGGAGGCTCTGGGCGGGGTGGATACGGAGGAGGGAGAGACACCGACATCCCAGACACCCCAGACACCCACAGCCCCAAGTGGGCAGGGTAATCCACCGGAGGGTCAAGGGAACAGCACTGAGGACGAAGAAGAACGTGAGTGGAATTTTTGTTTGGGTAGATGTGTGTGTGTGTGTGTGTGTGTGTGTGTGTGTGTGTGTGTGTGTGTGTGTGTGTGTGTGTGTGTGTGAAGGAGAGGGGAGGATGTGTATGTGTGTGTGTGTGTGTGTGACTGGGCATGCATTTTTGTGTGAGGATGCAGGGGAGATGTGGGAAATGAGGACAGAAAGGGGATGGGAGTAAGGCTGGTGGGGAGACACGTGTGTGAATGCATCTGTGTGTGTGTGTAGAGAAAGGGTGTGAATTGGAAGATACTGGGGAGGGGTTGGTAGAAGTGGGCATGGAAGGTTGTGTGGATGTTTTCTGAAATATGATGGAAGCTGGTGGTGGGGGATGAGATGAGGATATGAAAGTATGTGTGTGTGTGTGTGTGTGTGAGAGCACGCATCTAATTACATGCACGGATCTCTGCGTGTTCAGGAATTGGGAGGAGTAAGGGTGCGTGAGGGATCTGTTTGCTGCATGACTTTGGTGATTATGTATGTGTATATATATATATATGTGTGTGTGTGTACTTTTACCGAGCCTCATAGCCATTTGCAGGTTGTAAGGAAACCTCAAATGACTTCCAGACAAGCTCCTTTCATCAAATCTGATCCTTAGCCATCCCCAGTGTGCTGAGGGTAGATAGTTCTGTCCAGTCCTTGATGTTATCCTCCCATCTTGTTTTTTAGTCTACCACATCAGTCATCTCCTCCTCCCTGGTACAGTGCTTGCGTGATGGTTTTGGCAAGTCTGGTGTATCCTGTCACATGGTTGTACCACTTCATCTTTCTGTATTTGACAATGGACATAATGGACATAGTCTCGTGGTCCCAGGACTGTTGTTTTTAACATATTTGTTCGTGATGTGGTCTGTGAAAGAGATGACCATAAATTTCCAGTAGCACTTTAACTTGAAGGATTGAATTACAAATTTCTTCTCTGCAGATCAGCTTTGAGAGAGTCCATGACTCGCACATGGAAAGGATGTTTTTTTCCATAGGAGTGCAAGCCTTATGTCATTACCTTGTATGATTTTGTTTAAAATAAAGGAAAAAACCCTACTAGTTTATGGCTTATATTCTGGTATTAAAGTAAAAAACTGAATATAAAAAAAATCAAGCAGACTTATTTTATTCTTCCATGTTTTGTGCATGTTTATCTAATGAAATAAGTGATTTTATTTTATTCTTGGAATTTGCAGTGTGTTGATGCGTTTGTTTGCAGGTGGTGTCAAACTGGGTTTGGGTGATTTCATTTTCTACAGTGTTTTGGTTGGCAAAGCATCGTCCAATGGGACTGGAACACAACCTTGGCCTGCTTTGTGGCCATTTTGATCGTAAGTCACCCATAAAAGAACTTAAAAGTGTACATATGGAGAGCGATTAAGATCACATTGTTGGAACCAGCCGCCATGGCGAAGTGGTTAGCGTCGCGGACTCCCGGCTGGGAGGTCGTGGGTTTGAATCCCATCAGAGTCATGTGGGTTTTTCTGCCCCGACCGGCTCCTACCCAGAGTTGAGTTTGCTGCGGGCTCAGTTGGGAAGACTGGGACCACATAGTCGAGTTTCATCCACTTAATGGATGCGTTTCTGAGAGTGTTGCTCAAATAGCCTGACCAACACTGCAGGTGCCTGTATCTCTCGGGCCTGGTTGACGCCGGGATATATTATGAAAGGAAGCGTAGAGTACAGCCCTGTCATGTAGTCTCAGACCGAAATGGAAATCCGTAGCATCATCTTAATCGTCCTCATTCTCATCGATCAGCATTAAAAAAAATGTCTCAAATTCTGTGGCCCTTCATGCCCTGCTCTCATGGTGACCTCAATTTCGGTGTCCTCTCCACGTCTGTGGCCTTGGTTTGGTTCCGTCAGGGTCACTGGTATCGGCGAGTCCATGGGGGCTGTCGTTGGACGGACGTGGTGGCGCCCTCCGGAGGGAGAGCTCACTCACGCCGGCTCTGCGACTAAGCAATTATTGTCATCAGTAGGGGGCTTAGTAGGTGGTGTCCTGCGTATGTTAAATCGGAACAGGCGCCACTGAACACCACCGAAGTGACTCGGCAGCAGTGCAGTGTCTCCTCCGGTGGGTTGCCTCTTGACATTGACTGCTCCCTGTGGATTGCCGGTGCCGGGGCTGCGGCGGGGCCGACCGGGCTGTGGCTGTGGATGGGGTGTCGGAATGAGCGGCGTGGGTGCACTGCCTCTGATGTGGCGCAGAGGTTGGGACAGAAAAAAAAAAAAAAAAAATAAAATCACATTGTTGGGTGCATGTGCACACAAACTTGTGAGAGCAAACTTTTGTATTTGTTTGCTTGAGTGTGTGGATTCTCAGGCACTTACTATGTGACTGTGTAATGGCATGTGTGAATGATAGTGCTCATGCGGTGGTGACAAATGTGAATGTTACGTTTTTACTGTTACACACCATGGTGTTGTCCAAACTGTTTAGAGTAATTATGCCATCCAAAATAAGAATTCTAAAAAATCTTCAACAATCACAGCAGTAGATAATGATATGAAGTTCTGACAGTCACCTCTTGCGCAGACAGCACATTACAATTAGGCCTTCAAGTCCAAAGATGACACAACAAGAATTATTAGGTATATGTTGTTTTTTAAATTCATGGTAAATGTTTTTTTCAGGCTGAAATGTACTTTAATTTGCAGGCAGTGTTTAAGGCTGTAGATGTACATGTGTGTGAGGGAAAAAGGTGTGAACACAACAGGGAAAGTTTTTTTTGTCCTTTTTCTGTCGTCTTCTGTGTCGGTCCCATGCCATTACGCCCACATGTCTTATTCTGGCCTTGGTCTGCAGCTGAGCCCTGCCTTGTCCTGATGGAACCACGGTACCAGCAATATACGATAAGAATCAGTGTCAAGTTGTGAAGAGGCAAACCACCAGAGGAGACACTGCATTATTGCTGAGGCACTTAGGTGGTGTTCAGTGGTGCCTGTTCTGATCCACCATTTGTAGGATACCACCTACTATGTCCCCTACTGATCACAGTGAATTAAACTGAATGGTTAATTATGAAACCTGCGCGAATGAGCGTGTCCTTCCTTACAGTGCCACCGTATTCATTCAGTGACAGTCCCCATGAACTTGCCAGTACTTGTGACCTCGACATGAACTAAGCAAGGGCACAGATGTGAAGAGGAAATCGAAACTGAGGTCACCATGAAAGCTGGGAATGAAGGGCAACAGAATTTGAGAGTGATGTGACCACAAGAGGAGGCATGAAGGGCTACAGAATTTGAAACCTTTTCTTTTTATGTTGGTTGATGAGGATGAGGAAGATGCTGCTTTGGAGGTCTGTTCCAGACTGAGATTGCATGACAGGGCTTTACTCCATGCTTGCTTTCACAATATATCCCCCCGGGATCAGCCAGGCCAGAGAGATACAAACTCCTGCAGAGTTGGTCAGGAAATTTTAGCAACATTTTCAAAGACACATAAATTAAGTGCATGAAACTTGACTTTGTGGTTCCAGTCTTCCCAATTGAGCCCATAGCAAACTCAGCTGTACAAAAGGGATTATGTATTTACCAGTTTCTGTTTTGAATTATTATCTGATTTGACATGTTTGTACTGTAGAATAACCACACTTGCAATTTGTGCAAGCAGCTTTAAGTTGAGTGGATTTTGTTTGCATGTGATAAAGAAACAAGGTGTCTGTTCAGGCTGTACATGGACCTTTTGATTGACGCTGTAATCAGCTGTCCTCTTTATCTTGCAGGGTCTGTGTTTCACTCTCCTCCTGCTGGCCATCTTCAAGAAGGCCCTGCCAGCTCTGCCCGTCTCCATCACCTTTGGTCTCATCTTCAACTTTGTTACCAGCGCTCTGGTGCGCCCCTTCAGCGACAATCTGGCCAGCGAACAACTATACATTTAATCTCTGCTGCTTCTCTGTTGGTCTCTGGCTGGCTGAATGCGAGAGATCTTTTGAGATGAACTCACATTCTGAGATATCCATGTGTATAAGGACATCAGGTATCTTGCTGTCAGATTTATGTACATGTAAATTATTTTCTTATTGGGTAGTTTGCACTGCAGATATAAACTAGGTACTGAATTATGATCTACTGTTTGGTGATGCATTGCTTTAATGATCAAAGGGGAATCTACCGAGTACTTTTCCAGTGTCATATTTGAAGAATTACCTGATATGGCCTGTGCATACCTATTTGCCCATAAAATTTTGCCATATTTTGTACACCTTTGGCGAAATACGATGTGTACGATGAAATGAAATATAAAAGGTTGGAAAAAAAAATCTAGAGATAAGTTCTTGCATGGTAATTGCATTTGTGGGATTTAATCACGGTGGCACTTTGGTATTCTCTGACCAAGGAGAGACAACTCATGTTAACTGTTGCACAAAAGCTTGTGTCTGGCTGTGTCTGGCTCTTTACAAACATGCTGATATGTTGGAAAAGAGCAGGCCCTGAAATATTAAAAAAAGAAAAAGAAAGCTAGTGAGAAGACATATATTTGTGCCAAAGAATACTGATGAATCAGGTTTGAAAATAATTTCTGTTGGAAGAGCCTATTTTTACTATAGTTGCTACGAGACCTGGTAAACAGTCTTTTGTATCTTTGCGGCATAATGGCAAATGAAAACAAATCTCTGGTTCCCCCCCCCCCCCCCCCCCCTCCCAGTTTGAAAGATGGACCCTCCCCCCAACCCCCAAATATCTTCTCTGCTTATAAAAAAGGTTGAAGATTTGCATACATTGTTTGTGTCTTGAAAATAGACTCATTTTTGTTGAAAAGTACACCAGTAGCAATCTTAGGGTAAACAGGTTTTCACGGTTTGACACAAATTAAATTGAAATGTTTGTCTCCTGATGAACTCCATCAGTCTAAACTCATTCCATGTGTATGCTGTAGTAACAAAGCAAATGTGACATGTCACATTTAAATGCAGCTGCATAAAAGAGAAAGATTGTCACTGAAATTGGGGTATGGAACTGGTACATTTTGATGGAAATTCTGTGGAATTGTCCAGACATTTGAACTTTTGAGAGAGTAATGTGGAAAAGCTGAAAGGAGGAGCAAGTTAAATGCTTCTGGTGAGACGGAAAAATCTCAAATCTTTTTTCTTTTCTTATTTTTTTTTGTTCATAATTATTACATGGGTGGGTGTTTGTTTTAGCTTCTGATATGAAAACATCTAAGTATATTTTATTCTAAAAAAAAAAAAACCAAAAAACTGTATGCATGTGAGTGATTCTTGTGCACATGCAAAAGTATGCATATGTGCATGCTTTTTTTTCTTTTTCAAATCATTTTTAGTTAAATTAATGCAGTTTTTTTTAGTTTCTCGTGCAGTAGAATAATGATATGGAATTAATTTTTAGTCAGAACGATGCCAATGGATTTTATCACATGAAGTTATAATTTCTGTACAGAATACATACCTGCTGATCGATTTTCCCTATTTGTTTTTGTCCTTTAAAAGTCTTCCATTAACTATTATTGTAATGCTATTGAAGATGTTTAAAATTTTGTTGGTTGTCTTACATTAGTTTGTGGTATGTAAGGCAACATAGTACTTGAGGCACAGTCATTTCATGTCAGATCAATTTCATTGTCAGTCTTACATAGGGGTGTCATTGCAGGGCACATAATAGGCAGCCAAGTCATGGTAGAAATGATAAGTTGCTTTGATCATACAAATCACATTAAGCCATTTTTTTTTTCTTTATTTATGTATGTCTGTAATTGTCCAAACGAAATGATAACTTAGAAACAGTGTGCTGATGTTGGTTGGGAAATTTAATCATTTGACTGTGGGACTACTTTGTTGTGCCTGGGATCCAATTTTGGAGAAAGGAAGCCGAAATTTCAATGACAAAGTGACCGCATCCACAAAAAACAGGGAAGATTTGGTCCTAGAAATTGATATAAAACATTTTGTAAGCATTGTACAGTAAACTTGACATTGCTGAAATTTCAGGCATTGTGATACCAATCGGACATATTCAGAGCTTACTCTAGAGCGCGGGATTTGTACAATCCCTCGAAAATCTGTTCCTTCCCGCAATTATGGAGTCTTAACGCGGGCAGACTCCCACACATTTGCAGGACTGCCCGCCCTGTTCACTGATCGTTGCGGGCGCTCGTTTGTCGTCTGCTTGAAAAACTGAAACTAGGACTGAGCAGGAGCGAACGATTTCTTGATTTTTCATTGGCTGTTAGTGCAAATCAACCAATCGGCGGCGTTCATCTCCTCCTTCTCGATGACCGACGAGAAGTTGCGAGAGTTTAAGACGCCATATTGGATATTTTCCAAACTGAAGCATGCACCCACCCTATTTGACTTCGACTTTCGTGGAAGAAAAGTGAAAAAAAAAAAAGATTCTGTGCCATGCGAGGGTGGAGAAAATCATGAAGAAACCGCGACTACATCCAAAAGCTCGGAGAAGCAGCCCGAAAAGAGTGCCAGTGCAAGGGAACACCGGTTTCAAGACGATTGGCTGAAGAAGTGGCCCTGGTGGGGGGGGGGGGGGGGGGGGGGGGGGGGGGACGGGGGGACCCCCCTTTTTTATATGAGGGGGGGGGGGGACTGCCCCCCTTTTTGAAAAATCCTAGATTAAGCTCTGCATATTAACATCTGATTGATTTTGTTTGAGTCACTGGCTGAAGAAACTGTAGAAAGATAATCTCTCTTCAGCGCTCATGGTGGTTAATGAAACAAAGTTATAAATCATGTTATAGATCAATGATTAATCATCTGTTTGACCCATCCTTCTCTCCTGCTCTTTACCTTTCCTGTCAACATGCATCACATCAAATGTTGCTATGATGATGTGCAATTATTTGTACAAATGATGATTCTGTTGTGTATGTTCTGGTGGCCGTGAAATGTTAGTTCACTTCGCCAGTTTTTCCTGGTGTATGAAAGGAAATGACCACATCTCATGTTGTCCACTGCAGTTTTTCCTGGTGTATGAAAGGAAATGTCCACATCTTATGTTGTCCACTGCAGTTTTTCCTGGTGTATGAAAGGAAATGACCAATCTTATGTTGTCCACTGCAATCATCCACTTGTCAGCTGAAGTTATACACAGTTTGAAACGAGGGTCAGATGCAGAGAGATGTAGCTGGTTGAGTAATGCAGCACCATGAAAAAGATCTCGCAGCAGACAGTGAGCTTGGTGACCTGACTTGTTTTGCCAGCAGCACATCACATAGCATTCAACATATGAAGACATGCGCTGATTTGAAGCTGTCATCTGTCTTGACTGACCAGGAAAAAAAAAAAGAAATCTTAAATTCAAGTCATAACCTGTATTCCATTTGTTTTTTAAAAGGATTTGGATTTCAATCATAGTAAACATGTTCTTTTAATCCACAGAAACAGTTCATGGAACGAAAAGAAAAGCCATCCATTTGTATTGATTCTGCTGTAAGGCAGAAATGGGACCATGTGATGGATGCATAGAAAAAGAAGAAACAAGAGAGTTTTCCTTGTCTATCCGTCTGTCCAGTTTCCTTATCTATCTATCCATCTATCTAAGAGTGTCCTTATCTATCTATCTATCTATCCATCTATCTAAGAGTGTCCTTATCTATCTATCTATCTATCCATCTATCTAAGAGTGTCCTTATCTATCTATCTATCCATCTATCTAAGAGTGTCCTTATTTATCTATCTATATACCTT
Source organism: Conus ventricosus (assembly GCA_018398815.1). Lineage (NCBI taxonomy): Eukaryota > Metazoa > Mollusca > Gastropoda > Neogastropoda > Conidae > Conus > Conus ventricosus. The sequence goes on from CM031605.1 coordinate 41,413,135, forward strand.
CCTATCTGTCTGCCTACATTCTTTTTTCCATCACTTATCCTTTTGTTTGTTTGTTTGTTTGTTTTTTTTTTTCGTCTTTGGCTGTGTTTTGGATTTGTTTATAGAATAGTTCATGAAGGTAGGATACAGTGCTGTCAAACATTTGAATCAGAATGTTTTTTTCTGGGTTAAGTTTTATTCCTTTTTGTTTTCTTTTACATTTATGTCTCACTATTTCTTGGCCTTTTAGTTTTGCTTCATTTCTTTTCTTTTTTTTATTTGGGGGGGGGGGGGGGGGGGGGGGGGGGGTTGTATTGAAATTTCACAGAAAAAAATGGTTGAGATTGTTAATGTAGGAGATTTAGAAGGAAATATGCTGGGTGATGCTTTGATTTATGTCAGACATGTCACTGCCCTACATCTGAACATGTTATTTGTTGCATGGAAAGTGATAGCTGTGTATATGTACCCTTTGAGATCAGTGATTAAGTGATTCTTGCCTCAGTTTTACATTAGTTTGTGCATCCTTTTTTTTGTAGTGAGTTGATCTAGATCCTTCAAAGTAATCAGGCATACATGAGCGATGCCAGATCCTTCAAAATAACCAGCCATACATGGGCTGTGCCACCAGTTAGTCTTCCTCTGATTTTATTTTGGAGACTGACAAGCTGTGGCAGCTGGACAAGGTGCTCCAGCAAGTCAGAAAAAATCAGTATGTTGTCCTTCAGTGGATCCTGGCCCATTGTGTGATCTGACGGAACAAGATGGCAGGTAAGCAGGCAGAGGCATCATGGAAGAGCAACCAGACACTGTTAATACTTACATGGAGAAGAACAAGATCTCTGGTCAGTCATGGAGGACTCAGATAGAAAAGTGCTACCATGTTCAGAGAGTAGCAAATGATCCTGGTAAGGTTCAACATTGGCTTCAGTTGGCTCACACTACAGGCAGTCTTGCCAGCCTGTTGCAAGCAGCCAAGAGGACCAAACACCAGAGCAACTTCTTCAAAGTTATCCACTCCTCCAAGAGAAGCAACGTGAGGTGTGGCCATCTCTGGTCACACTGACCACCAACCTTTACAGCAGTTGGCATGAACTGGAAACATCAGTGTTCATCGCTAGTTGTGGCCTGAGATGGTGAATGCAAAGGTGATTTTAACGGGACTTGACATCATTGATTGTCTGATCATGAACTGATGCCGCACATGGCATGAAAATGAGAATATGGGTGTGGTTTTATTTTAGGGCATAGCAAGATGACATGGATATGATATTATCATTGGGAGGTCATGTTAGTTCTCGAGCTGATACTGCATACTTGTTTTTCTCAATGTTTTGATTTTTCATCCCATTTCCAACTTTCTGATTTTTTTTTTTCTTTGTTACCTGATTTTTCATCTAATGTCCAACTCTCTGGGTTTTTTTCCTTCAATTGCTGATTACCTGCTATATTTAAGTGTATCTCTGTTTCAGGACCATTTTTTCATTTGAGGTGTTTAGGTAAAGATATTGGAAATGTGAGAATTTCTAGCTCGTGGATGTATGAAAAAAGGAAAAAGATTTTTAAGGTATAATTGCTTTGTGTGCAAAAATGCTAAAACCTAACAAAAAACTGGAAGGGACCAAGTTGTGAATTGGCCTGGAATATTTTTTTTTATGTCATGGCATTTGTTAGTTTTCATCATGTTATGCTGTGTTCGAAATTGATACTGGAATCTGGTGAAAGCAGCACTCCAAACATTACACTGTGGGACCAAGTTGAGCCAATGAGAACACTTTCTCTGCACCCACAAATATCACATAAACTTTGAAATTATTTCATTGAATTTTGACTAGATTCTTGTTTTCATTTATTGTTCTGTTAAGAAACTAACATGTATAAATTGCAAATCTGAAAAGCTGAATGTTTTGGATGCATGTGTGTATACCCATGCATATTTTAAGCCGTTAGTAGCTTTTGATAAACATTTGTTCTTATAGGTCTCAAATGCAAGGAAGACTGCTGCATCAGTCATAGCGACTCAGCAGGTACTGATTCCATCAAAACACGGCCATCTAATGTCAGACAGAAGAGAGATGCACTTGTACAAAGCATTGATAAAAGAAATTGAGGTATGCAAGTTTCACATGGTGGTTAATGCTGTCCATCATTCTCATTTTTTGTCAAAAGTCTTGTGAAATATTTATTTTTAAAACAATGCGCAAGCATATAAAGTACTGAGCATCTGTGACTTAAAGATGTGTGTCTTTGTCTTGTTCAGAACTAGTTCATTGTGTTACATTGTAGTGTCACCTTATATAGAATGGACCAACCTCAAGTCGTTTGAGGTTGAAAATTGAGTTGAAATCCTGTGGTAGAGGAAGAAAATGTTTAAAATCCATAGCACCATATTTTCTTAAGTGCCACATCTGAATTGATTCTGCAGCCAAACTATTGAAACATCAGTTGTGCATTACATACGTCAAGCAGACAACACATTATGTTTCAGCTTTACATGTTCAGATGTGGTTGCATGTTTACATGTGTAAATAGCATGCTCTAAATGGCATTTTTTTTTTTTCAGTTTATACTCTCAGGCAATCCATGGCTCTCACACACATCTCCTGACACCAGGGATAATCAGCAATCACAAAAACATGGTTAATTGCTCTGCCAGAGGACACGTGCTGCTCATACAATAGGGAATTTTAGTCAGATGATTTGAACAGAATCAAACCATCAATTGAAAACCTAATATTCAGTTAGAAAGTTAATACCTGTAATCAGCCTGTAAAGGAAAAGTCAGTATGGTTTTAGCATCAGCAGAATTAGGTTTCTTTTTCCTGTGCAATATATTTCATGTATCCTTTAATGTAAAGCATCTCTTTTGTTGGTGACATAGATTAATGATATCTCAAAATCAGGGAGTTCCTAATCATATGAAGCATCGTATTGTCTGAAAATTATGATACATTCCAAGTTCAGTTGATGACGATGTAAGTAGCATTAACTCACATTACTTAGGACATGATTGAAGGATCCTTCCCTGTACAGGTCTCACCTTAAGAGTCATGGGCATCCTGCCATTGACAATACCTGTGTAAAGGTCTGCCAGCACTTTGTCTGAAAATTGCGTCATGGCATAGAGGAAGAATTGAAAATGGAAGAGGAGTGTGTGTATGTGTTTGTGAGTGTGCAAGTCAGGAAAGATGGGACAGTTACCACTCAACTGTAAGGTTTTGCCTGACAGGACTTGAGCACATTCAGTGCTGGTCAGGTTTGGGTTTGTGTTGGAAAATCATGCCATGTGTACGTTTCAGTTTGTTTAGCTACAGGAAAACTGCAGTTTTCAAACTTTCAGTTCTTGCAGAATGTGTGCGTCAAAATGGCCAGGTGTTTGGCCCTGTGATGAAGCTGTTCTTGGTCAATAAACTGTGGAATATTTGAGGTTGTTAAAATGTGGGTGAGAAAGAGAGAGACAGAGACAGTTTATTAGGTACAAGGAAGGCAAATGAGTGGCTACCAATCTCTGGAAAGCAAAATCTAAATTCGTATTCCTGGGGAGAAGAGGTTGTGTGTGTGTATGTGTGTGTGTGTGCGAGGAGAAATACAAAATGCCAGCTTGTTGAGGTCACTGCCCTCGGTGAAGGTTAATAATTGACGTAGCGCCATTCATTAAATGAAAACAGCTCTGCACACATGTCCAGAGAATGCTATACTCACATGAGGACTTGTGAATCCGTGACAAACCAGTACTGTTTTGTTCGTTCTCCCCTTAATTATTTTCGTACTTTTTTCAGAATGAGTAAATTATTGTAGAAAACTAAAATCAGTAAAATGTTAAAAAAAAAAAAAAAAAAAGCAACTCCAGTAATGACCGGCAGTTATGCAAGTACAGACTGTGTCAATAAGGGGAAGAATTAACCATGCAAAGACGAAGAAAAAACAAATCAAGGTAAAGAATGATAGACGTTCCAATAAATATTATACGCTTGGAACTTTCGCTCCCCCCCCCCCCCCCCCCCCTCCCTCCTACTGCCCTTTACTTATTTCAATTTTTCCCTGACCAAACCACCGACTTTTCCATAGTATCTGACCACGCGTTAAAAAGTAACAAACCTACTTTTCTGTTTGGTGTCATTGACTATCCGTATTATCCGACCTACCGTTAGAAAATGGAACAAACCAGCTTTTGTGTTTGGAGTGCTAATGGTTCTTCTTCTTCTTCTTCTTCCTAAAATACTGGTTCACTCAAAAACGAGTAGGTCACCAGCGCGCATGTTAAAAAGTAAAATAAAATAACATAAAATAGTTTAAACCTTGATTCATATTATCCGACCCAATGTTAAAAACGAACAGACCAACTTTTCTGTTTGGCGTGCTAACGGTTTAAACTTGGATTCATATTATCTGACCTAACGTTAAAAACGGAACAGACCAACTTTTCTGTTTGGCCTGCTAATGGTTTAAACTTTGATTCGTATTATCCGACCTCGAGTTAAAAACGGAACAGACCAACTTTTCTGTTTGGAGTGCTAATGCTTTAAACTTTGATTTTCTTTTCAGATGGCTCCTTGCATTGTTCGTGAATCATATACTACCGATGCTATTCTTGACTTTCTTAACAAAGCAGTGATTATCGTGTTTGCTCTGGTGCCCCATGTGTGGTGACCTTCACCGATGTGTTTCAGTGAGCTAGACAGCCGAGCCTGTGGTGAGGACCCTTTCCTGTTGAATTCAATAACGAGGGTCCTCGCTAGATCACTAAGGTTTATCATTCTGAAAAGACCATGAAAGGAAACGGAGTTGGTCCGGGTGTCGAACCTGTCTACCCCCTAAAGTCTCTGTGGTCCCCACATTTGAATCTCTGATGGAGCAGAATTATAACTATGAATTAAGCCAGTCTTCCTGAACAAGGAGGGGTGGGGTGGGGGCTGTTTGACACTTTGATGGTGCACACAGTTCGCAGTCTGACCATTGGGAGTTTGAAAACGGCTGGTGCCCAACCTAGAAATGGCCATTGTCGTTGTCCCATTGTGAAATGTTGTCGTTCTGGTGGCATCCGTGTAGAGCAAAATACATCCCCGACCCCCACTCTCCTTAGATATTCCCGCCTACTACTGACGTCACGTGGGTGGAAGTGGACGTTACACCTGACTGTAACCAACATCTACCAGTTCAGCATAATGAGCAAACATGTGCTTTAATCCTCTTTTTATACACATACATAACATTTATCTAAGAACCCGTATTTCATGTCAGCAACTGTGACATAGCTGGCGTCTATCCTTAAAACCAAAAAGGGGATGCCCAAGCCATAAACGGCCGAGCAAAAGCGGTCACCACTACAATCTAATCCATTCAAAGCTATAAGACGAAGAACTTAATATCTCAACAGGTATCTGCTTAATGAACCCCGACGATTTTTTATTTTCTTATTTTTTAGAATTACGCAGGCCGATCACATTCTTCTTCTTCTTCTTCCTAAATACTGGTTCACTCAAAAACGAGTAGGTCACCAGCGCGCATGTTAAAAAGTAAAATAAAATAACATAAAATAGTGCGACTCAGACTGTTGGCCCCTGGAGCAAATTTGGCAACAAGGGGTCGCACTCGATATTCAAGAAGTTAAAAGCAATGGCCAAATTCAGGCCCAGGTAACAGTAAAATATCTGGGGAAGTAAAATAGAAAATCGTCAATATGCAGATCTCAAAACTGTCGTATCAATTTGTTTTTTTAAATGAGATTGCATTTGTGGCAATCTTGATGGCACCCGGCAGCGAGTTCCACAGCCGTACAGAACTGGGATAAAAAGAATGTAAGTGGCTGTCAATATTTGATGCAGGTATGGTATAACATTGACCGCCACTCCTGGTGCTACTTTTATTCAATACTAGTTGTTCCATTGGAATATCAATTACTTTAGCTCTGCCTTTGAAGAAGATGTTAAGTTTGATAAAAGCTCTTCTCTCTTCTAAGGGTTTCCATTCTAATTTCCTCATGTTCTTCCTAGTATTCCCCTTTTCTCTGATGTGGTTCCCTGTTACGAACCGTGCTGCTCTCTTCTGAATCTTTTTGAGGTTATCAATGTCCTTTAGATGGTAAGGATCCCAAACTGAGCAACCATATTCCAGTACTGGTCTAACCAGTGTTTTGTAGCAGTCGACTTTAACCTTTTGGGGGCAGTCATTGATATTCCTGTATAAGAAAGCTAAGATGTTATTTGCTTTCTTACATACTAAATTGTAATGTTCTTTCCATTTGAGACGACTATCTATAATCACGCCTAAATATTTTGCAGCATTAGTTTCTTTAAGAATAGTATTATGGATAGAATAATCTGATCTAATTGGTGAGCGTTTGTTACATATACGCAACACTTGGCACTTTTGGTTCCAAGTTCTTTCCCACTCTTGTAAAGCGTTTAGATCTTCTTGTAGAATGCGTGTATCATTCTTGCTTCTGATTGTTCTATATATTAAGCTGTCATCTGCAAAAAGCCTTATAGTAGTTCCAGGAGAGAGATTTCTACTTATGTCATTTATATAAATTAAGAAAAACAAGGGCCCCAGAACAGTTCCCTGTGGTACACCTGACAAGACTGGTTTACAATGGGATGACGACCCTTCCACAACAACTTTCTGCGTTCTCCCAACGAGGAATGATCTAGCCCATTTTAGCAAAGAACCGCCAATGCCGATGTGTTCTAATTTAAGCAGCAGGCCCTCATGGTCAACCTTATCAAAGGCTTTAGAAAAGTCTAATAAAATTGCATCTATTTGCTGTCTGTTGTTAAGACAGTTATTAAAATCATTGAGAGTTGTTATAAGTTGAGTCTCACAACTCCTTCGCTGTCTAAAACCATGCTGGGCGTTATTTAAGAAGTCATATTTGTCAAGATGGTCCATTATGCTACTATATATTATGTGTTCAAGTAGTTTTGCTGATATGGATGTAAGAGATACAGGTCTATAGTTCTCTGCTTTTGTTTTGTCACCCTTTTTGAATAAGGGAACAATGCTCGCATCTCGCCACTCATCAGGTATTACTCCCTGGTCCAGTGAAGCTTGGTAAAGTAGTTGGTATACCTCACTCAATTCATTGGCACATAATTTTAAGAGCTTGCCAGGAACGCCATCGGGACCAGTAGCTTTGTTTTCATTGATGTTGGTCAGTAACTTAAATACTCCTGCTTTGTTTACTTTGATGTTTTGCATTTCAGGGAGTTTATCATCATCCTTTAGTCTAACGTTAATTAAAGGTTTGGGATTTGAGAAAACTGAACAAAACTGCTTGTTTAGTAAATTTGCTTTCCCTTCAGGGTCCTGTATTAGGTTATTCTGGTTGTTCCTCAGGTCTGGAATCCCAATGTTGTCCTGTCTCTTACTCCTTATGTAAGACCATAATTTCTTGTTTTGATGATCACCTTCTGAAATAATCGAATTAACATAATTGGAGGGAGTAAGCCTACATTCTCTCTGACACCTTCTCTTAATATGTTTATACCTAACCAGTAATCTTTCTGAATTAGGATGTAGTTTCAATTTCTTAAAGAAACGATGTTTCCTTCTCAACAAACGTTTAGTTTTTGTAGTAATCCATGGCTGGTGGTTCTTGCTTGAAGTTATTTTAGTAGGTATGTTGTCATCCATAATAAATACCAAGTTAGTTTTTATACACTTCCAAAGGTCACTGACATTATCTTTAACACTATGGGACCTCAAAAAAAGACGACTGAAATCATGAGTATCCCTGTGCAATTTTGGTAAATCTGCTTGGTTCCAGAGTCTGATGGTACGTTTAGGGGGTTTTCTTCGAAAGGGTTGAAAGTTGCTCTCTAAGAGAATTATGTCATGATCAACCAGGCCTGCAATTAATTCCTGATTGCCTAAAGCGCCTGGACAATTGGTAAAAAATAAATCCAGGAACGCCTTACCACGAGTTGGTGCTTCAACTGACTGCACTAATCCAAGGTCTTTGGTGGTATCAAAAACTGAGTATTAATATTTTTACTGTATTGATTACCAAGTATGGCATCTTCACCCCAATCAATATCTGGTAAGTTAAAGTCTCCACCAATCCATAATATTGCCTTCCTATTGGCCAAAACAATGTTAGAAATGTCTCTGCAAATAGACATGTTCGCCGCAATATCTTCTGGACGCATACGATTGTCAGAACGAGCTTCCAGGTCTTTTCTCAGATTTCTTCCATAACAAAATTACCACTCTCAGACGTGATTTAGACGCAACGGTTGTAGCCAACCCTCCTCTGCCAGGTGAGCTTTTCACAAAAACTTCTCTCTCGTCCTTTCAGCCTGTAACATCAGATGCTGTTCGTAACGTCATCATCAATTCCTCTCCCAAAACTTGTAATCTTGATCCTATTCCTACTCCTCTTCTGATTGAATGTCTTGATAGTCTATTACCATCTCTCACAGCCCTTATCAACTCTTCTCTCACCTCTGGCACCTTTCCAGATGCTTGTAAAGCTGCTCTGGTGACACCTCTTCTCAAAAAGGTCACTCTTGATCAAAATGAACTTAAGAATTACCGTCCAGTATCTAACTTGACCTTTATCTCTAAAATAATTGAAAAGATCGTCCTCATCCAACTGTCCGAATACCTGGTTTCCAATAACCTCTTCAATCCATTTCAGTCTGCCTACAGACCAGGACATAGCACTGAGACAGCTCTGTTAAGGATAGTAAAGGATCTACTCCTTTCTTTGAATGATCGCAAAGTCTCGATTCTGGCTCTGTTAGACCTGTCAGCTGCGTTTGACACCATTGATCACTCTATTCTCCTCAGTCGTTTGCACCATGATTTTGGCATAGGTGGTACAGCACTGCAGTGGTTCTCATCCTATCTGTCACATCGGACTCAGTCTGTTATTGTTGACGGCCGAGTTTCTTCTGCAGCTCCTATATGTTTTGGAGTCCCACAGGGCTCGGTCCTCGGACCAGTCCTGTTTGTTCTCTACACCTCTCCATTGGCCAATGTTATTGACAAACACTCAGTCCTTTATCATTCATATGCTGATGATTCACAGTTGCAGAAATCAGCTGCACCTTCTGAAGTTCCCCAACTACTAGAGGCAATGCAGGATTGTATAGCCGATGTCAGATCTTGGATGACAGCAAATAAACTAAAGCTGAACAATGACAAAACTGAAGTAATGCTTCTCTCCTCTTCCCAAATGTCGCACAAAATCAATTGCCCTTCTGCGATGACAGTTGGTGATGCCACTGTCCCTTTCTCATCCTCTGTTGTCAATCTAGGAGTTACCCTTGACCATCATTTGGAAATGAAAGTTCATGTCAGAAATGTTGTTCGGGCTGCCAATTATGAGCTCCGCCGTATTGGTTCCATCCGTCATTTTCTCACAACCCAAGCAGCAGCCACACTTGTCTCTACATTTGTTCTGTCCCGGTTGGACTACTGCAATTCTATCTTGTATGGTTCCCATGACTATCTTCTTGAAAGTCTGCAGCGTGTCCAGAATAATGCAGTACGAATGGTTTTGCGAGTGCCTAGAAGGGACCATATTACTCCTCATCTGATTTCTCTTCACTTGCTCCCAGTGTCTGCTCGGATTGAATTTAAATTGGCATCTATCTGTTATAAATGTGTCCAAGGTTGTTCTCCAGATTATCTGAAGGACTTAGTCCATTTAAAGCAACATCATCATCAATACAAATTGCGTTCATCTGTTGACGCTACCGCTTTACAAGATCGTCCTGTCAATAGCCAAAAGACATTAGGTGACAGATGCTTCTCGCATGCTGCCCCTCCATCTGGAACACTATCCCTGCAGAAATAAGAGGAACTAATAACCATGACTCCTTCAAATGCTCTCTGAAAACCCACATCTTCCAGAAAGTTTACAATTAGTTCATTTCGCTGTCAATCTATGGGCACGTGTGTGTGTGTGTGTGTGTGTGTGTGTGTGTGTGTGTGTGTGTGTGTGTGTGTGTGTGTGTGTGGAAGGGTGTGTGTGTGTGTGCGTGTGTGTGTGTGTGGGGTGTGTGTGTGCGTTGTCTATTATTGCCTTAATTGTTTATATATATGGAGTTTGTAATGGGCCGCGTGCTCTGTTCGACAGAGAAGTGTGCACATAAAAATGTTCATTATTATTATATACAACACAACAGAAAGATAGCTGGGATGAACGGTCATTTTTCTTTAATTGGACTAAGTGGTCACCTGAATTAACGCTTTCTTGGTCAACATTCCATGCCCATTGCTTTCAGTGTGTGTTGGTTTTGTCCTGCTTATGTCTGTCTTCAGTTTCATGACACCGTTTTCCTCAGTCTGAGACGACCATCATTTGCGGACTACAAAATACACAGAAATGTGAGCATGCGCCACGCTAATCAGACATGCACATGCAAAGGAGGTGGATATCCCAGGTCTGTTTTCTTTTCATGATAATCATACCCGCCCTAACAGCGTAACTGCTATCAAAACTAAGACACTAGTTATCTATTTCCATGCTGACTTTTGTGGCGATAAAACACTTCACACAGCTGCAGATCACAGCGATACAGAGACAAGCACACGGACGACGGACACTGGTCTTGTTATGTACACTATGGAATAATGCAGAGGTCAGTATCTAAGTCATCATGCACTTGTGTGGATGGCAGTGCACACCACGTTAACAACGTCTGCATGCCGTCACTGGGTACTCAGGCCGAGGACTGCCCATGCCGTCGTGGCAACGTCTGTACAAGGCAGACATCGTGGCAACGTCTGTACAAGGCAGACATCGTGGCAACGTCTGTGCATGGCAGAGCAGAAAGACTCTTAGAGCGAGGAAACAAGAAGGGTTTGGGGTGGAAAGAGTGGCAGGATCAAAGGAGCGGGGGGGGAGGGGGGGGGGGGGGGTGAACAGCACGATGCACGTGGGTGGAGTGGAGTGGAGTGGAGGGAGGGGGGAGGGAGGGACAGCCAGCCTAGGGGTCACACAGAACACGTCAAACTATACTTGGCTGCACAGGCCTATCCCGTGGTCCGAATCGTTGGAAGAGGTCTCCTGGGAAGACGTCAGGGAATGGTTGGCCGAGTCCCGACGCCCGATTTCGGCCTTAGTCCTGGGCACGATGTTGAGGTGGCGGGAGTACACGTGTCCCGCCTTGTCGATGGACAGGTAGTACATCTTGCCCAGCTGCCTGGGCGGTTTGTCTGCGGTCACAGCACACGACAAGCTCAGCTGTCCGTTCTCCCTGATGGAGGGCAGGCTGCTGCTCTCCGACTCCAGGGTGCTGTTGGCCAAGCTGCCGGGGGACTTGTGGCTGTAGTGGGGGTGTAGGCTGGGCACCGGCTGATGATGGTGGTCGTCGTCGCTGCCGCTGAGGGTGGAGCCCTGCTTGCTGGACCTGACCCCGAGTCCAGGGAGTCGTCCAGGCGGAGGGTGATGTCCCCCAGATCGGCGTCCCCCTCCTGACGGTCCAGTTCCCCGCCGCTGCCTCCTCCCACCCCGTTGATCATCACGGAGGCGGGTGGTGGGGAGTCCACGGACGGCCTGTCTAAAGAGCCGTAGTGGCCCAGATGGAGGTTCCGGTGCTGCTCTCGGTAGGTGTTGGCCGTGCGGGAGGACTCCTTCACCTTGTCCCTGAAGGACGACATCAGCGTGGGCAGGGGGTCGGCGTGGATGGAGCCGGCAGGCCCCACGGCCCCCTCCGTATCACACACCAGGTTGCCGAGGCTGCTGCTCTTGTTGCTGTGCTCCACCACGGCGTACATGTCATCACACTTGCTGCGAATGTTGTAAAGGTATTCCCTCGACAAGGTGTTCCCATGGCCGCCGTTCTGCTTGCGAAGTTTGACCGCGCCGCTCCCTGGAGCGGAATGATCCCCGGTGCTGCTGCCTTCACCGTGGTATCCCATGGCGGAAGCACACCAGGGGGAGCTTTGCTGTTGTCGTGCACGTCCACTTTCACGTTCAGATGTCGGGGGGCCGCGGGCTGTCCACCACCTACGTCACCACTCCCCCAAGGTCCCCGCCACTGGCGTGCTGTCAGGGTTGTTGTGCACGGTGTCATCGAAGGTCACTCTCTGTTCCCCATGTCATCGGCCTCCGGGTCGCACCTTGCGCCTAGTGCCACCCCAGTTGGATAGGGAGGGCAGGTAGTCGATGTTGTCGTTCAGGTTGGCAGGGTCCGACTCCTCCGTCCCGGCCTCGGAGTTGACGGCGTCGTGATCCGCGGCGACATCCCCGGACCTGTTGGACATGGCCTCCAGGTACCCCGGAGGAGACTCTCTGTTCTGAGCGCGACGCGCCGCCCTGGATCCCTCCTGCATCTCCAGGCTGGTTCTGTCGTCCCCGCTGCCGTTGCAACGGTCGAAGGTGGGGTTCTTCATCACCTGGTCGTCGTGGATCATGAACAGGGGCTTGCCCAAGGGCACGTAGTCCAAGATGCGGAACTGCCAGCGCTGCTTGATGGTGAGGCCGAACCAGAGGGCGATCCACAGGATCATGTAGCCGACCTCGCACACCAGGCCCGTCAGCACCAGGCTGTCCTGGGTGGGCCGGTACAGGTGGACGAAATCGTACATCAGGGGACCCTTGCACACGGCCAGACCCACCAAGGCCGCCATGGCGCAGGAGTGCGGGGCGTAGCCCTGACAGCCGCTGTTCACCACGATCGTCTTCTTCACGTAGTTCTCCTGGTTGCGGTGCTTGCGCTCCACGATGCGCAGCTTCTCGGCGAAGTAGTGGGAGCCGTACTCGAACACGGTCATGGTGGACAGCAGCATGACGGCGGAGCCCAGCAGGTAGAGGGCCAGCGAGGCGCCGCAGCCCAGGGCCAGGTCCACGTTGATGTAGACGGGGTGGTTGTAGCAGACCTTGTACAGGCAGCCGAAGGCGGAGTAGCCCAGCACCGCCGTCAGGGTCATGGCCAGGAGTTGCAGGGCGAAGACCACCGTCAGGGCTTTGTTGGTGTACCTGCCACAGCAACGGCTGTCATGATAGGAGCTGATACGTCAGGCTGGTGGGGGGAGGGGGGGGGGAAGTCTACTGCATTCGATAAAAGATTCGTTTAAACCTATAAGACGACAAAAACACGCATTCGGAGAATCCCAGTCTCTCTAAAAAACAAAACAAAAAAAAAACACGTACATTTTGTCTCTGTCTGTCTGTCTGTCTGTCTGTCTCTACTCTCTGTCTGTCTGTCTCTCTCTCTCTCTCTCTCTCTCTCTCTCTCACACACACACACACACACACACACACACACACACACACACACACACACACACACGCACGCACACACACACGCGCGCGCGCGCGCGCGCGCACACACTCATTCACCATCACTCTTTGTTGAACGAATCCACGCACACGTACATCACTCAATGCGCATGTATACCACGCACACATAAACAAAAACATACATCACTCATTTATTTGAAGTCACGCGCGTGCGCTCACACACGCACACACGAACGCTCTCTCTCTCTCTCTCTCTCTCTCTCTCTCTCTCTCTCTCTCTCTCTCTCTCACACACACACACACACACACACACACACACACACCACAAACGCGCGCACGTATGTATTCCCACTCATCCACACCCTTCCATCCCTCCTCCCCCCGCCCCCACCACACACACTATTCTTTCACTATTAGTCCCGTGCGTGCTCGCTCCAATACAACACCCATTCGCTCAAAGTCGCAATCGCACATTCACACACACACACACACACACACACACACACACACACACACACACACACACACACACACACACACACACACACAAACAACTATTATCTGCAAAGTGTGCGACTTTGCCCTGAATTGATGACAACCCCCACGCCACTCCTCTCCCACCCCAGCATCTTGCTCCAGACAGCGTATTATCTCCTCTTGGAAACTCTGTAACATCGCGTCTTTGGCTGGTGTCTGTTGCACTGTGTTTAAGACAGGTTAGTGGAACAACACACACACACACACACACACACACACACACACAAGCTCTCACGCGCAGAGAGAGAGAGAGAGAGAGAGAGAGAGAGAGAGAGAGAGAGAGAGAGAGAGAGAGAGAGCACATATACTCAAGCAACGGAGAGAGGGTGGGGGTGGAGAGGGTGGTAGGAAAGGAGGGAAGGAGGAAAGGAGGAAGAAAAAGCAGACAGCCAGAAAACGAGAGAGGGCAAACAATAGAAAGAGTGTGTGTGTGTGTATGTGTGTGTGTGTGTGTGTGTGTGTGTGTGTGTGTGTGTGTGTGTGTGTGTGTGTGTGTGTGTGTGTGTGTGTGTTGTTGTTGTTCTTCATTTAACGTTTTTCACTAGATGTGATATTAGTGTGTGTGGTGTGGTGGTGTGTGTGTGTGTGTGTGTGTGTGTGTGTGTGTGGGTGGTGTGTGGGTTGTTGTGTGTTGGTTGATTTATAGTTGTTCCATTGGTGTATTAGACTTACAGGGGGGGGGGGGGGGGGGGGGAGGGGGCTTGGGGGAGGGGGAAGGAGGAGGACAGGAGGGAGGAAAAGGTAAGAAATAATGTCAAGAACAGTACAAATTTAAATATAAATTACACTATCATAATTATAAAAATATGCTAATTTGAGATTGAGAGATAATTTTTGCAATCTCAACAATTTCTGAACTGAAAGAAATAGCGTGAACCGGTTTAGATTTCGAAATTTCAATGTTTGCTTTCGAATAAAGAGCATTTAAAATGGGGCAATGGAAAAAGTATATGTTCACCAGATAATGGCTTAGAACATGCACACGCTATATTTTGGGAATATTTGGTCTTCCACGAGTTTAAACGTATCTTGTATATTAAACTAGAAATATGTCTAGGATATGTTTCCATTACGCATTTATCTTGAGACTTCTCAATTCGGAAACAGCTTTCCAATAACGAATGTATTTCATATATATCTAACTTCAAATTATTTTTTTCAGCATTGCCCATTACCCCGCGTCTGGCTAGTTTATCTGCTATTTCATTCCAATAAATACCACAGTGTGAAGGGACCCAGCAGAAGACTATATTTATTCCTGTGGAAATAATGTAATTAATTAGATGCTTTATTTCAAAGATTACATCTTTCCTTGTTTTAACATCCCAAACTTTCAAACTATCTAACACTGCCTTTGAATCAACACAAAATAAAATGTTACAGAAAGAATGATTACTATCACAAATAAAGAGTAATGCCATAAGAATAGCATACAATTCTGCCGTAAAAACAGAAAATCCTTTTCCAAGGCTGTATGCTTTTTGAACTTTTAAAGCCGGAATAACAAAACCTGAACCTGCATTTAACTGGCAAACGGAACCATCCGTAAAATTTTTTAAATGATCTGAATATTTGTTGTCTAAGTTTTCTCTCACTTTAGAAGTTAAAATGTTAATGTTATCATTTTTCCGGACATCAGTGTAATCTACATCAAAGATAGCTTGTCTATGTTCCCATGGAGGCACCGGGGGAACAACAGGAGCAGGTGAGAGTGAAGTGAGATCAATATTGCATTTTCAAAAGAATCTTTCGTGTAATTTCGAACGGGACAAAGATAACCTAGCTGTTGAGCTCTTTTGGGATATTCAACATTTGAATCCATCAACACTTCGTTTTCGACTGAATTAGGTACTGAAAGACTTCTTGCGACATATTTGGCCACAGCTAATCTACGTTGATCCGACAGTGATAGCATATTAATTTCTTTGTACACCTTCAATGTGTTTGTGTGCACTGGGACACCAAGCGCTAATTTGATAGCTTTGCTGTCTATACTTTGCAATTTTTTCAGTAGACTTTGAGGAGCTGAAAAATAAACTTCTTGTCCGTACACTAGTTTTGATCTTATTAGAGAAACAGCTAGGTGCAGGAGGGTTTTTGCATCTTGAGCCCACGGTTGAATACAAATAATTTTCAATAAGTTTAAACGTTTCCTTGTCTTAGCTATCAAGCTTTCAATGTAAAAACGCCAGTTAAGTTTAGGGGTTAAATTCACACCCAGAAATTTTGTTTTGCGAGTACTGCAATTCAGAACCATTCAATTTGAAGCTTGGCAAATACATTGGATTGTCTCCATTATTGAAAAACATTAACTGTGTTTTTTCACCTGAGAGAATAAGCCCGTTATTTTCCATAAAGTTGTTTAATTTATCTATCTCTAACTGATATATCTTCTGTATATGATTTGTATTTCTCTTGCCAGTATGCTTTCGGATATTTGTATTTATCCACATAGCAATGTCGTCAGCATATTGTACTAAACACACTTTTTGATAATATCTGTGGAAGATCATAAATAAGAATGTTAAACAACATGGGGGCTATAATAGAGCCCTGTGGAATTCCGATATCAATACTCTGAAAAGACGAGTAAACTTTCCCTATTCTTGTACATATGGATCTCTGCGATAAAAAACTTTTAAAGTATTGAAACATCGTTCCATTAATTCCTATTTCTTTCAATTTGTAAAGTAATCTAGCGTGCCAGATACTATCATACGCTTTTCTGATATAAAAAAGGTAGCAAGTGTACTTTTCCGTCTAGCAAACTGCTTTTTAATTTGACTTGTAAGTTTCACCAAATGATCTATTGTACATCGACCTTTGCGAAATCCCGCTTGATTCACTGGGATTATACTTTCTTTTTCACAAAAATATAAAAGACGTCTTTGGATAATTTTTTCTAACAACTTTCCAACGTGAGAGGTTAGTGCTATTGGCCTGTAGCTACCAATGTCTGACCTGGGCTTACCTTGTTTTGGAACTGGACTACGACAGATCTCATCCAGATACTAGGGAGAGTTCCATTAAACCAACATTTTTGGTAAAATGAATGCAGTAATCGTTTCCAATGTGAAGGCAAGTGGTATAACAGTTGATAGGATATACCATCTAGGCCACCAGCACTTGAATTTGAAGAAAAAGATTCCAACGTCTCACAAAATTCATCATATGTAATAGGAGCGTCTAAATAATGGAAATGATTTGGTGGTGGATCCTGATACATAGTTCGTTTTTCTTCCTCCTCTCTAAAACACCTGATAGATGGACTGAGACTAGACAGCAAGTTATTTTCTGAAAATATTTTGACGAATGCCTCAGCTTTCTCCTGTGAGGATGGAAGAGCATTATTATCTAACTTAATTGGGTACTGTTGCAAGCAATAACCATTTTTCAATTTTTTAACCATTTTCCAAACCTTATGGATATCTTTTGATTCCGATAGTTTGGATCTACAAAATTCTGAGAAATGTATTCTTTTCGCTCGGGCAACGACCCTGTTACTGTTATTTTTGGCATGTTTCATCGCTACGAAATTTTCATCTGTTCTCACTTTCAGCCAAGCTTTATAAGCTTCTTTTTAAGAGCTACAGCCATCGCACAATCTAAATTCCACCATGAATTACCAACGTATTTCCACTGTTGGGCATCTTTACAAATAGGAATAGATTTTCCGGCAGCCTGTAAGACATGTCGACAAAACTCTGTATAATATGCATCTATACCTTCATTTTCAGTACTACGGAAATGTGTATTGGACAAGATCGATTCATACAGAGACCAATTGGCATTTTTATATGAAAACTTTGGGATACTATCTTCATTTCCATCTTCTTCATTTTCAATATGCTCCTTTAACTGTATGATGATTGGGTAATGATCACTGCCCAAAGTATCATCCTCTGTTGACCATATCGAGTTTACTGCCAACTCCGGAGAAATTAAAGATAAATCTATAGAAGTAGGTTTATGAGTGGAAATATCTGGCAGTCTGGTAATACTGCCATCGTTTAATAAAACCAGTTTGGAGTCAACAATGTTTTCAACTAAACGGTTGCAAGTTGTAGTGGTACAACCATATTCCCAAAATGGAGCATGCGCATTGAAATCTCCCAGTATTACCCATTTGTTGTTTGACAAAGGAAGGGTTTTTTTTATCCAGTCTGTATTATTTGCCTTTGGTCACTGGGATAGTAAGCAGAAATGATGTTTAAATTTGTCTGCTTGTTCAGTTTTACAGTAACCCCAGTTGCGAAAACTTCAGCATTAGTAGGAGGTTTTTTTGTGTGTGTGTGTGTGTGTGTGTGTGTGTGTGTGTGTGTGTGTGTGTGTGTGTGTGTGTGTGTGAGAGAGAGAGAGAGAGAGAGAGAGAGAGAGAGAGAGAGAGAGAGAGAGAGAGAGAGAGAGAGAGAGAGAGAGAGAGAGAGAGAGATTTCCGCCCTTTCAGCTTTGTTCGAAAAACTGTTTACGTGTGCCAAAGACGGGCTCCCAACCAGAAAAGTGCATTGTATGTGAAACGGCGGGAGACAACGATATCAATTAACTTTGCCGCCCCTTTTTCCTGCTGACAAGAAGAATTCAGCACAGAGAGAGAGAGAGAGAGAGAGAGAGAGAGAGAGAGAGAGAGAGAGAGAGAGAGAGAGAGAAGGGAGGAGGGATATGCAACACAGTTACTCTCCCTTAGATATTCCGCCTACTACTGTCGTCACGTGGGTGGAAGTGGTCGTTACCACCTGACTGTAAACCAAAATCTACCTGTTCTGCATAATGGAGCAACATGTGCATTAATCCTCTTTTATACTCATACATAACATTTATCACAAAGAACCGTTTCATGTCAGCAACTGTGACTTAGCTGGCGTCTATCCTTAAAACCACAAAGGGAGGATGCCCAAGCCTTAAACGGCGAGCAAAAGCTCGGTCACCACTAAATCTATCCATTCAAAGCTATAAGACGAAGAACTTAATATCTCAACAGGTTTCTGCTTAATGAACCACGACGATTTTTTATTTTCTTATTTTTTAGAATTACGCAGGCCGATCACATCTCTTCTTCTTCTTCCCTAAAATACTGGTTCACTCAAAAACGTGTAGGTACACCAGCGCGCATGTTAAAGTAAAAGAAAAAAATAACATTTAAAATAGTGCGCTCGACTGTGGCCCCTGGAGCAATTTGGCAACAAGGGGTCGCAACTCGATATTCAAGAAGATTTTAAAGCAATGGCCAATTCATGCCCAGGTTATCAGTAAAATCTCTGGGAAGTAAAATAGAAAATCTGTCAATATGCAGATCACAAAACTGTCGTATCAATTTGTTTTTTTAAATGAGATTGCATTTGTGGGCAATCTTGATGGGCACCCGGCAGCGAGTTCCACAGCCGTACAGAACTGGGATAAAAAGAATGTTAGTGGCTGTCAATATTTGATGCAGGTATGGTATAACATTGACCGCCCACTCCTGGTGCTTACGTTTATTCATTACTAGTTGTTCAGTGGATATTCAATTACTTTAGCTCTGCCTTTGAAGAAGATGTTAAGTTTGATAATAGCTTTTCTCTTTCTAAGGGTTTCCATTCTAATTTCTCATGTTCTTCTAGTATTCCCCTTTCTCATGATGTGGTTCCCTGTTACGACCGTGCTGCTCTCTTCTGAATCTTTTTGAGGTTATCATCAATGTCCTTTAGATGGTAAGGATCCCAAACTGAGCAACATTATTCCTAGTACTGGTCTAACCAGTGTTTTGTAGCAGGTCGGACTCTTTACACCTTTTGGGGGCAGTCATTGATATCCGTATAAGAAAGCTAAGATGTTATTTGCTTTCTTACATACTAAATTTAATGTTCTTTTACCCTTGAGACGACTATATTAATCAGCCTAATATTTTGCAGCATTAGTTTCTTTAAGATAGTTTTATGGATAGAATAATCTGATCTTAATTGGTGAGCGTTGTTACTTATACGCAAACTTGGCACTTTTGGTTTCCAAGTTCTTTCCACTTCTTGTTAAAGCGTTTAGATCTCTTGTAGATGCGTGTATCATTCTTGCTTCTGATTTTCTATATATTATGCTGTCATCTGCAAAAAGCCTTATTAGTAGTTCAGGAGAGTGATTTATACTTATGTCATTTATATAAAATTAAGAAAAACAAGAGGCCCCGAACAGTTACCGGTGGTACACTGACAAGAATGGTTTTCAATGGGATGAGAGCTTCCACCAACAACTTTCTGCGTTCTCCCAACGAGAATGATCTAGCCCATATAGCAAAGAACCGCCATGCGATGTTTTCTAATTTACAGCAGCGGCCCTCATGGTCAACCTTATCAAAGCTTTAGAAAAAAGTCTAATAAAATTGCATCTATTGCTTGTCTGGGTTAAGACAGTTATTAAATCATTGAGAGTTGTTTTAAGTTGAGTTCTCAATCCTTCGCTGTCTATAAAACCATGCTGGGCGTTATTTAAGACGTCATATTTGTCAAGATGTCAGTTATGCTACTAATTATTATGTGTTCAAGTAGTTTTGCTGATATGGATGTAAGAGATTACTGGTTTTTTTCTATAGTCTCTGCTTTTGTTTTGTCACCCTTTTTGAATAAGGAAACAATGCTCGCATCTCGCCACTCATCAGGTAAAACTCCCTGGTCCAGTGAAGCTTGGTAATGTAGTTGGTATACCTCACTCAATTCTTGGCACATAATTTTAAAGAGCTTTGCCAGGAACGCATCGGGACAGTAGCTTTTGTTTTCATTGATGTGGTCTGTAACTAATATCCTGCTTTGTTTACTTTGATGTTTTGCTTTTCAGGGAGTAGTTTATCCTATCCTGTGTTAACGTCTAATTAAAGGTTTGGGATTGAGGAGAAAAAACTGAACAAAACTGCCTTGTTTAGTAAATTTTGCTTTCCCTTCAGGGTCCTGATTAGGTTATTCGGGTGGTCCCCTCAGGTCGGGAATCCCCAATGTTGTCCTGTCTCTTACTCTTATGTAAGACCATAATTTTTGTTTTGATATCACTTTGAAATATCGAATTAACATAAATTGGAGGGAGTAAGCGCCTACATTCTCTCAGACACCTTCTCTTATTTGTTTATACATAACCAGTATCTTCTGAATTAGGATGTAGTTTCATATTTCTTAAAGAAACGATGTTTCCTTCTAACAAACGTTAGTTTTGTGTTAGTAATCATGGCTGGTGGTTCTTGCTTGAGTTATTTTAGTAGGGATGTTGTCATCCATAATAAATTACCTAGTTAGTTTTTTTTACACTCCAAAGGTCACTGACATTATCTTTAACACTATGGACCTCAAAAAAGACGACTGAAAATCATGAGTATCCTGTGCAATTTTGGTAAATACTGCTTGGGTTCCAGAGGCTGATGGTAACGTTTCGGGGGATTTCTTCGAAAGGGAGTGGGAAAGTGTCTCTAAGAGCAAAGAATTATGTCATGATCAACCAGGCCTGCAATTAATTCATGATTGCCTAAAGCGCCTGGGACAATTGGTTTAAAAATAAATCCTGGAAGCCCCTTACCACGAGATGGTGCCTTCAACTGACTGCACTAATCCAAGGTCTTTGTGGTATCAACAAAAAAACTGAGCTTTTAATATTTTTACTGTTTTGATTCCAAGTAATGGCATCTTCACCCCAATAAATATCTTGTAGTTTAAAGTCTCCACCAAATCCATTTATTGCCTTCCTATTGGCCAACACAATGTTAGAAATGTCTCTGACAAATAGACATGTTCGCCGCAATATCTGCTGGACGCATACGATTGTCAGAACGAGCTTCCAGGTCCTTTTCTAAGATTTCTTCCATAACAAAATTACACTCTCAGACGTGATTTAGACGCAACGGTTGTAGCCAACCCTCCTCTGCCAGGGTGAGCTTTTCACAAAAACTTCTCTCTCGTCCCTTTCAGCCTGTAACATCAGATTGCTGTCGTAACGATCATCATCAATTCTTCTCCAAATACTTGTAATCATGTCTTTCCTACTCCTCTTCTGATGAATGTGCTTGATTAGTCTATTACCATCTCTCAAGCCCTTATCTCATACTCTTCTCTCACCTTGGCACATTTTCCAGATGCTTGTAAAGCTGCTCTGTGACCCTCTTCTCAAAAAGGTCCACTTTGATCATAATGAACTTAAAGAATTACGTCCAGTATCTAACTTTGACCTTATATCTCTAAAATAATTGAAAAGATCGTCCTCATCCAACTGTCCGGAATACCTGGTTTCCAATACCTCTTCAATCCATTTCAGTCTGCCTACGGACCTGGAATAGCACTGAGATAGCCTGCTTAAGGATAGTAAAGGATCTATCCTTTCTTTGTATGGATCGCAAAGTCTCGATTCTGGCTCTGTTAGACCTGTCAGCTGCGTTTGACTCATTGATCACTCTATTCTCCTCAGTGCCGTTTGCACCATGATTTTGGCATAGGTGGTAAGCCTGCAGTTTGGTTTGTAATTCCGAAGATCTGTCACACGGACTCAGTCTTGTTATTGTTGACGGCGAGTTTCTTCTGCAGCTCCTATATGTTTTGGAGTCCCACAGGGCTCGGTCCTCGGACCAGTCCTGTTTGTTCTCTACACCTCTCCATGGCCAATGTTATTGACAAACACGCAGTCCTTTATTCATTCATTTGCGGATGATTCACAGTTGCAGAAAATCAGCTTCACCCTTCTGATGTTCCCAACTACTGGAGGCAATGCAGGATTGTATAGCCGATGTCAGTCTTGGAGGACAGCAAATAAACTAAAGATGAACAATGACAAAACTGAAGTAATGCTTCTCTCGTCTTCCCAAATGTCGCACCAAATCCAATTGCCCTTCTGCGATGCAGTTGGTGATTGCCACTGTCCCCTTTCTCATCCTTCGTTGGTCAATATAGGGAGTTACCTTGACCTCATTTGAGAAATGAAAGTTCATGTCAGAAATGTTGTTCGGGCTGAAATTATGAGCTCCGCGTATTGGTCCATCCGTTCATTTTCTCACAACCCAAGCAGCAGCCACACTTGTTCTCTACATTTGTTCTGTCCCGGTTGGATACTGCAATACTTTCTTGTATGGTTCCAATGACTATCTTCTTGAAAGTTTGCAGCGTGTCCAGAATAATGCAGTACGTATGGTTTTTGCGAGTGCCTAGAAGGGCCATAGTACTCCTCATCTGGATTTCTCTTACTTGCTCCCAGTGTCTGCTCGGATTGAATTTAAATTGGCATCTATCTGTTATAAATGTGTCCAAGTTGTTCCCTCCAAGTTTATCTGAAGGATTAGTCCATTTAAAGCAACATCATCTCATACAAATTGCGTTCATCTGTTGGACGCTACCGCTTTACAAGATCGTACTGTCAATAGCAAAAAGTACATAGGTGACAGATGCTTCTCGCATGCTGCCCCCTCCATCTGGAACACTATCCCTGCAGAAATAATGAGGAACTAATAACCATGACTCTTCAAATGCTCTCTGAAAACCCACATCTTCCAGGAAAGTTTACCATTAGTTCATTTCGCTGTCAATCTATGGGCACGTGTGTGTGTATGCTGTGTGTGTGTTGTGTGTGTGTGTGTGTGTGTGTGTGTGTGTGTGTGTGTGTGTGGAAGGGTGTGTGTGTGTGTGCTGTGTCTGTGTGTGAGATGGGTGTGGTGTGTGCGTTGTCTATTATTGCCTTAACGTTTATATATATGGAGTTTGTAATGGGCCGCGTGCTCTGTTCGAAGAGAGTGTGCACATAAAAATGTTCATTATTATTATATACAACACAACCAGAAGATAGCTGGGCATGAACGGTTCATTTTTTCTTTAATTGGACTAAGTGGTTCACCTTGAATTAACGCTTTTTGGATCACTTTTCCATGCCCATAGCTTTCAGTGTGTGTTGGTTTTGTCCTGCTTATGTCTGTCTTCAGTTTCTTGACACGCTTTTTCCTCGTCTGAGACGACCATCATTTGCGGCTTACAAAATACACAGAAATGTGGCATGCGCACGCTAATCAGACATGCACATGCATAGGAGGTGGATATCACAGGTACTGTTTTCTTTCATGATATCATACCGGCCCTAACAGCGTAAACTGTATCAAAAATAAGCACTAGTTATCTATTTCCATGCTGACTTTTGTGCGATAAAACACTTCAAACAGTGGCAGATACAGCGATACAGAGACAAGCACACGGACGACGGGACACTGGTATTGGATGTTACACTATGGAATATGCGGGTCAGTATCTAATGTCATCATGTGCACTTGTGTGGATGGCAGTGCACACCACGTTAACAACGTCTGCCATGCGTCACTGAGGTCTCAGGCGAGGACTGCCCATGCCGTCGTGGCAACGTCTGTACAAGGCAGAACATCGTGCAACGTCTGTACAAGGCAAGACCATCGGGCAAACGTCTGTGCATTGGCAGAGCAGAAAGACTCTTAGAGGAGGAAACAGAAGGGTTTGGGGTGGAGAAATGAGTTGGAGGATCAAAGGAAGCGGGGGGGAGGGGGGGGGGGGGTGAACAGCACGATGCCGTGGGTGGAGTGGAGTGGAAGTGGAGGTGGGGGGGAGGGAGGGACAGCAGCCTAGGGGTCACACAGAACACGTCAAATATTACTTGGCTGCACAGGCCTATCCCGTGGTCCGAATCGTTGGAAGAGGTCTCCTGGGGAGGACGTAAGGGAATGGTTGGCCGAGTTCCCCCCGACGCCCGATTTCGGCCTTAGTCACTGGGCACGATGTTGAGGTGGCGGGAGTACACGTTGTCACGACTGTCAGGACAGGTAGTACATCTTGCCCAGCTGCCTGGGCGGTTTTTTGTCTGCGGTCAAGCACACGAACACAAGCTCAGCTGTCCGTTACTCCCTGAGGAGGGAGGCTGCTCTGCTGCTCTCGATCCAGGGGTGCTTGATTGGCCAAGCTGCCGGGGGACTTGTGGCTGTAGTGGGGGTGTAGGCTTGGGCACCGGCTGATGATGGTGGTTCGTCGTCGCTGCCGCTGAGTGGTTGGAGCCCTGCTTTCTGCGAACCTGACCCCGAGTCCAGGGAGTCGTCCAGGCGGAGGGTGATGTCCCCCCAGATCGGCGTCCCCCCTCCTGACGGTCCAGTTCCCCGCCGCTGCCTCCTCCCACCCGTTGGATCATCTCGGAGGCGGGGGTGGTGGGGAGTCACGGACGGCCTGGTTCTAAGAGCCGTTGTGGCCCAGTTGGAGGGTTCCGGTGATGCTCTCGGTAGGTGTTGGCCAGTGCGGGAGGACTCCTTCTCCTTGTCCTGAAGGACCGACAATCAGCGTGGGAGGGGGGTCGGCGTGGATGGAGCAGAGCGGCCCCCACGGCCCCTCCGTATCACACACCTGGTTGCGAGGCGGGCTGCTGTCTTGTTGCTGGGCTCACCACGGCGTACATGTCATCACCACTTGCTGCGAATGTTGTAAAGGTATTTCCCTCGACAAGGTTGTTCAATGGCGACCGTTTCTGCTTGCGAAGTTGACCGTGCCGCCTCCCTGGAGCCGGAATGAGATCCCCGTGCTGCTGCCTTCACGTGGTATCCATGGCGGAAGCACACCAGGGGGTGCTTTGCTGTTGTCGTTGCTCAGTCCACTTTCTCGTTCAGATGTCGGGGTGGCCGAGGGCTGTCCCCAAACATACGTCACCACGCCCCCAGGTCCCCGCCACTGGCGTGCTTTAGGGTTGTTGTGCACGGTGTCATCGAAGGTCACTCTCGGTTCCCCATGTCATCGGCCTCCGGGTCGCACCTTTGCGCCTAGTGCCACCCAGTTGGATAGGGAGGGCAGGTAGTCGATGTTTGTGTCAGTTGGCTGAGGTCCTGACTCTCCGTCCCGGCCTCGAGTTGACGGCGTCGTGATCGCGGGACAATTCCCCGGACCTGTGGACATGGCCGCCAGGTACCCGGAAGGTGATCTCTGTTGGTGCGCAGACGCGCCGCCCGGATCCTACTGCATCTCCAGGCTGGTTCTGTCGTCCCGCTGCCGTTGCAACGTCGCAGGATGGGGTCTTCTCACCTGGGTCGTCGTGGAGTCATTGTACAGGGGCTTGCCCAAGGGCACGTAGTCCAAGATGCGGAACTGCCAGCGCTGCTTGATGCGTGGAGGCCGAACCAAGAGTGCGATCCACAGGATCATGTAGCCGACCGCGCCACCAGGCCCGTCAGCGCCAGCTGTCCTGGGTGGGGCCGGTCAGGTGGACGTAATCGTACCTTCAGGGAGGACCCTTGCACACGGCCAGACCCACCACATTAGGCCGCCATGGCGCATGAAGTGCGTGGCGTAGCCCTGCCAAGCGCTTTTCACAACGATCGTCTTTTCACGTAGTTCTTCCTGGTTGCGTGTTGCTTGCGCTCCTCGATGCGCAGCTTCTCGGCGAAGTAGTGGGAGCGTTACTTCGAACACGGTCATGGGGACAGAGCAGACGGCGGAGCCCAGCTGGTAGAGGGCCAGCGAGGCGCCGCAGCCCAGGGCCAGGTCCACGTGATGTAGACGGGGTGGGGTGGGGGTGGTTTGTTAAAGCAGACCTTGTACAGGCAGCCGAAGGAGGAAGTAGCCAGCACGCCGTCAGGGGTCTGGCCAGGACGTTGCAGGGCGAAGACCACGTCAGTCAGGGCTTTGTTGGTGTACCTGCACACAGCAAACGGCTGTTCATGATAGGAAGCTGATCGTCAGGGCTGGTGGGGGGAGCGGGGGGGGGAAGTCTACTGCTTCGATAGATTCGTTTAAACATATAAGACGACAAAAACACGCATTCGGAGATTCCCAGTTCTCTCTAAAAAACAAAACAAAAAAAAAACACGTTACTTTTTGTCTCTGTCTGTCAGTCCTGTTGTCGGTCTTACTCTCTGTCTGTCTGTCTCTCTCGCTCTCTCTCTCTCTCTCTCTCTCACACACACAGAACACACCCTCACAACACACACCACACACACACACACACAGCACGCACCACACACGCGCGCGCGCGCGCGCGCGCACAACCACACTCATTCACAATCACCTTGTTGAAACGAATCACGGCACACGTTCATCACTCAATGCGCATGTATACCACGCCACCCCCCAAATAACTTTCTAAAATAAAACAAGAAAATACATCATCATTTATTTGACGTCAAGCGCGTGCGCTCACTCACGACACACGAACGCTCTCTCTCTCTCTCTCTCTCTCTCTCTCTCTCTCTCTCTCTACTCTCTTCTATACACACACACACACCCACACACACACCAACACCACCAAACGCGCGCACGTATGTTTTCCCACTCATCCACCCCTTCCATCCCTCTCCCCCCGCCGCCCCCAACCACACACACTATTCTTCACTTATTAGGCCCGTGCGTGCTCGCCCAATCAACACCATTCGCTCAAAGTCGCAATCGCACATTCACACACAACACACCACACACACACCACACACACACACACACACACACACACACACACACACACACCACAAACAACTATTATCTGCATAGTGTGCGGGGGACTTTGCCTGAATTGATGACAACCACCACGCCATCCTCTACCACCCCAGCATCTTGCTCCAGACAGCGGATTATTCCTCTTGATAACTCTGTAACATCGCGGCTTGGCTGGTGTTCCCCCGTTGCACTGTGTTTAAGGAAAGGTTAGTGGAACTAACACACACACACACACACACACACACCCCACACAAAAGCTCTCAGCGCAGAGAGAGAGAGAGATGAGTGAGAAGGAGGAGAGAGAGAGAGTAGAGAGAAGAGAGAGAGAGAGAGCAGGAGAGAAGGCACTATACTCAAGCTCGGGAGAGGGTTGGGGTGTGGAGGAGGTGGTAGGAAAGGAGGGAAGGAGGAAAGGAGGAGAGAAAAAGCAGGACAGCAGGGGAAAACGAGAGAGGGCAAAAACCAATAGAAAGAGTGTGTGTGTGTGTATGTGTGGTGTGAGTGTGTGCTGTTTGTGTGTGTGTGTGTGTGTGTGTGTGTGTAGTGTGTGTGGGTGTGTGGGTGTTGTTGTTCGTTCTTCATTTTATCGTTTTCTTTCACTAGATGTGATATTAGTGTGTGTGTGTGTGTGTGTGTGTGTGTGTGTGTGTGTGTGTGTGTTGTGTTGTGGTGTGTGTGTGTGTGTGTGTTGTTGTAGTTGTTTTAGTTGATTTATAGTCTGTTCCACCTTGGTGATATTTGACTTTACAGGGGGTGGGGGGGGGGGGGGGGAGGGGCCCTTGGGGGAGGGGTAGGAGGAGGACAGGAGGGAGGTAAAAAGGTAGAAAATAATGTTCAAGAACAGTTCAATATTTAAATATAAAATTACACTATCATAATTATAAAAATATGCTAATTTGAGATTGAGAGATAATTTTTTGCAATCTCAACAATTTCTGAACTGAAAGAAATAGCCGTGACGGTTTAGATTTCGAAATTTCAATGTTTGCTTTGAATAAGAGCATTTAAAAATGGGGGGCAATGGAAAAAGTATATGTTCACCAGATTTGGCTTGAACATGCACACGCTATTTTTTGGGTATTTTGGTCTTCCACGAGTTTAAAGTATCTTGTATATTTTAAACTAGAAATTTGTCTAGTTAGTTTCATTACGCATTTATCTGGACTTCTAATTCGGAAAACAGCTTTCCAATAAACGAATGTATTTCATATTATCTAACTTCAATTATTTTTTTCAGCATTGCCATTACCCCGCGTCTGGCTAGTTTATCTGCCTATTCATTCCCCTCCCAAAAATTTTTTTTTTTTTTACAATACCTCAGTGTGAAAGGTAAGGACCCAGCAGAAGACTATATTTATTCCTGTGGATATCATGTAATTAATTAGATGTTTTAATTTTCATAAGATTACATCTTTCCTTGTTTTAACATCCCCAAATTTCAAACTATCTAACACTGCCTTGAAATCAACACAAAATAAACGTGTTACAGAAAAGAATGATTACTATCACAAATAAAAGAGTAATGCTAAGAATAGCATACAAATTTCTGCCCGAAAAACAGAAAATCCTTTTCGAGGCTGTATGCTTTTTGGAACTTTTAAAAGCCGGGGAATAACAAAACCTGAACCTGCATTTAATGGCAAACGGAAACATCCGGAAAATTTTTTAAATGATTGAAATTTGTTGATTCTAAGTTTTCTCTCACTTTAGAAGTTATTATGTTAATGTTATCTTTTTCCGGACATCAGTGTAATCTACATCAAGATAGCTTGTCTATGTTTCCATGGAGGCACCGGGGGAACAACAGGAGCGGTGAGAGTGTAAGTGAGATCAATATTGCATTTTTCAAAAGAATTTTCGTGGAATTTCGATCGGGAAAAGTAACTAGCTAGTCTGAGCACTCCTTTTGGCGATATTCAACATTTGAATCATCAACACTTCGTTTTCGACTGAATTAGGTACTGAAAGACTTCTTGCGACATATTTGGCCACAGAATCTACGGTTGATCCGAGTGAAGCATATTAATTTCTTTGTACACCTTCAATGTGTTTGTGATGCACTGGGACACCAAGCGCTATATTTGATAAGCTATTGCGGTTCTATTACTTTGCAATTTTTTCAGTAGACTTTGAGGAGCTGAAAAATAACTTCTTGTCGGACACTAGTTTTGATTATGTTAGAGAAACAGCTAGGTGCAGGAGGGTTTTTGCATCTTGAGGCCCCGGTTGAATACCCAAATAATTTTCAATAAGTTTTAAAAGGTTCCTTGTCTTAGCTATCAAGCTTTCAATGTAAAAACGCCACCAGTAGTTAAGTTTAGGGGTTAAATTCACACCCAGAAATTTGTTTTTGCGAGTACTGCAAATTCAGAACCATTCAATTTGAAGCTGGCAATTACATTGAATGGTCTCATTATTGAAAAACATAACTGTGTTTTTTCACCTGAGAGAATAAGCCCGTTATTTCCTATAAAGTTGTTTAATTTATCTATCTCGAACTGATATATCTTCTGTATATGATTTGTAATTTCTCTTGCCAGTATTCGACTTCGGATATTTGTATTTATCCACATAGCAATGTCGTCAGCTATTGTACTAACACACTTTTTGTTAATATTGTGAAGATCATAAATATGATGTTAAACAACATGGGGGTATATGAGCCCTGTGGAATTCCGTATTCAATACTTCTGAAAGACGACGTAAACTTTCCCTATTCTTGTACATATGGATCTCTGCGATAAAAAAACTTTTTATAAGTATTGAAACATCGTTCCATTAATTCTCTTTCTTTTAATTTGTAAAGTATCTAGCGTGCAAGATACTATCATACGCTTTTCTGATATAAAAAAGGTAGCATGTGTTACTTTTCGCCTCTAGCAAATGCTTTTTAATGTGACTTGTAAGTTTCACCAAATGATCTATTGTACATCGACCTTTGCGAAAATCCGCTTGATTCACTGGGATTATACTTTCTTTTCACAATAAGATAAAAAGACGTCTTTGGATATTTTTTCTAAAAACTTTCCAACGTGAGAGGTTAGTGCTATTGGCCTGTAGCTACCAATGTCTGACCTAGGGCTTACCTTGTTTTGGAACTGGACTACGACAGATCTATCCAGATACTTGGGAGGTTCCATTAACAACATTTTTGGTAAAATGAATTGCAGTAATCGTTTCCAATGTGAAGCAAGTGGTATAACAGTTGATAGGAACCCATCCCTCACCGACGGGCACCAGCACTTGAATTTGAGAAAAAGCTTCAACGTCTCACAAATTAATCATATGTAATATTAGGGAGCGTCTTAAATAATGAAATGATTTGGGTGGTGGATCCTGATAATAGTTCGTTTTTCTCTCCTCCTCTCTTAAAACCACCTGTGAGAGGACTGAGACTAGACAGCAAGTTATTTCTGAAAATATTTTGGACGATTGCCTCAGCTTCTCCTGTGAGGATGGAAGAGAGCATTATTATCTAAACTTAATTGGGTCTGTGGCAAGAATAACCATTTTCAATTTTTTAACCATTTCCAAACCTTATGGTTTCTTTGATTCCGTTAGTTTGGATCTACTAAATTCTGAGAATGTATCTTTTCGCCTCGGGCAACGACCCTGTTACTGTTATTTTGGCATGTGTCATCGCTTACGAAATTTTCAATCTGTTCTTCACTTTCAGCCAAGCTTTATTAAGCTTCTTTTTTTAAGAGCTCACCATCGCACAATCTAAAATACACCATGATTACCAACGTATTTCCACTGTTGGGCATCTTATAAATAGGAATAGATTTTACGGCGCCTGTTAGACTGTCGACAAAAACTCTGTATATTATGCATCTATACCTTATTTTCAGATACTAGGTAATGTGTATTGGACATAGATCGATTCTTACAGAGACCAATTGATTTTTATATGAAAACGTTGGATACTATCTTCATTTCCAGCTCTTCATTGTCTATATGCTCCTCTTTAACTGTATGATGATTGGGTATTGATCACTTGCCCAAAGTATCATCCTCTGTTGTCATTCGAGTTTACTGCTCAACTCAGGAGAAATTAAAGATAAAATCTATAGAAGTAGGTTTTGAGTGGAAATATCTGGCAGGTCTGGTAATACTGCCATCGATTAATAAAAAACCAGTTTGGAGTCAACAATGTTTTCAACTAAAAACGGTTGCAAGTTGTGTGGTACTACCATATCCCAAAATGGAGCATGCGCATGAAATCTCCCTGGAGTACCCATTTGTTTGTTTGGAAAAGGAAGGGTTTATTTTTTTCCAGTCTGTATTATTTGCATTTGGGTCACTGGGATAGTAAAGCAGAAATGATGTTTTTTAAATTTGTCTGCTTTTTCAGTTTTACAGTAACCCAGTAGTTGCGAAAACTTCAGCATTAGTAGGAGGTTTTTTTGTGTGTGTGTGTGTGTGTGGTGTGTGATGTGAGTGTGTGTGTGTGTGTCGTGTTTGTGTGTGTGAGAGAGAGAGAGAGAGAGAGGAGAGAAGAGAGGGAGAGAGAGGGAATGAGGAGATGAGAGACTGAGAGAGTAGAGAGAGAGAGAGAGATTTTCCGCCCTTTCAGCTTTGTTCGAAAAAACTGTTTACGTGTCTGCCAAAGACGGCTCCCAACCAGAAAAGTGCATTGTATGGAAACGGCGGGAGACAACGATATCAATTAAACTTGCGCCCCTTTTTCCTGCTGACAAGAAGAATTTCAGCACAGAGAGAGAGAGAAAGAGAGAGAGAATGAGAGAGAGAGAGAGAGAGAGAGAGAGAGAGAGAATGGGAGGAGGGATATGCAACACAAGTTAAATCCCATTTGCCCTTTTACTCGTCAACGCGGCCGGTGATAGAATTCACACACAAAACAAAAAGGAAAACCCCACCCCAGGAGAAGGGCAGCAGCAGCAGCAGAAGAAGGAGAAGATGAAGAAAGGAGAGAAGGTGGAGGAGGATAGAAAGGAGGGAGAAGAAGATAGGAGGAGGAGGGGGGAGAAGAGGGAGGAGGAGGAGGAGGGGGGAGATGAAAGAAGGAGGAGGAGGAGAGGAGGAGGAGGGGGGGAAGGAGGTGGTGGATGACGGCGTGGGGGGGAGATAGAAGGAGGAGAGGAGGGGGGAGAGGAGGAGGAGGAGGGAGGGGGGAGAAGAAGGGAGGAGGTGGGGCAGGTGGAGGAGGGGGAGGGAGGAGAAGGAGGAGGAGGAGGAGGGGGGAGAAGAAGGAGGAGGAGGAGGTGGGGGAACAGAAGAGGGAGGAGGAGGATGAGGGGGGAGAAGAAGGAGGGAGGAGAGAGGGGGAGAAGGAAGGAGGAGGAGGAGGAGGGGGGGGAAGGAGGAGGAGATGTGAGGAGCGGGGGAGAAGGAAGGAGGTAGGAGGAGGGGGGAGAAGGAGGAGGAGGATGAGGGGAGAAGTAGGAGAGGCGGAGGGGGGAGATAGGAAGGCGGAGGAGGAGGGGGGAGAGAAGGGTGGAGGAGGAGGGGGAGGGGGGAGGAAGAGGGAGGAGGAGGGAGGCGGGGGGAGAAGAAGGAGGAGGAGGAGGAGGAGGGTGGAGAAGAGAGGAGGAGGAGGAGGGCGGGAGGAAGAAGGAGGAGGAGGAGGAGGAGGGGGATGAAGAAGGAGGAGGAGGAGGGGGAGAAGAAGGAGGAGGGAGGAGTAGGGGGGAGAAGAAGGTGAGGAGGAGGAGAAGGGGGGAGGAAGGAGAGGGAGGAGGGGGAGGAGGGAGAAGGAGGAGGAGGGGGAGGGAGGGAGAAAGAAGGAGGTGGAGGGGGAGGGGGGAGATGAATGGAGGAGGAGGGGAGAAGGAGGAGGAGGGGGAGGGGAGAAGGAGGGGAGGGGGAGGGGGAGAAGAGAAAAGGAGGAGGAGGGGGAGGTGGGAGAAAAGAAGAAGGAGGAGGCAGGGGGGAGAAGAAGGAGGAGGAGGAGGAGAGGGAGAAGAAGGAGGAGGTTGAGGAGGGAGGAGACGGAGGAGAGGAGGAGGAGGAGGGGGGAGGAGAAGAAGGAGGAGGTGGAGGAGGGGGAGAAGAGGAGGAGGAGGAGGAGGAGGGAGAAGAAGGAGGAGGAGGGGAAGAAGGTAGAGAAGGAGGAGGGAGGCGGAGGAGGGAGAAGAGGAGGAGGAGGGAAGAGGAGAAGAAGGAGGAGGAGGAGGAGGAGGAGGGGAAGAAGGAGAAAGAAGGAGGAGGAGGAGAGGGGAAGAAGGAGAAGAGCGAGGAGGTGTGGGAAGGTAGAGGGGAAAAGAAAGAGAGAAGAAGAAAAGGAGAGAGGGAGAGGGGTAGGAAGATGGAGGAGGAGGAGGAGGAGGAGGGGAAGAAGGAGGAGGAGGAGGAGGGGAAGAGGGGAAGAAGTAGGAGGAGGAGGGGAAGTAGAAGGAGGAGGAGGAGGAGGAGGGGAAAGAAGGAGGAGGAGGAGGAGGGAAGAAGGAGGGGAGGATGAGGGGAAGGAAGAGGAGGATGGAGAGGGAAGAAGAAGGAGGAGGGGTGGAGGAGGGAAGAAGAAGGAGGAGGAGGAGGGAAGAAGGAGGAGGAGGAGGGGAAGAAGGAGGAGGAGGAGGAGGACAGGAGGAGGAGGAGGAGGAGGAGGAGGAGGAGGGGAGGGAAGAAGGAAAAAGAGGAGGAGAGGGGGAGAAGAAGGAGTGAAGGGAGGAGGGGAAGAAGGAGGAGGAGGAGGAGGAGGAGGGGAAGAAGAAGGAGGAGGAGGAGGAGGAGGAGGAGGGGGGAGAGGAGGAGGGAGGAACGGAGGTAGAGGAGGGGAAGAAGGAGGAGGAGGAGGTGAGGTAGCGAGGTAACGTGTAGGAGGGAAGAAGGAAAAGAGGAGGAGAGGGGAAGAAGAAGAGAAGGAGGAGGGGAAGAAGGAGGAGGAGGAGGAGGAGGAGGAGGAGGTGAAGAAGAAGTGAGGAGGAGGAGGAGGAGTTGAAGAAGGAGGAGGAGGAGGAGGAGGAGGGGAGGGGAAGAAGAGGAGGAGGGGAGGAGGAGGGGAAGAAGTAAAGAGGGAGGAGGGGGAAGAAGAAAGGAGAAGGAGGAGGGGAAGTGGGGGAGGTGGAGAAGGAAAAAAAGGAGGAGGAGATGAGGAAGGAGGAAGGAGAGGGGAAGAAGGAGAAAGAAGAGGAAGAGGAAGAGGAAGGGGAAGAGGAGAAGAAAGAGGAGGAGGTGGAGGTGGAGGAGGGGAGGAGGAGGAGGAGGAGGGAAAGATGGAGAAGAAGCGGAGGAGAGGAGGAGGGGAAGAAAGAAGGAGGAAGAAAGAGGGGGAGGTGGTTGAGGTGGAGGGAAAGAAGAAGAAAGTGGAGGAGGAAGAGGAGGGAAAGGAGGAGAAGAAGAGGAGAGGGGATGGAAGGAAGGAGAAGAAGAGGAGGGAGGAGGAGGAGAGAGGGGAAGGAGAAGAGGAGGAGGAGGGGAGGAGGAGGAGGAGGGGAAAGGAGAAGATGAGGAGGAGGGGGAAGAAGGAGGTGAAGACAAAGGAGAAGAAGAAGAAGAGGAAGAAGGAGGGGAAGGAGGGAGAAGAAGAAGAAGAAGAGAAGGAGGAGGGGAAGAAGAAGGATGGAGAGGACAAAGAGAAGAGAAGAAGGAGAAGAGGAGGAGGCGGGTACGACAACGAAACAAAAGAAGAGGAAGAAGAAAGAATACGTTTGCGTTTTAAAACATTAGCTTTTTAATGATATTGTATGACAACAGTAAATGTTATCCGAGAGTCGGCAATGGGCGATGCGCATGCGAATGAGAAGTAGGGAGGTCAGACATGTTTCAGGGGGGCCACTATATCAGCTCAGTGATGTGATACTTATATATAAGAAAGAAACCATTACCAGGACACGAAGCGCATCGACGCTGAAGGTGAGGAGACCCAGGACGAGTTGACGATGGCCCAAGGACCGGAGTGGTCACTGAGCGTACTCCATCCCCCGGGCGGTGGTTGCTGCGGTGGGTACCACCACCCGCGAGCCGTTGGCCACGGTGTGGGTCAGGGTTGCTGGGCCCCGGATGGTCGCTCTGAGTGGGGGTTCGCTCCTCGCCGAACAGGATGTCAGGTCCGAACTCCTAAACCGCGTCTG
This sequence comes from Conus ventricosus, assembly GCA_018398815.1. Taxonomy (NCBI): domain Eukaryota; kingdom Metazoa; phylum Mollusca; class Gastropoda; order Neogastropoda; family Conidae; genus Conus; species Conus ventricosus. Next base: position 41,448,288 of record CM031605.1, read on the forward strand.
GAACCAGAAGAAACAAGGATGATTGAAAAGTGAACATCGACAGTCTCTTTCAGCAAAGGGCTGGGAATTCTCTCTCTCTCTCTCTCTCCCGACTGTGCCTTCTGGCTAAAGAAGATGACATTCATTTTTATTCTGTTGTCATGTCTAGGTGATATTAGAGAAAAACTGTTATCAAGCCAAAGTATTACATGCCCCAAGTAAAATTTAAAATGAGGTCTTTGCTGTTATCATCAAGAAATGAAAAATACTATACAGTTCTAGCACAATATGTTTACAAAGCTTCAGAAAATGTAGTTATGCAACCTTCTTTGAAATGTCCGCGTATAATATACTTTTTACTGTACAGTTGTTTCTTATACGGTGTTCGTTTTCCCTTAATGTGGATATTACGGTGTCATCGATGCATTAAGTATTGTTAATATGTTTTCTGTGCATTATGGATTCTCCTTGAGGGCACATAAGACCGTTTGGGAAAGCTTGGCTGTGTCTGGAGTGGCACGTCTTCATCTGTTCCGTGGGCAGGGGTTGGTTGGGTCTGTGGGTGTTGCTCGGCAGCTGGAGGGTGGTGTTTTTCGCGGGTGGGCTCTGCAGTCATAAAACACGGGCTGGTACACCATGGGGATGCTATTTTAAGGCTGTTATTGAGTTGCATCTGTAGTCCGATATACCTTGTTTCAGGAGCAGTTATGTCCTGGGCTATCTTAATGGAGTGTACTGCGCGTGCCTGTACCCTCGTCAAACACAGCGCAGGCTCCAAGGTGGTTAAGGACTGCTATATAAAGGAAGATGAGGACAGAGCTTCTCTGGGTACTCCCAGCACCCTCGGGTTGTTTCTTTTTTTCTATAATCAAATCTAGCACAATTGTTTAAAAGCTCAGAAAATGCTAGATACTGAAACCTCTTTGCTGTCCGTGCAATACACATTTTATGTGCCAGTTGTTTCTAATAACGGTTGTTCGTTTTCCTTAATGTGGATATTACAGTGCCCCTTCATCAGCTGCATTAAGTATTGTTAATATGTTTTTCTGTATATGTACCCCCTTCAGTGAGGGGCCTTGGCCTAGACTGAATAAACCTCTTGCATTCTCTCTCTCTCTCTCTCTCCGAACTAGGATAACCTGCCACGGTAACCTTTAAACGTTCCCTAAAAAGTTTTTGTGTGTGGTAAAATGGGATATTTAAGGTGCGCTGTCTTTTTTTTCTTTCCCCAGTTCACTGTATCAACGGATATTAAAGTGCTTTTCTCATGACAGAAAATGGAATAATGATATCCTTTAAGCTTCTTGCGTTTTGTTGCTGTTGTAGTTTTGTCGTTGTGAAGCGTGTCATTCATTTTTTTGGTTTCATAATTATGGCCCATTCGCTCCTGGCGGAGCATAGGCCATCGCGACCTTCGCCATCGCACTCTGTAGGGGCTGTTCTGGGTCATTCCTGTCCAGTTGGTCCTTGTTGTTTTCAACTCCGCCTCAGTGTCTCGTCCAGCTGTTGCGAGGGCAGGCCTCTTTCCTCTTTCCCTTGCGGGGTTCCTGGGTCGGGCGTGCGTGTGGTGTGGATGTGGCTTCCTGAGGGTGTGTCCGTCCAGCCCCACTTCCTTCGCAGTATCTGTTTGGCCACTGGTTCCTGTCCTGCACGCTCCCACAGGATCGTTCGTATGGACCTTGTCCGAGCCATCGGATTTTGAAGTGCGCCTCAGACAGGTGTTGAGAATGTCTGATCTTTTGTTGCATCGTCTGTGTTATCGCCATGTCTCGCATCGTTAGAGCAGAACTGAATTCACACTGGCGTTGAAGATGGGAGTATGGTTCTTATGCTGATTCTCCAGATTGGCCCTGATGTTCTTGTGCATGGACGAACGTGCTTTGCCTTGCGGTTCTGGCTGTGTCGGCTCGGTTACGTGCCTCCCTGTTGGTCAACACGCTTCCCAGGTAGACGAAAGACTCCACCTCCTGATGGGCTCTCCACGACTGGGACTGATGTGTTGGCAGTGGTGTGGATTCATCAGCTCGGTCCTTATCTGTTGATCTTGAGCCTGTCCCGGCAGAAGTGGTTTCACGAAGTGGTCTTGTCCTGCATCTGGCTGTGGCTGTGTGGGACAGTGAGCGCCCAGGTCGTCAGCCGAAGCGAGGTCGTCGAGCTGCGTCCAGCGTGTCCACTGTATACCGTTGTTCCTGCCTGTGTCGTGGTCTTCATGATCCAGTCATGACCAGGAGGAAAGGAAAAAAAGGATCGGTGACAGCCTGGCACCCCGCCGAACTCCGGTCTTCACTAGAAACTTTCAGACAGTGCAGGCGGCGTGGGAAAGCCTGCAGTGCATGTCTGGTAGGTGCACGGATGAGGGAGATGATCTTCTCCGGGACTCCGTTATTCCTCAGCAAATACAGCTTCCACAGCGTCTCTCGTCTACACTGTCGAAGGCCTTTCAATAATCTATGAGTTGATGTAGAGGGGGGAGTTCCACTCAGCGACTGCTCCACGAAGATGCGCAGGCTGGCGATCTGGTCAGCAATGATTTGTTCCGCGGAAAGCCTGCCTGCTGGTCTCGGAGCTTGGGGTCGACGCCTCTTTCATTCTCTCCAGTAGAACCCTGTGAGAACCTTGCCTGGCGTTGAAAGGAGCATGTTCCTCGGTAGTTGTTGCATTTCCCTGAGGTTTCTTTCTTTCGGCTGCTTGATGATTCCTTCTGCCACTGGGCCGGTACCTCCTCTTTCCCAGATCTTGCTGAAGATGCTGTAATAGCATGTTGGCAGTGTCGCTGTGTTTGCTTGATGGCTTCTGCTGGTATCTCGTCGGCCCTGCAGCCTTCCCATTTTTAAGGTCTTGATGGCCTTCTTGATCTTCTGCCTTGAGGGGCTTATCACAGCTGATGGCGCAGTTCTGTGTCTGCGGGGTGGGATGTTGGTGGTGCGTCAGGGGCGGTGCGGTTCAGCAGCTCCCCGAAGTGTTCTGCCCATCGTTTCAGTTGTTCCTCGGTTGTTGTCAGTGGGTTTCCATTTTCTTGTCCTTCCTGGCTTGTTCTGCTGAACTTACCCGTCAGCTTCTTGGTTTACATGTACATGTCCTTCAGGTTTCCCCTTTCGGCTGCTTGCTCTGCTTGATGGCCAGGTCGTCAATGTAGTCCTCTTGTCTTTGATGCTCCTCTTACTTCTTTCTGTTCACTGCTGTGTGCTCTTCCTGTGCCTTTTGCCCTAGCTTGCTCTTGTTCGGCTTGTGTTCGCGAGTTTTTTCTCTCTCTTGTTTCCAGTTGTGGATGGTGTCGGTAGAGAGCCATTCTTGTGCTGGGTCTTCGTTCTGCCATGGAAATCTCTTCTATGTCTTGCCAGAGCTTCTTTCAATGTTCCCACAGTGTTTCGATGTCCATCTCACCATCTTGTGTGCTCTTTGTAGCGGCTGGAAACTGTTGGGAAAGCTGATCTGGAATGCTGTGTGTGTCCTGTTTCTGAGTAGTCCGACATTATACCTTGTCCGTGTGTTTGTTGGCGTTGGTGAATCTTCTTGAGGCGAAGTCTCACTGTTGTTAACAGAAGGTGGTGGTCTGAGGACACGTCAGCACCTCTCATCACTCCTACATCCCCGCCAGAATTTGCGGCTAATGAGATTTGGTCAATCTGATTTCTCTGTGAGTGGTATGAGGATCTCATGTGCTTGTGATGCGCTTGTGTGGGTTGATGTTCCTCCTATCACAGAAATTTGGTTCAGGCGCACAGGTCTGCAAAGCGCTCACCATTTCTCGTTCATCTGTCCGTCCGGTGTTCCCATGATGTCCTGTAGCTGTGTTTGTCATTCAACTTGACGTTTAAAATCTCCCATCAGTTGTTATCGTCCGTTGCTCTATTCTGTCTATCACTGTCTGTGTTGATGATAGAAAGTCATTTTCTTCTCTTTCCTCGCATCATTGGTGGGAGATAGCACCTGGTGATGTCCTGCCTGATGTCCTTCTGTGGTAAACTTGGCTGTGATGATGCGGGAGTAGTGGAGTTGGAGGTTTCCCATCCGATTGAGTGTCTTGTGCCTCCGGTTGCGAGATCAGGGCCACACCTCAGTGTGGGGGGACTCCCATGTCTGTGCTGTCCCGAAGTACAGCAGCTGTTCTCCAGTGAAAGTTCAGCGGTCCTGATGTAAGCCACCTTGTCTCACTCAGTCCAGCACTCGATCTTGTAGTTCTTTTCTCTCTCGCAACATGGATGGTTTTCCTGTTTCGTGACATCTTTGATGTTCATGTGGCTACTCTCGTTGTTTGTCCTGTGGTCTCGTTTGAAGGGGAGTCAGCCTTGCCGCTTCCTTTCGGCTTTACTGCACGCGTTCATAATGTTCCGGGATGGAGACCTTCTTGCCCAGTTGAATGTTTTGAGTTTGTTGTCGTCCGATGCTTCTGTAATGGTCTTTTATACAGGTAGGTTTGTTAGCCCTACGCAAACCTTTTATCCTCGGGCGCGAGGTGAGTCCGGCCGAGGTCGCCTTCTTACGACATGCATGGCAGGGCAGTGGGTCTATTCTATGCCCAACCACAGGGCGTATGAAGCTGTGTACGTTATTCTAAATGTTTGTCGTTTATGAAGCTGTGTTGTACGCTATCTAAATGTTTGGTCCTTACTCAAGCTGTGTACGTTATCTTAAAAAATGTCTTGATTTACAACCTTTCTGTTGGTTCACCTGTTCGCTCTTCCCTCCCTCTCTCCTTCCATCCCCCTCCCTTTCTCTCTCCTTCACTTACACTCTGGATAGTTTAATGAATTGGACGTTTAGTATAGATCTCCCCACCCCTACCCTCTGTCTCTCTTCTCCACTCTTCGTGGATTTTGTTTTCTCTTTATCATTGATCTTTAGATGATATACATTTTTTGTGTTTGTGAATTGTGTGGAAGGTGAGGCTATATGGGTCATTGAAAGGGTATCGGTTGGTGCGCGTTGGAGATAGTGAAGTTGGTGGCGGGTGAGGAGAGAGAGAGAGAGAGAGAGCGAGAGAGAGAGAGAGAGAGAGGAGAGGAGAGAGAGACAGAGACGACGAGTAGGAGAGAGATGAGAGAGAGAAGAGAGGGAGAGAAGCGAGAGTGAGAGAGAGAGAGAGGATAGGGGTGGGATTAAGGATGGTGTGTGGTGGGTGATTCAAGCAGGACTGACTGAGTGATACTGAAGCAGAACTCCGAAGATAATATTTTTATTACCATTTTTTTCTCCTGTATACTTGAAACAATCTTTCACATCTGGCGACTTAGCCACCATTAAAGCGAAGGAGACAAAACCCCGGAAAGTTTACACGAATTTGGCATGTCTTCTATTAAAAAAAAAAACAAACAAAACAAACAACAAAACACACACACGACAATGGACAGGATAACGGACTTCAGAGTGCATATGACAAGAGGGAAGAAGAGCGTTGGAACGAAGGTCCCATACCCATAGTTTTTCTAACAGTTGCACGCGTTTTTGAACCGTAACTTTCGTCTCAGAGGTTAAAAACGAAATGAGGAGGCAAGGAAGAACACACGCATGCCTGCATGTATAGACGCGTGCGCGCGCGTGCCCCCACACACACGCGCAAACACACACCAACACACACACACCACACACACACACACACAGAGGCGCCCCCTGTAGCGTTGAAAGAGGAAGGAGTGCAACGGACCAAAGGCAGCGGAAAGGATGTGAGGTGAAAGATTGTTTTGTGTGCTGAGAAAAAAAGTGGTCCTTTTCCTCCCCTCACGAAGTCTTTTTGTCAGACAAGTCATTCTCCTTCCCGCACACCACTTCCCCAGCTCTTGTACGTCTTTGCACCACCCCACTCACCACTCCTGTAGACCTTCAGCCTCTCTCCCGTCCATCTGTCTTCGCTTTCTTTCTCTCTTTACTTTCCTAGCATTTCCATTTTCTCCCCGTTTCTTCTCGTCTTCGAGAGCTCTTTTCTGATTCGACAGTTCCGACAGAAACCGCAGCTATGGGGATGAAAGTGAAAGTCTTTTTTCAAGTCAATGCAGTTTTCAGGTTGACTACCATACCGCCCAGGCGACCAGCTAGAGGCTGTCCCGGGATGTCGACTCCACACTAGAAAACATGTCCTAAAGTCGTTGTCCAAACTCTCTGAGCGAAAAACTGTTTAAAAAAAAACACTGACGGTGCTCGTAGAACAGGACACGGGCATGCACACTGTACTGTGTTTTTATATTTCACTTCGTAAGTCGCCACATCAGAACACAAAAACCTTGTTCGTCCTAAATTGCGATAATCGAAAAATAAACGTGAAGGAAATGTTCAGAGCAATATATTTAAAGACAAAATGGCATACGAAGACAGAAACAAACAGGGGACAAAGAAAATAATATGAGGAGAGAGGAGAGAGAGAGAGACGAGAGAGAGAGAGAGAGAGAGAGAGTGAGAGAAGAGAAGAGCGTTTATGGATGTAGAGAGAGAGGAGAGAAAGAGAGGAGAGATAGAGAGAGAGCAAGAGAAAGAGAGAGAGAGAGGAGAGAGGAGAGAGATGCGAGAGGAGAGAGAGAGTGATGGCGATGATAGAGAGACAGACATAATAAAGTCTAACCTAACGTTACTACCTGGAGACCCTGGCACAGTTTAAGGGTAGCAAAACCCCCCCCTACCACACACACACACACTCACACCACACACACACACTCACACACCTATGCACATACTGAGAAAGCACACATAAAGTCCAAACACAAAAGCAAAAACAACCTATTTGTCAAGGAGTGATACAGCATGATGCTTTACTGTATATTTTGCAATGGCGTGTCGTGATAGGCCTTGCAGATATTTGACAGTAATCCATTCATCTTTGAAATAAAGAGCAAATTCAGTACCGGTAATTGGAATGGAAAAAATGATAGTTGAGATCAACATTTCTAGCACCAATATGAAATCGCTGATTGTTTTAGAAAATCTATTTCTCCAACATTTGAACCAATTAATATAACAAAACGTCAATAACCCACTCAACCACAATACAGAACAAGGTTCGCACAGACACGTACCACTAGCAAATATAATGCAACAATGATATGAAGAAAAACATTGCTTATCAAGACTCTTTTAAATACAGGGTATGTTGCTGTCCTATTTGCAATGGCGTACCAAGGATAGGCCATTGCAAAGATGAGGACAGCAGCATAGCTCATATAGTGGGCAAAGATTACTAAAGTATCTGGCTTGAGGTTAAGCAAATACCAAATTGTCATTAGGACTAGTAACATGGGACATCATTGATACAGTCTCTACATGCCGAATACATGGACACACACACCACACACAAACACACACACACACCCACAACAACCCACAACCAACACCACCAAACACACGCGCACACACACACGTTACACGTGCTGAGTTAATTTACAAGACACGCACTTCCAAACACGGACAAACAAAAACAACTATTTGTTCGGGAGTAGTAACAGCGTCATGTTTTACTTAAACATTTGCAAAGGCGTAATCAGTGTAGGCCCTTGCAAATAATTGACAGTACAAACCAGTAATCGTTTAAAATAAAGACCAAACTGACACCAGACATTAAAAGAAACAAATGATATTTGAGATCACACAATTTTTCCAGCCCACAGACATTAAATAGGTTTCCGAAATCATTTTCTTCCAGATTTGATCCGATTAACATAACAATCAATGACAACAATACGGCTCACAACGCACCAACAGACAGAACAAGGTTCACAGAGACCTAGTACACGAGCACATAAACTGCACAATAGATAGAAGAAACCATGCTTATTCAACCTATGACTCGTCACGACAAGGTAGTTGCTGTAAATATTAGCATGCCTACCAAGAAATGGCATAACTCTCAAGCGATACTGAACACATACACGACACACATATACACACACACACACACACACACACACACACACACACACACTCAAAACACACACACACACACAACACACTCCAACTGCACCTGCAGATAAGCTCACATCAAATGTCCCAAACACTGACAAAGCAAAAACAAACAACGTCTTTGTCAAGAGTAATCACAGCATGCTGCTTACTGTAATATGTGCAATGGCGTGTCAGTGATAGGCCCTGCAATATTTGACAGTAAATCCATTCATTTTTGAAAAAAGACACAAACTAACACCAGTCATTGAAATGGACAAAAAGCAATAGTTGAGATCACACAGTTCCAGGCCCAACAGGACAACTCGACAATTTGTTTTACAAATCCATTTCTTCAACATTTCATAAACCTAATATAAAAACGCTCAACAATCCCCACTCACACCACACAAACCAGAACAAGTTTTGCACAGACACGGACACTAGCACATATAATCACACATTGATATGAAGACAAATGCTTACATCAAGGACGCTTTCAAACAGGTATGTTGCTGTCATATTTTGGCAATGGTATACCCAGGAATAGCCATTGCAAAGATGAGACAGCAAGCATAACTCATATAGTGGCACCAAATGATTACTAAAGTATCGCATCAAGGATAAGCAAATACAATTGTCCATTAGGACTAGTACCAAAGCATCCATATGAAAGAAAAAGGTCCTCATTCATACCGAATACATGGAGGTAACAAAAACACACCACCACCACACACACACACACACACAAACAACACACATAACACTCACACACACACACACACACACACTACACGCACACACATCACACGTCTCACGTGCTGATTTACAGAACGCACTTCCAAACACGGCACGGAACCAAACAAAAACAACCTAGTGGTTCGGGAGTAGTACATCTTGTTTTACTGTAACATTTGCAAAGGCGTACCATGGATAATAGACCCTTGTAATATTGACAGTAAAACCAGGATTCTTGTAAACATAGTCAAAACTGGACACAGATATTAAATTAAAAGTAAACAAATGATATTTGAGATCACACATTCGAGCCCACAGGACATCAAAATATGTTTTGGAAATCAATTTTATTCCAAATTTGATCGATTAACATAAAAAAAATGACAACAATCACGCACACCAAACCCAAAAAATATAGAACAAGGTTCACAGAAACTTGGGACACGAACACTATACGCACACATAGATATGAAGAAAACATGTTTAATCACCCATGGGCTCTTTACACAGGATAAGTTGCTGTAATATTGCAATGGCCTACCACAGAAAGGCGTAACTCATACAGTGATACAAAGTTCAGTCCAGTTTCCTGGCATTAAGGATAGTCTCATTCATACCACACACACACAACACACACAACCACACACACACACACAAAACACCACACACACACACACACACCCACACCACACTCCCCCTGCACGTGCAGATAAGCACACATCAATGTCCAAACGCAGACAAAGCAAAAACAACGTATTTGTCCAGGAGTAATCACAGCATGCTGCTTTATGTAAAATTTGAAATGGCTTTTCAGTGATAGGCCCTTGTAGATATTTGACAGTAAAATCTATTCATCTTGAAAAAAGACCAATTAACACCATTCATTGAAATGGAAAAAATGATAGTTGCGATGACACATTTCCAGCCCAACAGGGACATCGACAGAAATGTTTTAAAAAATCCATTCTTCAACATTTGATACAACTGAATAACAAAATATCCATCTGAAAGAATGTTACCGAACACACACCCACACACACACACCACACAAAGATTTAGAAATTCCATTTCTTCAACATTTGAACAACGATATAACAAAACAGTCAAAAACCCCCACTCCACACACATCAGAAAAAGGGTTTGCACAACACGTAATAGCACATATAATGCAACATAGATGTAAAGAAAAAATGCTTATCATGGATTTTAAAACAGGGTATGTTCTGTCATATTTGCAATGGGCCCCAAAGGATAGGCCTTTGCAAAGTGAGAGCGCAAGCGATATAATGGCAAAAAGATTATAAAGCACTGGTATTAAGGAAAACAAAAAAAAAATTTGTCATTAGGACCATCACAAAGCTCCATCAAAAGAATTTTTTACCGAATCAACTCCCACCAAAACCCCCACAATAAGAAAAAGGGTTTTGCACAGACGTAACTAGCACATTTTAATGCACCATAATATAAAGAAAAAAATGCTTAAAACGGTATTTGCTTTCAATTTGAATGGCGCCCAAAGGAAGGGCCCTTGCAAAGATGAAGCAGAAACTCATATAATGGCACAAAGTTTACTAAAGTTTTGGTATTAAGGATAAACAATACAAATTGTCATTGGCCCCTAACCAAAACATCCATCTGAAAGATTGTTACCGAAAACAAACCACACACACACACACACACACACACACACACACACACCCCCACGTCTACACACACACACACTTTTACACACAAAAACACACACACGTCAACAAAACCCCACACACACGCCTACACACAGCCTACAACACACCCAAAACACACACACACACCACACACAACACACAACTCTGGCCTACCAATAAAGGCATAACTTATACAGTAGAACAAAGTATAGACTAGTATCTAACATTAAGGGTAGTCTTATTCATACCGAACACACACACACACACACACACACACACACACACACACACACACACATGCACACACACACACACACACACACACACACACACACACACACACCACACACACACACACACACACCCCTCTGCACCTGCAGATAAGCACACATCAATGTCCAAACACAAAGCAAAAACAACCTATTTGTCAAGGAGTAATCACAGCATGCTGCTTTACTGTAATATTTGCAATGGCGTGTCAGTGATAGGCCCTTGCAGATATTTGAGAGTAAATCCATTCATCTTAGAAATAAAGACCAAATTAACACCAGTCATTGAAATGAAAAAAAAAGATAGTTGAGATCACACATTTCAAGCCCACAGGATATCAGATATGTTTTGGAAATCAATTTTCCTCCAAATTCGATGATTAACATGACAATACTGACAACAAACTCGCTAACACCAAACAGATAGAACAAGGTTCACTGAGACTGGTACACGAGCACATATACTGCACACAGAGATATGAAGAAAACATGTTTATCACCCATGGACTCATTACGACAGAATATGTTGCTGTAATATTTGCAATAGCCTACCAAGGAAAGGCATAACTCATACAGTGGTACAAACGTTCAGACTAGTATCTGGCATTAAGGACAGTCTCATTCATACCGAACACACACACACACACACACCACACACACACACACACACACACACACACACACACACGCACACACACACACACACACACACCTCTGCATGTACAGATAAGCACACATGGATGTCCAAACACAGACAAAGCAAAAACAACGTATTTGTCAAGGAGTAATCACAGCATGCTGCTATACTGCAATATTTGCAATGGCATGTCAGTAATAGGCCCTTGCAGATATTTGACAGTAAATCCATTCATCTATGAAAAAAAAGACCAAACTAACACCAGTCATTGAAACTGACAAAAAAAAAGATAGTTGAGATCACACATTTCCAGCCCAACAGGACATCGACAGAAATGTTTTAGAAATCCATTTCTTCAACATTTGATACAACTGATATAACAAAACAGTCAACAATCCCACTCACACCACACATACAGAACAAGGTTTGCACAGACACGTACACTAGCACACATTGATATGAAGAAAAATGCCTATCATGAACGCTTTAAAACAGGGTATGTTGCTGTCATATTTGCAATGGCGTACCAAGGATAGGCCATTGCAAAGATGAGGTAGCAGCATAGCTCATAGAGTGGCACAAAGATTACTAAAGTATCTGGCATTACGGATAAGCAAATATAAAATGTCATTAGGACTAGTAACCAAACCATCCATATGAAAGAACAAGTCTCATTCATACCGAATACATGGAGGCACACACACACACAACACACACACACACACACACACACACACACCACACACACACACACACACACGTCTCCACGTGCTGATTTACAGACACGCACTTCCAAACACGGACCAAACAAAAACAACCTATTTGTTCGGGAGTAGTAACGGCATCTTGTTTTTACTGTGACATTTGCAAAGGCGTATCAGTGATAGACCCTTGTAAATATTTGACAGTAAAACCAGTAATCTTTTAAACAAAGTCGAAACTGACACCAGATATTAAAAGTAAACAAATGATATTTGAGATCACACATTTCTAGCCCACAGGACATCAGATATGTTTTGGAAATCAATTTTCTTCCAAATTTGATCAGATTAACATAAAAATAATGACAACAATCACGCGCACACCAAACATATAGAACAAGGTTCACAGAAACTTGTACACGAGCACATATACTGCACACATAGATATGAAGAAAACATGTTTGTCATCAATGGACTCTTTACGACAGGATATGTTGCTGTAATATTTGCAATGGCCTATCACAGAAAGGCATAACTCATACAATGGTACAAAGTTCAGTCCAGTACCTGGCATAGAAGGATAGTCTCATGCATACC
>CM031605.1:41475998-41480998 GCA_018398815.1 Conus ventricosus
AACCAACCTGAAGGACATCTGTGCATAAAGAGTACCACCATAAATAACGTTATGAATACACTATCTGCTAGAAATGCCACTGGAGTTTATTTCCCCAAATGACAGAAAATCGGAAAAATCAAACACATGGGGAAAGTAAATGTTTTCAGTTACACACACACACACACACACACGCACACGCACGCACGCACACACACACACACACACACACACACACACACACGCCAAGAGCATAGACACAATCAGCGTGTCTCCCCGATGAGTCCGATCCAGGAGACAAAAGGCCTAGGAGCAGGCAATACATATAGATCTGATTGATTTGATTTGATTTGATGGTGAGATTAACGTCCTATTGGCCCGAGGCCCTTAAGGACAAGGTTCCTGCAGACAAAAGTCTGCATATTTGTGGCAACTGTTGTCGCCTGGCAGTAGTGGGTAATTTCAGTGAGGGTCGTCTCATTTGTCTCCCAGAGCTCGCGTTCCTCTTGAACATTGGCTCAATTCTGGTCATTATCTTCTTGAAAGTTGGTTCAAGTTTGGTGGAGTTGGTCTTGAACGTTGGTTCAGTTTCAGGATCTTGGTCGACCGACGGTAGGGGTCGGTGTGTGTTGCCTGCTGTCCCCCAAACATCAGGCTGTCTTCAGGACCACCGGGCGGCCTTCTTCATGCTCGGGTGGCGATGGTCCTGTGCCGCGTGAGGCCGCCTCAAGGAGGGAGCAGGACGAAAGTCGCTGGAGCGCTGCACGAGTCCCTAAAACTTGGCGGGCACTCGCTGACTGCGGCTGAGAGGGCAATTTTTCAGCCCAACCCCGTGAGGAGTGCCCCCATGTCTGCCTCCCCACAAAACAGCACGGTATTCCAGGCCACGGTAGTCGCAGTCAGGCAGCGCTCCTTCGTCAATCGCCCCACACCTCCAGGAGCCGTCCCCGGCGACACAGGCTAGACCGTCGTCACCCACATGGCTGGAAGGTTGTCTGTGCCGCCCAATGACGCTGACCTCTCACGTCAGCATCCTTCAAAGGAGAGCTGCCACCTCTCCCCTGGTGTTGACTGCTATGCCACACTCGCAGATCTGCCTTCGAGATGGATTATGATGGTTCCCTCATGCAGCTAGTGAAGGGTTTTCATATTTATAATATGTATTTTGTTCAATTTTTTTTTATAATTTCAAATCTTTGTCAAGTCATTACTGTAATGAGGGAAGAATTGTTAACTGCACTTAATTGTTCAGATATACACACACACACACACACACACACACACACACACACACACACACACACACACACACACACACTCAGAGGCATAAAAAATGCGAAAACAAACTGTATAGAAATTTTGATGTAATTTGGCCAACGATTCCTTTGAACTGGTAATAGAAAGTGAGAGAAAGCAATCAAACACCGCAAAAGTGTCCCTTCAAAGTTCTATCTAGTAGAAAATAAGGTCACATAAACTTGACCTTGACCCTGTGTTAACAGCAGAATGTCAGTATCTGGTGTGACCACCTCGAGCATTGATCACAGCTGTGCACCTGCGGTACATCGAGCGCACCAGAGTGTTGGTCTGCCTCTGGGGGACTTGCCACCACACCTGTCCCACAGCGACAGCAAGCTGAGCTGCTGTCTGGGGTCTGGGGTTGAGCTGGTTCAACTGCCTCTGAAGGGCATCCCAGAAATGCTCTATTGGGTTAAGGTCGGAAGAACGGGCTGGGTGAGGCAGCAGATTGATGTTGTTCTGCCTCAGGAAGTTCTGCGTAGCACGGGCAGTGTGCGGCCTTGTGTTGTCCTGCTGAAACAGGTTCTGTGGATGCCGCTGGAAATGCGGCAGGATGTGGGGCCTTAGAACTTGGTCGATGTAATGAACAGCAGTGACCCCGTTACCACGTCCTGGACCCACATTCTGGAAGATGACTGGCCCAATACGGCGATTCATGCCGATAGCCCCCAGATCATGATGTTTTCACCACCCCATGGGTCCCTTTCGGTGATGTTGGCATCCGTGAAGCGTTCCCCCGCTCTTCTCCAGATTCGGATGCAGCCATCGCCTGGGTCGACGCAGAACCGGCTTTCATCACTGAAGAGGACTCGGCCCCAGTCCCGATGGCGCCAATGCACGTGGATCTGTGCCCACTGCACACGGTTCTGGCGATGCTGGAGAGTCAGGATAGGTCGCCGGGCTGGACGCCTGCATTGGAGACCAAATGTGTTCAGTCGGCGACGCACGGTCCTGCTGCTGATTGGCCTGCCATGGTTGCCGACGGTGTTCCTGGCTGTGTTGGCAGCGGTTTGGTAAGGCTCCCGTCGATGCTGACGCAGAAGATGGCGGTCTTGGGCTGCTGTGGTGACCCTCGGTCTGCCGCTCCTCGGTCTGTCATCAGTGGTGTTTCTTGCTTGAAAGCGGTCCAGAAGGCGATAGACGGTGGAAATGTGGACTCCGAATGCGATAGCGACCTGCCTCATTGGAACCCCGGCCTGAAGTTGCCCATTGCTATGCAACGATCTTGACGAGAAAGTCTCGGCATTATGTTGGCGCCGCTGAAAGGGATAATTTGAACTTTTGGGGGTTTGGAAATTTATAGCCCCACAATCGGGGCCACATTGAGTTGCAATTCACATTGATGCACGTGGCGTAGGTAGTCCACATGGCAAATGCACTCCTAGTGCCAAAAACGCTGACCCGGCAACATTCACCCACTGTTACGAGGTTACAACCGGCCAAGACACCACGTACTTCTAATGTTGCACGTGCCAACGACATTGCTTACGTCCTGTTCACAATGTGAACAATCGTGCACTGTCTCTATTTTATTTTTCGCGTTTTTTATGCCTCTGAGTATATATATATATATATATATATATATATATATATATATATATATATATATATATATATATATATATATATATATATATATATATAATCTATATCTGTGAGTGAGTGTGTGTTTGTGTGTGTGTGTGTGTGTGTGTGTGTGAGAGAGAGAGAGAGAGAGAGAGAGAGAGGAGAGAGAGAGAGAGAGAGAGAGAGAGAGAGAGATGGGGGGGGGATAAAACTCAGTTGGTACTGTACTGAGCAGTTCTTAAGATCCCTTTCGACGAAAGCAAAACGTTTGTGACCGAAATACCAGATGGAGAGGAAAAGGAACAGTTTTGACACTTTGTCAAACACGTAAAAGAGAAATTCCCTAAATACTCCGGAGGACCAGATTACATCCCTTGCCGGTTAATCTACAACAATTTATAATCTAATCCATCACGGTCAAAGACCGTTGTGACACATCTGTACTTCCTGTCTTAATTCATTCTATGTTCCCTTAAACAACGGGCTCTAGATGTGGACAAGGGAGGCAGTAAGACGAACGTCACAACAGTCTTTGACCGTGATGGATTAGATTATGAATTGTCGTAGATTAACCGACGAGGGATGTAATCCATAGTCTGATTAGTTTCAATGTGTGCGATTGATATGAGATTACGATTGACAACAGATTACATTTGATAAAGTGCTGGCGATTTCAGACGCACAGCTGTGGTTAACCACGTGTGTGTGTGTGTGTGTGTGTGTGTGTGTTGCGTGTGTGTGTGTGTGTGTGTGTGTGTGTGTGTGCACCATTACAGGAAGCAGGTGACTGTCGTCCCTTTCGTATTGGTCAACTTGCCAATGACGTCAGTCACTAAGCCACGTGACTCTGCTGTCCCTCTTTTGTGGTCAGTTTGGATATATAAGTCAGCCACATGCCGTTTAGCAAACCAGTGCACAGTGCTCTCTGACTAAGCCAACTGACAAATCACACTGTGGATTTTGGGCTGACCAGTGGACAGTGCTCTCTTACTAAGTCAACAGACACTTCACTCTGCGGATTTGTTCAAAACTCTAAGGCTGGTAACAACGTTTCAGAAAATTTATGAACATTTGAACAAATAGAGAAGGCGGTGTTTGTGGCTTGTTACCAAGTGTTCTGTTCGCATCAAGCAGTCATGGCACCTGCTCCCCCTCTGAACAGCAATCAGCTTGATCACGTGATAAGTGCAACACGTGTCAAAATTCACAGAGCTCACCGCCAAATCGTGGTGCTGACCCGGAGGATTCGTGACGTGAAGAAACGCCACCAGCGGGCAATGGCCAACGGACACATGTCCTTCGTCCACATGTACCAACTGCGACTTTCTGTCATCACTCAAATGAGGAAGATGTATCGTCACTATGTCTATGCCCAGACCCGAAAACTGTCAGGTTTACAACAACAGCGAGACGAAGCCTCCTAACTGTTTATTCAGTAATTTGTGGTTTGACAGCTTTTTCTTTCTTTCTTTTTTTGAATTTGTTTATGAAGCTTCCTGACTGTTTAACCAGTAACATTTGTGCTTTGACAACATCTTGTTTAACCAGTAACATTTGTGCTTTGACAACATCTAAGAACAAATCTGGATTTGTTTATAAAGCTTCCTTAACGTTTTAAATCAGTACCATTTGTGGTTTGACAGTACTGCAACGACAGCAACACGAACCTTCCTAAGTATGTGATTAATAATTCATGGTTGATAGCTTTTTTTTGTAATGCATGTGGATGTGTTTCGATTCAATGCATGGAATATTTTTCTGTGAAAGGGTCATTGTGATATGCACGTTTACTAACTGATGTCAGATTTTGTTGGTGTGGCTTTTATTGTTCGATTTTCTTTGTATTGTGGATTTGGGGCTGACCAGTGCGCAGTGCTCTCTGACGAAGTCAAACAGACACACCAGTCTGCGGATTTACTCAGAACTCTAAGACTTGTAACAACGTTTCAGAAAATTTATGAAAATTTGAACAAATAGAGAAGGTGGTGTTTGTGGTTTATTACCAAATGTTCTGTTTGCATCAAGCAGTCATGGTACCTGCCCCCTCTAGGTAACAATCAACTCGATCACGTGATAAGTGCAACACGTGCCAAAATTCACAAAGCTCACTGCCAAATCGTGGTGCTGACTCGGAGGATTCGTGACGTGAAGAAACG
>CM031605.1:41485998-41583498 GCA_018398815.1 Conus ventricosus
GAACAAATTCACAAAAGGAACGGTGTAAGGGGGGTACTTCTGGGACCGGCCCAGAAGTACTCCCCCTAAAGTTGATTTACACTATGTTTCCATGTTGATTCAAATAGAATATCTATGTATGAGTTTATAACCAGTAAATAACACCCTTGATCACATCAATAAAGGAGATATGCAAGGGGGTACTTCCGGGACCAGCCCAGAGGTACTCCCCCTAAAGTTGATTCAGACTATTTCAATGTTCATTCAGGTAGAATGTCAATGTACGAGTTTATGACCAATAAATAACGACACTGTACACATTAATAAAGGAGATATGCAAGGGGGGTACTTCTGAGACCAGCCCAGAAGTACTCGCACTAAAGTTGATTCAGATTATATTTCCGTGTTGATTCAGGTAGAATATCCATGTATGAGTTTATAACCAGTATATAACGATCGCGAACACATTAATAAAGGAGCTATGCAATGGGGGTACTTCCGGGACCGGCCCAGAAGTACTCTACCTAAAGTTGATTCAAACAATATTTCATTGCTGATTCAGACAGAATGTCCATGTGTGAGTTTATAACCAGTAAATAACAATCCTGAACACATTAATAATGGAGATAATTTATGCAAGGGGGGTACTTCTTGGACTAGCCCAGAAGTATTCCCCCTAAATTTGATTCGGACTATATTTCAATGTTCATTCAGGTAGAATGTCAATGTGTGAGTTTATGACCAGAAAAGAATGACATTGAACACATTGATAAAGGAGATGTGCAAGGTGGGTACTTCTGAGACCGGTCCAGAAGTACTCCCCCTAAAGTTGAGTCAGACTATATTTCCCTGTTTATTCAGGTATAATCTCCATGAATGAGTTTATAACCATTAATAACGACCCTGAAACATTAATAAAGGATTTATGCAAAGGGGGTACTTCTCGGACTGGCCCAAAAGTACTCCCACTAAAGTTGATTCAGACTATATTTCAATGTTGATTCAAATAGAATGTCCATGTATGAGTTTTTAACCAGTAAATAACACCATTGATCACATTAATAAAGAAATAGGCAAGGGGGGTACTTCTGGGACTTACCCAGAAGTACTCGCCCTAAAGTTGATTCAGACTATATTTCAATGTTCATTCAGGTAGAATGTCAATGTATGAGTAAATAACGACACTGAACACATCAATAAAGGAGATTATGCAAGGGGGTACTACTACTACTTCTGCTGCTGCAGCTGCTGCTGCTGCTACTGCTACTACTACTTCTATTACTGCTGCTGCTGCTGCTACTACTACTACTATACTATAACAGCGTTAGCAGCAATTACAAGTGCAACAACAGTCGTGGTTGTAACAACGACAACAATAACTTTAGCTGCGGGAGCAGTAACAGTACCAACAACAACAACATCGACAACAGTGTAGTGGAGTGGAGTGGAGTGGAGGGAGGGAGTGGAGTGGAGTGGGTGGAGTGGAGTGGAGTGGAGGGGGGAGGAGGGGAGGGGATTTGGAGTGGTGGGGGTGGTGTGGAGTGCAGTGGAGTGGAGTGGAGTGGAGTGGGGGGGAGTAGGGGAGTGAGTGGAGTGGAGTGGAGTGGAGGGGAGGGGAGTGGTGGGGAGTGGTGTGGAGTGGCAGTGGAGTGGAGTGGAGTGGTGTGGTGTGCAGTGGAGTTGGGAGTGAGTGGAGTGGAGTGGAGGGAGAGGGGAGGGGAGGGGAGGGGAGTGGTGTGGAGTGCAGTGGAGTTGAGTGGAGTGGAGTGGAGGGAGAGGGGAGGGGAGTGGAGTCGAGTGGAGGGGAGTGGTGTGGAGTGCAGTGGAGTGGAGTGGAGTGGAGTGCTGTGTCATGTAGTGTAGTGTAGCACAGAGTAGTGTTGTGCAGCGCAGTGTAGATCAGTGGGGTGCAGTGTAGTGTGGTGTAGCGTAGCGTCGCGTCGCGTCGGGTCGGGTCGGGTCGTGTCGGGGGTAGGGTAGGGGGTTGGGGGTCGGGGACCGGGGGTCGGGGGTCGGGGTCGGGGTCGGGGTCGGGTCGGGTCGGGTCGGGTCGGGTCTCGCTCGTCGGGGTCGGCTCTTGGATCAGACTATATTTAATTGTTGATTCAGATAGAATGTCCATCCATGAGTTTATAACCAGGAAATAAAAACCCTGGACACATTAATAAAGGAGATATCCAAGGGGGGTACTTCCTGGGACCGGCCCAGAAGTACTTCCCCAAAAGTTGATTCACACTACATTTCAATGTTGATTCAGGTAGAATGTCCATGTATGAGTATCAAACCAGTATATAACAAACCTGAACAAATTCACAAAAGGAAATGTGCAAGGGGGCGAGGGGGGGGGGGGGTACCTCTGGGACCGGCCCAGAAGTACTCCCCCTAAAGTTGATTCACGCTATGTTTCCATGTTGAATCAGATAGGATGTCGTGTCCGAATTTATGACCTTTAAATAACGCCACTGAACACATTGATAAAGGAAATGTGTAAAGTGGGTACTTCTGAGACCGGCCCAAAAGTACTCCCCAAAAGTTGACTCAGACTGTATTTCAATGTTGATTCAATAGAATGTCCATGTATGAGTTTACAACCAGCAAATAACCTTGATCACATTAGTAAAGGAGATATCCAAGGGGGGTACTACTGGGACCGACCCAGAAGTACTCCCCCTAATGTTGATTCAGACTATATTTCAATGTTGATTCAGGTAGAATGTCCATGTATGAGTTTCAAACCAGTGTATAACAAACCTGAACAAATTCACGAAAGGAAATGTGTAAGGGGGGTACTTCTGGGACCGGCCCAGAAGTACTCCCTCTAAAAGTTGATTCACACTGTGTTTCCCTGTTGATTCAGATAGAATGCCCATGTGCGAGTTTATGAGCCTTTAAATAACGCCACTGAACACATTGATAAAGGAAATATGTAAAGTGGGTGCTTCTGGGACCGGCTCAGAAGTACTCCCCCTAAAGTTGATTCAGTCTCTATTTCAATGTTGATTCAATAGAATGTCTATGTATGAGTTAATAACCAGAAAATATCGACACTGTACACATTAATAAAGGAGATATCCAAGGGGGTACTTCTGGGACCGGCCCAGAAGTACTCCCCCAAAAGTTGATTCAGACCAGTTCTGCATGGGCCACTGCATCCAAGACCAACACCAGTCGCCTGAACAAAGTGCAGAATGCAGGATTGCACTGATCACTGGTGGGATGAAGACTACCCCAATCCAAGCC
Organism: Conus ventricosus; assembly: GCA_018398815.1. Classification (NCBI taxonomy): domain Eukaryota; kingdom Metazoa; phylum Mollusca; class Gastropoda; order Neogastropoda; family Conidae; genus Conus; species Conus ventricosus. Next base: position 41,489,218 of record CM031605.1, read on the forward strand.
ATGGAGAAGCTTACTAGTCACATTCCCTCGAAGACAGACGCGAGGAGAAGGTTTTGATCCACAGTGAAAAGTTACTGTGTATGCCTTCCCACACCATGCGCACCGAGATGCAGAACCCCACCAAAAACAGGCTAAAGAGAACAAGTTTCAACCACCTGTCTAAGAGCCTGCATCGCAGAAATGAAGACCTGCTGCCTGCTTCACCAGCCGAAATGGAGATGCTTCCAGATTTTGAGGAACCAGACAATAACCTGGAAGATGTCGCAATCATCACCGAAGTTCCTGGCATTAAAAGAATCGACCGTCAGGCCCCTCAAGTAATGAAAGCTCTAGCACAGATGATTGCCAACCAATACAACTCCAGTGAGTGGACCCACGTCTTCACAGATAGATCCTCAGAAGGAGCAGTCAAGAATGGAGGAGCACGGTTCTTCATCAGACACACCAATGGAAGACTGACACACAAGGCCTTCCCTACTGGAAAGATCTCCTCCAACTACAGAGCGGAGACAATAGCACTGCTCCACGTAGTGAGGGTGTTTCTGGGACCGGCCAGCCCATCACAGAAGGTTGTCTTCTTCACAGACTGCCGATCTCTGCTGCAGGGACTTCAGAACACAAGAAATGAACAACATACGCAAGACATCAAGGCTGCCCTCCATGAACTCTCAAAACAGTCTGTCATTACGCTTCAGTGGATTCCGTCTCACTGTGGGATCATGGGCAACGAAAAAGCTGATGCTCTCTTCAAGGCAGGCAGCACAATGGAGCAGTTCAGCCACCCCGTAACCTACAGGGAGGCCAAGACCATCATCCACAACCCGTTTCAGTCCCAGTAGAAGAGAAGGCTGGGTGCAGAGAGTGGTGCTGACCCGATCCACCAGCTACAAAGGCACCAGCAGACAGTCCTCTTCAGACTGAGGACCGGCCACTGCAGACTGCTGAGCCACCTTAACCGCCTGAAGATCACCTACACTGACCAGTGTCCATGTGGCACTGGACCCCAGACCCCAGAACATGTCTTCCAGCGCTGTCCTACTCACGCAGCTCTACGACACAAAACCTGGCCGGGGGGAGCGGAGTTACAGGCGCAGCTTTGGGGAGCCCGTTCTGACCTGGAGAAGACCGCGGGCTTCATCATGGCGGCCGGGTTACAAGTCTGACGCATCCAGCTTCAATCGAACGCAGAAGAAGAAGAAGATTAAGACTATATTTCAATGTTGATTCAGGTAGAATGTCCATGTATGAGTTTCAAACCACGTATAACAAACCTGAACAAATTCACAAAGGAAGTACTCTGCCAAAAGTGGATTCAGACTATATTTCAATGTTGATTCAGGTAGAATGTCCATGTATGAGTTTCAAACCAGTATATAAGAAACCTGAACAAATTCACAAAAGGAAATGTGTAAGGGGGTACTTCTGATACCAGCCAGAAGTACTCCCTCTAAAGTTGATTCAGACTATATTTCAATGTTTATTCAGGTAGAATGTCAATGTATGAGTTCATGACCAGTAAATAACGACACTCAACACATTAAAAAAGGAGATTTGTAAGGGGGTACTCCTGGGACCTGCCCAGAAGTACTCCACCTAAAGTTGATTCAAACTATATTTCCCTGTTGATTCAGGTAGAATATTCATGTATGAGTTTATAACCAGTAAATAACAGCCCTAAACACATTAATGAAGGAGATATGCAAGCGGGTACTCCTCGGACCGGCCCAGAATACTCCCCCAAAAGGTGATTTAGACTGTATTTCCATGTTGATTCAGATAGAATGTCCATGTATGAGTTTCAAACCAGTATATAACAAACCTGAACAAATTCACAAAAGGAAATGTGTAAGGGGCTACTTCTGAGACCAGCCCAGAAGTACTCCCTCTAAAGATGATTCACACTATGTTTCTATGTTGAATCCGATAGAATGTCCATGTGCGAGTTTATGACCTTTAAATAACGACACTGAACACATTAATAAAGGAAACGTGTAAAGGGGGTACTTCAGAGACCGGCTCAGAAGTACTCCCCCTGAAGTTGATTCAGACTATATTTCAATGTTCATTCAGGTAGAATGTCAGTGTATGAGTTCATGACCAGTAAATAACGACACTAAACACATAATATAGTAGATATGCAGGAAAGGTACTCCTGGGACCGGCCAAGAAGTACTCCCTGTAAAGTTGATACAGACTTTGCCCTGTTGATTCAGTTAGAATATTCATGTATGAGTTTATAACCAGTAAATGAAAACCCTTACCACATTAATAAAGGAGATATGCAAGGGGGTACTTCTGTGACCGGCCAGAAGTACTCCCCCTGAAGTTGATTCAGACTATATTTCCGGTTGATTCAGGTAGAATATTCATGTTTTAGTTTATGACCAGTACATTACAACCCTCAACACATTCCTAAAAGAGATATCCAAGGGGGGTATTCCTGGGACCGACCCGGAAGTACTCCCCTTAAAAGTGATTTAGACTATATTTCCATGTTGATTCAGAGTGTCACGGTCAAAAATAAACACAACCAAATTCGTGGTCAATCGCCACCAGCCCAGTCGGACATAAGCTCTAACTCAAATATTCTGGGCATCAGGCAGACGGCCCCATGTGTCGGATCCAGTCAATTAAGCATAGGGGAGAGGTTCCACGGAGACGGTCTGTCTAGCCAGACGGACTAAGTAGCTGACCGACGCCTCGATGTCTGGTCAAACGAGTCTCGACGCCCGGATCAGACTCATCCGGCCAATCTGAGCACAGCGAGAGGCTAATCCTAATCTTCCACGTAGACAGTCGGAGTGGCTGGACCGACAGGTCTCGATAGGTCTGGTCAGACGTCTCGGCGCCTACCCAGACTCATACAGCCAATTTACGACGTTGCCGGAAAGGGAGAGGGAGAAGGTAGTATGTGGTGGGGGGTGAAATCAAGCTAATCAATTAAATGACCAATTGACCACCACAGAGAGTAAGGCGTGTAGGCGTGACTGTCATGATTTGAATATCCAATGGAATTAGAGGGAGATAACTTCGGGTACGAGGTGGTAAAAATACTGACCAATGGTACTGGCCCTTGGACACGGAGTTAGGGCATAAAGTAATGCGTGAGTGAGAGAGGGGAGAACGAACAGGGAGAGAGAGATGAGGAGGTTCTGGGTGTAGGTCTCTGCACGAGAGAAAAGGCAGAGAGATGAAGAGAGGAGGAGGAAGACAGAACAGGAGAGAGAGATGAGGAGGTTCTGGGTGTAAGTCTCTGCACGAGAGAAAAGGGCAGAGAGATGAAGAGAGGAGGAGAAAAAAGAAGAACGAACAGAGAGACAGAGAGAGAGAGAGGTTCTGAGTGTAAGCTCTGCAGGAGAGAGAGGGGCAGAGAGAGAGATGAGGGGAGGAGAGAAGAGAACCAGGTTGAGAGATTAGCACGAGATAGTCTGCAGAGGAAGGACTAAAGAGAGATGTGGAGAGAGAGAGTTGCTAACTAATGAGAGAAAAGGAAAGAAAAGAAAAGGAAAAGAAAAGCAACCATGTCCATTTAATAGAGCAGACTAGGAGAGAGAGAGAGAGTGCAATGCGTTAATGCAGGAAGAAAGAAAGGAGAACAGATCGATGTTGATAGTCACTGTTCCATCTGAACCGGGGGTTCGACCTCATACCTGGCAGCGTCACTTCGTCAAGCAGAACCACAGACCAACGCCAGTGCCAGCAGACCAATACCAGTGCCAGCAGTTGTGTCGTGTTGTGAAAGTGACAGTGAAAAGAAAAAAAGGGGAAAAGAAAAAGACAGTGATTCGTGAATAGTTAAGATCACCTGGCCAGATAAAGTAGAAATCTATTTATACCCGGGTTAGTTAATGATGTTTTAGATAAATGATTTTGTGAAGTTCAGGAAAGAGAGAATGTTTTATTTTGTTTGATTCCATATGCATTGATGTTTCGTTCTATGATCATGTGTAGTAAAGTTATAGACTTTACTAGTGGTTTGATGTGACGAATGCATGATATATGAATGAGATTGTAAGCAAGCTGTGAGTGTGTTTGGGCTGTGCGCTAGTCCTTCCTCCATCGACATCACCCGAGGTTGACACAGAGAGACTGTCCATTTGCTTGTTTATGACCAGTAAATAACGACACTGAACACATTAATATAGGAGACATGCATGGGGGTTACTTCTGGGACCAGCCAGAAGTACTCCCACTAAAGTTGATTCAGACTATATTTCAATGTTGATTCAAATAGAATGTCCATGTATGAGTTTATAACCAGTAAATAACACCATTGATCACACCAATAAAGGAGATATGCAAGGGGGGTACTACTGAGACCGTCACAGAAGTACTCCCAGTAAAGTTGATTCAGACTATATTTCAATGTTCATTCAGGTAGAATGTCAATGTGTGAGTTTATGACCAGTAAATAATGATACTGAACACATTAATATAGGAGACATGCAAGAGGGGTACTTCTGGGACCGGCCCAGAAGTACTCCCACTAAAGTTGATTCAGACTATATTTCCCTGTTGATTCAGGTAGAATATTCATGTATGAGTTTATAACCAGTAAATAACAACCCTAAACACATTAATAGAGATATGCAAGGGGGTACTTCTGTGACCGACCCAGAAGTACTCCCACTAAAGTTGATTCAGACTATATTTCAATGTTGATTCAAATAGAATGTCCATGTATGAGTTTATAACCAGTAAACAACACCATTGATCACATCAATAAAGGAGAAATGCAAGGGTGGTACTTCTGGAACCAGCCCAGAACAACTCCCCCTAAACTTGACTCAGACTATATTAATGTTTATTCAGGTAAAATGTCAATGTATGAGTTTATGACCAGAAGATAACGATACTGAACACATTAATAAAGGAGATTATGCAAAGGAAAACTTCTGGGATCGGCCCAGAAGTACTCCCCCTAAAGTTGATTCCGACTATATTTCCCGGTTGATTCAGGTAGAATATTCATGTTTGAGTTCATAACCAGTAAATTACAGCCCTAAACACATTAATAAAGGAGATATCCAAGAGGGGTAATCCTGGGACCCGCCCAGAAGTACTCCCCCTAAAGGTGATTTAGACCATATTTCCATGTTGATTCAGATAGAATGTCCATGTGCGAGTTTATGACCTTTAAATAACGACACTGAACACATTGATAAAGAAGAAAATGGAATATTTATGTATGAGTTTATAACCAGTAAATAACGACCCTGAACACATAAATAAAGGAGATATGCAATGGGGGTACTTCTTGGACCGGCCCAGAAGGAATCCCCATAAAGTTTATTCAGACTATATTTCAATGTTCATTCAGGTAGAATGTCAGTGTATGAGTTCATGACCAGTAAATAACGACGCTGAACACATAATACAGTAGACATGCAGGAGGGGTACTCCTGGGACCGGCCCAGAAGTACTCCCCCTAAAGTTGATTCAGACTATATGTCCCTGTTGATTTAGTTGGAATATTCATTTATGAGTTTATAACAAGTAAATAACAACCCTAAACACATTAATAAAGGAGATATACAAGGAGGTACTCCTGGGACCGGCCCAGAAGTACTCCCCCTAAAGGTGATTTAGACTATATTTCCATGTTGATTCAGATAGAATGTCCATGCGCGTGTTTATGACAGTATATAACAACACTGAACACAATAATAAAGGAGACATGCAAGTGGGTTACTGCTGGGACCAGCCAGGAATACTCTCACTAAAGTTGATTCAGCCTATATTTCAATGTTGATTCAAATAGAATGTCCATGTATGAGTTTATAACCAGTAAATAACACCCTTGATCACATCAATAAAGGGATCTGCGAGGGGGTACTTCTCGGACCGTCCCAGAAGTACTCCCCTAAAGTTGATTCAGACTATATTTCAATATTCAATCAGGTAGAATGTCAATGTATGAGTTTATGACGATACTGAACACATTAATAAAGGAGACATGCAAGATGAGTACTTCTGGGACCCGCCCAGAAGTACTCCCCCTAAAGTTGATTCAGACTATATTTCCCTGTTGATTCAGGTAGAATATTCATGTATGAGTTTATAACCAGTAAATAACAACCCTAAACACATTAATAAAGGAGATATGCAAGGGGGTACTTCTGTGACCGGCCAGACGTACTCCCCTAAAGTTGATTCAGAACCTATTTCAATGTTTATTCTTAAACAATATCCGCATAAGTCTTCATAAAGGAGAAACAACATCCCTAAGCTCTTTAATAAAGAAAATATGAAAGGGGGAGGGGGGTACGTTTGGGCCTGGTCCCAGAAAGGCTCCTCACCTGCTACAGAGGTATTCTCTGGGAGTACTTCTGGGTCCGCTAAAAAGGGCCCAGTTTTACTCCCGGGAGTAAGTCTGGGCTGGGCCCAAAAGTACTCTCTCAGCTTTGGGGGGGGGGGGGGGGGGGGGGGGGGATAAATCTGGAGCCGGGGGTCACTTTGGGACTGGTACCAAAAGTACTCCCCTGTCTAAAGGAATCAGCGGTTATAAAATAGTTACAGAAAACAAACGTTTATTTGCAAAGTTGTCAACAGCGGGAAGTACTTCTGGGACAAAGGGGGGTACTGTCCAAGAAGTACTCCGGGAGTCATTCTGGCGCGGGGAGTACTTTTGGGGTGTTACAATGCCACCAAGACAGCACAGGGTATAGCACAGGAAATCATTTAAAAAAGGAAAAAAGAAAAGAAAAGAAAAGAAATGAAAAGGGGGGAAAAAAGCGCGCAGAACGGATTTATAACGAAACTTGGTGGGGAGATGAGATATGGCTCAAAGAAGAACCGATCAATTTCTGGCACCGTGGTGCAGTTCCTGGGATCGGTTCGATGTTGAAAAACTGCTGCGATCTCCCACGTGTCCTTCTAGATGTTTTTATGCCATGTTTGTTTCTGGTATGTTTGTGTCCTTCTAGATGTTTTTATATCATGTTTGTTTCTGGTATGTTTGTGTCCTTCTAGATGTTTTTATGTCATGTTTGTTTCTGGTATGCTTGTGTCCTTCTAGATGTTTTTATGCCATGTTTGTTTCTGGTATGTTTGTGTCCTTCTAGATGTTTTTATGTCATGTTTGTTTCTGGTATGTTTGTGTCCTTCTAGATGTTTTTATGTCATGTTTGTTTCTGGTATGTTTGTGTCCTTTTAGATGTTTTTATATCATGTTGTTTCTGGCATGTTTGTGTCCTTCTAGATGTTTTTATGTCATGTTTGTTTCGGTATGTTTGTGTCCTTCTAGATGTTTGTATGTCATGTTTGTTTCTGGCATGTTTGTGTCCTTCTAGATGTTTTCATACTGTGTTTGTTTCTGGTATGTTTGTGTCCTTGAAGATGTTTTCACATCGTGTTTGTTTCTAGCATGATTGCGTCCTTCTATATATTTTCATATGCGTTTGTTTCTGGTATGTTTGTGCCCTTAAAGATATCTTCACATTTTGTTTGTTTCTGGTTATGTTTGTGTCCTTCTAGATATTTTCATATTGTGTCTGTTTCTGGTATGTTTGTGTCCTTCTAGATGTTTCATATCGTGTATGTTTCTGGTATGTTTGTGTCCTTTAAGATGTTTTAATACCGTGTTTGTTTGGTATGTCTGTGTCCTAAAGATATTTTCACATCGTCTTTGTTTCTGGTATGTTTGTGTCCTTCTAGATGTTTTCATATCGTGTTTGTTTTTTTTGGTACGTTTGTGTCCTTCTAGATGTTTTCAAATCGTGTTTGCTTCTGGTATGTTTGTGTCCTAGATATTTTCATATCGTGTTTGTTTCTGGCGTGTTTGTGTCCTTCTAGATGTTTTCACATTGCATTTATTTCTGGTATGTTTGTGTCCTAGATGTTTTCACGTGTTTGTTTCTGGTATGTTTGTGTCCTGATCTTTTCATATCATGTTCGTTTCTGGTATGTTTGTGCCCTTCTAGATGGTTTCATATTATGTTCGTTTCTGGTATGTTTGTGCCCTTCTAGATGGTTTCATATCATGTTAGTTTCTGGTATGTTTGTGCCCTTCTAGATGGTTTCATATCATGTTCGTTTCTGGCATGTTTGTGTCTTAGATTTTTTCACGTGTTTGATTCTGGTATGATTGTGTCCTTCTAGATGTTTCCACATCGTGTTTGTTTGCGGTGTACTGTTTCCATCAGCTTCCAATGACTACTTCCAATCGCTCCAGGAGCAGGCGTAATAGGAGGGACAGCCAGCTGTGGTGAGGACACCTCACAGCGCCTTTTGTAAATTTACGGACATGGCATTTTGTCTGGGGTTGTGGACATCTATACCGGTCAAGAAGTTCGGTATGGACAGCATCAATCGTCTTGTGGGGCGAGTCGAATATTAAACAACAACAACAACAAAAGCCTTCATTTTCAGAACTGGGACACTTCTATGTTCCTAAAGCGTCTTTTTGAGTGTTTATCAGCAGAGATAAGCAAAATAATCTTGACAAGAAGACTGAAATCTTCATTGAATGAGTTTTGATTGTGGTAGAGTCACTCTACGTCTATACGAAACTACAGTTGGGCAGAATAAAACTCTTTTCCCATTGGCGAATACTTGCGTGAGTGCGTCCGCCTTTTTTTTTTCTTTTTTTTAAAGCTGTGCGACCAAGACAGAAAGAACTTCTTCCCCCCTCCCCCTCCCCCACACTCTCAGTTGCAACCCCAAGGCTTGTTGAAATGAATGAAATGAAACGTGAACAGTTCTGTCGCTCCGAGCAAGTATTTCTTCTATCCCGGAACTTGAAAACCCGCGCTGTACACCCCCTCTAGTACACTTGAGCTAGCGAGGAACCCCGTAGGCCGTCGGCAAGGTGAACCACCTCGAGCTGTGATTGACAGGGGCCCACTTGAAACCACTCCAGTGAGGGGCGGGAAAAAAAACTGGAGACTTCTCGCGGCACGCGAAGCGTGAGTGAACGCTTGAGCAAGAATGTGAGGCTACGTGCAACAGCTCTACCAAGCAATCAGATGAATTTGAAAAATTATTGAGAAAGCTCTGCGCCCCCCCCCCCCCCCCCCCCTCCCCGCAACCAAGGAAAAAAAAAAGTTGACAAACGAATCACAAGACAAAAGACAATCAGATGAAGTTTTTTCTTTTTTTTTCTTTCTTTTTTTGTGCAGGGGTACAACAAACATGGGTCCAAAAGTAACATGATGCCATGATGTCTGAAAACAGATTGAAAAGATTTCCGTTTTGACTTTAAGACAAGTTTGATCTTGTTTGTATGTAAGATGGAGTGGAATTGGCAGTGAATGTGGACAGAGCAGCATGTAACTAGATTGTGAAAACTTCATAATTGTTACTGTATGTAAGATGGAGTGGAATTGGCAGTGAATGTGACAGAGCAGCATGTAACTAGATTGTGAAACTTCATAATTGTTACTGTATGTAAGATGGAGTGGAATTGGCAGTGAATGTGACAGAGCAGCATGTAACTAGATTGTGAAAACTTCATAATTGTTACTGTATGTAAGATGGAGTGGAATTGGCAGTGAATGTGACAGAGCAGCATGTAACTAGATTGTGAAAACTTCATAATTGTTACTGTATGTAAGATGGAGTGGAATTGGCAGTGAATGTGACAGAGCAGCATGTAACTAGATTGTGAAAACTTCATAATTGTTACTGTATGTAAGATGGAGTGGAATTGGCAGTGAATGTGACAGAGCAGCATGTAACTAGATTGTGAACACTTCAATATTGTTACTGTATGTAAGATGGAGTGGAATTGGCAGTGAATGTGACAGAGCAGCTTGTAACTAGATTGTGAACACTTCATAATTGTTACTGTATGTAAGATGGAGTGGAATTGGCAGTGAATGTGACAGAGCAGCATGTAACTAGATTGTGAACACTTCATAATTGTTACTGTATGTAAGATGGAGTGGAATTGGCAGTGAATGTGACAGAGCAGCATGTAACTAGATTGTGAACACTTCATAATTGTTACTGTATGTAAGATGGAGTGGAATTGGCAGTGAATGTGACAGAGCAGCATGTAACTAGATTGTGAAAACTTCATAATTGTTACTGTATGTAAGATGGAGTGGAATTGGCAGTGAATGTGACAGAGCAGCATGTAACTAGATTGTGAAAACTTCATAATTGTTACTGTATGTAAGATGGAGTGGAATTGGCAGTGAATGTGACAGAGCAGCATGTAACTAGATTGTGAACACTTCATAATTGTTACTGTATGTAAGATGGAGTGGAATTGGCAGTGAATGTGACAGAGCAGCATGTAACTAGATTGTGAAAACTTCATAATTGTTACTGTATGTAAGATGGAGTGGAATTGGCAGTGAATGTGACAGAGCAGCATGTAACTAGATTGTGAAAACTTCATAATTGTTACTGTATGTAAGATGGAGTGGAATTGGCAGTGAATGTGACAGAGCAGCATGTAACTAGATTGTGAACACTTCATAATTGTTACTGTATGTAAGATGGAGTGGAATTGGCAGTGAATGTGACAGAGCAGCATGTAACTAGATTGTGAACACTTCATAATTGTTACTGTATGTAAGATGGAGTGGAATTGGCAGTGAATGTGACAGAGCAGCATGTAACTAGATTGTGAACACTTCATAATTGTTACTTATCTGTTTCTTTATTTTTATTTTTTTTCAAAGAAGATATGTCGGTGACATCAGTGACACAGACAATAATCTTGCGATTGACAACTGACCGTTCGTTCAGGGGTGAAATTATTTGTTTTCTGCACTGAGCCAGGAAGAAGGAGAGGGCAGTAGAGAGACAAGAAGTTAGTGGTTGTCGGCTGTGGGTTACCACGTGGTTTCTCTCTCTCTCTCTCTCTCTCTCTCTCTCTCTCTCTCTTCCTTCTCTTTCTTTCTTTGTTCCAGGCATTCTCTGAAGAGTAGCACAAGAGAGAAACTTCACAAGTCATTGTGACAGGCGGTTTTGCCCCAGGGGGTACAGCCGCACCGGCCCCTGCGCTTGTCGTCAGCCGGGGCCTCTCTCTCTCTCTCTGTCTCTCTCTGTCTCTCTCTCTCTCTCTCTCTCACACACACACAGGTTTTCAGTGACTCAGCAAGGCACGACCGATCGATCCCGTGAACGACATTCCACCAGACATGTTTGTCGTGAATGCTATAAGACCAGTTTTTGTGCCCCCCACTTGACTGTGGGCCAAACAGGCTGAAGTCAGTTGATTATTAAGATTTCTTTTGGTTTGCTTTTAATTCCATCCCACTCCATCGCCACTCTCCCTCTCCGTCCCTATCTGCTTCAGGCCCACTATTTAGACTAAAAAAAAGAAATAGAACACATCATCCGTTTTGTTCCTTTTGTTGTCATTGATAGTCCTGTACCAAGTGTTACGCTTGCATTTGCTTTCAGATTAACTCCCCACCCAAAACATTCAGTTTTATGTGTTAGTTATGATATGAGAAACAAACATTTAATATACACCCATCCCTCCCTCCTTTCCCCTCTCTCTGTCTGCCTGCCTGTTTCCCTCTCTCTCTTTGTCTATCTGGTGGTCTATTTGTTTGTCTGTCCGGTTGTCTCTGTCTGTTTCCCCCCCCCCCCCCCCCCCCCCCCCCCCCCCCCCCCCATGTCTGTCTTTTATATAAATCTTACGAAGGATAAAAGGCTTAGGAGATGGGAAGTCACTACCGTCCTTTCCGGCAACAACCATGATGAAGAAAATTACAGGGGGGGGGGGGGGGGGGGGTTAGAATTAAAATAGGCACGTGCCTAAACTAACTCCCGGAGAGTTTAGTTCTCATATCGTGATTAACACATAAAACTGATTGTTTTGGGGTGGGGGAGTTAATCTAAAACGGAGGGGGGGGGGGAAGGGGTGTCAGTCTGGCGTGGTTTGTTTTAACTCCCGGGGAGTTAAAATTGGCACGTGCTAATTCTAACTCCGGGGAGTTAAAATGGATCATTACACCGGCGTATTTTAAATGGCGAGATGCGTGTTTGTGGCCCCTCGCTACGCGGATGGTACCTTTGAGCTATCGAGGAACCCAATCTGCGCCACCGCCTTTCCCACAGTGACCACACGCGTTCTCACGCACATCATACGCTACTAAGCCACGCCTCCCTGCCAAAGAGCTCCAGGCGAAGGCGGGCCACTGACGCCGTTGAGGGGGACCAACCAGTCTTCAATCGCTGTTTTGTCAGGACAAAGAGAGAGAAGAGTAGCGTATGTATGACCAGCTGTATGGTCCCTGGTATGACTGAGAGAAAGAACGATGACTGCGATGAGCGGCTAAAAATAGTAATGGGGTCACGCGATAGGACCATATACACATGTGCGCGCGCGCCGTACACACACACACACAACCTCATTCACTGTCGCACACACGGGTTTGTTCCTGCGCGCGCACGCGCGTTCTCACGCACATCATACGCTACTAGGCTGCATATTACACGAGCGTACGCCGGGCGTACGTTGTTGCACATTCGCACACTGCTCTTGTGTGTGTGTGTGATGCTCGCGCGTTTTAGTATGTGTGTTAATTCACTTCTCCACTCACTGTGACAGGGATGCGGGAAAATCCACCCGCAGTGACTCTTTTCTTTCAAAGGTTTAGTGAACCTTCCATCTTCAACCCGCACCCGCGCCCAGCAAACATGGCGTGTTGGACACGTGGTGCCCCTCCACCTCCTCCCCGCCCCCTTGGCCCTTCGGTTTCAGTCGACGAGTTTCTTTTTTTTCTTTTTTTTTTTTTAGAAAGCATTTCTTTATTGAACAGATGTGTAATAAACAAACTATTGAACTGAAGCAACAACAAGCAAATGTTAATGCTATGATTGTGCATGAGTTTTTCAATCGGATTGCAATGAGTTAAGTATTTGAAAGGTCAGAATGAACAGAATTTAAAGGGACACGGAGATTTTCAAGGGTTTCGAAAGCGAGGAACGGTGTGTGTGTGTGTGTAGTGTGTGTGTGTGTGTGTGTTGTGAATGTGTGTGTTTACAGATTCCAACAGAAGGAGGATGATCTATGTGAAGGTTGTAGAAGACAAAAATTGTAATTTGACTGCTTAGCAAGTTGAAGCAAGATAAATACAAGTTTGGATACGGACAATCGAGACAATTGCCGAACAATGACCATACAACATATACGTCGTTGGACGTGAGCTGGAAAGGGCAAAGAAAGGGACGTGATGAATGGGACAGGTAGCATCACAAAAAGTCACATTTTCTTCTTTTTCTTTTTGTTTCATTTTTTATGTTATTTTAACAAACGCATTCAAAAATGATAATGGTTACATATCGAATGTAGTGATGAAAGTGGTAGTGTGGTGTGGTGTGACGTGGTGGGTGGTGGTGGTGGGCGCGGCGCGCGCGGGCGTTGACGGTTAATCATTCTCCCATGTAAATTTCAATTGATACACGGAGTTCACTGCAGGCCTTAAAGGGCCTTGAAGGGCCATCCAATTGAACGAACCGTCTAGCACACTGGTGTGAATCCTACTCTAAATTCCGTTCCTTTACTGCATGTTTCTCAAACTCCCAGCGAACAGAAGTGTCAATGTGTATTTTCCTTGATTGAACACAGTCGTACACACTGCTCTGGGCGGTGGGGATTCTTCCAACTACTGGCGCCTTGGGCTTTCAGTTTGTTTAGCACGACATAAACCGCCAGTCTGCAAACCCACGTCAATTCTGACTCCAGCGTGAAGGGGCGCAGTAGAGCCACTTGTGTTGACAAAGGTTTGCCTTACCGGCTCTGGCGGCCCGTGAACAGCTTTGTTCTTCACAGCTTACTACCACCTTTGAGCTATTCCTAGGATGCACATCTCACCATGTAGGTGTGAGCTGACGGGCTACTGTCATGTCACACGCTGTGAAGAGGAACATAAGTGGAGGTGGCAGATTGGTACTGAAATGGTAAAATAACTGGCCTGAGGGTAGAATAAGAGAGAGAGAGAGAGAGAGAGGAGAGAGGAGGCAGGGGAGAGAGAGAGAGAGAGAGAGGAGAGAGTGTGTGTGTGTGTGTGTGTGTGTGTGAGAGAGAGAGAGAGAGAGAGAGGTAATTTTCTTTTCTAATTCACAGTACTTTAAAACGTCCTCTCAAAGAAAACTCCAATTAAAGCAAATCGCCAAAACAACGTGTGAAACCGACCTGTATTTATTCCCTTCATTCCGCATGGCCATAAGCCTTCTAGGCCTAAAGACTGGTGTTCAGTTGAAGTTCATTTAAGGGTCATAAACGCTTTGCAAGAGTGGATCTTTAATTTCTTTCCCTGCTCTCAACTCTTATCACTTCGCCTCCTGAATGTTTTCACTGGTGGGCTAACTATATAGTTTCGCAAGACAGGGGGAAAATCAGGTAAAAAGCAGACTAGCGGCTGACTGATAGGAGTCGAAATAATCGCCTTGGAGTGTGCGAAGCGAAACCCCAGTTGGCGTAATGAGCTCCCATTGTGAAGGGAACAGGTGCAAGCCTCAGGCAATCGTCACACGGGACCGTGTGGAAGTAGGCCCCCTACGTGCCGAAATCAGTGAGGACGCTTCATGAGATCACCGTCCGCCTTCCTTCCCCAACTCCTCTCTCTGTTCTAACTGGAGTTGGCTTCGTGGACAGGAGTATGTCACTTGGAAACACCATGGTGTGATACATCCCGAAGCCAGATTACAACCCGAAGCCAGGGACCGAAGCTTAAGCTTTTTACGGCCCGCGGCTAACTTGTCAGGACAAGACGGAGAACTGCAATTATCCTGCCCTTGGTGAGAGGACTTTATCAGTGAGGGCGCACAGAGAGAACGGGGGCCGAAAGGAGAGTGAAGGGGGTGGGGGCTGGGGAGGAGGAGTTGTGGAGTAGGCGGCACTGTCAGTAATGGAACAAAATGACTCGTTGGATCTTTAGTTCTTCAAAAGACGATTTATCATATTTGTGTTGAAGATGAAATAAAGTAAAAGACGGAAAGAAACTGAATCCTTGGCAAGTAAAAAAAATTGTTTGTTTGTTTGTTTGTTTTTCTTTGTATGTCTTCTTTATTTATATATGTTAATTTACATATCCGGCTATAAGGTTCCTTTTTCTTTCTTTCTTTCTTTCTGCGTACGCAGGCTGATACTCCTGCGGACACTGCCTGTATAGACAAACAGTGGAGTTTTGTGTGTATGACCGGTTTTTTTTTATCCCGCCATTAAGGCAGCCATGCTCCATCTTCGGGGAAGGTGCATGCTATGTGTAACGTGTCATCCATACCAACGGCCAAACTGGCCTTCTCTTCCGAAGGTTGGTGATGGATTTTACGTGTGTGCAAGATGTTAATAAGGTTCTTTCTTTGGCTTTTTTTGAAACTCCTTTTAAAAAAAACTATTATTCAGATACATTAGTTTACATTCGGGTTACGTAGTTTTGCAAATTTGTTCGCGATGAGTACGTAGGCTACTCAGATCTCAATTCACTTTATTATAATGACAATCGAGTTCTTGGAGCAGTCCCTTTAGGGCGCAGTAGATTCACTCAGACTGGTGTTAGAACAATCCGTGTTCACTATCTCAGACGTTAGCAAGTTTCCAGTCCCTCTATGGAAAGTCAACTTCGCCATTTTTTGTGTTGACTAAACCTAATGTGACAGAACCTGGTGGTTATCAGTGACTGTGTAATAAGTCCAATTACGCTCCTCATCCGATGGGAGATCCTGTCCGCCATATTTCTTGGTGCGGTGTGACTTTAAACTGATGTGAACCAGAAGGGCCTCGCCTTGGCTTATGGTGTTCAGGGACCAAGGTGTACGGCTACAGGGTGCGGAACTATCTTTGGTCAGACCAACTGACATAGGCTAGATCACCAAGGCTACATCAAAATGTTGTTATGCTCAGCATAGTTATGCGGGGATTGTCTTCATTTGTGACCAGCTCCTGGCACAACATTATCAGTTTCCGAAATCCCCCGAAGTCGGAGTGTGGCTGCCCATGTGGCGGGGTAATCAAAAACGGTCACACACGTAATGTTCTCATCCCCAGCTGATGCATTTTTACCATAGTGTTCAAGACTTCGGCTGTTTGGATGATCCCTGGAGTCTTTTAGCCAGGGCACGACAACAACAACAACAACAACAACAACAACAACAACAACAACCAGAAGGCTTCTAGTTCATTCCTCAGGTGTAGCCTAAAGATAACACCGGAAAAGTGCTAGGCCTAGTTCAATTCTCCAGGTACCCAACCTCATTGTAGTATTAGAAGACTGGAGCTTCATCTCAAAGGTGCTCAATCTCAATTTAGAATGAAAAGATTAGGGCTACCAGTTGATTCCGCAGGTGCCCAACCTAAGTGTGACATCAGAAGATTGCTTGTTCATATTCCAGGTATCCAGTCTGAATGCTACATCAAAAGATTACTACTTCATTCCCTGGGTGCCTAACCTTAAAGTCAGAAGATCGTTTATTCCTCGGGTGGCCAACCAAAGTGTAACGTGAGATTATTGTTAGCTAATTCTCCAGGTGCCAACCTGAATGCGACGTCAGCAGACCGCTAGCCCAGTCCCACGTGCCCAACCTAAATGAGAAACAGGAGGTAAGTTGATTCCACGGCCACACGTGTCCAACCAACATGTAACATCAGACGATTGTTAGTTCAGCCCCCAGAAAACAAACAAGCCAACAAACAAAGACATTTTCAATATTCACAGAAATGCGCTGCCGGTCATTCTTGGATAACCCGTCTGTCACGGGTGGGAGTCGACTTTAAGTTCGGTGTAATGTGACCTAGCATGACGGAAGATTCGAGAACCTGGCTCTGCCAGGGGGTTACCTGCCCTTACTATTGACATAGCAATCAGTTGCCTTTCTTTCTGCTTCTTTACCCTGACATTTCGTTTTCAGCATGTTCCTCAAACGTCTCTCTCCCCCCCCCCCTCCCCCGTCTCTCTCTCTCTCTCTCTCTCTCTCTCTTCTCTCTCTCTCTCTCTCTCTCTCTCAAAACAAAGTGATGAACGTAAGTATTATTACTATGTTGACGTTAATCGATTTTTCCAAGTTCACTTCTATGTTTTGACGCTCAGGGTCCGCTATAATCCGCGGCATGTTGTTCAGCTGATACTGAAAACGTTATTTACCCCTATGTGACCTGCCTTCGAAAGGGATTACAATGGTTCCCTCATGGCAGCTAGTGAAGAGTTTTCATATCTATAATATATTTTTTCTAAATTTCATTTTCCCATTTTCTTCATCTTCAAGTTCAATTCTTTGCCAAGTCATTACTGTGATGACGGAGGGGTTGTTGGCCTGCGCTTGTTTTTCCCCCACTAATAGATTGTTCGTCTTTGTATTTGTCTGACTTTATTCAAGTTTAAAACGCTGTGCCAGTCTTGAATAAAAGTTACTCTGTGTTAGGTTTTCTTATGGGAGCAAGAGTTACCCCACTTGTTTATTGTTTACTGTTCTCTGCCTCATTTTATTTTCAACTTCAAAAGAATAGTGATTTTGAAAATCCCACAGATTGGCCCACCTTTTGAAAATAAATGGATAATTTCAAGGACAGTTCTAGTAGAAGACGTCACCGCTGTTTTGTATATTTTAACAAGGCGATAAACTGGAAGTAGAAAGGCGTGTGTGTTTGTTTCCATCTCAGTATTACACACACACACACACACACATACACACACGCGCACACAATAATCATCTTTTTAGTACTGATCATTTCAAAAGCATCCAAAATCTGCACATTTGTGACATGCATCAAAACAGAAACTTCGTTTCAATATTTCATCGATTGAAACTGGATGCTTTTAGAACTAGTCTAAATAGCCTATAGCTCTGCAACAAATTGCATATGCGGGAAAACAAAATTGACAAGAGATCATGTTTTATTCGAATGTGTGCTTCTCAAGGCATTTCTGCCACATTTATCAGGCATGTCTGTGACAAATATTTTTTTCTGATATTGATTTTGCTTTGAAAGTTTCCTTCTGCTTGATTTGTAGTCCAGTCAGGTAAACTACACACACAAAAAGTTAAGGATCACTTTCACAAACATTCATAAATGTCAAAATAAGAAAGTCAATGCGTTGAAGTTTGGCCAACATTTAATTCCATTCTTAAGTGATAACGATACACAATTGCCTTCAATCTCGAGCAATCGTTTGGTGTGTACATTTGATTAAAGTGGGTACGTATCCAAATTTGATTTCCCAAAGTCATTGAAATCACAAGACAGGGCATACTGATGCTCCCAAAAGCTCAGTAATGCGTGTAACCACCATGGCTGTTCTGGCACTCAACTCAGCGAGTCCTCATCGAGTTGACCAGGTTGGTGAAGATCCTCTGTGGAAGCGCCTGCCACTCAGCCTGCAGCATCTGGTAGAGGTGTTGGGCATCCTGGGAGGGGGTGGCTCCTCACTTTGCGATCCAGCTCATCCCAGAGGTTCTCAATCGGGTTGAGATCGGGACTGCATGCTGGCCACTCCATTCTGTTGACTCCAGACTGCTGCAGGAAGTCGTTGACCACCCTTGCCCTGTGGGGGCGAGCGTTGTCATCCTGGTAGACAGCCCTCGGTCCCATCTGCTGCAGTGTAGGCACAGCCAGCGGTCGAAGGATCTCATCCCGGTATCAGATGCCAGTCAGGTTACCCTGTACATGATACAAGGGTGTTCTGTGGTGAAGGCTGAAGGTCCCCCAGACCATTACAGAACCTCCACCAAAGGCCACCTTTTCTTGGACAGCAGCGTCAATAAAGCGTTGCCCTGGGCGCCTCCAGACCCTCAGTCGGCCGTCGTTGTGGTGAAGGGTTGAAGCGTGATTCATCGCTGAACAGGACCTGGGACCATTGCTAACGTGTCCACCTCACGTGACGTGCGCAGAAGGCGCGGCGTGCTGCTCTATGGGCTGGAGTTAAGCGTGGCCGTACTGCTGGGCGACGAGAACGGAGATTAAACCCATGTAGGCGGTTCCGTATGGTCTGCTGGCTGATGTTGATGTTAGTAGCCACCCTGAACTGCCTTTGAATGATGCTGGAAGAGGCTGTTCTTGTCTGCAGGGCTTGTCGTTCAATGAGACGATCGTCACGTGGGGTTGTTTTCTTCGGTCGACCAGATCTGCGTCTTTCATGGACAATCCCAGTGGCTGTGAAGCATTGAATCAGTCGGACAATGACCGAGATGGACACATGAAGTCGCCTGGCCACTTCTCGCTTGGGAACACCATCTTGGAACTTCTTCTTCTTCTTCTTCCTAAAATACTGGTTCACTCAAAAACGAGTAGGTCACCAGCGCGCATGTTAAAAAGTAAAATAAAATAACATAAAACAGTGCGACTCAGACTGTTGGCCCCTGGAGCAAATTTAGCAACAAGGGGTCGCACTCAATATTCAAGAAGATAAAAGCAATGGCCAAATTCAGGCCCAGGTAATAGTAAAATATCAGGGGAAGTAAAAATAGAAAATCGTCAATATGCAGATCTCAAAACTGTCGAATCAATTTGTCTCTTGAATGAGACCGCACCCGTGGCAATCTTGATGGCACCCGGCAGTGAGTTCCACAGCCGTACAGAACTGGGATAAAAAGAATGTAAGTGGCTGTCAATATTTGATGCAGGTATGGTATAACATTGACCGCCACTCCTGGTGCTACTTTTATTCAATACTAGTTGTTCCATTGGAATATCAATTACTTTAGCTCTGCCTTTGAAAAAGGTGTTAAGTTTAATACAAGCTCTTCTCTCTTCTAAGGGTTTCCATTCTAATTTCCTCATGTTCTTCCTAGTATTCCCCTTTTCTCTGATGTGGTTCCCTGTTACGAACCGTGCTGCTCTCTTCTGAATCTTTTCAAGGTTATCAATGTCCTTTAGATGGTAAGGATCCCAAACTGAGCAACCATATTCCAGTACTGGTCTAACCAGTGTTTTGTAGCAGTCGTCTTTAACCTTTTGGGGGCAGTCATTGATATTCCTGTGTAAGAAAGCTAAGATGTTATTTGCTTTCTTACATACTAAATTGTAATGTTCTTTCCATTTGAGACGACTATCTATAATCACGCCTAAATATTTTGCAGCATTAGTTTCTTTAAGAATAGTATTATGGATAGAATAATCTGATCTAATTAGTGAGCGTTTGTTACATATACGCAACACTTGGCACTTTTGAGGATGAACCATGCAACAGCTCGTCCCCTGTGCAACTCGCTTAATTTTCGTCGTGGAGGCATTGTCAGATCAGGCCTACTACTGGTGGAATGTCTTCTTATAAAGCCAAGCGAGCGACAGCATCTCACACATAAACAGCAGTGCTTGCACGTGCATAATGGTTTTTCCATCTGGCAAGTGCAATGTGTTCAGGCAGAACGGTCCAAAACAAGGTCATTTTTCGCAAGTTTCCGCTTTTCCGTTTGCGGCCCAGCTCAGTAGTAGAGAATCCCGTGCAATTTTCGCACTAACAAAACATCGCCCACTTACAGCTGAACAAGAATTCATGACAATTGGCTGGACTAAGAAATAAATAACAGTAGCGAACTGAGTTTATTACGCACCTGTTTTCACATACCGATCCTTAACTTTTTGTGCGTAGTATATTTGCTTTAATCTGATATTGTTAGTGTGTGTAGGTTTGTTTGTTTATTCGTTTGTCTGTCTGATTGTTTTCTCATGTTATGTATACGACCCTCCGCTCGCTCCCAGCCCCACCCCATCCCTGCACACACACACACACACACACACACACACACACATGTATGCAACATGAACAAACTCTGTCTATCTCCCTCTACTTGCCTGTCTATCTCTCCTTTCTTGTCTAATATCACATAGTTTGTGAAAAGACGTTAAATTAAAGTACTACAAATACACACACACACACACACACACACACACACACACACACACACACTCTCTCTCTCCCCGATTTGGTAGCGCTTCCCGTACTGGCTTCGGCAGCCCGCCTTTGTTGGTATGTGGATACCGGCTGAGGATTTTGTCAAGCCAGTCCAATGTTTTTTTCCATTACGGGTCTTCGCCTTGGGTGTAGGAGCCTTAACCCAATCAAATTGCCCGAAAGGCAGAACTGTTTGTCACGTGAACTAAGTACAATGGTGATTGGTTCATTTTAAGCGCCGCCATGGCTGGCTTGTGTTGTCTGCGACGACAAAACATGATTTTGACGAAAATGCAGTCAGTCTCCAAACTGTTGCTCGAAGAACATGCATTTATTACCACAAAAACCAAAATCTTTTAAAGAATCCGTAGACAAATAAACTGTCGCAATGCGCTTCTTTCACGAACACCTATTAACGCATTGTTGACAAACACCCGTTGGAAGCATCGAACCTTAGCAGACGAAAGAATGCCCGAAAGCAAAAAAATTGTTGAAAACGACGAGTTAGATCAAATCAACCACACATGTTATGCTTTCAGATGTCTTATAAATCATTATGGAAGATGCATTGATAGAACTTGATCATAATGACTGATTTGTAGTTAAAGTAAAACTATCCCCCACGCAGAAAATATTCGTCTGCTTTGTTTTCGTCTGCAGCGTCATGGCTGCCGAGCAGACGTTGCAGACGAAAAGGGACCAGTCCGTTTGACCTCGATCAAAATACACAAACATACGCTGTTATATTAAAATAGTCAAAGTCCTGGCCGTCTGCACAAGGCGTAGAAAACGCAACACTAACAGAAAATGCGTGTTCGTGTGGAAATCGGCACCTGAGTAATTGAAATAGGGAAAGGCAATTCTTTAAGTCACGTGATATCGACTTCAAGATGGAGTCTACCATGCACGTCCCATTTCCTGAACATTGACCATGTTGCATTTTGGAAGAATATGAACAGTTGATCTACGTGTTTCACTTTTTTTTTCAAGCGTGGATAGTAACAGAATTTTGTTGACAGGGAATCGTACCAAAATGTAAGTGTGATAGTATGTTAAAGCTAATATCACAAACACAAGTACCAAAATTGACTCATTAAGAATGATTAGACTACCTGAAGTTGACTCGTCTGATCAGTCATTAGTAATCAGTCGTTGGCCTAGTGTGATTATAGACACAATTCCAGTGATCATTTCCATGGATTGTTGTTATTTAATGTATTCCTGTTTAAAGCGTTGTCTTTCCAGTTTCAGTGACCGTATTTCGTTGTTCGTTCGTTAACAGAATGAGCATTTAAATAACCGAAACTTGTCAGATGAAAGATGGACTTGACGCTTGTGTGTGTCTGTATTTGTTGAAGGCTAGTGGCCTTGACATAACGGAAGGGATGTGTGAGCGTTGCATTTGATGTGAATGTATCACTTACAGTCAATTTGAAAACACATAATAGGAAACGCTTCTACTAGTTTGTATGGGACAAACTACGAGTTGGTTGAACTGTGCTGTTGACCAGAACTGTGCTAATCAAAACAAAAGAGCACCAACCCTTTCCTTCCCAGCCAAGTCAGTTATTTCACAGCTCTCGGAATGACTGGACAGTCAGCCCACAGTAAGGTGACTGTTAGTTGTGGATTAAGTGCTGAAACTAAAGATGAACATCAATAATTTTATGTTGAATACCAGTCAGAAGCATGATTTTAATACACTGGAGACATACATTTACTTAAATTATGGTTAAATGAGAGAAGAAAAAGACTAGAAATGTTAGTCTTTGCAGATAACATTCAGCTTTAATGTCTCATGTGTTTGTGTGTGTATACCCGTATGCTTGCAATGTCCAGCATCAACTTTGCTTGCATGCATGCATATGTGTTCATGTTGGGAGTTTTGGATGGGGATGCAGCTGAGGGCAAGCGAGGAAGGTCAAAGAATATATTTTTCCATTTTGCACCTGTTGTAGTTCCAGTGACAGCAACTCTCAGGCAGCAATAATGTCAGGTCATTAGAATTTAGTCAGCCAGAAGAGACACTGCACTTGCCAAGTCACTTAAATCGCTTTCAAAGCGAGGTGACTGAAGGCGAAAATTGAAGCAAATTTTAGACAGAAAGCTTACTGTTTTTGCCAGACTATACAGACAAGCAGATAACAGGACAAAACACTGTGTTTTGTCATGTAGTCTGTTGTATTGTGTGGCAGAACTAATCACCTTTCCTTTTAAGATTTACTTCAGTTGGGTTCAGTGGTGCCTGTTCAGGTCCAGCTCATGCAGGACCTACTCATGTAGCCCTGTATTGTTGACATCAATTACTTGTTACACAACTAGCATGAAGCATGTCCCTGTACAGCTGGCACTACCATGTTCATCCATCGACTGTTCCCATGAAACTTTGGACACTATAGACTTGACTAGAACACACCCACTGACTTGCTTGGTATAGATAGGAAATCAAAACTGAGATCACCATGAGAGCAGGGCTTGAAGATGATGCTAAGGAGCACCATTTTGATTTTAGGTTTACAGGGCTATACTCTGCATTCCTTTCATTAAATCCTGCTGTCAGCTAGACAGAGGAGATAAAGACTGCAGCAGTCCTAAATGTGAGCAACATTGTCAGATAACATCCATAGAGATTTCTTTCACTTATCGTCCACGTGATCTCCAACCTATCTTATCAGCTTGACTCTTCTTCTGATGCTCATTTCTTTGCATCCTGTCTGTGAGAACAAAATCCTGTGATCAGTGCACTTTCGTCTTTCATGTACCAGCTATCTTAGAAAATTCCCTATGAATGTTATAGCATTCCCTCCTCCCCTTTGTTCAAATTGTCAACAACACCTGACTTTTTATAACTGAAGTAATGCATACAATCTTTCCTGTAATGTAATACTAGTTATGTTTGAAGAGAGAGAGAGATAGAGAGAGAGAGAGAGAGAGAGAGAGAGAGAGAGAGAGAGAGGTGTTGTGTGTGTGTTGTGTGTGTGTGTGTGTGTGTGTGTGTGTGTGTGTGTGTGCGTGCATGCGTGTGTGCGTGCGTGCATGCATGTGATAATGGTTTTTGGCAGGATGTGTGGGAGGGTCAAGTGGAGGAGACGGTGGTGGCTGGTGACAGGGTGCAGAGGCAATTGTAAAACAATTTATAGTAGTTTTTCTGTAGTACATCATCACAGAGTTGTGTTTTGTTAACCTCCTGGAGCCTCTAGTTTGGGATTAGGCTTGCACATTTATGATGGTGATGACTATTTTCAAAAAGTGAAATGTTAAAGTCCTGTCGCATACTAGCCATAAGGGCAGTGAACTCTTAGAGAATTATTGGGTGTGGGACATGCATGATGGAAGGTAGCAAATACTTGATTACTATCACATCCGTAACCTTCCTTGACCTAATCATGTGCCCATTTACTGCTGGGTAGACAGAGAGCATTTTCAAGTTGTCAAAATCTGACCCCAGGAGCAACTGGCACTCACAACTTCACCTCTGCAGGCAAATGCTTTCACCAGTTTGACTCGGGATCCCTTAGGGAGTATTTAAAGATCTATGAAACTCGAATGTGATGGCTCATGTTTTCGCATTTAAACCCATTACTCACTCAGCTATGCTAGAAAGAAACTGTAGTGAGCTGTAACATTTAGCAATACACACCTCGGGTAGGATGCAAACCTGTGACCACCCAGCCTGCTATAGTGATGCTAACTATGGCACCATGATATCTGTTTAGGATGATATTTTGCTGATTCTTGTTAATGTTGATTCTTGGTTAATAGAAACGCTGTATGGTTGCTCAGTATATCATGTATGATTTCAGATAGAAGGGCATAATGAGTGTATGGAAGCGTCTCCAACGTGTTGGGAAGTCGGCTTCAAAGTTTCAGTTCACTGCCTCTTATCAAGAGCTGGTAGTGGAATGCACCAAAAAATGGTAAGCCAGCATAATGTGTTTCTTAAGTCCCTTCATCATCAGACTTTTTTTTTACACTGTAGTAATCACATCTGTGAGCACAACGGCAATCAGCATGGGAATTCCAGTAAACCAAAACTGGTGAGATCCCACAGATTTTGTGTGTGCATTTAGGTTTTCAAAGAATTATGGGCTATTTCCTTGATCTATTCCTATCAGTGCACAGTGATATTTTTGGTTCTGATCATGTTGCAAGGTAATGCTCTTGTGTGGAGTGTGTAAGATAAGAGTGCGTGAATTAGTTAATAAGTCAGTGTGTGTGTGTGCGCATGAGAGAGAGAGAGAGAGAGAGAGAGAGAGAGGAGAGAGAGAGAAGAGAGAGAGAGAGAGAGAGAAGAGAGAGAGAGAGAGAGAAAGAGAGAAAAGGAGACAGAGAGAGAGATAAGATAAGATAAGATAATGTTGCTTATAGCCCAGCCGACCGCAACAGAGAGAGAGAGAGAGAGACAGACAGAGCATATGGGTGAGTTGGTGAATGTGTGTGTGTGTGTGTGTTTGTGTGTGTGTACACGCACAGGTGTGCTCTCCCATCTCCCATTCTTGAGTCTATTCTGTAGGATATCCATAATACATGAACATTTTTTTTGTAAATGATCATTTCTATTGTGATTGTCAATCTCATGGTTTTGAACTTTGTGTGTGTGTGTGTGTGTGTGTGTGTGTGTGTGTGTGTGTGTGTGTATGTGTGTGAGTGTGTGTGTGTGTGCCCAAGAAAATTCTTGATGATACGATTATCATATTTTTCAAGAAAATTATATGAATATACCTTGCTGTAAGCTGAACCTACAACACTGTGTGGTGTTAATGTTTGAAGCTCTAGAATGATGTAATGTGGAATTTACTGGGTGTGTGTTACAGTTTGTGAATTATAATTGCCACAGTCAACAAGAAAAAAAAGTTAGTAAAAATAAAAAAAGAAACACACCTAAAAACCAGAAGTTTCTGATGTTTGCCAACTAAGAGTAAGATGTTTTTGTGTAAGATTTTTTACTTTGTGTTTTCTTATAGTTACAAATCATTACCACCCGATGCATCAAGACAGATTTTGATCTTTCTCTCTAGAGTTCTTCAAAGTACAAAAGCATGTTCATGGTCATGGGATAGGGATGGAGGGAGAGTCCAAAACATCAGTGTCGTTTTGTCATTGTCAGTGCTGTTGTCTGGGTATGCTCTTGTTTCTGGGCTGTAGTTCTGAAATGAAAGTTATAAGTAAAATGTGGGCCAGTAATTTTATTTGATTAAAAACGAAAAAAAAAAAAGCAGCACACACACACACGCACGCATGCACGCACGCACGCACGCACACACATTGCAGATAATTCTATTCAGATTAAAGTTATAATTAGTTAACCAAATGGTTATGTTCATTGATCTAGGGTTGTTTTTTGTTTTTGTTTTTGTTTTTGTTTTATACATCATATCAGAAAAAGGGATGTAACAGATGATAAAAGAAGCAGAAAGCAATTAGGTGTTGCAACAGCTGGAAAGGGAAGCATGTAATTTAAGCTTTTTACTGTCTACAGCATGCCACATGACAAGCTATGATGTAATGTCATAGAAGCTTTTTAAAACATCGATAATGAACAATAAACATTAACACGCGAAAGCTGGCAGAAAGAATTGAGAGAGGAGACAACTCTTAACAGAGTAACTCAGTTATTGACAGGTTTATCCTAATTCCTTGTTGACTCCAGATGCTTTTCAAAGATGCAGAGCAGGCAAGGACAGGCATCTCACTTCACTTTCTCACTGTTCGCCTTTGCCAGAGTCCTGCAGGCTTGAGCAAGAAACTGGCCACTTGTGGTTGAGGAGAATTATTACTGGCTGGACTGCTTCTACAGTTAGCAGGGTTTTTTGTGTATGTGCTTTACAGCAACATTGTCTTGCTTCCTGCTTATAGGCTTTGCCCATGAGTGAATCACCATGCTTCAAACTTAACAGCTTGACACTACAATTGTGAAGTATGGTGAAAAGACAGACGGCCAACCTGAGAACAGGAGGCAGACACAGAACCCGTATTGTTATTAACAGGAAGGGACAAATGCCTTCAGTGTGTCAAATGAATTCCTACACAGAAATGCAAAGATACTGATCCTTTTTGCTTTTCATCTTTGTATTATTGGAAACCAGTCAGACAGTGAAAGCCTTAAAATCAATACTAAAAGAGATACATGCTTCATTTTGATGGGCGAAAGCTTTTAGGTACAGCGGACTGACACTTCTAAACATAATGATTTGCTGTAAACTTTGTCAAGTCAGGGCTCATTGGTGTAGCTTCCCTTAAATCTGGAAATTTTGTTTGTCATTTTTGTTTGTTTTTCTTTTCAGTATTCATGTCAGAGGATGTTTTGTTTTGTTTTTCTTTTCTGTATTTATGTCAGAGGATGTAATAAACTGTGAGCCAGATCAAAAAGTAAACTTTGTCAAAGAACTAGAGCTGCATTTCTATAGAGTGTTAATGGAGGAACAGTTGTAGTGAGGAGGGTACAGGGATGCAATGAACACAATAGAATTTGGTTGTCCATGAATACAGCAATCTTCTCCTTATAGTTATACTCATTTCCGTCGTTGTTCTGATCCAGGACTGATGAAAAATTCCACAATGTGCTCGAAGCCAGAATAGCTCCAATGAAGAAAAGTCACTGACATTCTGAAATGTTGCTATAATCTTCTGTACAATATTCTGTTTGCACCGTTTTGCGTCTTAATTAAGTTAGAGAGAAAGTCTGCGTGTCAACAGCATAGTTTACTTTATGTTATCATCATGGGGTTTATCATTGTAGTCATCATTAATTATTTTTCTTCTCATGTTTTTAGGCAGCCCAACAAATTATGTGTGGTTTGGACCAGACGGAACAGACAGAAAACATCTCAGGTATGCGTTATTGTGAGATAATGAGCTGTGTGTGAGAGAGAGAGAGAGAGAGAGAGAAAGAGAAAGAGAGAGAGAGAGAGTGTGTGTATGTGCCTGTGTGCATGTGTGTGTGTGCATGTATGTGTGTATGTGTGTGTGTGTGTGTGTGTGTGTGTATGTGCGCGCATATGTGTGTGTGTGTGTGTGTGTGTGTGCATGCGTAAGTGTGTGTGTGTGGAGAGTGTGTGTGTTGTGTGTGTGTTGTGTGAGTGTGTGTGTGTGAGTGTGTGTGTGTGTGTGTGTGTGTGTGGTGTGTGTGTGTGTGTGTGTGTGTTTGTGTGTGTGAGCTCTTTTATGAAGACATATGTCATCCTGTATCATTCAGACTTCTTTAAGAGGTAAACTTTCCTCTCTGTTAAATCTGAATGTAACAAAGATGCTGTCTTTTCAAAGACACACAATGATGCATAAATGAAGCACTGAAGTCCAACACTGATGCATAAAAACACTATTCTGTGTGTCATTGTGATGCACATTATTCAGATCAAATGTGCAGGCCTGTTATTGAGCAACTATGGCAAATTGATTATGATTGGCTTAGCAGATGACACACCTGGATCAGGCCAGAGTTCTTGTCTTTCTCTGTTCATGTGAGCATGCACGCGCATAGTTGTGTTCTAAAAATTTTTTTACAGTTGTTTAACGAAGCAAAAGAGGGGCTGAATGTGGTGGCAATAGACAGAACAGTTGTTTACATCGTTGCACTTTTACTTTTTCTGTTTATTCTGTGTTGAGCAGGCAGTCTGTTTCTTTCTTCTTTTTTTTTTTGACCTTCTGAAAATAAGAAAATGATGTTTAGAAATGTCTTAATGTCGCTCAGAATGCCCGATCCATTAGGAGAATTTGTATCTTCTCAGATTTAACCAGCCATGAATTGCACTGACATTCATGTTTGGTTGCCCCCAGATAAGAAAAATATTATCAACAGAGACATGAAAACAGCAACACTGCCACCACTACTAATAAAACAAATAAATAAAAAATGCTCTGCATTAACCGTCCCCCCCCTCCCCCCCCCCCCCCTCCCATTCCTCAGACTAACCTGTTTGTCTTGATTCATGGCAGCTTCACACCTGGAACCCCACCCTGAAGAACCCGTACGTTGGTCAGGTGGTTTGGACGGTGCCAGAGAACGTGGAGATTCAGGTCACCTTGTTCCGTGACTCGCGCCACTCAGAGTATGAAGACAAGGAGTGGACTTTTGTGATTGAAGATGTGAGCCGGAGTTGGTATCTTTAAGAATGTGTGTGTGTGCAGGTTTAGTTAAAACTTAATCTAACCCTACATGAGAATGCATGTGTGGGTTTAAATATCAGTGTTTGTGTGGTGTGTGTGTGTGTGTGTGTGTGTGTGTGTGTGGTGTGTGTATTAGCTTGGCATTAAGTGAATTCTGATATGAAGGGAGTCTGTCTGATTGAACTTTCTTATGTGTGTCTGTGTTTGGATATGTGTGTATGTATACTATGTGTGTGTATGTGTGGTGTATGTATGCACATGTGTGCATATGTGTTTATGTGAGACTGTGTGTGTGTGTGTGTGTGTGTGTGTGTGTGTGTGTTGTGTGTGTGTGTGTCCCTGAGAGTATGCATCCATGTGTGATTGTGTGTGTGTGTACGTTGTATATGTGAGAGAGAGATACTGTGTGTGGATGTGTGGGGTGTGTGTGTGTGTGTGTGTGGTGTGTGTGTGTGTGTGTGTCCCCCTGAGAGCTTACATCCTTGTGTGATTGTGTGTGTGTATGCATGTGCATGCGTGTGTGTGTGTGTTCTTATGCTCCTGTGAACATGCATACAGCATATACCTAACACATGTTTGTGTCTCCATGTCATGCAATGCTCGCCCCGAAGTTTTCATGCATGCACATGATACTTGTGTAACACTGCAGCATTCCAAAGGGAAGAAGAAAGTCCTTGCCAGCAGCACCATCAACATGAAACAGTACGCCAGCGCCATTGCCTCCCAGACTGACGTCAAGCTGAAGCTGAAGCCGGTCAGCAAGAAAGTGGTGTCTGCTTCCCTGCAGTTTACCCTCTCCTGCGTCTTCCTCAGAGAGGGCAAGGCCACGTGAGTGGGCTGATTGTGTGTGTGTATGTGTGTGTGTGTGTGTGTGCATATGTGTGTGCGCGCATTGTGTGTGTGTGTGTGTGTGTGTGCGTGCGGTGGTGTGTGGTGTGTGTGTGTGTGTGCGGCGCGCGGGGTGTGTGTGTGTGTGTGTGGTGTGTGTGTGTGTGTGTGTGTGTGTGTGTGTGTGTGTGTGGTGTGTGTGTGTGTGTGTTGAGTGTCTCTGAGCACCTTGATGCAAATTATTTGGGCGCCAAATTGTCAAGTTGAGTCTCGAATTCTTAAGTTGAGAAATGGTACGGTGACAGTCTCCTATGCCCAAACAATCAACTGGCATAACATAAGAATGATTTGTAAATAAAATCTAGACTATGAAAAATGAATTGGAGAGTGCACTGCAAACAACAATTTATATGAAAACATAACTTGAAGACACTGACAGTGTCTGTGACTCATTGTGTTTTTATGCTTTCTTTTTTCTTTTGTTCACAGTCTTCCTGTGAAATCACATTCACACAATCATTGCCAGCTGCAGTCAATGATTTAGCCTTTTTCTCCCCTGGAAGGATGGGAGACTATGCTGAAAGATGACCATTTAACATTGTTGTGATAAATTGTCTTAACTTGATATTTTTGGGCACGGTCGGCAAAACGTTTGTGTGCCAAACTTGATTTTTAAGTGCACTTTGCAGAGCTAAAACAGCAGTTTTCAGCCCTGAATGATAGCTACCGAATTAAGAACTGAGTGAAATTATATATCAAACAGTGACTGATATCTTTTCTGGATTTGGTTATTTCTACTGGAAATCTCAATTTAGAGGAAGCTAAATGTACTCATGGACAAGTGAACCATGAAAGTTATTTCTGGATTTCTAGAAATTTTTTAGACTAAAAGTTATGTGAACAGATTGACATTATTTTGTGAGTGAATATTGGTTGAACTTGTCAATGGTTATTTGAGTGAATGTTTTTGTGACCTTCAGTAAGAAAAAGGGTTTTAGGGCCATGTTTATTTGTTTTATTTTCCTTTCTGTCATGTACATATTGCTCTTTCTATGATCAAGGTTGATATATTGAGACTAATTTTTTAAAAATTAGGAGAGTTTGAGAGGTCAAAGGAGAGAATCGATCTAAAAATCTTAGACAAAGACACGTCGGGGTCAAATTGATATGATTTCGTTATTTACACTGACCTCTTCATGCTTTTAATGAGTTCCTCCACAAACCGCAAGTAAGTTGTTTGATCAGAATTAAATGAAGGCTACAAATTAACACCTTTGAAGGACGATTGCATATTCACATCCTATGAACATCGGTCATTTCCGCACACACACCGCCCGCCCCCCCCCCCCCAAAAAAAAAAAAGAAAAAGGCAAGGTTGCTTGTGTACTTCATGTGTTTGCACTGTAGGGTGCCACATGACTTTGACAACCAGTGTTGTGTACTAGTGCCCTAGTAAGGATTTAGGAGAAGTCTTAATGAAATGCGTACAGCTCTCTATATTTTTGCAGATGTCTTGAGTTGGGTGCAGTAGGATAAATGATGGTATGATCTATTTAGACAGATGTAATTATAAATGAATTTGTCTATATATTTAGTTGTATCTTTTTTTTTGCATTTAAACACAATGCCATGAAAGAACATGTATGCAGCATACAAAAGGTAAGTTTACCCGAAGGGTATTGAGACACAATATTATTGTACCTTATGCACCAAGTAAGGCAAAGAAAAGGCACTGGTATACAATAATAATGAAACTTTATGTGTGTCCACGAATGGCAGGAGATGGCAGTTGGTGCGATATGGAAGACACTACACTGCCAACCGTCAGACAGTGCCTTGTGTTCTTAAAAATTTTAAGGAAAATTTTGACAGCTTTTTAACTGCAGTATCAAAGCGAAGCAAAAACTGTAAAATTGAAGTTTTCTGAGTAGTAGCTTGTTTCCCTTCAAATTGATTTTTTTTGTAATGTAATGCAATGATGCATGAATGCTGTAGGCATTCATTTGTAATCTGACAGTTTGTGTACTTTTGAAACATGTGTTTGTGTACTTTCGAAACATGTGTTATATATGTAAACCAGTGAAGGGATCATTATACGAAGAAATACACTTTTCATCAACATATTATAACATCCAGGTACCAAACTTTGCTTACACTTTGGTAATCACTATTGCAGTATCATTGCCTGTGTTATTTAGATAAAATTATAAACTGCCCAAAGAAATCTTCAGTCTGACCCTAGCTACCCCCCCCCCCCCCCCCCCACACACACACACACATACACACATGTTCCTTTATTCATTCAGAGGATTCTATGTATAACCACCCACAGGTCCTGACAGCTTTGCCTGTGTTGTTTCTTATCTGAAAATCAAACCTTTTTTTTAAAAACATATTTCAGAAACAGGTGGCTTTTTTTTTTTAGCAGTTACATACACAAGTATATATTTATAAAGACAATCGCTTTCAGAGTCAGGAAAAAAAAACAAACAACCTACAGCATTTATTAAAAGGCTTTTAACAGAAATCATTTTTTTTCATTCAGTGTACGTTCTCACATGTCGACAGAGACGAGGACATGCA
This sequence comes from Conus ventricosus, assembly GCA_018398815.1. NCBI lineage: Eukaryota > Metazoa > Mollusca > Gastropoda > Neogastropoda > Conidae > Conus > Conus ventricosus. Next base: position 41,521,530 of record CM031605.1, read on the forward strand.
GAGTGTGGCCAGCCTCATGTCCATGGGCAAAACGTCAGACATTGGCAACTTGGAAGACCTGGAGGAGGATGAGGACGAGGAGAATGAGGGCGCCTCAGAAGGTCAGGAAGGTCGGCGCCAGCAGTTCACCTCAGAGGTCAGGTCGTTCACCAGCAAAATGCAGCAGCTGGACTCTCATGCTGGTAATCCTTTCCAGGATGATGGCGATTGCGAACTTCCTCACCATCTTGATGATGATGAAGATGCCTTGAGTCCTTTTGGTGATTGCTTTGAGCTTTTTTTCTGGCTTGTTGGCGTTTACGTTTGTAATGAAACTTGCTAGTAAGAGACGTTTTAGGTGGTCATTATATTTGTTATATTCAGCTCATTGTACATACTTGCACAGGTGCACACACTTAGATGCACATCCACATTCTTATATAGGTTGATCAAGCATGTTTTTGCAATGTGTACACTCGCACATATACATACACACACTTACACTAAACACACACACACATACACACACACACACGCACACACACACACACACACACCTGGCACACACACACCCATACATACACACAAACACACACAGACACACACACACACACACACACACACAGCCATACACACAGACACACACAGACACACACACACACACACACACACACACACACACACACACACACACACTCACAGACACACACACACACACACACACACACACACACACACACACACACACACACACACACATACACACACACACACACATACACACACACACACACACACACACACACACACACACACACACACACACACGCACACACACCGGGTTGCAGACAAGAAGGTGTATTTACAGATACATGCATACAGGCGCGCGCGCACACACACACACACACGCACACACACACACACACACACACACACACACACACACACACACACACACACACACACACACACACACACAATTGTTTTGGCACAGATGTTAGGTTAAGTATGAAAAGCATAGTCAAGCGCAGTTGGAAGTGCTAACTTACTCATGATGTCAGAAAATAAAGATATATGCAGGAATGATTTTGAAGGAAACACTTGCGTTGAATATCCCAAGGCATTTTTTTTATTTATTAGATTTCTTTCACTTATTTTGTTCAGATGATTAGATAGCTATTGAAGTATTGATGTTAATGATACTGATTCTGATACTAATGAGTAACAGTCTTGGAATAACAACACTGACCAGCATGTGAAAGATTGTTGGCATGAGTTTAACATTCACTGAATGTGACCATTTTCATAATTCTTTCATGGCAGTAAGATGGTGGAAAGACAAATGTTACATATTTGTTTCAGTTCATTTTGAGTTTTGAAAAAGTGTTATATACACAAACCGGTTGTTCTTTATTGTGATCTGAATTGAATGTTAGCATCCATTTGATATTACTAACACATTTAGTGACAACTGTAGAGATACTAAAAATGAATGTTGATACATTGTTATCTCTCAGATATATCATTGATTTTTATTTTCAGAAGAAAATATGGCAAAAAGTATTGAACAAAAAGTCATAAAGTAAGTTAATCAGAAGGGATATTTGCCCATTTGGGAATGATAAGCTCAGAATATATTACAGTGGTACCTATCACAGCTCAGAGAAAATTGGATATGCTAAAGTAGGCAGTGTCGCTTTGGAGGTTAATTTACAGACTAAACACAAAGAGAAAAACAAACAAACAGAACCTCAAGACTTTGAAGAGAATGAGTCCGTAGTGGAAGGGCTTCTTTGTATTGCATACAATGTTCAGTTCTCGTCTTCAGGTCTTGTCTGTTGTGATAATTGAATTGCAGATGTAAAGAAAGCCTAATTCAACTATCATACACAGAATGTTTTGATTTATGTTTAAGGTACATGGATGCACTCATACACATGCATGTATGTGTAGCACACACACGCGCGCACACACTTCCTTCTCTTTTGACACCCCCCCCCCCCCCTCCCCTCCCCCCTCCGCCTCGTCCCCCATTCACCTCTCCCCGGCCTCCTTCCCTTCACACATAAACAAGTTCGTAAACTGATAAATATGTGAAGCGTTTCTGCAGCAAGTTTCATTATGGCAGCATTTTACCAAACTTTTGTAAGTATTCCTTTCTGTATGGCACTGTGCCTTAGTATTTATTGCATTTATCCGTCTGTGAATTTGATTTGTTTTTTTCTGTCAGTAAATGTGATATCGCTGACATTATCAACAAGCAGAGTAAGAAATGGAAAGGTATTCTGTGGTATCTGAGAAGACAGCAAGTCTTGTATCTTTCTCATCTTTAGAGCTTGCAGTCGCTAAATCTTGTTCAGCTCGTAGTTTTTATTTGTTTATCTGTTGGTATATCTGTTCTTCTTTCTTTTATCATTTTGCATTTTGTATTAGTTTTACGTTTTTAGTTTTGTCATATTATGCCCGCGCCATTTCTTTTTATTTATCTATTTTTAAAATTTTATTGCTGATGAATTTTTTGTTGTTGACATTTTAGTTTGCTTTACTTGTGGGCTGTTGTTTGAAAGATGTGTACTTGTGTAGATTACATTAAAAATCTTACTGGTTTGTCTAGTATTTATGCTTAATCCATCCTGAAACTGGTGCACAGCAGCTTGTTTCATTGCATGTGGTCATAATGAGAGGAAAGCGTAGCTTTTAGGTGAAATACAAAATATATTTAATAGCAATCACAAGAGAGAGTCAGGCAGTTAGGGAAGGAGGGAGATAGAGAGAGATAGAGAGAGAGAGAGAGAGAGAGAGAGAGAGAGAGAGAGAGAGAGAGAGAGGAATGTAAAGACTGAACAAATATTCAGTAGTGAGACATGCTAGACACTTTGCATACTTTGGAGAGGTTTCTTGTCCTGAACAGTGTGAGTTTAATAAGCTCAGCATGATGAAGCTTACAGTCAGGTGCATAAACAGGGATTTCCTGCAACATGCATTTCTGGATGCATCAGCGTTTGTGTATAATGTTGATTTTATGACACTATTAACCAAGAGGAAGTTTTATGTATAATGTTGATTTTATGACACTAATAACCAACTTGTAACATTCTAATTGATGTATATAGGATCCCAATTTGATGATGGTACTGATTATTGTCATTAGACAGAAGTATTTTTGGACAGATTCTTAGAACACTCAAACTCTGGAAAGGCAATGTTTTACAAATTTTCATGTTGAAGTTTGAAATTTCATACCATGAGAACTAACGTTAAGTGTTTGTTTATTAGAATCATCTTAACTTTCAAAAAAGCATAGTCTTTTTTGTGATCCTCTCAATTTACAAGTTGAAGGTACATCACCACAAACAAATGCTGGACAGCATTGGTGTGGGATCCTCCTCAGAGGGCATGTAAGATCTCGTGGCGCAAGCTTGGCTGCGTTTGGTGGTGTGCTGTTTTCAGCTGTCAGTGGAACAGCAATGAGTGAGGCACACAGCAGTTGCTTAACTCTCTTCAGTTCTTTCCCTTGAATTTCGATCACCGGTGATCGACGATTTTCTTCCTGGAATTATGGTATTTTAAAACAACATTTTTGTTATCTGAAGCAATATATCACCCAAAAAACACGAAATAGACTCATTTATCACAAAAATATTATTTTAGAAATAATGCGCAGAATGTTACGTAAAAAAGAACATCCGTCATGCAAAATGCAAAAATCTCAGGAACTGTTGAGGGTTAATAGTTGTGTCTTTCGCGGTGGGCTCTGCAGTCACTAAGTATGAACTAGTACACCCATGGGGGGTATGGAGGTTCTGTCATGTCACATCTAGTGGCCATTACTCTGTGGCATCTGCCAGGGAGCAGTGATGTCCCTTGACATCGTAATGGAATGCTCTGTGCATGCCTGCACACTATGTCAACATGGTGCAGGCTTCCGAGAGTGGTGCAGAATTGGTTGGTTTGGCAGTTGAGGACAGTACTTGTCTGGATCCCAATCGCACATTTAGGTATTTCTTCTCGGGCAAATCAGCTTCTCTTGCATATGGCCACAGCTATAAACTGTGTAACATAATTTACAGGAAGCTAGCTAAGATGTCGTTCAGTACTAGCTTAATCACACAGGCATTGTTTGATACCCTATCCAAGATATTCAGTCTTTGAGAAAAGAGAGAGAAGTTAGAGCATGGCTTGTTATAGGGGATTCTTTTAAAAGAATCTGTTGCATTGTAGTTGCCTGCATATCTACCTATTTTCTGCTGCTTTTGTAATACTTCTATTCTATCGCATGCTGTATAAAATGATTGATACCTGTAAAACAATAGATGGTGTGTTGTGGTATGTTCTTCACTCGCAGAATCTGAAAAAGTGTACAGAAAAAAGTTTGCAAACTAACAAGAAAATGAAATTGTCTCATAGGTCAGTTGTATAAGTTAGTTGTTCACTATTCTTAAATTTTCAAAATATTGTGAATAATATTGTTGTCAGATTTCAAACTAAACATTGTTGCTTCATTGAAAATGTATACTCTTCAATTACTCCTTTCTTTATAGATAATATTATGTCCAGTTGTTTTGTGTATTAATATGTATGGTCTGGATGAGTGAGTGAGTGAATTAAGAAAACAAACAAAAAGATGTATGTGTACTGGAATCTTGGTAACTGTTAATTTATTCATATGATTATCTCATTACATACCTTTAGATATTATGATGATGCATTTTGTAGGTTTTCTAAGAACAAGTTTTTTTCTTGCACATTTGCTATCAAATATATCAAAATGATAATAAAAATGTGAAACATGACATAGGATATTTTAAATATGCTTACAGATTTTTAGAAAATTTCCCATGCTCATGCACTAATTAATATTTTTCTTCTTTTTTTTTTTGTCAGCGCAAAAGAAGCCACCAGTTTTTGAGAAAGTAAAACCAAAGAAACGCCGAGCTCCTCCACCTCCGAACCCGTTTGGGTCAGATGATGAGGACGATGACAGCGTTCCAAATGCTCCACCCACTGATCCTAAGAAACCTACCAACCCATTTGAGGAAGATTCTGACACTGAAGAACCGTCATCTGCTGCAGAAGCTGGTAATCCAGTTAAAGAGAATGAAGAGGAGGTGATTTCTTTTCTTTCTTGTGTGTGTGCATGTGGAGTTGTTTGTAGTTTACATCCATGACAACATTGCAAACATTGTTTTGCCCTTGAAATGTAATGTTGGCGATTGACTAATAGGCTATGAGCAAGATCAGATGTTTAGGTGGAATATGTTTATTTATGAATTTATTTTTTGCTGTCCTTCCATGCTGTCTCTGAGTGTTGTTATCATGATGCTCATTCTAGCTACACAATACAAAGCTGTATCTCTGTGCATCCATCAGCAGACTCAACATCAGCAGCCTGTTAGTATCGGTCATTATAAGGCAGCCCAGCAGTGGTGGTGTTTACTGGTGCCTGGTCTGATCCAACATACACTGGACACCAAGGAATAAGCCCTTTTACTGATGACTGCGTAGTTATGGATCCAGAACGAGTGAATGTCTGCTCTTGGATGGCTCCACTTTGTCCATTTAACCCTTTGACATTTTATTCCTCCTCAGTCACCAACTGGAACTACTCCTTGGCATTTATTTGAACCCGCCACAGCCTGTCGCAGCCACCTGTCTGTCACTCAGGCTTGTTGGTTGATTCTCTGTCTTGTATGGGTTCTGCATGCCCTATGTAAATGAAGCTCCCTACATCATCCAAGCTAAAACCAGTGAGAGAATGGCGCTAGTTTTGACACAACACAGCTAGGAAGCTGCTTGTGCTTAAAAAGCACAAACATTTTCAAATAGTTTTGTATTGATATTTTCATATGCTGTATGTTTAATACTGTATCCAAGTACGTGCCAACTCTGAAAAGTCACCCAGACTGTCTATGGATTTGGAGAGGAAAGAGAAAAACGGAATTCACTACTAAAGTCTGGGATGATGAGCCACATACATTGACATGTATTTTTTTTTCAGTGATGGTCCATGAGGATGATGAAGATACTGCTATGGAGTTTCTGTTTGGTCTGAGAGTTCATGACAAGGCTGTACTCTCTGGTTTCTTTCATGTTATGTCCCTGCATCAACAAGATACCTGTAGTGTTGCCAGAACTGAGAGAACTTATGATGTTAGTTTTTGGTTGAAAAGTTGGTCTGGCTTAGAGCATGCTTGCTTGTCATCAGCATATTTGGAAGACAGGATCCATCTCTATTGCATATATACTACTGAAATTGAAGTGGAAATTTATTTGATTCCTTTTCTTTGCAACATTTGATAGAAATACTGTAATTTTATTGCTTATGCTGTATTCATGTTCTTGATCATTGAAGTTTTTTTGCTTGTGCTTGATCGATTGATCATTGAAGTTTTTTTGCTTGTGCTTGATCGATCATATTGTCTTATTTAGTATTATAAGTAGCGGCAGCAGCAGTGCCGCAGTAGCAGTAGTATGATAATTATTGTTGTTATTACCAAAGGAAAAAAAAAGTTTCAATCTAATGGAACCAATGTAAACGCACTTTTCATAGTAGTAATTGCGTACGCTGATGTATTAACACAGAAGCTCTGTTAGAAAAGTAATAGCGCTGTGCATTGTGGTTGCAAAACTGGCAGAAACATTGCAGTTGTTGAAAGAAATGGTACAGAAAGAAGAAAGAAAAGAGTTCCCACTGTGATGAAAAAGTGTCATTCACACAGTACCAGTCAGTACTGCACCAATTTATTGTCAAAGGGAAACAACTCTTTTTCTGTGTATAGTCAAAAGAGTTTCTTGAATGTTTTGTGTCTTCTTTATTTAGCTCTTTTTGTTTTGAAATGTTTATAGTAAGCCAGTTTGCTTACTGTGGCTCAAGAGCAATCATTGTGAATGTCCGGATGCTCAGTTGAAAAATATTCTACTTTTTGTGAATGTCTTGCATTTTATTGCAAGATTCAATGAAAACAGCTTTTACTGTCAAAAACAACAACAAAACTTGCAAGTATGTTAGATCCTTTTCCATACTTTATGGAAGAGTAAGCTATCGTATGCTGCTTAAATGGTGTACAAAAGAACCAGCAACTTAAAATGTCACATGCACATTTTTCATGCATTTTTATGTCAAGAATAATGAATTTTTTATTATTTTTTTTTTACAGTGCCCTTCATGATCATTTCAGTCACAGCCTAGAATGTATCTATGAAACCAGAAAGACTTTAATGTTCTATGAAACCAGAAAGACTTTAATGTTCTATGAAACCAGAAAGACTTTAATGTTCTTGGTCGAGGCTATATTTTAGATACAGAGAAATGTCAGCTTGTCCACAAAAAACTGTGATTTGTAACATTTGAAAATAAAAGAAAATGCAAAAGGTGCAAACGGAAAGCTCATGCAGTCTCAGAGTAATACACTGTACAAACATTACCTCGGCATACAAATGCTAGAACATGGCTTCAAACAGTGTCATGTCTCACTACCAGTCAGTGAACTTGGTAGGCCATGCCCCATACCGCCCCCTCCCACCTTGCTTTTTAATCCAAAGAGAACACATTCAGTATTTCTCATGAGAACTATCTTTGCATGAAAGCAAAGGAATATAACCACTTAAGTGATAAAAGTGCAGTTGTACTACTAGACATGACAAAAAGATAAAGTTGATCATTGTTACGTGAATGATGCACAGACAGTTATTTTACCCCAAGTCAGGTTCAGGGTAAGGTAAGAAAAGGGTTAATTGTCATCTCCAAAAATTCCGTATCTTTGAAACTAACTCAGTAAGGCTATGTTAATGGTGAGATGAAAAACGGTGTATATATATATACACAGTAAACTCACATCAACAGTGAAGCATGGAATTCTTGCAAGGAATGAGAAAACGGAAGAACACTTTGACTGACAGGCAGTCTCATTATCTTTTCGAAGAACTGATATCGTTTGATCTCAGTAGGACCTTTCCTTTCTTCTCCCTTAGCAAAAAGAAGCAAGTCCTGTGAACAAGACACAAGATGATTCCATCCTGGACACCTCTGCCACCAAGCCTGTACCCAAGAAACGCCTGGGTGATCCCAAGTTTTCCACTCTGCCAGCCAAAATGTCCAGCAAGGATTCGGGATCAGATGGAAAACCCAACCGCAACAAGTTCAACCTGTCACTGAAATCCTCCCAGTCGGCTGTTGAGAGGCCCATCTATGAAGGGACGCCTCCTGCTACGCCTGAGGAGGAGAAAATACCCAATCTGGTCAGGCCCATCACACCACCCTCAGTGTTCAGCACTGACGATTCCATCAGTTCAGCTGATAAGTGAGTTGTGGTCTTAAGGCTAATTTTGAGAATCTGAATGAAATCTTTTAGGCAGATGTGATTGTTTGCAGTTTGAAAACAAGTGTACAGGCACCCCCGCACACAGAGTTGTATGTAGGTATGAACATAGGCACATAAATCCTTTAAGTGTATGCAGTCTCACAGGCGTGTGCATACACTCTCAATCAGACATACAGGCATGGTCATTAGCACGCTTATAAACTCAATTTTTCAAGCAGAACCACTCAGAGTGTGTTAGTCGTACAGTTTTCAAAGAGTGCTCACTCCACTGAAAAGTGAGATGTATAATTTTGTTTGGCCACTTTTTTCATCTTTCTAGTCACATGTAGCCCAGTGTAGGTAGAATGTTTAGTACATTTGGCGTTCATTGCTTGTCACAGAGGGGCAGGTGAAGGGCAGGATCAGGAGAGATGAGTCTCAGCTCCACCACTGAAGACCTGGCTTCCCAGGTGAGTCCTAGAGAGTGGCAGAAGGACTTGGTTGCGATCTATGTACATCCATAATCTTGTCCTGATATCTCTCAGAGTGGTGGTTTTTTTTCACAAATGTTAAGGTCGTGGTGTAGGATTTCTGTTCCCAGTGCAAGATATTTTACCCCTAAGAGATATAAACCAGAATTACAGTCAGCACAAAAACTTTGTTCCACTAAACAGTATTGTTTGGTTGATTTCAGAACTGGATAATTTGGGAGGAACATTTAAGCCCCCTTTAATCCGAAGTTAACTGCACTGTAGACTCTTAACATTTTTTCTTTGTAGATTGTGAATAGATTTTAATTGACCTGATCATAATGTGGGGTATATGTAACCTTTTGTTTTCTTATTTTCTTTCGTTTTTTTTTTTTTTCTTGCTTTCTCTCTTTGTTTCTTTTCCTTTCTCTCCCCCCCCCCCCCCCCCCCCCCCCCCCCCCCCCGATCTCTGTTGGTCTCTTTCTCTGTCTCTCACTCTCTCTTTCTCGCTCTCACTCTCAGATTTTTTTCGTCATATTTACCAGTCTAAACATATGCCTTAATTCTATGTAATTCTGTATAAACAGACACCTTTAAACCAGAAAACCCCACATGCATGAAAATATTTGAAGAGTAGGGGAGGTAACCATGCCAAAAATTCTGCTCAGGTAGTTGTCACCCTTGAATTACATATCGCTTCCCCCATGTGAACAGTTTCAGTTTCCTTCATTCCTTTGGTGTTGAAACATGTATCCATGGTGCTGTTGTTTTCGGTGTTGCCTTTTTCCAGCCATCTCTAATACTCATGACAGGCCTTTTTAGCCTGTCGTTTTGGCTTTTAAGCCATTTTCTTCCCTGCCTTCACAGGGACATATTTCAGTAGAAAACTCAAAGGAAAATGTTTGATTTGGATGTTTCTGTTCAAACTTTGTTGCTGCTGATGTATCAGTAGCACAGGTTTCCACATCAGCCTCTCCCTGGCATCTGTTGCTCTTTCAAGAGTCTGCCCTAACTATGGCAAGTGGTGTTCCAACCACGACAACATGTGCCCCATGCGCAAGTTGCTCTGCATTTGAGCCATGCAGTATTTATGAAACTTGGTCCTACTTTTATTTCAGAGCTATAGATCATGTTTCTGTTTTAGAGCTATGGACTTTGTTTCCATTTCAAATTCGTAGACCCTGTTTCTATTTTAGAGCTGCTATTGTCATTTCTATCTCAGAAGTACAGACTTGGTTTTAATTCAAAGTTCTTGATCCTGCTTCTCTTCCAAAGCCGTAGATCCTCATTGTATATCAGAGCTATAAATCCTGTTGCGGTTTCACAGCTTAAGATCCGAGTTTTATTCATAGTTGTAGATTCTGCTGCTTTTTCATAGCCTTCAATTGTCTGTTTCAGAGCCTTAGATCATGTTTGATTTCAGAGCAATAGATCCTGTTTCTGTGTAAGAGGAAAAGATATCCATCCTGTTTCTGTTTCAGAATGAGTCGTCAACCTCCAAGCCCAGCAATCCCTCTGATGAATTGTTGGAATGGTGTCGTGAGGTCACCCAAGGTTATCGAGGAGTCCGCATCACCAACCTCACCACGTCATGGCGCAACGGTCTGGCCTTCTGTGCTTTGATTCACCACTTCCGTCCTGATCTTCTGTGAGTTGGTTGTCGAAAGGTTCTTCTGCATTTTTTTTTTTTTTTTTTTTTTTGTCGGTTGGTATTGTTGCATATCAGGTTTAAGAAAGTCATAGATGTTTAAAACTGCTTGTTAGTAGAATTTGGAGCATATGTATACAAATGACACACATACAGACGCATACAAGACATATTCATACACATACACACATGCCACCCCACACACAGGCACTCATGTACATACCTGCACACATACCTACACACACCCACACCATACACTCACACACACAACACACACACAACACACACACACACACACACACACACACACACACACACACACACACACACGTGCACACGCACATACACACCTGTGCACACACACACATACACATACACACCTGTGCACACACACACACACACACACAGACACACACACACACACAGACAGACACACACACAACACACACACACACACACACACACCACACACACACACACACACACACATATTATGCATGTATGTACCACACACATGTACACATACAAGCAACTCCCTTCTCTTGTGGTGAAGACACTTCATTAAAGAAGGAACTAACACATATTTCAGTATACATGTACCTAAACACAAACACATACACAAAACAACCGAAAGAATACTAAAGGGCTTTCGGCAGATCTCTGCTGCTGTTTATGTCTTTGTGTTCTAAGCTATAGACGCTATGTTTTTTTCAGCATTGTAGATGGCTTGTGTTTCCGAGCTATAGACTGTGTGTCTGTGAAAGAGCTATAGACTTTATATCTCTGTGTCAGAGCCATTAACGTTTGTCTGTTTTGTTGCAGAGATTTTGACAAGCTGAACCCCCATGATATTAAGGCCAATAACAGAATCGTAAGTGAAATGACAGTTTCTTAATGATGTTTTACAGTTCATCTTTTTCTAAATATTAACTTTGAGTTTCAAAACAGAGTGACTGAGGGCAGAAAATGAAGCAAAATTTAGAAAGAAGGGGGGTTAGTTACCGCCAAGGACATGGACAAACAAAGTACAGAGAAGACACCGGTGTCTTGTCCTGTACTTTGTTTGTCGATGTCCTTGGCGGTAACTAACCCCCACTCTTTCTAAAAATTAACTTTGAGGATTTTTCGCTGATCTTCTTTCTCTAACTGTATACTTTTCTTTATTTTGCAGTTTGTATTTGAGATTTGACATGAACTTGTTTCCATTCTCTCGTGGACTGAATGAGTGGAAGAATTGAATATATTCTCTTTGTCCATGTGGTTTTGTCCGTCTGTGCTGTGTTTGTCTGGCTGTTTATCCCTAACCTTTTGCCTCTTTCTGTACTTCTCTCTCTGTTTTCTTTTGACTTTTACCCTCTTTCTCTGTTCCGCTGTCTGCCTGTTTCCTTTTCCACCTTTCTATTGCTTTTTCTGTTTCTCTCTTTCCAGTATTGTTTTCCTGTATTTCTGCTTATGTCTGCCTCCTTTCTCTAACCACTTACCACATTTCTCTGTTTACTTTTGTGTCTTTCTGTGTTTCTCTTTTATTTGCATACTTGCCACAGCTTTCTTCTAATTCAATTTCTACTTTCCTCTTTCCGTTTCTCTTTATATTTGCCTCTTTCCCATACCCTCTTTCCGTGTATCTCTGTCTGTTTTTCCCTTACCCCTTATTCATGTGTCTGTATCTGCCTCTTTCATACACCTTTTTCCAGTGTTTTTCTATCTGTTCGCTCTTCCTGTTCTCCTCTGCACCGTCGTCACAGCGTGTTCCATGTGTCTGGGTGTTTTGCCAGGCGTTTGATGCTGCCGCCAAGTTGGGCATCCCCAAGGTGATTGAGCCGTCAGACATGGTGATGCTGGCAGTGCCTGACAAGCTCTGTGTCATGACCTACCTGCATCAGCTGCGCTCCTACTTCACCGGCCAGGCCCTCGAGGTCATCCAGATCGGCATCCACACTGGTGAGAGCACCTACACCCTTGGAGAGCGGGACGTGGCTGATGAACAGCGGGTATCCGAGGAGATGTACGGCCGGAGAGAGAAAGCGCCCAGCCCTCCCAACTTGCGCAAAATTCTAGTTCCAGGTTTGTCTGTGGAGCAAGGGAGCGGTGATGACAGACAGGATGTGGAGAGAACGGAGCGGGAAAACTCACCTGTGAATGTACCTGCCGATGATATAGAACTGGAGCTCCAGTCGGCAAAAGCAGTCGCTACATCGACTCCAATGAAAGGAAAAGAATCCGGTAGTGAGGCAGGACCTGTAGCCATGTCAAAACCAAGTCCCAAACCAAGATCTGTAACTGAATCCAAACCCAAAACAGACTCTGTGTCTGTGTCCAAACCACAAACAGAATGTTTAGCAGCCAACAAACCACCAACAGAAAGCCAGTCTGCAGAGTCTGTGAGCAAACCCTCACCCTCTGCACAAAAGAAACGCAGAGCCCCCAAACCTCCTCCACAGCAGCAGCCAGCTGCTGGAGCAGAAAAGCCAGTGCTGATGACTCGCAAACAGTTGATGAATCCTTTTGATTCTGATGAGGATGATGAGGAAAAGGAGGAGACAAAGGCAAAGACCGAAGATGCCAAACCACTTAGTCAGCCACCGGCTGCTTCTGGCGAAAGGTAGGTGCACCGAGTTTTGATTTGTTAGTGACAAGACAAAGAGAGCAGCAAGCAGCTATGTATTTCTTAGTAACACAGTAATATGAATAATTACAGAAATTCATATTTCTCTTAATAGTGTTTTTTTTCCATACTGATGTGTTTTCATGTATTGTTTTGCTTTGAATTCTATTATCGAATGTTATACTTCTTTGTATGGTATTGTTTTCTACTGCACTGTAGTAGGTAATATTCACAGAACAGAACAGCAGATAGCAGCACGATACAGAACTGCACAGCACAGTACATTGTGATGTTTGTTTTGTGGTATCTGTTAGTGCAGTGTAATATAAGTGTGATGTAGTATAGAACAGTGAATTAAATTTTCTTTGTGAAATTTTGGTTGATACCCATGTGGAGAAAGTGCTATCATAGCTAGCACTTGTTACTCTCCCAAAGTACATGCACAATGGATTTGGCCAGTCATTCAAGTGTCCTGTACAACTTGTGCACTGCAGAACAACATCATGAACCCGCGTCCAAACATTTCTGGTCCGACAAAACTTTGCTAAAAACCGGCTTCCAAACTCACACATTGGCATAAACTAAAAGTAAAGGGAAGTAACTTAAAATTTCTTGTTCTTCTCTTGTATATTTCTTTTTGCTGTCTCATTTAGTCAGTTTGATGTTTTTATTTGGGTTTTTTTTTTTTCGCTGACAGGCCTAACCATGAACTCAGTAAGGCTGCCTCAGAAACTCAAAATGAATTCTAAACTGTTCAAGTCGAAGTTTATCAAATTTTGGACAGTTGAAAATGGAACGTTTGTCTGTAACATTAAAATTTCAATGGCTTTGAACCTCAAGTATTTCTGCTCTGAACTTTTGACAATGGAGCAATATAAACATGAAGTAATTTTTAATTTTTTCAAAGCACCAGAGGTTGGAAACTGCATTCCATTATATGAAATTTCAATTTGGTACAGTTATCGAGTAATAATCATGTGAAATGGTTTGCCTATCAATCAGTTATTAGTGTTTGAGTGAAGTACTCCTTCTGTTCATGCAGTTCAGTCAAAACTGCCCAGGCAGAAGAGATTGCTCAGACTGTCCACTTTGAAGGTTTAACACCAGTCTCTGGGGTTAGCTCTGAAAGTGTTGTATTTCTTTAAATAAATTGGAGAGTGTAGAAGTGTGTCTAGCTTAGGCTGGAACAAATATTGTATAAATGCAAGAAAGGTGGTGAGACAAGATGATCACAGCATGTTTCCAGAAGGGTTTACACATATTTAAGAAAAAAACTGTGTGGTATGGTATTGCAACTCCTTTATTGCCATGAGCCCTTATACTTGCACTAGTACATGCTGCTTAATGCACCTGAGCTTATTGTCTCATTCAGTATACTAGCATGTTGCCCCGCACTCAAGATCAAGTGCAAAGGAGAAGAAAACATCCATCCCATATGAGACTCTAATCACCGACCTGGGGTTCACTAAAAGTGGCTGATCGTGCTTCATTTGGTGAAGCTGCAACAACAGCTTTTTAAGCTAGTCACAAAATTTAGTCATTTGAAATTGCCTCAGTCAAAACATATCCAGAGAAAATAGGAGATGAGAATGTTCTCCATTTGAATTTTAAATATAGGAGCTTGACATCCAGGGTAGATAATTCGATTTGAATTTTTAAATGTTGGAATTGTCATCTCTAGGGGAGATAACCTTGTCACTCAAAATAGGTCATGATAATGAACAGTAATGTATGCATGGCCTTCTGGAAATTGGTGGGTTTTTTTTAACAATGTTGAACATTTATTCAGAAGAATGCTGTGCGAGCAGACAGGTGCTTAAATTTTGTTTTTAAATTGCAGTTCCACCGAACAAAAGAGACAAAGTACAGGACAAAACATGACGCATTTTGATCTCTTTGGTCTTCTTCAGGCAGACCAAGATAAGATAAGATAATGTTGCTTATAGCCCAGCCGACCGCAAAGGGCCACATCAGGGCTGGTCAGGCAAAACAAACAGTATTCAAGACAATGAAAATGAAGCACAAACAACCACTTATCTCCTCAAATTGGGCTCAGAATCAGTTTTAGGAGATAAGTGATTGTTTTGTCTGGTAATTTGTTTGTCTCTTTGGTTCGGCGGACCAGTAATGTTTGTTTTAAGTTTGATTCAGTTTCTGCCTCCCTTTGAAACAGACAGGTATTTAGTCTTGAGGTCCATGGTTGTCAGTGAGGGTATGGAATGTTTGTTGCAGGTCACCAGTGAAAACAGGATCTCCCGTAAAAGATGTGAGTTGATTGAGAAGTGTGTGTGTGTGTGTGTGTGTGTGTGTGTGTGTGTGTGTGTGTGTGTGTGTGTGTTGGTGGATGAGGGGAGAGGATGTTGATGGGTGTTTTGTGTGTGTGTGTGTTTGTGGAGGAGTTGGAAAGAGATGTGGAAGGACAGTGTGTGTGTGTGTGTGTGTGTGTGTGTGTGTGTGTGTGGAGGGAAACATGTGTCAATGGATATCGAGTGCGTGTACGTGAGTGTGTGTGGTTGTGTGTGTGTGCGTGTGTGTGTGTGTGTGTGTGTGTGTGGTGTGTGTGTGTGTGTGTGTGAGAGAGAGAGAGAGAGTGGGGAGGGAGCGTGTGTTGATGGATATCGAGTGTATGTGTATGTGTGTGTGTGTGTGTGTGTGTGTGTGTGTGTGTGTGTGAGAGAGAGAGAGAGAGAGTGGGGAGGGAAGGTGTGTCTATGGATATCGAGTGTGTGTACGTGTGTGTGGTTGTGTGTGTGTGCGTGCGTGCACATGTGTGTGTGTGTGTGCGCGCATGGCTGATATTATTTTTGAATTTCTGAGAGAGATACATGGACCCTTGGATTTGGCTAGGCTATAAACAAAGATGAATTGGAATACTGTATGTTGTGTGTGTTGTGTGTGTGTGTGCGCGCGCACATGCGTACATGCGTACATGCATGCGAGCATGCCTGTGTGTGTATGTGTGTGTGTGGTCTGTGTAGGTGTATATGATTAATGTTGTGTAAATACGAGCTTGTGTACATGTTGGATGGATAGGTGTCTAGTTGGTTGCTAAATGGAAAAAGGGTACAAGCCGTGACTAGAACACATATTTCAACTGTTTCAGGTTCACAACCCTCCATCCCGACACGTTGAACTGAAGGAACGAGCCAGGTTATTACTGGAGAAAGCTCGTCAGGAAACCCAGCAGACCCCAGGTGGCCAAAGCCCTGAAACCTCCCCAGTGTCGGCGCCACAGCCAGCAAAAAGCGAAAGCAGTGCTGTTGCTGAGACAAAGGTTTAGTTGTGATTTATTGTAGTTTCTTTGCTGTCTCACCTTCCCCCACCATCACACCTCATCCCCTTCCTCTCCCTCCTCCTTCTCTACCTTCTTCCAAAGTAGGACTAATCCAACATCGCTCATTTGCTCATTCTTGCTCAGACACTCACAAGGTCCTCTTGTCATCGCCAAGGACAGGTGTCGGCAGAGAAGGATCAGTAGTGCTTGGTCAATACTGTGAAACCGAACAAAGACCTACAGCTGTTGTGTATTATTTCCCAGAACTTTTTGTTTTGACTTCATTCACCTCACAGTTAAGACACCCACCTGTACGGCCTCCTGTCCAGAATTGAGTTTGCTGTGGGCTCAAATAGGAAGACTTTCCAACCTTACAGGTGAGTTTCATCCACTTCATGGATGTGTCTCTGAGTGTTTTGCTCAGACTTCTGATCAACAGTGGATATATTTTTCTCCGGCCTGGTTTATTTTGGTGTAGGTACAAAGAGCTGCCACTGTTGCTATTTTGAAAACCATTGTGTGGATTGGCAAGGGAGAAGGAGAGGTGGTGGCTCTGTTTCATCTCTCTGTATTAATGATACACATTTTCTTTTCTTTCTTTCTGTTTGCTTTGAGTTTTCATGCATCATATTGGAAGATAATGTTCAAAATTTGTCCACTTTGTTTGAATGACAAAACAGCTTGTGGATTGACAACTCTCTTCAGTTGTCTGTTCCTGTAAAACTAGTGGAGATTTTGCCTTTTAATAGATAATTAACAGGCAGGTGGAACATTGATGATATTAATATTTGACTTATTGTGTAGAGACTTGTTTGACCAAAAAAAAAAGAAGAAAATTTTAAAGATGATTGATTTACCAGCATAATAATTTACATACAGAAATGCAAAAATCCACAATGCAGAAATGATCAGATATCATGGAAGTGATTTCTTAGATTGAAATTCTGGAATATGTCATAACTAGCTGAGGATTAATCAGGAGATAGGTTTTCACCATGTAGATGGGTAGGAGAGATTAGGGAAGAAAGGGATGATTTAGGCTAACAGTAGGAGAGATTAGAGAAGGAAGGGATGATTTAGGCTACCAGTAATGTCTCGGCATAGCTCCAGTGAAAAAAAAGGGACCACCCTGACAGGATGGTCACTCTAAATTGTGAGAGAAAGTTAATCTTAGCTGACCATACATGCATGAAATCAGGCGTGTCTCATTTTTGCTCAGTACAGCCCTGGGTGAGAATTTTTTTGGAAATGCTGGAACGTAAAGTCAGAAATAAGAAGTTTTCAAATAGTTATGCAGTGCTGATGGTTTTAAAACAGATCTTGTCTCTTGAAAACATTAAGTTTTTCTGTTTAGACTGCCATGATTGAGTAATGCTCATGAGAATGATGTACATGTGAGCTTATGTATGTGTTTGTGTGTGTGTGTGTGTGTGTGCACGCGTGCGTGTAGATGTGTGAGTGTGCACACATGCATAGGAAAGAATTTATCACGGTATTAAATACACTTAGTAATTTTGAAAGTAAATGCCTACTGGCACACATAATTCAATGTTGCTACTCAGGTAAAATGTTTAGGGTTAAACCTCAGATTTCACTTAAATTGGAGGATTGAAACATAAAGCAAGCATCAAGACAATTTTCATATTTAGACCTGATGAACACTTTGTGTCTTTGAACTCTTGAAGGAAATGAAGTATACAGAGTTCTATTTCATCATCAGGAGGCTGAGCGGCAGAGGAAACTGAGGGAAAGAGCGAGGGCACTGATCGCTGAAGCGCGAACCATTCAGGATACACCTGAAGTGCCCGCAGCAAGCAAACAGTGTCAAGATTCCTCCAGATCTCCACCTCTAGAGCCAGGTGAGTGGCACAACTATGAAAAGAAATCTTTAATAATTTGCAAAATTGAAAAAGAGAAATAGAAAGGCGGCATCTAAAGGAGGGAATGTTCGCACATGTTCTGGCAAGGAAACACATTATTGCAACAGCAGTGAACTTTTCACGATTATGTTCACTTCACTGCTTCATTGAGTAGATCACCGAAAAAGAGTTATTTCAAAATAGTGACCTTAGAATGGGGGAAGGAGGTGGCAGATGATCCGGTTTAACAGATGACATGGCAGACATTTTGTGCTTAGCTCTTCACTGTGACTCGGATATGACAGATGTTTGATGCTTCACTTTTCCGTCATGATCACACTTATGTGACGGAAGATTTGTGCTTAGCACTTCATCATGACACTGATGACAGATGATTCATACTTAGCATTTTGATATGATATTGATGACAGATGATTCATACTTAGCACTTCATCATGACACACTGATGACAGATGATTCATACTTAGCATTTCGACATGATATTGATGACAGATGATTCATATTTAGCATTTCGACATGATATTGATGACAGATGATTCATATTTAGCATTTCAACATGATATTGATGACAGATGATTCATATTTAGCATTTCGACATGATATTGATGACAGATGATTCATATTTAGCATTTCGACATGATATTGATGACCGATGATTCATACTTAGCATTTCATCATGACACTGATGACAGATGTTTTATGCTTAGCACTTTTGGGGGGGGGGGGGGGGGGGGGGGGGGAAGGGGGGGGTGAGGGTGATGGTAAAATCATAGTTCAATACTATAAAAGTGTAAGCAGTTGTTAAGGCTATGGAAGAGAAACTGACTGATTAAAAGTCAGTGAATGTGTGTGTATGTGTGAGTTTTGAGTGTGTCAGTGAGGGGGGGAGGAGGGAAGGAGTGGAGGGGGATACTTATGTTTTCGCATCTTATCTTATGGCTCCAACTCACTTCGTCAATCTGTAGATCGTTTTCCTGGCCTAGCTTTGATTTGTTTGCAAGTTTGTGTGGTGTTTTGAAACAAATGTTGAGGTCTGTCTAACCTGGCAATTCATTGATGTTATTGATGACTCGTCCTGCTTGTCTGTGATTTTATTTGCAAGTTTATTTTGATTTTCTGCACACATTTTGTGGGTGCTTTGAAAGTAGAGTTTTGAATTTAGATATGTGTGTGTGATCTTCATCTAGTGGATCCCTGCACGTTTTTTAAATTAGAAATATTTTGAAAGCCATTTCTTTCTTTCATTGATTCCCCATCTTGCTGACTAACTGATGCTAAAGAAGAGCTTTATGTTGATCATGACCATCTGTTCTGTCACCTGTGATGTGCACATTTTGGTTGTAAAGCACTGGCTCTCAGAGCCCTTCATCTGCGGTCGGGCCTGCGCATGTTGCGTGGTAGGTATATGTCTCCAGTGACCCTTCTCTGGTGGCTGCACTGTGGAGAGGCATCACAACTGACAGGAAGGGAGAGAGGAGGGGGGAAATAGGTGTGTGTGGGGGGGGGGGGGGGGGACTGTAAACTAAAAATTATCCAAATGAAATGAACATTTTCTGGAAGAAGGGATCTTTTTGGGGGTTTTTTTGTGTTTTTTTGTCTTTTCACACAGGAAAGATTCCCAGATTTTGCCACTTTAATTAACGAGTCTTTGTAGATTGTGTGGAAGTTTTCTCTTATCCATTTATTATGAAACTCTATTTTTTATATTTCCTGTTGCCGACAGTATGTTCTGAACCAAAGCTGATGAGAAGCAGTTTAATTTGGACACATATTTCATAGAACTGAGCTCTGCTTTATGAACAATCTGTCTGTCTCATTCTGAGGGTTCTTCCCAAACACCTGCTGTCAGCCAGAAAGAGGAATGTAATTTTGGCCATGGACAAGCACATGTGTCTGCCCCTTCCATTGCCCTTTAGCCTGGGTGGATGGACGCTTTTGAAAACTTATTTACAAAAAGACCTGAGGTGTCCACACATTTATCCTGTTTCATTTTGGGGTGACACAGACAAGCTGACAGTAAGTCTTGAGGGTGTTGATTAGTTTAGGTTTTGTATTTTGGGTCATGTTGACAGGTGTGATGCCTTCTTTACAGTTCCTCTGGCTTTAGTATGTGGTGGCAGTTATGTATCTTGGCATATTTGTTTTCAGTTCATTTCTGTTGATCCCTGTGCTTGTGTGTATGTGTCATGATAGCCATTACAGGACATGATTTTACTAAGTCCTACCAATCATTATTACAAGATATGGTCTTACTAAATTTTTACTAATTATAATTTTGTCAGTTTCTATAATGATACAAGCAATACAAATACATTAACAGTACATGTATTGACATAATCATGTGTATAGTGTACAGTGTATTTATGTACAAATGTAACAATAACAGTGAGAAATGATAAGCAATTAATGATGATGATAAAGGGTACTAAACAGTGTGAAGGTGCATGTGTTAAATTACCAGAGTATGCTGGTGGAAGCATATCTTTCACACTGTTAACATACATGCATATTAATCATTTACAGTGCAGCTCTTGACCTCATCATGTCCTCTCCACTTGTTACTCACCTGATTCAGGTCTTGAATTTACCTTTTTGATTTGAGGGTACAGGACACCTTGCAAACTGCTTTTCTGCACTCAGAATGGAACCCTAGTAAAAAGTCTGACCACATCGAAGAAGTTAATTTGACCATACAAAACACAGTTATGTTGAAATATGCTCTCAGCATTTCAAGAAGTGGATTTAAGTAGAAACCAATTGAAAATGAATGTCAGAAATAATAAGAGAGCTGCAGTTGTGAATTTAACCATAAATCAGTTAAACCTAGTACAATTACATGAATAATCAACAGTTAAAACAGTGTAGCAGTTTGCTGTTGCTGCATGCAGAATAGTTGCTGAAGACAAATTTCCCCTGTTCTCTCATATTTGACCCGTTGCTATCTGCTTTTTGTTTTCATTCTGCTTCACGGTTTCTTGTCTGTGTTCCCCCTTTTTCAATTTTTTGTTTTCCCATTTTGTATGCTTCTAAAATCTTTAATACTTTAGTTTCAAAAATAGGAAAAATATTGATGGCAAGTTTTGGAAGGCAAATTAACACGTATGAGTAGTCAAATGAATATGCTTCATGTGAACACAGAAGTGTGTTATATCACAAAAATCAAGCAATATAAAGTTGTGGGAAGAGCCAAAATTTATTGGTAGACTCATCCCTTCCCATCTTCAGCCCCTTCCCACCTTCATGAAGACACACACACACACACACACACCACACACACACACACACACACACACTCACACACACTCACACACACTCACTCACTCACTCACTCACTCTCTCTTTCCCATCTTCAACCCCCATTCCACCTTCTTACATACAACACACACACACACACACACACACACACACAAACACAACACACACACACACACACACACAACACACACACACAAATATGATTGACAGTGCTCAAGAACTGACAAAGTGGTCCATTGGACACTCTCATACTTTTACATGTTGTGTAATTGGATTTTTTTTTTCACTTAAAGTAATGTTTTCCCAAGATGGGGGTAGGGGGGTTGCTATATTGTTATTGTAATTGAATCATACAGGCATGCACATGTCCCCCTCCGGGGGTTGCAACCTTGCCGTGGTCGGAGGGCTTGCGTGGTCCAGTGATCTTTTAGGCTTTGCTGACGGGGGCATCAATACTCAGCTAGATGGTTAGTTGTTATGAACGCTTCTAGGCCTGTATAGCCAAGTTGCTGACTGGCCAAGCATTACGTGGTAGGAATTGATGCCCCTGGTAGGGTCTCCCATGTCAGAAAGGTTAGGAGTGAGAGCCCAGACAAATAGTAACCCACCTTTTTCCTATTCTGTATTCTTGTTTTCTGCCTTCCTTATTTGGCCCTTTTCTATCTTCGTCTCCCCTTCAAGTCTTCTTTTACACACTCCTTTTCTCTCTGTGGTCTCCTTAAGATCCGCCGCGTTTGCCGTGCGGTGCGACCTGTGTCGGAGGGGGATGAGATCCTGGTGATTGAGAGGGCCAGCGCTCTCAAACATCACTTTGGCTCGGACCTCTCCTAGACGGGAAGTACACTTTGGCCCGGGTTGTACTAATCGGCTCCCCTTTTTGGGGCTGGGTCAAGACAGACAGTTCCCCTGCTGGCCAAGTAAACCCCTGCAGTGCTCAGCTCTCTGTCCCCGGGAGTTGAGCATGATCAGGGGGATAAGGTTGGTAGTTTCTGTTTGTCGTATATCTCTCCCGAAGCCTGGAAGGGGTCAAGACATTGGTTTCTTGGCCCTGGCCCCTTAGTTGGACTCCAAGGTGGGTGGGTAAGGGAGAGATGAATCACAATAAACTAAATATGACTTCATTAAAAAACATTCCCCCAAAAGGAAGAGGAAGGCAGCATCCCTATTTCAGGGGAATTGTGAAACAGACAGTGACTCCGATACCGAAGTTAGACAGAAGACAGGTTTTTGGGCTTCCTGGCTCGTGATGGAGGGGACGGAGCAGGAAAGACCCCTTTCAGCTCTGAGCCCGTTTGCCATTCAAAAGGGTTTTCAAGTTATAGCAGGTGACCCTCGGTCCATCAAGAGGTTGAGAAATGGCTCATTTCTCATTCAATGTAAATCCAAAAGCAATCTGAACAGCTGCAGAAGGCAAAAAAACTTGTGGATAGGGAGATCAGGGTGACTCCCCATAAGCAATTAAATTCATCCAAAGGTGTGATTCGATGCAGAGATCTAACGGGTGTTTCAGAGGCAGAAATAAAAACGGAGCTGGCGTCCCAGGGTGTGACGGAGGTGCGCAGGGTGACGGTCAGGAAGGGTTCAGAGAGAGTGGCCACCAACACCCTCTTTCTGACCTTCTGCAGCCCTGTGCTGCCTCCGGTCATCAAAGTTGGTTACCTAAATGTTCATGTTCAGCTATATGTGCCGTCCCCATTGAGGTGCTTCAGGTGCCAGAGGTTTGGCCATGTCAGGGACCGCTGTTCTGGGCAGGAGGTGTGTGGTATTTGCTGCAAGGCAACCCATGATGGGCCGTGTCATGATCGGCACATTGTGCTAACTGCGGTGGCGACCATCCCTCCTCTTCACGAAACTGTCCCCTTTGGATTCAAGAATCTGCTATACAACGAGTTAAAACGGAAAAGAAGATCTCATTTTTTGAAGCCCGGAAACAGGTTGTGGGCAGTCAGACGCCGACAGCTTCTTCCTATGCTTCGGCTGTCAAGAAAGCTCCCATAGTTCCTACTCGGTCAGTCTGCTGCCAGACTGATGAATTCATGTTTTCGAAGACATTGCAAGTAAGATCTGTCAGTTCTGGTGGTAGCAAGTCCACCACCTTCCAACCCAAAATGACTGCCCCTGGTGGAGGCAAAAAATCCGCCACCCCTCAGACTGCCCAGCAGTCTACAGCATCTGCTGCTGGGCAGATGAAAAAACCAGCACCAGCACCTCGAACTCCCATGTCCAGTGCCCATGCGGGCAAGGGAGTTCAACAACCCAGTGTGGAGATGGTGGAGATGAAGAAGAAACCTCCACCATCTCCCAAATCCAGACCCTCTTCGCCTGTTGGCAAGTCTGCCAGCAGGTCTGTAGACCAACACACTCCAGTGAAATTAAATAACAAGTTCACTCCATTGGAAGCAGATGTTGAGGAGGAGATGACCTGATCTCTCTCCATTTCGCCCTCTGCACCATGGATAGTACAATATTCCATTGGAATATCCGTGGTCTAAATTCCAACTTCGAGGAGCTGCAGCTTCTGTGTCAATCCATAAAACCTTCCATCGTGGCTCTTCAGGAAACTCAAATTCAAAGCCAAAAGACTTTTAATCTTTCTGGCTTTAATATTCTTTCAAAACCTGCACAACCATCCACGTCGGGACTGTCGGGCGGTGTTGCCCTTCTCATACATAAAACTTTGTTGTATAGTCCTGTCGCTCTGTCTACCTCCCTTCAAGCTGTAGCTGCGAGAGTCACTCTCCACAAGACTGTAACAATCTGTTCCCTTTATCTTCCACCTTCTGTCCCGGTTTGTCGTCAGGACCTTATCAGTCTGTTAGAGGAACTTCCTCGACCTTTTTTGCTGTTGGGTGACTTTAACGGTCACAACCCTCTTTGGGGTAGTGCCGGTACGTCACCCAGAGGTCTGCTGATTGAAGATGTCCTTTCAGACTTGGATTTGTGTTGTCTGAATGACGGTATCTGCAACTTACCTCCACTCTTCCACTGGTTCACTTTCGTGTTTAGATTTGTCGGTTTGTGACCCCTCGCTGGTCCTGGACTATGAGTGGTCTGTCCATGACGATCTGCACGGAAGTGACCATTTCCCTGTCCTTCTGCAACCTGTCTTAACTGAACACGTCTCTGTCTCTCAACATCTAAATTACAAGAAAGCAAACTGGGATCTATTTGCAGCCACTATTTCTAAAGAATTCCAGGACACTGATTTTCTTCAGAGTCCGGACCAGCAGAATCACTGACTACCACTGTGATCAAGTGTGCTAAAGCTTGTATTCCAGTGTCTTCCGATAAACTTCAAATGCCAAAAACACCCTGGTTTAATTCAGACTGCCAACAAATTTCCAAAGTTAGAAAACGGGCTCAGCGTCAGGTGTACCAACGACCTTCGGGTCCCAACGCTCGAGCCCATCAGAAACTCCGTGCTAAATCGAGATACACTTTTAAAATCAGTAAACGTCGGTCCTGGAGAAGCTTCTGCTCCAGGCTGACATCGAAAACTTCTAAGAAAAAAGTTTGGAACGTCATTAGAAAAATCAAAGGGAAGAACACCAACCCCTCCATTCATCACTTGAAACTTGCCGATGCTCTGATCACTGACAAACAAGCTGTTGCTAATCTGTTGGCCTCCACCATCCAACAGAACTCCTCGTCTTCAAATAAATCTGCAGTCTTTTTAAGGAAAAAAGAGATTAGAGAGAAATCTTCATACAATTTCACATCAGACAACTCTGAAACCTATAATCTTCCTTTTTCCATCGTTGAACTCAAATTAGCTTTACAAACCTGCACTGATTCTGCCCCTGGTCTGGATGACATTCATTATCAGGTTGTGAAACATTTTCCAGAAAGCTGTCTCCAGACTCTTCTCCAAGTCTATAACCATATCTGGACCACAGGGTCCTTTCCGCCTTCCTGGCGGAAAGCCCTGATCATTCCTATTCCAAAGCCTGGAAAGGACCTTACCAACCCTTCCAACTATCGCCCAATCGCTCTGACCAGCTGCCTCTGTAAGCTGATGGAAAAGATGGTCAACGCCCGTCTGATGTGGAAGCTGGAAACCGATGGTCTTTTGGCCAGTGAACAGTGCGGTTTCCGGAAGTACCACTCGACGGTTGACCATCTAATCCGTCTGGAAACCACCATCCGCAACGCCTTTATTAACAAGCATGTGGTGGCTATCTTTTTCGACCTCGAAAAGGCGTACGACACCACGTGGAAAGCAGGAATCCTCATAGACCTGCACAGACTAGGTTTTCGGGGTCACCTGCCTCTGTTCATTCAGAACTTTTTAGCCGATCGACAGTTCCAGGTGCGTGTTGGCACCACACTCTCTGACATCCATGGGCAGGAGTTGGGTGTTCCTCAGGGGAGCATCCTTTCTCCAGCCCTTTTCTGCATTAAAATCAATGACATTGTCCAATCGGTAAGCCAGGGCACCGAGTCCTCTCTGTTTGTTGACGACTTCGCGCTGTATGCAGTTGGAGCTTCTTACGCCAGCGTACAGTGTCGACTCCAACTTTGTGTCAACAGAATCCAACAGTGGGCTGAGGAAAGCGGGTTTACCTTCTCCCGTACCAAAACTCAGTCAATTCATTTCCACAATTTTCGTCGATTCTTTGCTGACCTGAAATTCGTCTGGACAAGTCCACCATTCCAGTTGTAAAAGAAGCCAAATTCCTGGGAGTTATTTTTGACCAAAAACTCAACTTTCTCAGCCACATCAAAAACCTCAAAACTTCTTGCCAGAAAGCTCTGAATATTCTGCGGGTCGTAGCGCACACCGACTGGGGCGCTGATAAGAAAACTTTGCTGCACCTCTACAGAGCCTTGGTCCGTTCCAAATTGGACTACGGTTGTGCTGTCTACGGCTCCGCAAGACCCTCTTACCTCAAACTATTGGACCCTATCCACCATCAAGGGCTTCGTCTCTGTCTTGGAGCGTTCCGCACCACCCCTGTGTACAGCCTGTATGCAGAGGCAGGTGAACCCTCACTGTCCAACCGCAGGCTGAAACTGTCTCTAAATTATTATATCCGACTGTTCTCAGAACCGCAGAATCCTGCCTATGACTGTGTTTTTGACCCTCCGTTCCAAAGTAAGTTTGAAAACAACCCGAAATGTATTCCGCCGTTTGGTCTTCGTATGCGGCCTCACGTGCGGAATGCAGATCTAGACCTAGGAGTTGTGTCGGAGTTTTCCAAGTTTCCAGATCAACCTCCGTGGACCTTTTTCAAACCAGAGATTCGTTTCGATCTTGCAGCTTTTCGTAAAGAGTCTACCAGCTCTCTGGCGTACAAGGCGTTGTATGCTGAGCTCTGTTCCAAATTCCCATCCTGTCAAAAAGTTTTCACCGACGGTTCCAAGTCTGAAGATGGAGTGGCCTGTGCAGCCTATTGCCCTGGGGCTCCTTCTCAGATACTGTTGGAACATATACATTCAGATGCTTCTGTCTATTCTGCTGAACTTACTGCTCTGGTTCTGGCTTTAAAGATAATTTCGCATTCTTCGAAGAGGGATTTTCTGGTTCTGTCGGACTCGCCGTCAGCTTTGGAGGCCATAGCTGGCCGCAAACCTTCAGCATCCAGAACTTTTAATTTTTTTTTAACTTTTTAGCAAGTTGAAGGCGGACGGTTACAACATTACTCTTGCTTGGGTTCCTGGCCATGTTGGCATCGGCGGGAACGAAATGGTTGATCGTTTAGCCAAGAACGCCACAAGAGAGAAACTGTCCAACACTTATATCCCCTGCTCAGATGTGAAACCGAAAATTCATGATTATGTGAGAGACCTCTGGCAGGAGGATTGGAAACACACAGACGAGTAACAAACTCTTTCAGATCCGTCCAAACCTTAAGGAATTCCTCCCATCCACGTCGGGAGGTCGTAAAGAGGAAACGGTTCTGTGCCGGCTGCACACCGGCCATTCGTATTTTACCCATGCTTACCTTTTACAGAGTGAAGAAGCTCCGTGGTGCATTCCATGTCATGCGCCACTCACAATGAAACATGTTCTTTTAGAGTGTTGGGACTTGCACGATGTGAGACACAAACATTTTACAGCGGAGTCCATGAAGATCCTGTTCAGGGATGTCCCGCCTGATGTGATCCTTGAGTTTTTGAGAGAGATTAACATTTTTCATCTGATTTAAGATTTTACGGAAGAAAGATTTTTAACAAAGTTTCTGGTGCGTTTCTAGACTATGTCATTTAGCGAGATGTATGAAAGGCGTGGTTTTTTTTTTTTTTTTTTTTAATGACTGGTGAGTTGATTTTAACGTGGTGACAGCCCTGATATGGCCCTTTGCGGTCGGCTGGGCTATAAGCAACATTATCTTATCTTATCTCATGCACATGTCCACACATGCACACATGCGCACACACACACGCACACACACACACACACACACACACACACACACACACACACACACACACACACACACACACACACACACACACACATGCGCATACATGAGCAAGCAAACACACACACACACACACACACACACACACACACACACACACACACACACACACAGAGAAAAAAAAAGATGATGGAACCTAGTTGCTTAAGATGTTAGTGCAAAGCTGTTGCTGCCCAGAATGTTTTTTTTCCAGGTCATTAGACAATAGGCACCTATTAGGTTTCAGCCTCTTGTTTATTAACATCATTCTTTATGGTAATTAAATGTCATTTATCAGCTAGGAATTGTATATGTCATTTACAGCTAACGGAATGATATTGATGTTTTGACAAACCATCTAAGCAAGCTTGACCTTACTGTGTGCACACAATCATCTAATGCACAAGCTCTGCACTTCATCAAGAAAAGGAGATACACATATTTGAAAGTGACTGATCTGTTCAGAGTGATTGAAATGGTTACCGATGGCAAATGTACATTATGACAGAACAGCAAGCCATAGCACCATGTAGTTTAAAAGGTAACACACTTTGTATGGTACATCAGTTTCTGTTGTAAATTATTAGATACATTTTATGTAATTAAGAGCAGAGTATCTTCATACTAGTGTGCTTGTGGTGTGTGTGTGTGTGTGTGTGTGTGTGTGTGTGTGTGTGTGTGTGTGTGTGTGTGTTGCAATATTGATATGTATTGTGTTTGTGTTTGTGTTCAATACTGAGTACCTTATGATCACAACAATGTGTAACATTTGTGGTTCAAAACGTATGTAGAAATTAAGTATATGAAATAATCTTCATTATGATTATGAGATGAGCATAAAGTTTGATGCCAGAAAAGTTTGACATTATATATACTGTATATATGTCATTTGTATATAATATGTGTGTAACATGAAAGGGTTTTCCATGAAATGAAATGTCAAAGTGGTTCTTATACCCTTACTACCCCTTTCTCCCTCTCCCCCCCCCACCTCCTTCAGCCCCTCCCCCCTCCTTCTTCAGCCCTCCCCCCTCCTCCTTCAGCCCCCCTACACTCCTCCCCAGTTTTTTGGGAGTGTCAGTTTCAGATCACGTACAAATTTGCATAAATTATGTTCTGAAATAAGAGATCATGCACAAGAAAAAAGCAAGAGGGAATGAGCGCGTAAACAAAATTAATCAAAGGGTGTGAACACATACAGATTTTACAAGGAGTTTCATAACAGATGATGAGTTCAGTCAAAGACCTGAAATAGAAGATTGTGAGACCAAATGCACAAAGTTCTGTGAAGAGTGCTTTCCCTTTACATATCTTTGTTCACCAGTTTGCCAATCAGCAGAGGCCTTACATCAGGCCCTAGTTTGTTAGAAGCGAAATAGACTGTGTTTCGAAATCTGCATGGGAGGTAATCTGTGTTAGAACCTCACTAAAGGGCACATCCAAAGCAGTTTACCCCTATCTTTAGCTTAACAGTTTAATCAGAGAGAAAATGTCAAACCATTGGTGTGAAACAGTGCATTTGGAACGCAGTCAATATCTCAGTCGTTAGCCTGGCATGTGCTTCAATTAAATAGTTGACTCTCTAGATCTATTTGCCAGGCTTATAAATTGAGGAAAGGTAACTATTTGAAAGAAATGCATTTTCATCCCCAGATTTTTTTTTCCAGAACAGGACTGTTTTGCCCCATTGATCAGTTTAACAGTTCATTCAGAAAGAGAAAATGCCAGAACATGGATGTGAAATGATGCGTCTGGTATGCAGACACTTTGCTAGGAACAGTTTGACTCACATGTTATTATCATTGGTGATCGAGATAGATCTGCATGCCATGGGTTTGATGTGACATGTATTTACCAAATCATGCATGTATAGATTGTGTAATGATCCTGATCTATAAAGTGAGGAAAGGTAATACTACTTGAAGTGGAAAGACAGCCGTTTTCCTCCCCTGACGTTTTTCTTGGAGCAGGTCTGTTCTGTAGAGTTTGCTTTCTTTAGTAATTAGCTGCCAGCATGACAGGGGTGAAGCACAAGGAAACAAATGCAAGACAGCCTAAATACAGCAAACAGCAAAAGAACCGACACGAGGCAGGAGACTTTGTTTTTTCCAGACACCACAACCAGAAATGTTATCTTAAGAGACTGACAAAATATCACTGCTGGCTTGATGGCAACAGCATGGAAGGACAACAATAGTTTTAAAAGCATGGTTGACTGAGTTTCAGTAGCGGTTGCTTAACTCGTCCAACTTAATGTTATGCAAAAGTTACACCTAGCAGAAAGCTTGCACATTTTTTGAGCCATAAGGATTGGAAAACTTTCAGTGATCATAGTTGTTCGCCATCAGAAGTTCAAGGGAAAGTGATCATCTTTGTTTATTAAATAAACACTGATTGTCAGCAGATTCAGCATGCTGATTGCAGTGAAGTGGTTCCACATTGCAGACCATGATTGTTGCAGCTCATTTTATGTTTCCAAAAGAAAAAAAAACCCTTGAATTTAACACATAGCAGTGACACATATTGACAAGTGATACACATTGACAAACACATACAATCATAGTAAACAAATGATATGTGAACTCAACAAAATGTGGCAGAATGGTTTGTATGTGAGACCTCCCTGAATTTACTGCTAGGGGTATGAAAGCCCTGTAAAGTTTAGCGTGGAGTATGAAAACCCTTGCAATTTTGATGACATAAAACCCTGGGGTGTACACACACCCCAGTTAATTTTTTTAATGATAATCATACTCTAACAATGATTACCCTCTTTGAAAAAAATTGGATGTACAAGACTTGTCAGTCATAAGTAAATGTTTGGCTTCCCATAAGGTAGATGTCACTCTGATGGCGTCTAGTGGTGCCTGTTCTGATTGTGCACACACAGAACATCTCTTGCTACATCCGCTGTTGACAACAATCAATGGTTAGTGTGCAAGTGCACATGAGTATACACCTCTGTGAGCTTGCCCATACCAGTGACTTTAACACAAACTCACCACAACATGGCAGTAGACAGGAAATCAAAACTAATGACTCTCTCTGTCTCTGTCTCTGTCTCTTCTCTCTCTCTCTCTCTCTCTCTCCTCTCTCTCTCTTCCTCTCTCTCTCTCTCTCTCTCTCCTCTCTCTCTCTCAATCAACATTTTTCATCAGATCTGAGATTTATAGTGGAAAGATTTTTAACAAAATTTGGGTGTGTTTTTAGAAGATGTATTTTAAAAAGAGTTGTGTGAATGAATGACTGGTGAGTTGACTTGACACAGTGACAGCCCTGATATGGCCCTTTGCAGTCGGCTGGGCTATAAGCAACATTACCTTACCTAACCTCTCTCTCTCTCTCTCTCTCTCTCTCTCTCTCTCTCTCTCTCTGTTTTTTCTTTCTCTAACTCATTATTTGTGTCTGACAAAAACTTTGTATACCAGTCAAAAGAGAATGAAGAGAAAACAGAGTTCTTCTATTGGAAGCTTATCAGTCATTTGTAAACCCAATGTGCTTTTCCAGTGGCACTGTATATACTTTAATATGAATTTGTCTGTCCAAAAGATGTGGAAATAAAGCGTTACGGAGAATTGGGGAAAATTTTTTATTTTGGGACAGCAGAATGTGAGAGAGAGATGGTGAAAAAATAAATTCGACTTGAAGAAAGAATGAGATTTTGTCACAGAGCAAGTGATTAAATGACCCATTATGTATTAGAGGGACAAAAAGAGCGATGAAGGGAAAACCCTATCTGGAAAAGGAAAAGGGGAGAGAAGTATTTCAAGAGAGAGTGAGAGAGAGTTGCTTTTCTTGAGCATAAAGTTGGCAGGATTTGTTTCTGTATGACAGTCGTTTTTACAACGTTTACTTAATGTCCATCTACTATGTTTATGCATATCTTGAGAGTAGGGTTATGATGATATTCTCTTGGTATCAATGAAAAGTTTTTTCATCTCATTTGTGCGATTGTTGGTGTGGGGTGTGTGTGTGTGTGTTGTGTGTGTGTGTGTGTGTGTGTGTGTGTTGTGTGTGTTGGGGGAGGGGCATAAATAAATAAAACAAAAAGACACAGATGAAAGAAGCTACACATAAAGATGACTACATGTCCCAATGTCACTGTAAAAAAAAGAAATCTGTATTTTTTTTAAAACCCACCATTTCTTAACAGTTAATATAAAAAATATATTGAGGTATGTAAGAAAATCTTTCAGTAAAGATACAAACTTTTACTAAATCTTTGCATGAAATATAACTAGCCATCAAAGTGTTTGGTTCAGGTCTAAGAGAGAGTGACTTATGTGTTCAGAAAATTGTGAAACGTACACGTTAGAAGAACATAATTATGCAACAGTTTTTTTTTTTTTTTAAAATTTGTATTATTGTAACATTCGTAACAGACCAATTTTTAAAAGTTGAAAAATGTTAGCAAATTATTCTACAACAAGGGCTTTGATACAGTTCATTGACAGTGAAAACCAAGAAACATGAAAAGGAGGGAGACAGAGAAAGAAAAAAAATATGAAAAGACTGAGATTGACCAGAGAGAGAGAGAAAGAGAGCGAGACAAGAGAGAAGAGAGAGAGAGAGCAAGACAGAAGAGGAGAGAGAGGAGAGGGGGAGAGAGAGGAGAGAGAGAGAGAGAGAGAGAGAGGGGAGAGAAGAGAAAAAGGTGAACTGAGCTTAAAAAAAACGCATGATTTGTGGTCACAGAGCTGCACCCGACAACGAGGCAGGGAAGACGAGTCCATGAGTGAAGCTAAACACCCGTTCGCATGATCAAACCCAAGAAACCGACCCTGACCTCCCACCGGTCACTGCCAATTTAAAACCAGGTAGAAAGGGTAAAGCCGCCGCGCCGGTGAGGCACAGGAGCAGAGACAGTAAAACACAACTGTCTGGCAACGTCCATATGTATGCTTTTTATATTCATGACAGCATTGTGCATGAATAGGTACTCGCATGTTCGCAACCACTCAAACGAGCCTACTCAATGAGCTGTTCACATGACAGGCGATGAAGAGAAGAAAAACACCAAGTTTTCGTCTTTTTGATGAATCAAAAGTTTATGGTCGTTTATCAGCTGATTTATCTAGCTGTCTATCTGTCTATCTATCTATCTAATTATCTATTGATCTGTCTATCTGTCTATCTATCTGTCTAATTATCTATTGATCTATCTATCTAATTATCTATTGATCTATCTATCTATCTGGTTGTCTGTCTATGTAACTGTCTTTCTATCTATCAGTCTATCTAGAGAGATATGTGTGAAAGGGTTTTTTTTTTTGTTTTTTTTTTCTTCTTGACTGGTGAGTTGATTTAACGTGGTGACAGCCCTGATGTGGCCCTTTGCGGTCGGCTGGGCTATAAGCAACATTATCTTATCTTATCTAGAGAGATTTCACTTACTGTGTTTAATTCACAGGCCTGATGAGAAAAAAAAACAACTAAAGCTGCCTTCTACAGGTCAAAAGATATGTACAATCACCCTCCTACACACACGCATTTCACACACACACAACATGCATGCTCACATGCACACAAGCATGTACGTACTCACAACCCCACGCACCCACCCTCACCTCACCATCCTCCTCTATCCCCACATCCTCTCAATAATTCTGCATCTTGTGAAATGAAAAAAACGGCACATGATTTCTTTTTAGAGAACATAATATAACTGAGTACAGATCAAACAGATGAAAGAGTCAGCAGCAAGGGATGAAAGAAAGAACTTACTTGGTCATTTTGGGTACAGTTGTTAAGGAAAGATTTCACTGTATTGGTTTTACAGTAACCCTGCTATAATCAATTTTTTTAAAAGACTATTTTTGTTTTTTGCAGGAGAAAGGGGCGGACAGAGCTTCTCTTGCAGAGTCACAAGGTACAATAAGGCTTTCCTCTTTTTTTTTTTCCATTTTAAATGTGTGTGTGTGTGTGTGTGTGTGTGTGTGTGGTGTGTGTGGTGTGTGTGTGCTTCTTGATAATTTCTGGTAACTTATACTGTTCAAGCTTCATGTTTTATGACACAGTGTTAGCACTGGCATAAAATTGTTTCAAAAACATTATTATTATTGTTTATTTATATACAGAGAGTTATGTTTCATCATGTTATTTTATATTTGAAGAGAAGAAAAAAAAGGAAAACTGCCAAAGTAAATTGTAAGGGAATAGTTTTGTTGGGCAATGTCAAGTGTTAGTGACGAGCTGTAGGTGAAGGGAAATAATTGCTGAAAAGAAAATAGGAACTATCATGAGTTTATTCCCCTTTTAAGGATCTTGCACACACGTGCGCGCTCTCTCTCTCTCTGTCTGACTGTCAGTCTGTCTTCCTGCCTGTCTCTCTGTCTGTCTGTCTGTCTGCCTGTCTGTCTGTCCATTTGTATGTGTGTGTGTGTGTGCGCGTGTGTATGTGTGTGTGTGTGTGTGTGCGTGCGTGTGTGAGACTTGCATGTGCACATACACACACATGCGCGTGTTCGAGTGCACACATACATGAGCGTGCATGTACACACACACACACACACACACACACACACACACACACACACACACACACACACACACACACACACATGCTAATCAAGAACTGAATATAAGATTTATTTTACTTATTCATTTTCTTGTTTTAACTACTTCAATTTTGAGAATCGAATTGACTGTCTCAGCATACCTTTTGATATACACAGCCATATCCAGGAGAGCTGTTCACTTGGCAGTATTTCAACAGTCTTCTTCTGTATTTCTTGGTTCCTTGGTTAGAAATGTGAGGTTTTGCCACTGGTGTTATTCTTGCATATGTGGCCTTTCCGAATCCCTCCATTAAACTAGCCACATATCGTCTTTGGGGCATGTCTAGACACACACAAAAAAAACCCAGAATGCATGTTTATGTAGATTCGTTTTGTTTTTTTTCCTTCTGCAGGGCAATGGAGTTAGGGGGGAAGGGGAAAGGAAGTCTTTTTTTGTGTCCTCCTTCATACTTTCTTTTCTTTGGTCGAACGTATTAGCTTAAATGTGCCTGCAAGTTTGTGTGCTGGTTTATTGAACCTTTTGAAAGTTACTGTTCATGTCTCCTTTTTTTTTTCTTCTTGATCATCTTCTGTTTTGTTTTGTTGATTTGTTTCTGTTTCCTCATTTATTGATTAATCTATTTGTCTTGTTCTAATCATACCCAGTTCTTTACCTGTTTGTTCTGTAGTTCTCAAAACTGTTTCTTTCATATTCTATCAAAGGTGAGTTTGTAGCTGATGAGATCTTTCACAGCAGTTTATGCATGGTAGTAAGTTTTATTCTCTTCCCTCGATGCATTTCATTTGACCTGCAGGTAGTCGAGAAGATGGTCTGGGCAGTGATGGCGAGGAAGATGAAGAAATAGATGATCTGGACCTCTACTTGGGACTAAACAAAGATGAGGTGGAGTGTCCTTTCTTTTATCCTTTTATATATTTTTGCAGTTTGTTTATTGTTTTTTTGTGTGATTTCTTTAACTTGTTTTAGGTTCTGAGTGTTCAGGAGGTTGTTATTATCAGCTGAAAGTGTGTGTGTGTGTGTTGTTTTATTCCATATTTTTTGTGTGTGTGTTTTTTTTAATTCATCATCTTCACTAAGTAGATTATGTTTTCACACATATCTGTTGGTTTGTCTGTGTGGTAGCAAGAGCAAAAAAGAAAACTGCTTTAGTGATTTTAATGACATATGGCAGAAAGCAGGAATGTGGTCCAAAGATAGACCCACTGAATTTGGTCCTGATCTGAGGTGTGGATCATTCATTATCTTCACTGAGTAGATTATGTTTTCTCACATATCTGCCTGATCTGAGGTGTGGATCATTCATTATCTTCACTGAGTAGATTATGTTTTCTCACATATACTGCCTGATCTGAGGTGTGGATCATTCATTATCTTCACTGAGTAGATTATGTTTTCTCACATATCTGCCTGATCTGAGGTGTGGATCATTCATTATCTTCACTGAGTAGATTATGTTTTCTCACATATCTGCCTGATCTGAGGTGTGGATCATTCATTATCTTCACTGAGTAGATTATGTTTTCTCACATATACTGCCTGATCTGAGGTGTGGATCATTCATTATCTTCACTGAGTAGATTATGTTTTCTCACATATCTGCCTGATCTGAGGTGTGGATCATTCATTATCTTCACTGAGTAGATTATGTTTTCTCACATATCTGCCAGATCTGAGGTGTGGATCATTCATTATCTTCACTGAGTAGATTATGTTTTCTCACATATCTGCCTGATCTGAGGTGTGGATCATTCATTATCTTCACTGAGTAGATTATGTTTTCTGACATATCTGCCTGTTCCGAGGTGTGGATCATTCATTATCTTCACTGAGTAGATTATGTTTTCTCACATATACTGCCAGGTCTGAGGTGTGGATCATTCATTATCTTCACTGAGTAGATTATGTTTTCTCACATATACTGCCTGATCTGAGGTGTGGATCATTCATTATCTTCACTGAGTAGATTTTGTTTTCTCACATATCTGCCTGATCTGAGGTGTGGATCATTCATTATCTTCACTGAGTAGATTATGTTTTCTCACATATCTGCCTGATCTGAGTGTGGATCATTCATTATCTTCACTGAGTAGATTATGTTTTCTCACATATCTGCCTGATCTGAGGTGTGGATCATTCATTATCTTCACTGAGTAGATTATGTTTCTCTCACATATCTGCCAGATCTGAGGTGTGGATCATTCATTATCTTCACTGAGTAGATTATGTTTTCTCACATATCTGCCTGATCTGAGGTGTGGATCATTCATTATCTTCACTGAGTAGATTATGTTTTCTCACATATCTGCCTGTTCTGAGGTGTGGATCATTCATTATCTTCACTGAGTAGATTATGTTTTCTCACATATCTGCCAGGTCTGAGGTGTGGATCATTCATTATCTTCACTGAGTAGATTATGTTTTCTCACATATACTGGCTGCTTTGGGGGTGCTGTTGGATTCTTTTTTGAACTCTTGGTGGGAGAACACCACAGAATTATGAACTGTGGTGTGTCTCTATTTGACACCAGGAGCGCAGACACAATCAGCCGTGTCTCCCTGATGAGTCCGATCCAGCGGACGAAAGGCCTAGGAGCAGGCAATACAAATAGATCTGCCTTAGGAAGGGATCACGATGGTTCTCTCAGGCAGCTAGTGAAGGGTTTTTTCATATTTATAATATATTTCCCCCATTTTCTTCATCTTCAATTTTTTTTTTTTTTTTTTTTTTTTTTTTCTCTCTCTAAAAGTTCAAATCTTTGCAAGGTCATTATTATAATGACGGAAGAATTGTTAGCCTGCACTTGTTTTCCCCCACTACTTAATTGTTCAGCATCATACTGCCTGATCTGAGGTGTGGATCATTCATTATCTTCACTGAGTAGATTTTGTTTTCTCACATATCTGCCTGATCTGAGGTGTGGATCATTCATTATCTTCACTGAGTAGATTATGTTTTCTCACATATCTGCCTGATCTGAGGTGTGGATCATTCATTATCTTCACTGAGTAGATTATGTTTTTCTCACATATCTGCCTGATCTGAGGTGTGGATCATTCATTATCTTCACTGAGTAGATTATGTTTTCTCACATATCTGCCTGATCTGAGGTGTGGATCATTCATTATCTTCACTGAGTAGATTATGTTTTCTCACATATCTGCCTGATCTGAGTGTGGATCATTCATTATCTTCACTGAGTAGATTATGTTTTCTCACATATCTGCCTGATCTGAGGTGTGGATCACGATCAAACGACAAATCCAAGATCTGTTTGACCTTGTTGGAAGTCTGCACTTTCCTGATTTTCCTTCTTTTTTTTCAGTACATTTATGTACACCTGAGGACACTTAACCAAAAAAAGGGATGAGCGTAACATGAACAGAGTGATGGATCCCAAGACTGATGTTTGGCTAACCTGAAATTTGTTCACCCAGAATTCGGCTAACCCCTGGAGAAAATTGCAGGCCCTTCAATTGTTGATAAAGTGTACTTGGTTTTATGAATTTGTTTAATTCACTTATTCATTTTTTTTGTTTATTTGATCATCTGTTAGTGTTTATATTTTTAGGCTCTGATTTTTCAGGAGTTGATCATTCTGAGTTGGAAGTATGTCCTTTTTTTTTAATGTGTAGTTTTCTTTCTGCTGGTTTATTGTTTATGTAGTGATGTATTATAGTTAGTGTTGTGTTCATTCCTGAATTTGTCATTTTTAGTTTGAAGTGTTCAATGTTTTTTTCTTTTTTGATTTAGTACATTTTCAGTTTTGTTTCTTTGTTTGTTTCTTGACGTTCCTTCTTCATTTTTTCATTCGCTTTTAAATTGATTACTCAAGAGATATTGTATTGAGTTGTAAGTGTGTTGCAGTTCTTGTTGTCTTTATTACTTCTTTTGTTTGTTTCGGTGTGATTGTTCAAGAATTTACTTCTTTTGTTTGTTTCGGTGTGACTGTTCAAGAATTTACTTCTTTTGTTTGTTTCGGTGTGATTGTTCAAGAATTTACTTCTTTTGTTTGTTTCGGTGTGATTGTTCAAGAATTTACTTCTTTTGTTTGTTTCGGTGTGATTGTTCAAGAATTTACTTCTTTTGTTTGTTTCGGTGTGATTGTTCAAGAATTTACTTCTTTTGTTTGTTTCGGTGTGATTGTTCAAGAATTTACTTCTTTTGTTTGTTTCGGTGTGATTGTTCAAGAATTTACTTCTTTTGTTTGTTTCAGTGTGATTGTTCAAGAATTTACTTCTTTTGTTTGTTTCGGTGTGATTGTTCAAGAATTTACTTCTTTTGTTTGTTTCGGTGTGATTGTTCAAGAATTTACTTCTTTTGTTTGTTTCGGTGTGATTGTTCAAGAATTTGCTTCTTTTGTTTTGTTTCGGTGTGATTGTTCAAGAATTTGCTTCTTTTGTTTGTTTCGGTGTGATTGTTCAAGAATTTACTTCTTTTGTTTGTTTCGGTGTGATTGTTCAAGAATTTACTTCTTTTGTTTGTTTCGGTGTGATTGTTCAAGAATTTACTTCTTTTGTTTGTTTCGGTGTGATTGTTCAAGAATTTACTTCTTTTGTTTGTTTCGGTGTGATTGTTCAAGAATTTGCTTCTTTTGTTTGTTTCGGTGTGATTGTTCAAGAATTTGCTTCTTTTGTTTGTTTCGGTGTGATTGTTCAAGAATTTACTTCTTTTGTTTGTTTCGGTGTGATTGTTCAAGAATTTACTTCTTTTGTTTGTTTCGGTGTGATTGTTCAAGAATTTACTTCTTTTGTTTGTTTCGGTGTGATTGTTCAAGAATTTACTTCTTTTGTTTGTTTCGGTGTGATTGTTCAAGAATTTGTCACTCTTGGAAGTAAGTGCTCAGGAGAAATGTTTTGGTGTTGTGAAAGTGTGTGTGTGTGAGTATGTGCGTGTGTGTATGTGTGTGTTTTTGTGTGTGTGTGTGTGTGTGTGTGTGTGT
Source organism: Conus ventricosus (assembly GCA_018398815.1). NCBI lineage: Eukaryota > Metazoa > Mollusca > Gastropoda > Neogastropoda > Conidae > Conus > Conus ventricosus. The sequence continues at coordinate 41,560,804 of CM031605.1, forward strand.
GTGTGTGTGTGTGTGTGTGTGTTGTCAGTACAACACTATGTTAATCTGACAGTAGATGGTTTCAGTCAGTCAGTCAGTGTGTGTGTGTGTGTGTGTGTGTGTGTGTGTGTGTGTGTGTGTGTGTGTGTACGCGCGCGTCTTGCGTTTGTGTGCATGCATGCGTGTCTGCGTGCGTGCATAAGTGTGCGTGCACGTGCGTGTGTACGTGTGTGTGTGCACGCGCATGCATATGCAAGTGTGCTAATGTGTGTGTGTGCGTGTGTGTGTGTGCGTATGTGTGTGTGTGTGTGTGTGTGTGTGTGTGTGTGTGAGAGAGAGAGAATATTGTATGTGCATATGTGCACATATGTGGGCATATCTGTGTGTTTCATTTGCTTCAATGAGTACAACATCTGTATTCACATTAGACTGTGGACCCTCAGCAAAACATAGTGAAACAACACAAGTAACGTAGCAGATGAGTCAGCACAGGACTGGAAAACAGACAAGAAAATAAAACCTGATAGTCGAGCCAATGTGTGGACAACAACTCTCATTTCCTTTGTCAGTTTCTGTGAAGCACTGTGGTTATTGCTTACATTACATGAAAGGAATTTGTCAGTGATTGGCTCTCTCTCTCTTTCCTAGTTTCTGTCTCTGACTAGCTGTTCACTATCTGTCTGTCTACATATCGCAATGTCCTTGTTTGTCTCAGACTGTGTCTGTCTGTATCTGTCTATATCTCTGTGTCTCTGTTTCCACCTTTTTAACTGCTTTTTTATGTCAGGTTTTGTTTGGTCATCTTTTCAGATTTGTGTTCAGTCTTTTTATACCAGCATCCCCCCCCCCCCCCTCCCCCTCCTAAAATCTGTATATTGTGGTGTCTGTATGTTTTTTTATAATGTTGTGTGTTAAATATAGCAAATTGTATTACCTGTGTAATATTCAAACATTTTTGTTCTTCCATCACTGTCTTTATTACTATAAGCACACTGATTTTTGTTGTTGTTTTTTCTGGTCACATGTATATGTATATTCTTCACATAATGTATACATATCGTCTCCTTATCTGTGATATGCCTGGTGTTTACTCACTTTCTGTGCATGATGTTGATCCAACAGAATGATGTTGAGGGCGTTCATTGGGTGGTATGTAGTACAAGAATTTTGCAAGCTTGTCTGCCTGTGTGGCTTGAGCCGAGTGAGCACAATGTAACAGTTTTGTTGTAGGCAGTGTGTAAGTAAGAAGGGTTACATTATACACAGAGCAGGATTTGAAACTAAGGATATATTAGTCGATTCTATCTTTATGCGAGTGTGTGTGTGTGTGTGTGTGTGTGTGTGTGTGTGTGTGTGTGTGTGTGTGTGTGTGTGTGTGTGTGAACATGCATTTGTGCTTACATGTGCGTGTCTTGGAGACAAGCATAAAACACTTTCGTAGATTTCACAGAGTTTACAGTCTGTGTCTTCTAGTGATAAAACATTCTGTCTCCTAATGTTTTGCTGAAGGAAAAGCCTCCCTCACATATCAGTGGCATACATAGAGATACACGTGACTGTCAAGTTTAGTCAGTCTGGTTTGGAGAGGTAGGAGGAGGAGGGGGGGGGGGGGGATAATCAGGTCAGAATTTAACTCGGCATGCACTGCTAAATAAAAAAGGTTGCCTTAGCCACTCAAAATGTATGCTTCTTTCACAACAGCTGGTTTCCTAGCCAATAGAACCATTGTACCAGAGGTAAAACAATCAGTGGAATATTATTTTGAATGTTTTTAATATTAAGTCTTGGATCGTCTGAAAAGTGATTTGCTTTTCTGAAGTTTGAGACTGGCTGCCCTCATGATGAGGTGATTACACCTGTGGTACATGCTGTACTCTGGCACTCAGTGACCCGCCAGTTCCTTAGGAAGGTGCTGGCAGAAGGTATTGAAGGATGTGGTGTTGGAAAACATGCACAAATGTACTGGAGTTGTCCAGTTCTGTGGCTCATAGTACCACTGCTCTTGTGGTGACCTGAGCTCCCATTTCCTGTGGATGTGCAAGCCTGTGGTCAGTGTGAGTCAAAATAAATTCATGCAGCTAAGTTTCTGGATGGACACAGGGTAGTGGTCTCCCTATGGGGATATTCACTTTTGCCAGCCTCTAGAGAAAGCTAATTATTGTCATGAGTGGAATGTTGATTTAATAAAACTCTTCTTCATTTTTTTCCCACAGTTTTAATCCGTTCTCAAATGAACTACAGTTGTACAAATTTCTCTCTTGGTCCTATATGCACTAAGGACTTTAACTCAGTCTGGAGGTGTTTGACATACCCTTTGTGTACAGCCTGTACACAGATTCAGGGGAAACCACTCCTCTCCAATTATAAACTAAAGCTCACCTTTTTCTATGACCATGTTCTCAAAACCTAAAAAAAAACAGCACATGATGGTATTTTTCACCCAAAATTCCAAATTTGATGAACATCCCAGTTCTAGTCCTTACCATGAAGAATGCGTCTTCTCCCCCATTTGCAAAACGCTGATTTTTAGCACTGAGTCGTTTGTAATTTTTCAAAATTTGCAGACAGCTCTTCAAAGATCTTGTGAATACTGGAGATGCTTTGATCTCGCTTCTTTCCATCAGGTCTCCACCAGCTCTCAAGCACACAAGACCTTTCATGTCAAACTGTTTATTCTAAACTGACATCCTTTTCAAAGAATAATTACTAATGGAGCTGTTTCTACGGCTTATTGCTCAACTGTTTCTGCTTAAGAGTTTTCAAAGCCCCAGACAGCACTATGTGTGGTGCTGAATTCCCAGGCATGGCCTTGACACTGAATATGATCTATTAATCTGGTCATAAAGACTTTCTTATCCTCTCTGACTGCCTTTCTATGTTGGAGGCCATTGCTGGCTGTAGCATCAACCACACAGATTTTTCTGTTTCTTTTTCTTTTTCTTTTCAGCTTTACATCTCTCTGAAATTTGATTGTTGCTGTTCTGTTCTTACTTTGGGTTCACAGTCATATGTTATTGGTTTGTCATCTTGCCAAGAATGTGACAGATCTTCTGTCCCATACACAGATCTGAAACCCAAAGTTCATAGTTTCCAGATGTATCCAAAGCTTTAGAAGTTCTATCATCTTCCACTTGCAAAGAAGAAGCAGATTTATGCTGAGTACTCATGATTATATCTTTTACACACATATCTTGCTAAAAGTGAGTAGACTTTATGATGCATACCATGTGGTGAGCCATTCTGTACCTGTAGAGTGTTTGGAGCTGCATGACATTGGATGTTGTGCACTTTATTGAAGATTTCATGAAGATCATACTCAGAGATAATCCAGCAGAAGCAAAGTTTTATTTGAAGCCGTTTTAGCATGTTTGGAATGAACATTCTTTTTAACAAACTCATGTGGAATCACTTTTCTTATGACAACAGCCCTAATGTGGTCCATATGTGGTCAGTAGGGCAATAAACAATGTGAAATGAAATGAAAACAAGTGGTGTCCTGCATTTGTTGGATCAGAGTAGGTGACCTAGAACATCTGAACGCCATGAAAATGTCTCTTCTGTTGGGTTGTGTCATGATAACCTGACATTGATTCCTTCAGCTGGACTGCCAATTCTGGGGTTTGGAGAGGCTGTACAGGGTGTGGTCATGATGACCTGATATTGATTCCTTCAGCTGGACTGCCAATTTTGGGGTTTGGAGAGGCTGTACAGGGTGTGGTCATGATAACCTGATATTGATTCCTTCAGCTGGACTGCCAATTTTGGGGTTTGGAGAGGCTGTACAGGGTGTGGTCATGATAACCTGATATTGATTCCTCCAGTTGGACTGCCAATTTTGGGGTTTGGAGAGGCTGTACAGGGTGTGGTCATGATAACCTGATATTGATTCCTCCAGTTGGACTGCCAATTTGGGGGTTTGGAGAGGCTGTTCAAGGTGTCATGATAACCTGATATTGATTCCTTCAGCTGGACTGCCAATTTGGGGGTTTGGAGAGGCTGTACAGGGTGTGGTTGTGGTCATGATAGCCTGATATTGATTCCTTCAGCTGGACTGCCAATTCTGGGGTTTGGAGAGGCTGTACAGGGTGTGGTCATGATAGCCTGATATTGATTCCTTCAGTTGGACTGCCAATTCTGGGGTTTGGAGAGGCTGTACAGGGTGTGGTCATGATAACCTGATATTGATTCCTTCAGCTGGACTGCCAATTCTGGGGTTTGGAGAGGCTGTACAGGGTGTGGTCATGATGACCTGATATTGATTCCTTCAGTTGGACTGCCAATTCTGGGGTTTGGAGAGGCTGTACAGGGTGTGGTCATGATGACCTGATATTGATTCCTTCAGTTGGACAATTTTGGGGTTTGGAGAGGCTGTACAGGGTGTGGTCATGATGACCTGATATTGATTCCTTCAGCTGGACTGCCAATTCTGGGGTTTGGAGAGGCTGTACAGGGTGTGGTCATGATAACCTGATATTGATTCCTTCAGCTGGACTGCCAATTCTGGGGTTTGGAGAGGCTGTACAAGGTGTCATGATAACCTGATATTGATTCCTTCAGCTGGACTGCCAATTCTGGGGTTTGGAGAGGCTGTACAAGGTGTCATGATAACCTGACATTGATTCCTCCAGTTGGACTGCCAAGGCTGAGGCTGTGAGAGGTTGTGCAGATTGTGGATGCAGCCATGATGATCTGACAGTGATTTCACCTTTTGGACTGCTGAGGGTGAGCGTGCTGAGCGTGAGTGAGGTTGTACAGGGCGTGGCTGGAAAGAGGGGATATTGAATTTCATGGTGTGGGAGAAGAAGACAAGACAAACTGCGAAAAAAAATACCTGTGATTGGAACCTGTGGTGTACTATACTGCCAAGACTGAGGCTGGGAGAGGTTGTGCAGGTTATGGCTATACAGAAGGGATATTGAAATTTGTGGTATGGGAGGTATGCCATTGAGAGAGAAGACAAAACAACATGAAAAAAAAAAGACCTTTGATTGGAACCAGTAGAACCGTATTGTTCCATTGTTGTATGTGATGTTAAGTCGTAGGTATGCCGTGACAGAGGCTTGGGCAGCTATAGATCTCCACAGTCTTCTGTCCATGTTCAGGCACAATAGGATGTAGGTGATTGGACCGGTTCAGTGCATGATTTTTTTTTTCCTGTTCACATCAAATTTACAATGTAAGTATGAATGTGTCTCATCAACATTGTGCTCACTCCGTTCTGGAAGACACGCACATTCACCGCCTTACTTCTCTGCTTTTTGATTGGCTGAAGGCTGCAGACGTTTGACACCTGTCTAAAACACACTGATCGACCTGAAAAAAAAAATCCTCCGCAGCACTTCTTGTCAGAAAAGTTCATTTATTTAGGGGTGTTTCAATCTTTTGTAGGAGGAGCATGTGTTAACATCTCCATGAGATATGGACTAATGAAATGCATGATTGGACTGTAGCCAGCAGCATGCAAGTGTGTGTGCAGTTCACTGGCAAACAGCCAAGCACATGCATGTCCACACATGCATGGTTTGTGCTTCAAATGAAAACAGCTGCACATAATAATTCTTAGGTTGATATGTTAGCAAATTAATGTATATTTATGTATAAATCCACTTGCTTTTTTCTTTCATTTATTTGTGGTACTCGAGCAGTGATGGATCAGTGTATCATCCAGTCTCATGAAACAAGTGACAGTGGTATACGATGTTAAAAAAACATTCATCTTTATTTTGAGTAACATATATAACACTGTATTGCAGTCAAACATCTGCTCAGCAGGAGTTTCAGTTATGAAGTAACATCAACAAACAGCAGTATGTAATGATAAACTGTCGCATGTATTGCAGAAATGAAACAACATACCAGTCTAACATGTAAAATGCTTTAATGTGTACATGAGCACAAAATGTTCATATTTGCCCCAATCTCCACACCCACCCCATTCCACCTTCTGCTCCTTCCTCACTCCTGCAGCACACACTGTTGTCTACCCATCTTTCCACCATGTAGTCGGTTACCTTTGAAGGTCTGCTGTCTGGTCTGTTCCACATTTTCCTCCACCTGACCCCCATATTCTCTCACTTGTGTACTCCATTCCCAGTCTACTTGTCACACACACACAATTTCCAATAGTTTAATCACTGTCATTCACCAGATCAACAAAACATTATTGCAAACGAACTAACTTTAAACCCAAAAGAAGTCCGTATTGTCAAAGTATCAAAAAAAAACATCACACATCAAGAATGAAAACTGAAGAGCCAACCTGATGAACAGCAAAATGTGAATGGAAGTTGAATCACCCCCTCCCCTCCTCCTCCAGCCCTTCTCCCTCCAGTCCCCTCTTTGATGTCAAGACTTGCAGTGCCACTGACAGCGCTCTCAACCAAGCCCCGCTCCCTGGTTGTACCAACCACTCACTCACCCATCCACTGACTCACAATGTAAAACTGTATGGTATTGAAATGTACATTACCCTGTTGCCTTTTGAAATCTTGACACAGTCTCTTAGCTGTCTCCATGGCAGTCAACTGAATAGCAAATGCATGAAATTATAATGAAAATCTCCTCTTCTTTGTAATGATAATGATGATATAATGATAAAAACAGGTACATGGCATGGCTTTGTATTATTGATTCAGTTTTGATACAAGAAGTTGGCTTAAATCATTGCTACATGTCAGTGGGTTTTTGTGGGGTGTGAGTTAGAAAGATGAATAAGCTTGCTAAGGCTTCTTTCTCTCTCCTGTCTATCTGTCTTTCTCTCCCAAAGTCTGACCAGCGTTTTGGGCTAATGCATAGGTAAGACATCGGCTAAGACATAGCCACAAAACTCTCTTCTTAATCATCAATTCATTTGTCCATCAGCTTTAAATCATGGGCAGTGTGGTCTGAAAACTTAGCGGATGTGGTGTAGTATATGTGGACTAGTTCGCATACAGTGACACTTCCTTGATGAAACTGAAACTATCTTTCGCTGCAGCTGTCTGTCTGTCTAATTCATGCTCTGTCTGTCTGTCTGTTTGGCTGTCTGTCTTTCCACCTGTCTCTCTCATTTAAAAAAAAAAATGCTGTCTGTTGGACAGTCTGTCTGTTGGTCAGTCTCTCTGTCTCTTGTTTGTCTGTTTGCTGTCTGTCTGTCTGTCTGTCTCTGTTTCACACCCCTCCTTGTTCCCCCACTCACATACATGACAGATATACATAACAGATATACATAACAGATATACATGACAGATATACATAACAGATATACATGACAGATATACATAACAGATATACATAACAGATATACATAACAGATATACATGACAGATATACATAACAGATATACATGACAGATATACATAACAGATATACATAACAGATATACATAACAGATATACATGACAGATATACATAACAGATATACATAACAGATATACATAACAGATATACATGACAGATATACATGACAGATATACATAACAGATATACATAACAGATATACATAACAGATATACATAACAGATATACATAACAGATATAACACAGAGCCACGATTCCATCATTCAGAATGAACGAGCTCAACTGATTTTGCATGACATTGGCATGCTTTGACCTAGATACCACAGTAAATGATTTCTTTCTATAAACAGCAATTCATGGACCAGGAAAAAATCTTCATTTATCAAGTGCATGCATTAAGGAAAGAAAAAGAAAAGGTTCATTATGTGCCACAACTGAAATGTGGAGGAGATAAAAATAAAAAGCAGAGTTTTCTTGTCAAGCATTTTGAACGAAATTACTGTGATGATATCCATCAATTTTTCCTCGTCAAGTGTGTGAAATAAGACCATAGTATAGTATCCCTCTCTGTTTCCAAGTGTGTTGAGCAAAACCATGGTGATGGTATCCATCTGTGTCGAACAAAACAATATTGATGGTGTCTATCTCTTTCTCCCAGTGTGTTGAACAAAACAATGGTGATGGTATCCATCCTTCTTTTCCTAGAGTGTTGAACAAAATGAGGGTGAAAGTATTATCTCTTTTTCAAACTGTATTGAACAAAACCATTGTGACTGTATCTTTTTTCCTCCTAGTTTTAGTGTGTTGAACAAAACAGTATCTATATCTTTTTCTGAGTGTGTTGAACAAAGCAGTGATGATAGTATCCATCTTTTTCTCCTAATGTGTTGAACTAAACGATGGTAAAAATGCCCATCAGTTTTTCAAGGTTGAGTGTGTTGAACAAAAACACTGTGCATCTCTCTTCTTATGTGTTGAATGAAACCATGGTAATAGTATCCACCTTTTTTCCTTGTTTGTTGAATGACACTATGGTGACAGTACCTGTCACTTTTTCCAAGTCAAGTTTGTATAATATCCAGCTCTTTTCCCAGTTTGTTGAATGAAGCTGTGGTGATAGTATTTGTTGCTTTTTTCCGAGACAAGTGTGTTGAACAAAACCATAATCCATCTCTTTTGTCCATTTGCACAAAGCCATGGTGGTAGTGTTCCTTTTTTCCTCAGTGCGTTGAGCAAAAACATGGTGTTAGTATCTGCCCTTTTTTCCTAGGTGTGGTACAGAGCCATGGTAATAGCCATCTCTCTTTTTCTTTCTTTCTTTCTTTTTTTTAAAATAATTGAGTGACACAGTGTGTTGAACAAAACCATGGTGATAGTATCATTTCTCTTTCATCAATTGAATCTGTTGAACAAAATGATGAGAGTTTTCATCTTTTTTTTTCTTAGTGAGTGTGTCCACCAAAACACCATGGTGATAGAATCCATCTGAGTTTTTTTTCCCAAATTGAGTGTGTTGAACAAAACCATGGTGATATATCCATCTGGATTTTTTGTTTGTTTGCTGTTTTTTTTCCCCCCTAATTGAGTGTGTTGAACTAAGCCATGATGGTATTATCTTTTTTTCTTTGAACGTGTCGAACAAAACTGTGGTGATAGTATCATCTCTTTTTTTTTTTTTCCTAGTCAAGTGTGTCAAACAGAACTATGGTGATTGTATCCCTCTCTCTTGTTTTCCCTAACTGAGTGTGCTGAACAAAACCATGGTGATAGTATCCAGTTCTTTTTTCCTAGCATGTTGAACAAGGCTGTATTGATACTAGTGTCCACTTCTGTTTTTATTAAAAAGAAAGTATGTGCGTGGGTGCATGTGTGTGCATCTGTGTGTGTGGGGATGCATTTATGTGTGCGTGTGTGCGTGCGTGCATGCGTGTATGTGTGTGTGTGTGTGTGTGTGTGTGCTCATGCTTTAGCATATGCATGTGACTTTTCATGTGTGAGTATGTGCATGAGTAGATTAACATGACACAATTATATAAAGATGTGTGTATGTGTGAGTGTGCCTATGTGAACATAGACAGTGTAAATGATCACAAATTTATGGGTGTGTATTTGCACCATAAAGTAGTTTGCATTAAAGTTATTGCAATGATCTTATTATCAAAGAAAGATGTCTGTAAGGATTATTGGTTTTTCTTGGTTGATTGCAAGAAAAATTATTGAATGCAAAGCATTGTAATGTATAAGTAGCAGCACATCTATTATTGTGTATTTAATGTACTGATGGTTTTATTTTCTTTAAGCCATAGTAACAGCCCTGATGTGGCCCTTTGCGGTCGGCTGGGCTATAAGCAACATTATCTTATCTTATCTTAAGCCATAGTAATATTTGATGTTTAACACTTCATATGATTTGATTTTACAGAAGAAAAATGATTTATTTATTATCGTATTTCTGTTAGCTGTGTGCTTTAAAAAAAAAAAAGGTTCTTATTCTATTGATTGATTTATTCAAGTTCATGGATTGACCAGGAAGCATAATGTTAGTCATGTCATACACCTTTTCACTTTCGCAAATTGGAATTGGTTTGTAATCAAAATTATGAAGCGTGTTCAAGGGAAATAATTCGGGCTGTTAAGCCTGATGCATGGATTAGATTGCCTCCCCTTATTCCTGTCCCGGCCTTCAAGTTGTTTGAAAAAGTTTTATAAAAGCTTTGATGAGTGAAAAATTGGTGGATGAAAATAAAGGTGAAGATAACCTTTTCCCTTTATTTATTTCTCTGTTTCTTCAGTGTATATTAAAATTTTAAAGTCGTAAAGGGAAAAGAAATCAAAATTTCCTGACCACAGAGAAGAAAGTTATGCAGGTGTCATACGACCGTTTCGTCCATCACAGTGTTGGGCTGTGCATGAAAACAAGACCAGCTTGTCACTGTACTTTATCCAAGATGGCGAGTTAAACTCAAGATACGCCTTGGGTGTGCAGAACTTGCGTGACACCAACCAGTACGTGAAGAACGAGCTGGACACCCTGGAGTACGAACAGCTGCAGATCGACAGAGAAGCCGCAGAGCTGGAAACCAAGCTGAGGCGGGTGATGAGTAAAGGTCAGATAACACCCCAGTGGGGCTTAACTTGATCTGTGTGTTGTACGGATTGATAGGGAGAGGGAGGTGTAGGGAAGGGGTTGGAGGAGGGGGATGGAATGTGATTTGTTAACAGTCCTTTAAGTAGAGTTGGACAGATGTTGATCAGGATTGATTCAAATCTATGTTCAAGGACAAAGTGATGGTGCATGTATGTGCAGTTGTATTTGTAGACTCTGTGTGTGTGTGTGCGTGTTGGTGCGTGCCGGCGCGGGCACAAGTCTGTATATGTTGAAATCATGACCAGAACTGCCACTGACAGATTACTAGGCTGACCTGAGCCTGCACAAGAAAAGAGACTGTGACTGTTCATAAGCAAACCCATAACCAGCTTGAAAGAAATCTGATGTAAGCATGTGATGGGTAAAAAGAATTTATTGATGGCGTTTTGCCTTTATACTGGATTTACCTTCCCATTCATTTCCCCTCTAAGTAGAGAATACAGAACTCTTCCTTTCAAGGACCTAGTTTTCGAGGATTTCATGACACCCTTGTTTAGATTAACTGAAAATATAATGTGTACAAAATTGATGATGCATGCATGTGCACATGTAAGCATGCACATGCACATGCACTCAAGCATGAGTGTGCACGCATACATATGCATACATGCATGCTCACACACACACACACACACACACACACACACACACACACATACACCACACACACACACACACACACACACACACACACACACACACACACATATGCTGTACATATACAGTTATGCCCATACACATACTCGCCCTTCACTACACCACTAACCTCCTGCAAACTAGCAATAAAATCTGAAGGGAAAATAGATAAAAGCTATATCTGTATTTGTGTATTTCAGTCTGTCTATCTATCTGTCTGTCTGCCTGTCTCTGTGTCTATCTTTGTATTCATCTATCTATTTATCTATCTATCTACCTATCTATCTACCTAGCTAGCGAGGTAGCTAGCTAGTAAGCTAGCTTGCTCGCTGTCTGTCTGTCTCTCTCTCTCCCACAATCTGTCTGTTTATTTATTTATCTTTCTACATATCCGTCTGTATCAGTCAGAAAGGTAAGAGAAATTAGAGCACATCACCACTCACATGGTAAAACAGACGCTCCAAATTTTTCCTGTTTGGATCAAATTTAAAACAAAATGGTTTGCAACAATGAGGATGTGAATAAACAGTGGGCACAGGCTTCACTGAGCTCCACCAACACAGCCGTTTCCAGGCTGCTCTTGTGGCTTGCCTGATGCTGTGACCTGACATCAGTTTGTCCTTGTAGACTGCTGGTGCTTGTGCTGTATAGTGGTGCCACCTTCTTCTTCTTCTTCTTCTGCATACGCAGACTGATACTCCTGCGGACACTCCTTCTTCTTCTTCTTCCTAAAATACTGGTTCACTCAAAAACGAGTAGGTCACCAGCGCGCATATATGGACAGGCGAGTATTAATCCCATCTACCCAACAAAGGGAGTGGAGTTTCGTGTGCATGACTGTTTTTTATCCCGCCATTAAGGCAGCCATACTCCCATCTTCGGAGAAGGTGCATGCTATGTATAACATGTCATCCATACCAACGGACAAATTGGCCTTCTCTTCCGAAAGTTGGTGATGGGATTTTACGTGTGTGCAAGATGTTATGCGTGCGTTCACACATGGAACCTCGGTTTATAGTCTCATTCGAAGGACTGTATGGGAAATGGAGTCAGAACTAATGTTAACTCTGATGGAAAAATCCCCCTGTACCGAAAAGGCCTAGTGAAGATTCGAACCTGCATCCCTTGGATTATGAGTCCGGCGCTCTACCAACTGAGCTATTCTGGCCCCCAGTGGTGCAACCAATGTCTAGCATGGCCATGAACAGGGGGATGGGTGAGAATGAGAGGCATCAGAGTAATGGCACTCTGGAGGCATTAGGAGAAAGAACCCCACCAAAAAAACAAACAACACCAACCCCCCCCCCCCCCCCCCCCCCCCCCAAAAAAAAAAAAAAAAAGAAACGAAAAGGAAAAAAAACAACACACACACCCTTCCCAACCTTCCCCCTAAAAAAGCCAAACCAACCAATCCAACAGCAATAACAAAGCCTCTTACTTTGTTGTATGGTGAACTCCAGTACTTTGCTTTTCATTTGCAGAACAAGATCATGGTCGAAAAAGGTTTGAATTAAGTATGAACAAAAGAGAACCAAAAAAAAAAACAAAAAAGGGAGGAAGAAAGGAAGACAAAAAAATAATAATAAGCATTTCATTTCCTAATGGTTTACTGATTGTGGTGACAGGGAAGAACAAGACCACGGTCTAAAAAGGTTCAAATTAAGTATGGAAAAAGATCAAAGTGAGAAAAGAGAAAGGGGAAGAAAGGAAGACAGATAAGCATTTCCAGCTGGTTTGGTTTACTGATTGGTGGTGACAGGGAAGAACAAGCGGCTGGAGGAGCAGCTCATGCAGAAGTGGTTCCTGTTGGTCAACAAGAAGAACGCCCTCATCCACCGCCAAATGCAGCTCAACATCCTGTGAGTACCAGGCACTTTTTGGCTTGTTTTGTGCTGTGCTGTGCTGCGCTCTGCTATGGAGTGTGTGTGTGTGTGTGTGTGTGTGTGTGTGTGTGTGTGTGTGTGTGTGTGTGTGTGTGTGCATGCTTGCTTGCGTGCATGCGTGCATGTGTGTGCGTGTGTACGTGTGTGTGTGCGTGGGATGTGTGTGAGGGGGAGGAGTTGTTGTTCTTATTGTGATGTGTATATGTGTGTGCGCGTGCACGTATATGCTGTATTTGATGGTCTTGTTCTTGTTCTTGATGCTAAGTCATCTTCTGAACATTTACGCACACAGTCACAACACGCACACACACACACACACACACGCATGCACGCACGTGCGCGCGTGCTCACACACACACACATACGAACGTGTGCGTGTACGTTTGCTCGCTCCTACCCACACACATATACACATGTGTGCATGTGCACATCCACACCAACACACGTGCGCACATACACACATACACATAAGCGCACAAATGCACACACACATGAACGTGCGTACACACCCACATACAAAGACACACACATACACACAGAAATGTACACATATAGCCTGTATGCAGATACGTGTGCTCACACAAACCCACAAATTACACACAAACACATGCACACGCACTTATGCACACGCACACATACGCGCACCTACTTGCAGGCACACACTCACACACACACACACACACACACACACACACACACACACACACACACACACACACACACACACACACACTCACTGCAAGTTCAAAAGTAGAGCGTGGGCGCATGTGTGTGTGTTTCTGTGAAAACGTTTTTGCACTGTTTTGTTTTTGACTTGATTGAGGAGTCGCTGCTCAAGATATAAGAGACAGCGAGAGAAGGAGGGGGGCGGGTGGGGGAGAGAGAGAGAGAGAGAGTTGAGTAAGAGAAAATGAGAGAAAGTGGCTGGGTGCTGGAAGGGTAGTGAAAGAGCGAGTTTGGAGAGAGCTGGGGCAGAGACAGTGTGGGGACAGAAGGTGGGAAGAGGAGGAAGGGTGTGTGTAGAACAGGGAGAGAGATTAGGGGAGATGGGGCGAGGTGAAGGAGAGGAGGGAGAGTGGGGAGGAATGAGGGTGGAAAAGGGGTTAGGGGATGAGATGCGGGTCTAGGGCAGTCCACTGTGTCTTTTCACCATGCCAAGGGCTCTGCATGGTGGAAAGCGCTGCCCGTTCCTCTCCTTTTGCCTTTAACTTTCGCTGAACTGAGTCATGTGTCCCATTTTCCTCCTGGCTAGGTAGAGAATTTTTCAAGCTGAAAAAATCCAACCCTCAGGACCGTCAGTTCCACAGGCAAACGCTCTAGCACTTAAACTACAGGCCCATCAGAGGAGCGTTCATACAAATGAATGCATGTTTGCGTTTGTCCAGAATTTTGTGGTATGCACTGTTGTGAAAGTACCTGTTTTAAAACTAATACTGACAAAAAAGAAAAAGAAATAAAAAAGAGAAAAAAAAAAACTGGGTGTGATGTCAGAGCTGGTACCTAGTCACACGTAATACAGACAGCAATAAGATTTTGACAAATAAGCCAGATAACCTTACCACAGAGAAAAATATGGAGACAAAACAGCAACAACAGAATACAACAGAGACAGAGAGAGAGAGAGAGAGAGAGAGGAGAGAGAGAGAGAGAGAGGAAAAGAAATACTGTGTCTGTGAGGACAAAAGACCAACTAACACACATGAATTTTTTTCTGAGACCATCTGACATGCACCAGTATTGCTCTTTTTTGTTTTGTTTTGTTTTTGTTTTTACGTTTGCAAGTGAAATAGATAAGTAACAATATGGTTAGAAAAATAGATTTGTAAAGAGATGTACATGACCTGCAGACCTTAAGAAATTGTGGGTAGGAATACAACAGTTTAAAGTAAAAGTAATATACAGTTTAATATGAGCTGAGCGTATTTTATCATGCATTTTAACATGTAGAGGTTGGCGACCAACAATGAACAAGTGTTCTCATTCTTGTTTACTTTTGAGTGGTAGAAAAACACAAAAATGCTTAACTGTCATGCTATGGCGGTTACGCAGAGGAAGAACAATGGAAGAAGATTACATGCATGAATCAAAGAGCATCATATCCACTTAACAGTATACAATAACGGGCTGACTACCTAGGTTTGCTGTGCCATAATAAAACTGACAAGAATGATTCAAGCGACTGTAAGAGTGTAAGAAGTATTGCAGATGTTGTGTGATAAGGGAAGTAATCTATAGATAGGGTCAAAATGAGTGCTGACGTTACGTCCCTTGTATCAGTTCTGAAACTGCAGGAACGTCCATCCTGAACACGTCGTACACACACACACACTCTCTCTCTCTCTCTCTCTCTCTCTCTCTCTCTCTCTCTCTCTTACACACACACACACACACACACACACACACACACACACACACACACACACACACACAGATTTTGTCATTATTTCTTTCATTCATTCTTACTTTTTTGTTCCTTCTTACTGATTCTATTTATTGAATATGTAATGGAATGTCATCTGAAATGAAGATAAACATACAGTTTAATTTGGACTGGGCACAAGTTTATAGAATAATGACATACGTGAATGAGTGAAGGGACCGGTGAGTAATAAGGGAAGTAATCTATAGCAAGGGTCAACATTATTGCTAAAGTTAACTTTTGCTGAACTAAGGCATGTGTCCCATTTTCTGCTGGCTGGGTAGAGAATGTTTTCAAGCTGAAAAAATCCAACCCTATGTGTTCCTTGAACTCAGGACCGTCAGTTCCACAGGAAAACACCCTAATGCCTTAACTACAGGCTGGTCAGAGCAGCATCCATGCATATGAATGCATGTTTACATTTGTCCAGAATTTTGTGGTATGCGCTGTTACCTGTTTTAAAACTAATACTGACAGAAAAAAAGTAAATAGATAAAAAAGAGGGAAAAAAATGGTTGGGATGTCAGAGTAGGTTCCTAGTCTCACTTAATACAGACAGCAATAAGATTTTGACAAATAAGCTAGGTAACCTTACCACAAAGAAAAATATGGAGACAAAACAACAAGAACAACAGAAATAACAACAGAGAGAGAGAGAGAGAGAGAGAGAGAGAGAGAGAGAGAGAGGAAAGGAAATATTGTGTCTGTGAGGACAAAAGAGCAACTAAGACATCGATTTTTTTTTAGAGACCATATGACATGCACCAGTACTGCTTTTTTTGTTTGTTTGTTTTTGTTTTTACATTTGCATGGGAAATAGTAACATTATGGTTAGAAAAATAGATCTGTAAAGAGAAGATGTATATGACCTGCAGACCTTAAGAAATTGTGGGTAGGAATACAGTTTGAAGTATAAGTAATATACAGTTTAATTTGAGCCAAGCAAATTTTATCATGCGTTATAACATGTAGAGATTAGCGACCAACAATGAACAAGTATTTTCATTCCTGTTCACTTTTGAGTCATAGTAAAACACAAAAATGCTTAACTGTCATACTATGGCGGTTACGCAGAGGAAGAACAATGGAAGAAGATTACATGCATGAATCAAAGGGCATCAAATCCACTTAACAGTATACAATAACGGGCTGACTTCCTAGGTTTGCCGTGCCATAATGAAACTGACAAGAATGATTTAAGTGGCTGTAAGAGTGTACCAAAGAAGCATTGTAGATCTGTGGTGTGATAAGGGAAGTAATCTAGAGATAGGGTCAAAATGATTGCTGAAGTTACGTCCCTTGTATCAGTTCTGAAACTGCGGAACGTCCGTCCGGAAGACAATTATAGGCTCTCTCTCTCTCTCTCTCTCTCTCTCTCTCTCTCTCTCTCTCTCTCTCTCTCACACACACACAAATTTTATCATTATTTCTTTTATTTATTCTTACTTTTTTGTTCCTTCTTACTGATTTTATTTATTGAAAATGTAATGGACTGTCATCTGAAATGAAGATAAACATACAGTTTAATTTGGACTGGGCACAAGTTTATAGAATAATGACATGCATGAATGAGCGAGGAGACCGGTGAGTAATAAGGGAAGTAATCTATAGCAAGGGTCAACATTATAATTTGCTGAAGTTAACTTTTGCTGAACTGGGTCATGTGTCCCATTTTCTGCTGGCTGGGTAGAGAATGTTTTCAAGCTGAAAAAATCCAACCCTATGTGTTCCTTGAACTCAGGACCGTCAGTTACACAGGAAAACACCCTAATGCCTTAACTACAGGCCAGTCAGAGCAGCATCCATGTGTATGAATGCATGTTTGCATTTGTCCAGAATTTTGTGGTATGCACTGTAGTGTTACCTGTTTTAAAACTATTACTGACAGAAAGAAAAAGAAATAAAATTAAAAAAAAAAACAATAAAAAAAAACTGGTTGGGATGTCAGAGTAGGTTCCTAGTCTCACTTAATACAGACAGCAACAAGATTTTGACAGATAAGCTAGATAACCTTACCACAAAGAAAAATATAGAGACAAAACAACAACAACAGAATATAACAGAGAGAGAGAGAGAGAGGGAGAGAGAGAGAGAGGAAAGGAAATAACATGTCTGTGAGGACAAAAAACCAAATAACACACATCAGGTTTTTTTCTGAGACCATCTGACACGCATCAGTATTGCTTTTTTTGTTTTGTTTTTACTTTTGCAAGGGAAATGGATAGGTAACATAAAAGTTAAAAAAATAGACTAGATGTACATGATCTGCAGACCTTAAGAAATTGTGGGTAGGAATACAACAGTTTGAAGTAAAAGTAATATATAGTTTAATTTGAGCCGCCGAGCGCATTATATCATGCATTATAACATGTAGAGCTTGGCGATCAACAATCAACAAGTATTTTCGTTCTTTTTTTTATTTTTGAGGAATAGAAAAACACAAAATTGCTTAACAGTCATGCCATGGCGGTTACGCAGAAGAAGAACAATGGAAAAAGATTACATGCATGAATCAAAAGATATCAAATCCACATAACAGCATACAATAACGAGCTTACTACTTAGGTTTGCTGTGCCATAATAAAACTGACAAGAATGATTTAAGTGACTGTAATAAGAGAGTACCAAAGAAGTATTGCAGATGTGGTGTGGTAAGGGAAGTAATCTATAGATAGGGTCAAAATGAGTGCTGAAGTTACATCCCTTGTATCAGTTCTGAAACGGCGAGAACGTCCGTCCTGAACATGTAAAACTCCCCTCTCTCTCTCTTCTCTCTCTCTCTCTCTCTCTCTCTCTCTTCTCTCTCTCTCTCTCTCCTCGCTGTCTCACACACACACACACACACACACACACACACACACACACACACACACACACACAGAGTTGTCATTATTTCTTTTATTCATTCTTACTTTTTTTGTTCCTTCTTACTGATTTTATTTATTGAAAATGTAATGGAATATCATCTGAAATGAATATGAACATACAGTTTAATTTGTACTGGGCACAGGTTTATAGAATAATGACATGCGTGGATGAGTGAGGGGACCGGTGAGTAATAAGGGAAGTAATCTATAGCAAGGATCAACATTATTGCTAAAGTTATGTCCCTTGTATCAGTTCTTGAAAGCAGGATGTTCCAGACCACACACACACACACACACACACACTATGTGCACATAAGCACAAACACCCTCTACATAATCCAAACCTCTAGACAACATCCCACAAAAAAAATGGTATTTTTGCATCATTCTGTCTGTTTCTTTTATGTATTCTGTATGTTTTCTTTCATATCAGTTTTATTTATCTTAAAGTTTTAACTTAGAAATACTGTCTGACATAAAGGTAATATGCAGTTTAATTGGGGCCAAGCACATGTTTCTATTTCTGACATGTATGGATTGGTGAAGGGGAGTAATCTAAAGATAGGATCAAAACTGTTGCTAAAGTTACGTTCCAAGTATCAGTTTTTGAACAGCCGAGTATTCCAGAATACATAATACATTCACACACATGCACACGTAGACACACTCGTGAGTGCGTGTGCGCACGCCCCCCCCCCCCACACACACACACATACACACACAATACACACAGAACTTGTGCCCACATGCACACAGACTCACGGCATATTTGATATCTCCAGACAACATCCTGCAAAGAATTGGAAGTTTTGCTTCATTGTACATTCTGTCTTTATTGCTTTTGTTTATTCTTTCATTCTTTCTTTCGCTTTCACACAGAGTATCCGCAAGGTGAAGTACAGAATGAAAAAGAAATCAGAATGCTTGTTGTTAATGGCTGATCAAAACAGACTTAAGTGTGTCTTGTTCCTTTAGTTTTTGTCCCCTTACTTTCAGCTGCTAGGGATAAGTGTTCCATGTCATTGAAAAAAACCTTCAAATTCAGTTTGGGTTGGTCAAGCTTTTAGGTATTTCCTATGACTTTTCTGATCGCTAGTTGCAACGTGAGGTGACTGCAAGCTGAAATGTAAACAAATCTTTATTTATTTATTTATTTTTTTAAGTACTGTATCCACCAAAATTTGATGAGACAAGTGATGGCTCATTCTCCATTTTTGTTGTCCTGAGTGTTGTTTATCTTGCCTGTGGAAGACCTTGTTCATGTTCGCTTATACACACTACCAACAACAACAAAAAAATTAAGATTTTCTGGTCACGTTGTCTCTGGCAAATCTTTCTGCAGTTTCATGCTACTGTACATGTGATGGAGCCAGCCAAAATCTACTTGCTTTTTTCATAACATTATGAGATGTATTAATGTTTTAGATATCTGAATTGTGTCGCTGTTTTGTTTTCCACAAGGTAAAAAATAAAAATCGCTATTTTGGATATAAGAGAGAGAGAAAGGAAGGAAGAGAGCAGAGAAAGAAAAGAGGGAATGGGGTTGGGGGATAGAGAAGAAGAGAGTTGGGAAAGAGATTGGGAAGACAGAAAAATATGGGGAAAGAGGTAGGAAGGAAGAGAGAGAGAGAGAGAGAGACAAGGAGAGAGAGAGAAAGAGAGATGAGAGAGAGAGAGTGGTAAGAAATGGTGCAAGACAGAAGAGGGACATGAAAGGGTAGGATCAGAGGAAGAGGAGGAAGTAAGGAGAGAAATCCGGGTGTAAAGACTGACATCGAGAAATCTCAATATCTGTCTTTGTGCTGATCACAGAGGTTAATAAATTCTGAAATCTTTCCAGCCTGTGTCGTTGAATTCATACTCTGTTTGACTCCATTGAAGTCTGGCTGCCTTAAGAGCACTTCAGAAGATAAGATAAGATAATGTTGCTTATAGCCCAGCCGACCGCAAAGGGCCACATCAGGGCTGTAGCACTTCAGAAACAACAGAATATGTCCAAGCCCTGTGACTGTGAATGTCGCATCCTCCAAACACAAACAGTTTGTCTTCAGACTGAATGGCATCAAGCACGGTTGCAAGGAGTCAATTGTTACAGTTTCTTAAAGATGTTTCTAGTCGTCATTTTTTCCCCTCACAAGTTGTGAAGAAAGAAAGAAAATAAGAAAGAAAGAAACAAATAAACAAAAACTGAAAAAAATATTCACAAAATTTACATAGGCTAGATAATCTTACCATAATGGAAATGTGTGAACAAAACAAGATAAAAAGAAACACAAATGAAACAAAACATTAGTAGCAAACAAGAGAGAAGAGAGAGAGAGAGAGAGAGAGAGAGAGAGAGAGAGAGAGAGCAAACAAAAGCTGTTTAGACCTGACAAATGTAGATAAACTTTTTATTGTTTAGTTTGTTTCCAAGGGTAACAGATAAGCAAATACATACTTAGACAGTTAGATGGAGAAAAATGGGTTGCATTACGCTTTATCATAAGGTGATATGCATTAAAGTTTGGGCCGGGTACGCGTAGGACATGCGTTGATCGTAGGATAGGCGTGTGAGGCAAGGGAAGTAATATGATTATAGCTCAAAATAATTGTACTAGTTACGTCCCTTGCATTAGTTTTTAGACAACACGGTATTCCCGGAACATGTGGAGTAGACACACACACACACACAACACACACACACACACTCGCACAAACACATAAAATGTGCACATAAGCAGACACAGCAAATTCCATCGCCCTCCCCCTCCCCCCCTCAAAATCCCACACAAAAAATATTGTTGTGTCTTTGTACATTTTTTTTCTGTTTCTTTGTGGATTCTTTCTCTGGTGTTGTTTGTTTCTTTATAATTTTTTTGTCATTAATTCTTAATTTTCGAAGGAGTGCTTGTCTCTTTTTCATTATGTCTTCTAGCATCTTGGACTTTCTTCTAGCTCTATTGACCCAGTAGGCTATATGTTTTCATGCAGTGAACAGTATATACAGAGCTTTCATTGTTGTGGAGCAAAGCTGATCTGTTTGATCTTTATTGTGTGACTTACGGATTAATATTTATGTTCTTCTTCTATCGTGCCTAAACACCTTCCACACGCATCTTGTACTTGGAGAATAAAGGTCAAATCAAGCTACCTGATATGTAAGTTATACCTCCAAACTTAAGAACTTGAGATCACTTTTCTGCTTTGAATGTTTTCCATTCTCTGTGGAATGACTTTATTGCATTCTGGTTTTATCACTTTATCGTTAGAATATTTCTATTAAGGGTTTAAAACTCAGTATAGAAAAAGATTATGATCACCAGATATTTGTTGACACAAGGGGCACATTATGTTTTTTGAGTGTTGGTTTTCCATGAATTGAAGGGAAATTTGTGAAGCAAACCTGAAATAATATTTCAACCTTGGACAACCCATATGTCATGGACAGTATAGAATGCATAGTTTATTTAGAAGGTACCTATTAAGCATGCAGTTTTCTACTTATCTATTTGCCTCCTTTTCCGACTGATTTTTTTTTTTTTAACAAGACGTATACCTTTTTTTAAACATATGTTTTTTTTCTCCCTCCCCCTCCCTGTTTTCAGTGGTACTCTTAGCTTTTTATTTATCAGATTATTTCCTTTCCAAACACTGTGATTATTATTGATATTGTGATTATTAATTATTATTATTCCTTTTGTTGTGTAATTATTGATTTAATTGTTATCATAGACAGTAGTAGGAATAGCAGTAGCAGGAAAACCGTCATCAGTTGTTTTTTTTTTTCACTATTCATACTTATGTATGAAACTTTTTTCATTTTGTCTTTTCTGAATTGATATGCATATCTACATACTTCCCAGCTTTTATATTACTGTCTTTCCCATTTTTGTTCTTATTAATCATCATTATAGAACTAACAGTAGCATAACTAATTATAGATTTTTTTTAGATTTGATGTTGCTTCTTCCCATTTTCTATATACTGTCACTGTTGTTGTTCTTGATGTAACTTTAATTGTAACTATTCTCTCTTCTCCTCACTTCCTTTCTTCTTCTTTCATTATCATCATCATCATCATTATTATTATCATTAATATTATCATTATTATTATTACTGTTATTATGATTATCATTATTAGTATTATTTTATATTATTATTATTATTATTATTATTATTATTAATGTTGTTGTTACCATCATCATCATCATCATCATCATCAGCATCATAGGCTAACTGTTATTATCATACGATGATAATGCCATTATATGTCATTTTTTTCTTTTTCTTAAAAATATTATTATCACATTAATGTGCACCCTCTCCCTTCCAACCTCTTCTGTCATTTTTCCATTCTTTAGTCATTCACCCTCGCCACAGTTATAATAATAATGATGATAACAGTAATATAATTATTATTATTGTTACCATTATTATTATTATTATCGACTACAGGACCCTTGTTTTTCCTTTTTTAAGATTACTGTTATTGTTTTAATCTGT
>CM031605.1:41588498-41610998 GCA_018398815.1 Conus ventricosus
GAGGACCTTTGTGTCCCTTCTATCCTCCAATGACTGTAGCCCAGTGGTCTCCTCCATCTTCAGGATTGGGGTGGATCTCATGGCGCCAGTTATGACACGCTGAGCTTGGTTCTGTATCTTATTGAAATGGTCGAGGTTAGACTTTGCAGCTGATGCCCATGCTGACGTCCCGTACTCAACTACAGGTCGGACTCTCCCTGTATAGAGTCGATCTCTTCAGGATACGTTCGTCAGCCCCCTAGTCCGTCCCCGCAAGTTTCCTCATGATCGCCAGTCTCAACTTGGCCCTGCTACAGCATCTGGTGATCTGCTGTGTCCAAGTGAGCCTGCGGTCAAAGGTCACTCCCAGGTAGGTAGGTGTGGGTTCCTCTGCAAGTCTTTGGCTGTTCAGAGTCAGCTTCGCCTCTTGCTTCTTGCTGGATAGGCTGAAGACTGTGTAGGTTGTTTTGCTTGTGTTGACAGAGACAAGCCATTCCTTGGTCCAGTCGCTAATCTTGTTGAGCGCAGTCTGGAGGCGTACCTGTGCTGTAGTGTTGTACTCTTCAGAGCACCAAAGTACCAGGCCATCTGCGCAGATCGCTCCTCTGACCCCTTTTGGCAGTTCTTTGACGATGTCATCTATGAAGATGAGGAACAGCATTGGCGAAAGGACTCCTCCTTGTGGTACTCCCTGTCTCAGCACCTTTTTCTTGCTTTTCTTGAGAGTCTGTCTGCCTGTACATAGTTTACATGAGCATAATAAATTGAAGTCGGCACAAAAAAAGAAGAAGAAAACTGATTTTATGTACAGGTAACGTGGATTTTGAAAAGAAAAAATAATCTGTAGGCACTTTAGTCTGCTTATTTTACACTGAGGACAAACAAATCAAGATAAACGATGAATTTGTGTGGAACCAGGCAAAGCTAAACAAATGCATGCTCTTGTAGTATGTGCACCATGTGCAGTTCAGTACTTTAGAATGGGAACGATGAAATGCTGTCTGTGTGTGTGTGTGTGTGTGTGTGTGTGTGTGTGTGTGTGTGTGTGTGTGTGTGTGTGTGTGTGTGTGTCCGTGGTCAAAAATGTGTTCCACTCGCTCCAGACGAAACTACTGGGCCGATCTTTCTGAAAATTTGTAGGTATGTTCATTATGGATCAAGGATGATGCCCGATGTTTTAGTATACCGTTACAGCCGTTATACTAAAACATCGGCTGTAACAGCCTGTAACGCTTTTTCTTCTCCATGGAATATCTCAGAAAGTACTTGGCCAATCTTTGTGAAAATTAGCAGGTACGTTCATTATGGGTCTCGGATGATGCCCGAAGTTTTAGTTTACCCCGTTACAGCCGTTACTAACGGCTGTAACAGCCTGTAACGGTTTTTCTTCTTTATAGAATATCTCAAAAAGTACTCGGCCGATCTTTCTGAAAATTTGTTTGTAAGTATGTTCATTATGGGTCACGAATAATGCATGATGTTTAAGTTTACCGTTACAGCCGTTACCAACGGCTGTAACGGCCTGTAACAGATTTTCTTCTTTATAGAATATCTCAGAAAGCACTTGGCCGATCTTTCTGCAAATTTATAAATATGTTCATTATGGGTCAAGAATGATGCCCGATGTTTTAGTTTACCGTTACAGCCGTTACTAACGGCTGTAACGGCCTGTAACGGTTTTTCTTCTCCATGGAATATCTCAGAAAGTAGTTGGCTGATCTTTGTGAAAATTAGCAGGTATGTTCATTATGGGTCTCGGATGATGCCCGATGTTTTGGTTTACCTCATTATAGCCGTTACTAACGGCTGTAACAGCCTGTAACGGTTTTTCTTCTTTATGGAATATCTCAAAAAGTACTTGGCCAATCTTTCTGAAAATTTGTGGGTATGTTTGTTATGGGTCAGGATTCGTTATGGGTCAGGATGATGCCCCAATTTTTTAGTTTACCGTTACAGCCGTTACTAACGGCTGTAACGGTTTTTCTTTTTATGGAATATCTCAGAAAGTGCTTGGCCGATCTTTGTAAAAAATTACAGGTATGTTCATTATGGGTCACGGATGATGCCCGTGTTTTAGTTTACGTTAAGCGGCTGACACACGAGCCTCCCCGCCCGAACCTTCGGACGTACCGGTCGAACCCGATCCCAAACGGAGCGTCTGTCATAGTAAACGTATGTCTCAAACGACTTCGGCATCCAGTTCGACCCGACCGTTCGAGATACACCGTGATCTTTTCGAAACGGACATTTTAGTATCCTCCAACCAATCAACGCCCCAGCATTGAGCGAACGTCCATGACAAAGGAAAAATGGCGTCGTCCAGCAAGGCGACCAGACTGTCCGATTCGGAGACCAAACATTTGATTGAATCGTCCCAAAGGGGCCATGATGTGCTTTGGAATGTCAACTCAAAAAATTATAAAATCTAAATATTCGAGAAAAAGCTTCGTATTCAATTGTACAGTCCTTTGCACACACGTAAAATCCCATCACCAACTTTCGGAAGAGTAGGGCCAGTTTGGCCGTTGGTATGGATGACACGTTACACATAGCATGCACCCTGCGTGAGAATGGAAAGAATGAAGGAAGTAAGGAAAATGAGTGATCGATATTAAAACGATACTGACTGGATGACACGGAAACGACTGATGAAGCGCCAGCGGGTAGCTCTTCAGTCGGCATTACCCAGGTAGGCAGCCCGTTGTGTAAACGAGTGTTGATTGTAAATCGCTTAGAGCTTGGCCTCTACCGAGAATAGGCGCTATATAAGTATTTATTATTATTATTATTATTAAACTCGAAGGGTTTAAAACTCGCATAGGTCGGACCGCACAGGTTCAAACGTTTCGTGAAGCACTCCGTCCGTTCGACACTGACTGGTCGGACCGCACAGGTTCAAACGTTTCGTCTCAACCGTACGGGCTGGGAGGCTCGTGTGTCAGCCGCTTTACAGCCGTTACTAACGGCTGTAACGGTTTTTTTCTTCTTTATAGAATATCTCAGAAAGTATTCGGCTGATCTTTCTGAAAATTTGTAGGCATGTTCATTATGGGTCACGAATAATGCCTGATATTTTAGTTTACTGTTATAGCCATTACTAACGGCTGTAACGGCCTGTCATGCTTTTTCTTCTTTATGGAATATCTCAGAAAGCACTTGGCCGATCTTTCTGAAAATTTGTAGGTATGTTATTATGGGTCACGAATAATGCCCGATGTTTTTTGTTTACCGTTATAGCCATAACTAACGGCCCATAATGGTTTTTCTTCTTTATGGAAAAAACTCAGAAAGTTCTTTGGGCCCATCTTTCTGAAAATTTGTAAGTATGTTCATTATAGGTCACAGACGATGGCCGATGTTTACCAGGATAGTCATTACGAACGGTTACACCAGTCCAAGACGGTTTTTCCTCTTTATGGAATATCACATGCGTATTCAGGATAAACTGGGAGTACGTTTATATGCTTTGCATTTGTTTAATGCTTAATAAAGGTTTTACAAATAGACCGAAAATTTGCAATATGCTTATTGAGTTGTTTGGTGGTTTTTACTGTTCAATCAGTATTAAATAGTCGTACATAATTCTTGGAAACAGCTACTTTTGGTTTGCAGTTAGAGAAAAACAAAACAAAACAACCCTTGGCCCGGTTTTCCGAACCGCCGCAGTTATGAATCTTCTTTTGTCCCCAGTGCTTTCAGTGCACCTCTAATGTCAAAGGTGCCGGTAAAAGGTAATCAGAATTGAAGAAGGCATGACTATGCATCGACGAATTAAGAAATAAAAAGTTGCTGCTCTTTAGTCGAGCCTTACGTATTAGAGAGAGAGAGAGAGAGAGAGAGAGAGAGAGAGAGAGCACGCATCTTACTTTGTTCCAGGTATTCTACATCTTTCACCACACACACACACACACACACACACACACACACACACACACACACACACACACACACTCATACACACACACACACGCACGCACGCATGCACGCACGCACCAACACATACACATACACACACACACGCGCGCGCGCGCGCACACACATCTCTTTCATGTTTTAAACTGGATTAAGTGGCTATTGAGATAAATCCTCGAATGGAAGTCGGAGGGGGGTCACGTGGAGGGGATGGACTGGGGGTGGGGGTGTGGGGCGGCGGATGAAGTCGGAAACGCTGACGGCAGAGAGCAAACCATCCAGCGACCTACGGAGACCCTGTGGACATGTACAGAGTGCAGAGGGATTATGGACGAGGGCTGCTCACCTCCCCTTGTGTCAGGCTCCTCACGAGATGTGTAAGTCTTCTGGCATCCCCAGGGTAGTAGCTATAGCTGGCAGGAAAAGAGGGAGACCAAACAGAACAAGATGGGTGTGCCAGCGCACTATGTGGTTTCCATTTCTGCAGAAGACGTATTAACGTTGATACCTAGCGATGGATGCAGTGACCTCCCGCTTTTTTTTTGTTTTTTTTTTTGTTGCTTTTTTCTTCTGTTGGACTCATTCTCTGTAGGTGTAAATTCCTTTTAGAGAAAACTTGATTTGATGTGCAGGGTGACAGGAGTGTTAATACGAAAATAAAGAAGCCAGTTTTTGTTCGTTTGTTTGTTTCTACTTGCTCAAGAAGCCATTATTACTGTAGTTGCATGAATAAAAAAAAAGTTGCTGCGTATCTATCAAGCCATACAGACAGACGTAAGAGAGAAAGAGAGAGAGAGAGAGAGAGAGAGAGAGAGAGAGAGAGAGAGAGAGAGAGCGCACGCGTCATACTTTGCTTCCGTCCTTCCATCCCCCACCCACTCTCTCTCTCTCTCTCTCTCTCTCTCTCTCTCTCTCTCTCACACACACACACACACACACACACACACACACACACACACACACACACACACACACACGCGCGCGCGCGCGCGCGAGCGCACGCACTCACGCACGCACACTCGTGCGCACGCACGCAGGCACGCAGGCACACACGCGCGCACACACACACACACACACACACACACACACTCTCACACTCTCACACACCTCTTTCGCTACAAATTCAGTGGTCAGAAACAAATCGTCTCTTGCAAGTCCGGGAAGGAGAGAGAGAGAGAGAGAGAGAGAGAGAGAGAGAGAGAGAGAGAGAGAGAGAGGGGGGGGGGGAGGGGGAGGGGGGGGGGGACGAAATCGGAAGCACTGATTACCGGAGCCAAAAGGAAAGTTAGCAATTAATGAGGCTCAGCTGACAGAGAGGGAGACTAAACAGAACATGATCAGTGTGCCACCGCAGCATGCAGTTTCCACTAATGCCAAGAGAAGCATTGGCACAGGTATCCTGTGCAACATCCAGAAACAGACATTTTGTTTGTTTGTTTGTTGGATACATTCACGTTGTGTAGTGATGAATACAGCATTTGAGCTGTATTTTGACCCCCCCCCCCCCCATCACACACACACACACACACACACACACACACACACACACACACACACACACACACACACACACGGGCGCACACGCATATGTGTTGTATACTTTGTGAAGACTCGAACTTTATGTACAGTGAATATTTGTAAAATTAACTTACTTTTCTTACCATTCAGAAGAAAGGTACCAAAACCACGATGTTTGCTTCTTTCTGTCAAATAACCCCACGTTCTCGAAGTGCTGCCTCCAAGATGCAAAGTGTATGTTTGGGCACTTTGAATTCTTTTCAGGCCTAGTGGGACCCCGGTACGTTTAACAGAAAGAAGTCCAATGATTGCAGGGTACACACACTCCCGTCCACACACTCACACTCTTTGAGTGTTGGTTACAGTAATTCAAGAAAATGCCTCTGTTCATTCGAATTCATGTTAACAACTGTACTCTACGCAACAGTTATGACTTGCGCAGTTGGAAAGAGAACTGGTCTTGTTAGTCGTGCTCGCGATATCAGTTGCTCATCTGGAGGAGAATTCAGCTTGCGATGATGAGGGTAGCGCAAGGGTGCAGGTGAGCAAGGGGGTGTGGGGGAGTGGGGGGGGGGGGGGGGGGGGGGGGGGGGGGGGGGGGGGGGGGGGGGGGGGGGGGGGGGGGGGGGGGGGGGGGGGGGGGGGGGGGGGGGGAGAAGCCATAGGATACCGTCTCTAAGAGAGAATCGTGGGGATTCGAAGTTCCCTCACAGAACTCTGTCGCGCCGATGCGTCAGAAGAGCAGTCGAATAATGCACACTGCCATCAGCCCCCCCCCCCCCCCCCCCCCATTCTACCCCACCCTTCCCGTTCCACCTTCTTTTTTTTTTTCTCCAAGAACAGTCTTCACACAATTTGCCGCCGTTGTTGCCGACACTAATGTGTTCGGTGTATTGTTCATTTGGCGAAAATTCAAGGTTTGAAAAGCGCGAGTACTTACATACTAATGTGAACGATGGGTTAGGCGTGTGGTGGCAGGCAGATGGCAGCTGAAAACTGGCGTGTGGTGACGTGATCGGCTTGCTATTGCCGGAAAGTGAATGCATTTCCTCGGGGGAAGCATTTTTCAGTCCTGACCATTCGCGGCCAGGAAAGGACGGGGAGGAAGGAGAGCCACATACCAACATTTTCAGCGCCTTCCGGCCACATGTCTGTCTGTCTGTCTCTCTCTCCTCTCCTTCTCTCTCTCTCTCTCTCTCTCTCTCTCTTGTACTGACGGTGGGGTTGTTTTCGGAGTGGGAATAAAGAAGCATTCCATAGCCAGACCCTCTTCTGGCGGCTGCCGTGTTTGGTGTTGACCTCTTCGTCTTTTGCCCATTACGGCCCCGTGTCCAAACAGCTGTTGGAGGGGGGTGGGGAGGGTGGGGGGGGGGGGAAGGGGGGTTCAACGGCACTCTTTCTCTCCCCCTCGCTGATTAAGTGCAGGTCCTTTAACCGTTACTCGAGGAAGAACAGTCTCTCGATCCACCTCTTTCCGTACTGCTCCCCCTCCCCTCTCTCTCTCTCTCTTTTTCTCTTCTACTTCTCCTCCCCTTCCTCTAGGTTTTGACCGGTGGTCGTCTTGGTCGTTCCGTTGTTGTCGCTGGCTGGCTGGAAGGGAGCGGGCAGCGAGCGGTAAGACGCTGGATCAATATTATGTCAGGCAGCTTAGGAAGTGCGCCTAGGGGGTACAGGCAGAAAAGGCACCTTTTCTCTGGTACTCGGCCCGACCTCGTCGGGAGGGGATGACGATGGTAGCCAGCATTCCCATTGCCAGGGGGAAAGGAAAGAAGAGAGAGGGTGGCAGAACCATTTTCACGGGCGGGAAAGGAGGGGGGGGGGGGGGGGGGGGGGGGGGGGGTAGGACGGAAAAGGGGTGGCCACCGTCGCCTTGTCCTCCAGCTACCACCAACGTCCCCCCCCCCCCCCCCCACACACACACACACACTACCCTCGCTGCCCTCTCGTCCCTCCCGCGGGTGACGACAGGAAAAATGTTTGCTCTGCTCTCGTTTAGGCCTCCCAATAGCGGAACACGCTTCAATTTGCAATTCAATTAATTGGAGGGAATGGGCGAGAGTCGTTCACGAGGTCGCCACTTGTGAGAAAGCCCGCTCTGGCGTGACGCTGTCTGTCACCGGGTGTTTGACTCCCTTGTAGCCCCCCTCCTCCTTTCCAACGGTGGCTGTCCTTGTTCTTTCCGGCCGATCTTTTGGTCTTGCTCTGTAGCCTCCCGTCAGGACTTTCCCGCTGTTTCTGTTGTGGCCCCTCTGGTCTGAGTCAAACCTTGGAACCTGGGAGAGGTTGGGAACATCCAGAAGTAGTTAGCCGTGAACCGCTTGGACAATGAAAATGGTTGGGTTGTTTTCACACCGGAATAGCTAGCATGCCGTTGGGGAGATGGATGTAGGAGACCTTTGAACTCTTTCCCTCCACCACTACCACTCACACCCTCCTCTCTCTCTCTCTCTCTCTCCATCTCCCCCCCCCCTCTCTCTCTCTCTCTCTCTCTCTCTCTCTCTTCTCTTCTCCCCCATTTGCGCCTTTTCTGTTTCTCGCACCCCATCTCTCACCCGTCCAGCTTTTGTGTCAAACTTAAGGCAATTTTAGAATGCGCAATGCGTACGCATTTTCCGTTGTACGGGTATATTTCTTTAGAAACATAGTACACCCCAAATTGTTATTTATTCTCTGTTGTGTTCAAATCTTTTTTTAAGATCAGTTAGAAGATAAGTCACCTCTCTCCTCTCTCTCCTCTCTCTCTCTCTCTCTCTCTCTCTCTCTCTCTCTCTCTCTCTCTCTCCTCTCTCTCTCTGTCTCTCAGTCTGTCTGTCTGGTAGCTTCTCTTGTCTGGTTACAAGTATGACGCACTTTGACATTTCCAGTAAAATCCATCCGTTTTTCGTCAAGAAAATCAGTCATCATGCCTGTTGACGGCTAGCCATGCTGGAAAGTCTGCTGAATTCTGTGCTTCAAGAAATGACTTTCTCGTTGTTCAAAGCCGAAGGCAGAGGGCCTCAAGCAATTGTTGTTCTCAGGTTTACAACTACCAGCCACTCCCCCCCCCCCCCCTCCATCCCCCCATCCCCCTTTTCCGTGCAAGCTGCAACTCAAGGCGCTGTTTTCCGAAGTAAATGCCCGTCACAGGTGATAAGAGATAGGAAGATATATAGAAATCAGCACACACAAAAAAGGCATGTGAAATATTACCCTAGCCATCCGGTTTGTTTTTACCCACCCCACCTAGTTTATTTTACAACGATGGCAGTGTTAATTACAACAGTAGTGATATGCCTAAATCTGAAAACCCCCTCCCTCCTCCGCCCCCTCTCTCTCTCTCTCCTGCTCTGCTTGCGACTTCCACAGTGATGGCGGCCACAGAATCAACATGAGCCATAGTGGTAAGGAAAGGCTGTTAGTGACATTGCTCTGCGAGAAAGGCTTTGAATCAGACGCTGGATATGATGACCAAAGTGAAGATGCGTGCAAAATGGTTTGTGAACATCGAACGCTTGTAACTACGCTACCGATCTTTAGGCAACATGAAACAGCCGTCAAAACATAGCACAACGTGGACGTTGGTAAAGAAGTTGATACTTGTCAGTCAAACAGTGCATTGGGGTGCGGTTGGAAATCTCAATTGAACCTATATTATAGCAGGTCTGGAAAATAAACAAAAAACCAGCAGGAAAAATGGACAGTTTCTATGATATTTTCAAGGATGATGTTGAACTCAACTTGAGCCACACAAATATTGTGGAAAATCAAATTCACGGTAGCATATTATGTGCAGAGAAGTAATTATTGAATGAAGAAATATAAAGCTGTCGATCAAAGTGACAGTAACAATCATACCATCGGTTATTCAATACCGTACATCAATTTCCACGATTAGAATTCCCTTTTCTCGTTGATATATTTTGAAAATATTGTTTTCGTTTAATTTACTACATTGTTACGTAATCTTTACAACCCCATTCCCCTCTCACCCCCATGCTCCCGCTCCCCCTCTTTCTTGTGAATGGGCTTTGAAAGCTTGACACAGTCATTCACTCATTCATTCATTCATTCTCTCTCTCTCCCTCTTCTCTCTCTCTCTCTCTCTCTCTCTCTCTCTCTCTCTCTCTTTTCTCTCTCTCACTTCCTTTCTCTGTCTCAGCGTGCACACACACACACACACGCACGCACATATACACACAAGCACACACACAGGCACGCGCGCACACATGCACACACACACAACACAACACAACACAACACAACACAACACAACACAACACAACACAACACAACACAACACACTCACACACATACACACACAATCCTGCCAAAGTCAAGTCCATGTGAGACAAAAACAATCTGCATTAACCCTCGCCCTCCCCCATTTTCTTATTCACTTTGAAGTCCTTGCACCTCACCAATGTCCAGGGAACACGAGGAGTCCACGAGTCATGCCTGTTTCCGCCATCATTGCTGACATGTAACACTGGATTGATTTTTTAAACTCCGTATCTCCGTATCTCAAGACGAAACTCTTCCTTATCCACGTTGGATTTATTTTGCCCGGTGAAGAAGCATGGAGATTTTTCATCCATTCAAACGGCTTTGTTATGCGTGACCACAGTCTTAACTCTGAACTCGGACCAAAGCGGGGTCTTGATGGAATTGTGGCGAAGGGGTGTGTGGCCCTGGATCGGCCTGCACATACTTGGGTCTTCTGTTGTTTCCCTGTGCATGTAGGTCCTTGGGGTGCCGGCCGTGACAGGTGCTGGGGCGAGCAGTTGGCCATCTTCCGTAGCTCTCTGGTTGTGTCCTCAGTGTTGCGCGACAGGGCTGACGTGCGTGGTAGATCACTTGTATGTCTAGCGTTCTGCTGTAATCCAGTTATTGAGGAGTGATGTATTTTCTGTTGTCCAGTTTCTTTTTCTGTTGCTGCCTTTGTCTGTCTGTCTGGCAGTCTGTCTGTCTGTGGCTCACTTTGTGTCTGTCTGTCTGTCTATCTGTCAATCAGTCAGTTAGCCTCTCTCTCTCCGCTTTGCCACAGGTTACAGGTTTGAGACTGCCGGAGAGGCAGTCAGTCGCGCTCTTCCATACCTTCTGTTCCATTGAAAAAAATGTCCGTCCACGAGAGGAAGCCTTGAGAATCTACTGTTCAGTTGCCTTGAGGCCGTCAGTTGAGAGAACGACGTGAATGCATGCCAGGGTTGTTGTTGTTGTTTGCATTTTTTCCCCATACAATATAATACTTAGACACATTCGATAGAAATCACGTTTGATTTTGCAGGATACAATGCCTTTTCATACAGAAAAGCGTGAGATGATGCATCAGTATGTGTAATACGAATTTGGTCTAAGGGATCCGAAACCATATAAACACACACAGGGGTTCAGTTTGATGTACTGATGAAATCCATGGTCACAGCATGGTGTATTATGCCTGATCACCACGGGTGTTTTTTGACAAATTACCAGAGCTTGTTTGTATGTTGTTGTTGTTGTTTTCACTCAATTGCGAGTCACAACGTAGTTTAAAGGTGTCTGATTTAATGAGAACAGCTCGTCAAGAGATAAGTTGCTAGTTATGTGGAACGTGTTTTGTGGTAATTGCTGCGGAGTTCTCGATTAGTTAGGAATCTCTCCTCTCTCTCTCTCTCTTCTCTCTCTCTCATCTCTCTCTCTCTCTCTCTCTCTCTCTCTCTCTCTGTGTGTGTGTGTGTGTGTGTGTGTGTGTGTTGTGTGTGTGTGTTCTCAGATTGCCGTCATGCCTCGTGGGCAGTTCGCGCAGAGAGAGATAGAGAGAGGGGGGGGGGGGGGGGGGGGGGGGGGG
The DNA here is from genome assembly GCA_018398815.1 of Conus ventricosus. Classification (NCBI taxonomy): domain Eukaryota; kingdom Metazoa; phylum Mollusca; class Gastropoda; order Neogastropoda; family Conidae; genus Conus; species Conus ventricosus. The sequence continues at coordinate 41,599,714 of CM031605.1, forward strand.
GGGGGGGGGGGGGGGGGGGGGGGGGGGGCGGTGAGGGAGGGAGGGAGAGAAATCAATAGCAATTTCATGTGCATTGGCTAAGCTGTTAATTTAGATTATTTGTTTTCTGTATAGTAGCACAATGGCATGAGATTACTTTGCCATGCTGCGACAGAACTGAGTGCACAAGTTTGGAGAGGCGTAAAGAAAGGACAAAATAAGGAAAGAAAGAAAGAAAGAAGGAAAGAAAGAAAGAAAGAAGACACGGAAGAATGAGGTGGAGTGGGGTGGGGACAGAGGAAGAGAGTGTCAACTTGTTGTAGCCTGTTCCATGGTCATTTAAACCTCGATACCATTCCAGAGTTGATTTCTCTTTACTTTCTTTTTTCCTTTCTGTCTTTATTTCTTTCTTCGGTTGTTTTTATCCTTCGGTTTATCTTTTCATGTCTACCCCCCACCCCCCCCCCCCCCCCTTGCCAGTTCCCCTTCTCCCCCCCCCTTTCCCTCCTTTCTTTCATTTGGTGTTTTAGTTATCCATCCGTCCATCCATTCACTCAGTTTATTCTTTCGTCATCTTACCTTTTTTTCTGTCAATGTTTCTTTACCCTCCCTCACTCCGTCACTGCCTCTCTCCCTTTCTGTCTCTTGCTGTCTGTCTGTCTGTCTGTCTTGTCTGCCTGCCTGTCTGTCTGTCTGCCTTTCTGTCTGTCTGTCTGTTTGTCTGTCTGTCAGTCTCTTTGGTTTTGTTTTTGTTTTTTTCTTCTCCGTGCCCTTACCAGGCTGTTTGTGGCAGTCTTACGGCTGTGTGCGAGATCAAGGGCCCCTGGAGAGTGCCAGTGTTGTCCGGGTCCTTATTGATGGGGTGTTTAAAAGGGGAGGGGGGGGGGGGGGGGAAGAGGGGGCGGAGAAGGGGAAGCAATGTGATGATGATTAATCAACACGCCGCTAATTGGTCCACAGAAGGAGGACGGGGAAGTGGTCTGGTACGGAGAGCAGAAGGGGTGAGGGGTGGGGGGTGACTTTGTTGGCACACAAGGTGTTGTCTGCCAATCACAGGCCGATTTAGCGGACCGGCGCAGACCGATTGTTGGCCGGCATCAGGCCGGGAGGTAGCGGATGAGGGGGAAGGGTGGGGTGGAGGGGGAGGGAGGGAGGAGGAAAGGGTGGGGAGGATGGGGATGGAGGGGTGGGGGTGGGGGTGGGGAGAGGATTGGTGGGACCTAATTAGGCCCGGCCCGGCTTGTGGCCTCTTCAGCGAGGAGGATTACTGTCCTGTCCTGTCCTGTCCTGGCCTGGCCTGGCAGGACCGTTCTGTTCCGCGTTTCTCTGGCACCACTGCTGCTCCTGTTCTCTGTCCTCCCTCCCTTCTCTGCTCCGTTCTGCTCCTGTTCCGTTCCAGCCAGCTGCCGCTGCTGCTGTCGGGTCGGCACTTGGGACATTCCGCTTCACTCCACATCCTCACCGGCTGCCCCCCTCCTCCTCCTCCTCCCTCCCAGTCTTTCTCTCCCCCCCCCCCCCCTGTCCATACTCCTTTCCCATCCTCTTCTTCTTCCCTCTTCCCCCGCAGTGGATTTTTCTTTCTGTGGCTGTCCCTTTTCTGGCATCTTCGGCGTAGGTTCCAGCCATTGCCAGGACTCGGGACATTTCGCTCCACCCCCGCAGCGCCCCCCCCCCCTTCCTGTCCACCTCCCTCCCGCTCCTCTAAGCGCAGTTCTCGCCCTTTCCTCTCTAACTAGACCCTCTCCCCCTTCCCCCCAGGGCCGTCCCCTTCCATTCCCACACCCTCCCTCCGCTACTCTCTTCCTGGCATCTCCATCTGTTTCCAGTCGCATAGTACGGGACTTGCGCGGAGGAAGGTGTTAGAGGTTGGGATGGGTGGGTGGGAAGGGTGTGTCTTTTGGTCTTCAACTCCCGTCTGCTTGTTCCGTCCTCCCTTCCTTTCCCCATTCGCTCCTTCTTCACCCCTCGCCCCCCCCCTCTCTCTCTCTCTCTCTCTCTCTCTCTCTCTCTCTCTCTCTCTCTCTCCTCCCCCTCTGTCTCTCTCTCTCTCTGTCTCTCTCTCTCTCTCATCTCTCTCTCTCTCTCTCTCTCTCTCTCTCTCTCTCTCTCTCTCGGCATCTGCGAGGTCGCCTTTTACTGGTGTGCCTTTGTAACAGTTGCATTTGGTCAGGACTTGGCATATATCCCGTCCCTGCCTTCAGCTCCCCGTTTGCCTTTCTTGCGCCACTGTCCCCTTCCTTTCACTCGACACCCTCTCCCCCTACGCACACCCCTTCCACCACCCCATTACAACCGTTTACACCCCAGCCTGGATGTGGCAGCAGCATCCTATTCCTTCGCCCTCAGACTTTTCCCACTCCACCAGCACCCTACATCATCATTCCCCCCCCCCCCCCCCCCCCCCCACCACCACCACTACCACCTTGAATCTCGGATCTCCTCTCGGTTGTGCACTACTTACCCCTCGCTTCCTCCCCTCCCTCCCCCTCTTCTCACTGCCATTCTTCATTGGACCATCCTCCCCCCCCCTCCCCAGCCAACCCCCCCCCCCCCCATCCTCCAGCAGCTTCTCCCAGGTCCTCTCCTCTTATTCGCCGCTTCCTTCAGCATTCCGCGAGGGAACGAACCCCGAACCCCTCTTCTCCTCTCACATCCAGCCTCTCAACCCCCGCCCTCTGCTTCACTCCGTTCCTACCCCCCACCCCCCACCCCTCCATCCCCCCCCCCCCCCACCCCGCTCCCACCCACTCCCAACTCCTCATTGGCACTCTGTCCATCCGTCCCGCCTGCCATCTTCATCAGGATCAGCTCCCCACCACCAAGTGGGATCGGCCACGGTTCCCATTTGGAAGGAGACGTGTCGGGGGGGGGGGGGGGGGGGGCGGGGCAGGAGGAGGTGGTGGTGTTGGGCATGGGATGGAGTGGGGGGGGAGGTTTGAGGAGAAGAGATGGAGGAGAGAGAGGGGGAAGAGAGAGGGGGAAGGTACGATATGGGGGAACTCGAAGGTGGGGTGGGAGGGAGTTGCGGGGGGGGGGGGGGGGGGGGGGGTGGGGGGGAAGAGATGGGGAGTTGATCTTGGTGTGTTGTGCAGCCAGCAAGCAGCTCACGTTTTGAGAATGTCCTGAGCAGTGCTGGGTAGGACCGGAGAGATTTTTGGCGACGAGGGGTGGGCCTTCGTGCGAGTGGATTGGATAGACAGGCAGGCAGGGAGGGAGGGAGGGAGAGAGAGAGATGGGAGGCCAGAGGAAAGTGAGGGAGGAGAAGGTTGTGCGAGTGTTAACTGTTTTGTTTCGCTTATAGTGCGCAGGGTAGGGGTTTGACAGCAGCACCAAAAGATGGTGATGAGCATCTCATGATCCTAATAGTGATGATGAAAAAGAAAAAGTGGTAGTGGCAGCAATAGTAGAAGTAGCAGCAGTAGCAGCAGTTAGTAGTAGTTATTGTTGTTGTAGTAAGCGGCAGCATTCGTTTTTGAGGGATTGTTTGCAGGATCAGTATCCGTAATAGGTGATGAAATTCTGGGGTCCGTATTGTTTTTACTCGTTTGCGGGATCTCGTCAGTTTTTCAAACTTGGCTTGTTTTGTATGCCGCAGACAAAAAAAAAAAGTGTCAGAAATGGGAGGCAATGTCTTTGTTTGGCTTATGTGCATAGGTGTTGCCTCTCTTTCGCTGATGCAATTATTCATTTGAACTGTAATTAATCGTGAGAAACATTCTGGTGTTTGGAAAAATTCTGCGAAATCAGACGACGGGACTTTCACTTTGCAGATTCGCGGAGCAGGGGTGGGAAGGGGAGAGAGGGGGTGTTAAAAAAAAATCTTCGTGACCTTTAGCCTCATACAGACAGCATGGTTGTATTGAAGATAAAGTGATTATGAACGGAAAGAAATCGACTGGATCAGAGACTGAGCATTTGTTTTAACTTCCCCTCGTTTTTTGTTTTTGTTTTTTCTTTTCACAACACGTTTCTTTTTGTAGATCAGTGTTTGGGTTGGGCTACGCGAACACTGTAAACTTTCACTCAATTGTTGTGAAGTCGTGGCGCTGTTTATGGGTGGGTAAAGATAAACCATGGTTTATCGCCCCTCTCCCTTTACGTGCCTGCTCCCTTCTCGTTGTCCAGCTTGTGTGCTGCAGGGTGTTGAGACTGTTCATCTCTTGGAAGAGCTCCACCTCGTCCTGGGTGTGGCCAGAACCATTGATTGAGATTCGTTCATGTCTGTTCTTCGTGTCCCTCTCTTTGTCACTCATTCCCAATTATTACCAGTAAATTTGAGTCTTTGTGCATGTCTCTCACGTATGTTCGTGCTCAGAATGTATGTGTTTGTCTTTCTGTCTGTGTTTCTGCCTGCCTTTCATTGTATCTTGTCTGTTTAATCTGTCTGTCATTCTCTGTCTGTCTGTCTGTCTTTGTCTGTTTCTCTCTCTCTCTCTCTCTCCCTCTCTCTCTCTCTCTCTCTCTCTCTCTCTCTCTCTCTCTCTCTCTCTCTCTCTCTGCCTTCTCTCTCTCTCTCGTTTTCTGTCATCTCTCTCTCTCTCTCTCTCTCTCTCTCTCTCTCTCTCTCTCTCTCTCTCTCTCTCTCTCTCTCTCTCTCTCTCCCTCTCTCTCTCTCTCTCTGTGTCTCTCTCTCTCTCTCTCTCTCTCTCTGCTCTGACGACATGAATATGTCCTACATCATTGATAGCTTTTATTTTGAATTTGCTACATAACTTCATTCAGGTGTATATTCACATCCCCCTTCGTGATGGCTGAGGCCTAAAATGAATAAAATATTTTGAGTCTTGAGTCTCTCTCTCTCTCTCTCTCCTCTCTCTCTCTCTCTTTCTCTCTCTCTCTCTCTCTCTCTCTCTCCCATTCCTCTCCCATGTTCTTCCTGAGAGAGAGAGAGAGAGAAGAGGGGGGGGGGGGGGGGGGGGGGGGGGAGGATTTCTCTCAGAAACTGCGTTTAGAAAAACTGTGTGCGACTCGATACAGACAATCAAATATTGCAGCCATAGTTCTAAACTCAAGAAAAGAATTGGAATGAAAATAATACGGGAGGATGAATAAGAGGAAGAGAAAGAACAAGGAGGAGCAAAAACAAACAGAACAAAAAGAGGGTGGGGAGAAAAAGAACAGAAAATGACGACAGAGAAATATTGACACAAGATCCGGAAAACTTTAGCCTGGATAATATGCACGAAGGTTTCTGGAAGGCTGTCGAAGCCGTAAGAAGTATTTTCCTAGTTAAAAACAAAACAAAACAAAACAAACAATTAAAAAAAGAGAAAGAAAACCCCAAAGAAACAACAAATGAGAAAAGAAAATTTTAAAACAAAACTTAGGTAAGATGTGAACGCCTCTCTATATTGCCCGTGTACTGTGCCGACTTCACAGCGTAACTTCCTGCCGCAGCCTTCTGTTATCATCATACACTGGCTGACACACACATATGCACGGCACATGCGCACGCACTCTCTCATACTGTTTTACTTTTTTGTTTCTTGAACGGAGTATTCACAGACACACACACACATACACACACACACCAACACACACACACACACACACACACAACACACACACACACACGCTATATCACTTTTCACTATATCACTTTTAGTGAACAGACGTTAAACAGAATAACAACAACACAACACCCCTCTCCTCTCTCTCTCTACTCTCCTCTCGTCTCTTCCTCCTCTCATCCTCTCCTCTCTCTCTCTCTCTCTCGTTCCTCTCCTTCACTCTCTCTCTCTCTCTCTCCCTCTCCTTCTCTCTCTCTCCTCTTCTCATCTCTCTCTCTCTCTCTTGCGCGTGCACACACACATAAGCATGTATATAAGAAACGGGCAAATGGCCATTCTACCTCTCCTCTCTCTCTCTCTCTTTCTCTCTCTCTCTCTCTCTCTCACACACACACACACACACACACACACACACACACACACACACACACAAACACACGCACGCACGCACGCACGCACGCTCGCACGCACTAGGGCTTGCACTGACGCACACACCCATTCTCTCTCCCTGTCTCTCTCTTCCTCTCTATCTCGCAAGCACACCACGCCACGCACGCACGCACCCACGCACACTAAAACGGATAACAGGCATAGACAACGCACACTAGCATGCACACACATACCCACGCGCGCGCTTTCGACGTCCTGCGGCTCCCCCTCCCCCCCCCCCCCTATCCTCCCCAACCCTCTCCTTCCCCCCCCCCCCCCCCACACACACACATGACACACACACACACCACACACACACACACACACACACACACACACACACACACACACACACACACGAGCGCGCGGGCACGCATATAAACACACAAGTGCGCTATTGGTCCGCGGCAGCTTGAGAGGAGGGGGCATGATTAGGCTCCGAATTGGCGCAAGAAGGGCTTCCTTCCTACCAGAAGGATGGCGCGAAACCCCAGGAAGAGCTAACGACGATGGCGCGAGAGGGGCGCGCGCTGCTAATCTGCCCCGCTAGGGGATCGTCATGACCCCCCATCAGGTCTGTCCCTGAGAACGGAACAGCTTGCCGCCCGAACGCCTGCCCCCCCCCCCCCCCCCCCCCCCCCCCCCCCCCCCTTTTCTATTCCCCTTCTATCTCCCCCGTCTCCCATTTTCGCCCTCCGTCCGTTTCCTCCCTCCCTCCCCCCAATTACCCTTCATTCTCTCCTCCCCCATCTGTGTGTATGTGCATTATGATTGTAATATGAGAGAGAGAGAGAGAGAGAGAGAGAGAGAGAGAGAGAGAGAGAGAGAGAGAGAGCGAGAGAGAGAGAGAGAGCGAGTGAGAGAGAGAGAGAGAGAAGAGAGAGAGAGAGAGAGAGAGAGAGAGAGTGCATGTGTGTGTGTGCGTAAGAGAGAGAGACAGAGAGAGAGAGAGAGAGAGAGAGAGAGAGAGAGAGAGAGAGAGAGAGGGAGTAGAGTAATGTAGTGAATGTGCGAATGTTATGATGTATGGTTTTGCAATGGCAGTTCAGTCTTGCTTCATTTGGGTTTGATACTTGTCTGGCATTATCAAGTAGTTTGCTTTCCTCCCCTTTTTATGTTACCCCCTTTCCTGTGAGAAAAGAATTACACAGGGGATGATGATTCGACGCGAGATAGACAGTAGGAGTAGAGTGACTGGTACCACAGTAGACTTGCAAGATTTCCGTTTTTGCAGAATGTTCAACCACAAAAGCGACATGTGGGGCTTCAGTTAAAAAAAAAAAAAGAAAAAAAAAAGAATATTAAAATCAGGCGACTTTTACAGTAAGAGAAAAAAAAAAATCTCACGCAGAATGATTAATGCTAGTTTCTGAGAACTAATGTAGCAGAATTTGCAGGATTTTCTCTCTCCTCTCTCTCTCTCTCTCTCTCTCTCTCATCTCTTCTTCTCTCACTCTCTCTCCTTATGGTAAAGGATTTTCGTATCCGCTACCCCCTGTCTCCCTACAGCCTAATCACGTCCTGTGCAAGAGCTTTCTGCCATAGTTCACGCTGAGCTTGGTAGCAGCAAACGTTGAAAAACGCTCGGGAAATTTGAAGGGAACGTGTCATTATATTAGCGTACAGTAAATCAACTTCAGTACTTGACGGAAAGAACCTGTTGTAGTTGTACAAAAAGGGTGTATGAGAGGAAGCCTTTTCTGCACCCCCTACCCCCTACCCCTACCCTCTGTCAATGAACAGAGGTGAAGTTTAATTATTAAACATTCAAACAAACAAACAAACAAACTCATTTCGTGTGAGAGTATACCTGGCCGGCCAGCCAGCTGAGTTGATGGAGCACTGAAGGACATACAGGACAACTATGGGACTGTAGGTCCTTGAACATTGACGACAATGCTAACAGTAACATGCGATGATGGCAGCGCCAGAACACCAGTATTATTCCAATTTGCCCCCCCCCCCCCCCCCCCCCCCCCCCACCCCCCCCTTCTGTGCTCCCTCAGTGGCACTGCATCCACTCTGCTCATCCCGAACCCTCGCCCACGGCTACAGACCGGCCCCGTCCCGCCACAGCTCCGGCACCGGCAATCCGCAGGGAGCAGTCAATGTCAAGTCGTCATGAGGCAACCCACCGGAGGAGACACTGCACTGCTGCCGAGTGACTTCGGTGGTGTTCGTTGGTGCCTGTTTTGATCCAGCATACTCAGGACACCACCCACTAAGCTCCGTGTTGACGACAGTAATTGCTTAGTCGCGGAGCCGGCTTCAGTGAGCTGTCTTTCCGGAGGGCGCCACCACGTCCGTCCAGCTACAGTCCCCATGAAGTTGCTGGTACCGGTGACCCCGACAGAATCAACCAAGGCCATGGATGCGAGGAGGCAAACGAAGCTGAGGGCACTATCAGGGCGGGCATGAAGGGTCACACAATTTGAGGCTTTTGTTGTTGTTGTAATGCTGATCAATGAGGATGGGAATAATGAAGATGACGTAACGGATTTCCATTCTGGTTTGAGACTGCGTGACAGGGGTGTACTCTACGCTTTCCATCATAGTATAGCCCGGCATCAATTAGGCCCAAGAGATACAGACACCTGCAGAATTGGTCAGGAAATTTGTGTGACTGTCTCAGAGACGTATCAGTTCAATGGGTGAAGCTCAGTAGTGTGGTCCCAGTCTTCCCAGGTAACGCCATAGTAAACTCAGATCTGGATAGGAGCCGGTCGGGGCAGAAGAATCCCACAAATGAATGGGAATCGAACCCACGACCTGTCAGCCAGCATTCCGCGCCGCTAATCACTTCGCCATGGTGGCCGATCATATTTACATTTTAAACTTGTCCGTATATCCACAACATATTATACAGTATGTTAGTTGTTACTAGGGCATGAAGGAAGGAAGGAATGAAGTATGAAAGTGCGATGAGTACTTATCGACTAGAATACCCCCCCCCCCCCCCCCTTACACACACACACACACATGAGCACGCACGCACGCACACACACACACACACACACACACACACACACACACACACACACACACACACACACGAGCACACACACAACACACACACACACACACACACACACACAACACACACACACAGAGGTACGCACGCACGCACGCACCCACGCACGCACGCACGCACGCACAATCACACACTCCTTCCCCCACGGAGGGAAAGTATCCGGATCGAACTCCTCTCATTGTTTTGACAGTCCCCGCCGAAGGGTAATTTGATGATGGACGAATTGAAAAAGATGTGAGCTGCCTTGCCCCCTCCTCTTCTCCACCCCTTCCCCCCTCCCCCTCCCTTCCCAACCAACCTAATTCTCGCGTAACGTTCACCTCGCTGTCCCACGCCCTCTCCCATGCCCTCTCCCATGCCCTTCCTTTTCACAGAGAGAGAGAGAGAGAAGTGTCTATAGGTTTCAGGCTCAGACTTTTCCGTTGAAGGGCCAAGGCCTCCCAGAAGAAGGAGACATGAGAAAGACGTATACCACAGACATACATTTTACTTTATGTTACATCAGCCAGCACTCCAGTCCCAACTCCTGCCACAACCTACAGACGCAAGCAAATTGCGCTCTAAGGCATCATGATATTTGTAACAATTAACAGAACCCTTTCTTGCTCTGCACATATAATGCTTGCGGACGTGCTCTCTCTCTCCCTCCCCCCTCTCTCTTTCTCTCGTTGTATCTCTCTCTCACACACACACACACACACACACACACACTCACACACACACACTCACACTCACACACACACACACACGCGCGTGCGCGCGCGCGCGCGCACGCAGGGGGCGGATGGAGCGGGGAAGAACCACTGCCCCCCATCTCGCGCTCCACTTGCCCGATTCATTTGAAAAAGGTATGCCGGTTCATGCTTATACTTCAGTTACAGTTCAAAGTTCACACTGCGATATCATATGTTAAGGAAACAAAACTGGGGGAAGAAAAATAAATTGAAGCGTGATTCCACCTCCCGTTTTATGCTCCTGCTCCAACCTCGCCTCCTTCCTACTCCATCCCGCACCGTTCCCGATAACCACTCCCCCCACACCCTCCCTCCACGTCCCCCCAGCCCTCATCTCCACCCCCACGTCCGCTTCCTCACCCCACCAGGTCCCCCCCCCCCACCTCACCCTCACTCCCCCCCCCCCCCCAACAAAAAAAAGAAAGAAAAAAGGACGAAAGAGCACATTGACGAGGGCGGCATTTTGACGCACTCCCACCAGAGCACTTGTTTTTGGTCGCGTGTTACCAGAAACCCCTGAAGGGGGGAGAGAGACACAGACAGACAGAGAGACAGACAGACAGACAGACAGACAGACAAACAGAGAGGAGGAGGGCTGGAAGTGGAGGGGGGGGGGGGGGGGGGGGGCAATGTGATCGCGACACGGACCTCATTAGCTGGCCCCCCTAGCCAAACTCTCGCCCAGGACAGATAATCCGCTGATGCTGCACCGGATTAGGTGGGCTGCATCTCTGAGAGGCTGCGTGAGAGAAGCGCGAAATTAAAAGAAGACGATGATGTTGTTGTGGATGATGATGGTGATGGTGATGATGATGGAAAAAAGAGGTGGTGTGGGTGGGGGTGAGAAGGGCTGGTTAAGGGGTTTGGGGAGGAGAGGGGTGTGCAAGAAGAAGAAAGATTATTAATGGAAATGATCCCAGGGGCAAGAGAGTGAAATGAAAATTACAATAACAACAACAACAACAACAACAACAAAATGGAAAAGAAAAAAAAATGAAAAAGTAAAGAAAGCAGTGTAAAGGACGTTTGTTTGTTTTTAAGAAATCGTGTTTTGCTGCAAAGTGCTTAACATGACCAAAAATAGATTATGCTTGAAATTGACTTCTCTTAAAGAAGTTGCATTTTAAAAAAGAAAGGAGGGTAGAAAAAAAGAATGAAAACTTTCAACAAAGAATTCAATCGAGCATATGAATTCATACTCGTTGAATTCACTGAAACTGGGAATAATATTTTCGTTATCGCGGCTATGCCCTTTGTTTACAAAGTACATGTCCGTTTATCTTTTTGCTTCTTTTTGTCCCTGCAGAAAATAGGCATCAGGATACGGACGGAATGTACCACAGTTTGTTTTTCAAATGCATTTTCTTGTTCTTTTAGTCTTGTTGAAACACGTTTGCACTTTTGCTTACGTATGTGTTGTGTCTTCGCTGCGTCATCTCTGTTGATTGGAATGACGTAATTTGCGCGCAAAGCAGTGTTTGAGCACACTCTTATGCATGAGAAGAAGAAAGAAAATCAAATGATGGCAAATGACCACTGTGTAGTTTCCACAGGGCTTTATTCCTCACTTGTTCAGCTCTCGTTGACAGTGAGAGCACTAAG
>CM031605.1:41623498-41628498 GCA_018398815.1 Conus ventricosus
GTTTTTTCGTAATATTTGTTTTTGTTCTTTTTACCAAATCACTGAATCATTTTTGATCGCGAGATTGTTTTTAAAAGGGTTCATCCCCCTCTATTAAAGTTGTCTGTGTCATTAAGTTTTTTTAATGAAAAAGAAAGAAAGAAAAAGAAAAAAGAAAAGAAAAGAAGGGGAAAAGAAGAAGAAGAAAAGGAAGAAGAAGAAGAAAGAAAAAGAGAAAGAAGGGGAAGAAGAAGAAGAAAAGGAAGAAGAAGAAAAAAAAGAAGAAGAAAAAGAAAAGAAAAAGAAAAAAAAGGAAAGAAAAAAAAAGATGGAAAAAAGAGAGAAACATGATACGTGCACTGCTGGGGCAAACCCCACAAGAGGAAAGGACAAGGAGGGGGGAGGGGGAGAGGTGGGGGAAGGGTGAGTGATTGATATAACATGGAAGCATAAAATTTAAACATGTTATTTATGAAAATGGTAAAAAAAGTGATGTGAAAGTAAGTGAACTTTTTTCAAACGCTTTGGGTTTTTTAATCGAAAGATTAGTTAGTATTTTACGTAACAGTTTTTAAGTTTTAAATTTAATTTTAAACATTTCTCTCTCTCTCTTTTCTCTCTCTCTCTCCTTTTCCCTCTCTCTCTCTCTCATTGAAAAAATTTTTCCCCGTTCTTTTGTGTTAGTTTCTATTGTGCTGATTTTATAGAGATTCTACTTTTTTTTTTTGGTGTAAATCCAATTTTGGCGTGTTTGCTGGAAAAAAGGTTGTTTTTCATCCTTTTATTTATTTATTTGTTTATTTATACAGATTTTAAATGTTTAAGTAGGGTTTTTCCCTTTTGTCTGTTGCACACCAAACAGGTGCCGTTCGTTTTTCCAGATAAATTTCCCCCCCCCCTTCCAACCCTTCTCTCTCTCTCTTTCCCCTCCCGTTAACCCCGGCATTTTCGTTGTCCCGCCTCCTCCTCCCCCCCCCCCCCCTCCCCCCCGCCCCTATTCATTGTCCATCATTGCCACTGTTGTTTCAGGCGTTTCTGGGTTGTTTTCATTGTAGTAAAAGCCACCATAACTTACAGATTTGGTTTTTGGGGGAGAAGATACAGAAAAAAGACTTCTGGGGGAAAAAAAAAAAATATTTTAAAAGGCAGCATTTAAAAAAAATTTTGCGATGTAATCCCTTCAGAAAGTCATGTACATTCACGAGAAAAGGTAATTTGGTTTTTAGTATTATTTTCTGCTAAAAAATGCTTGTTGTAGCTGGTAAAAGTACAACCTATACAAACAAAAGGGACGTTTAGACGTGTATTAAAAGGATTATTAGGATTTCGTGGTAGATCCCCGTTTAATGCCCTGGCAACAAAAAATTTTTTAATGTTGTGTGATATTTTACATTTTAGGATTTACTTTATTAAATTTTCTTCCCTTTTTTTTTTCTTCCTTTCCCCCTTCTGTTCTTTTTCTTCTTCTTTCTTGTTCTTTTTTCTTCTTCTTTCTTTTTTTAAAATCCCTTGGATTTGCAGACCCCCAATGAGGAGGATCAGTGATGGTTGAGTTTTCAGTAATGATAATGGAAGCGTAAAGTTATCGTGATTAAGTTGTGTTAGTCTTCACTTCACATGGCCCATTTGATCCCGCTAGCATACATCTGTGTGTTGTGTGTGTTGTGTGGGGGTGTGTGTGTGTTGTTGTGTGTGGTTTGTTTGTGCGTGCGGGCGTGCGTGGTGTTTTTTGTGTGTGTGTTTTGTGAGGAAAAGAGGAGAGGAGAGAGAGAGAGAGAGAGGAAGAAACGAAAAATTTTGGTTTGGGATTAAAACCAAAACAAAAAAACGCAAAAAAAATGGGAAAAAAATCCTTGGCATACGAAGAAAGTTCCAGGTCTCGCCTTATGACCTGATGTCGATGGGAGTACTGTATGAAAAAAAAGGAAAAAACAAACAAACACCCGGGTCAGTCCTCGTCGATGAGCCCGTGGAACAACGTGCAGTTTTTTTCACCCGGGGGCCAACTCCACAAGACTGCAGCAGGTTCAGGAAACGTACGGGTGAAATAGTAGCCCTTTTTCTGGGGAGAACGTAAAATGCCGTTCTGATCACTTGCTACCCCCCACGTTTTGGGCGAAAGTGGCCTAAAAACGCCCTTTTTGTTCCTGACAAGTAACTAAAAATAACGACCCACAAACAAATTATTGTGGGTTATCCGTTTTCAAAATAATTTTGATCATTTCAAAAACATATTTTCGCGTTTCAGTGCGAAAACCTTTAGAGGGTTGGGGTTTGTGGGGCAGTACCCCGGGCGGATCCTATGGCTGTAATTTGGCCATAGGGAGGGTGGCGTAACCTGACCGTTGTGGCGAAGGTTCTTTGTGTTTTTTTCATTTGACCGGAAACATAGACAAAGTGTTCTGCGTTTTTAAAAAAACGCGGCCCCCCCCCAACACACACACACACCACAACACACCAAACACACACATCAAAAAAATGAAGAGCAGCACATCATCACTACGACCACACACACACCACCAACAAACACACCCCCCACACCACACACACACCCACACCAACACACCAAACCACTATTTAAAAAATGTGCCCCTAGTTTTAGTAGATACCCCGCCTCGGTGGCGGCTCCGTTTACATTTCAGGGGTGTTGGCTAATAGGCACAGATATTCAAGTTCATTTGCGCGACACACAAACCCGACAGACGGGAAAAACTCAGCTTCCTCGGAGTAATAATGAGTTCAAGCCTACCAACCACACACGCATGCACGCTTCTTCGGAGATTTGACATCAGCCAGACCTAATAACGTGAAGTCTTTCGTGATCATGTTAAAGCAGAGCCATTGAATGAGAAAATAAAACAAAACCAAACAACACGAAACAGAACAAAACAAAAACCAAAACAACAACAACAACAACAACAAACACACCCACACACACACACACACACACACACACACACACACACACACACACACACACATCTCTTTCATGACTAATTTGAAGCATACCCGTTATGAAAAAAATGCACAGAGAGAGAGAGAGAGAGAGAGAGAGGAGAGAGAGAGAGAGAGAGCAAAGGACATCTACCTCAAACCGTTTTACGAGTGAAAAATACCAACCTGTTTTGTTTTCCGCGACAGTGGTGATATAGTAGAATGACGCACGAGTTTCGCCAAATGATGTTGGTGTTACTGTCCACGGACCGAGTAATAATCATCAGTTGCTTTGTGGACCTATTTATCATCGTACTCTTTTCCACATAATGGCTGCGGAGCACAACAGGATTTCTGTGGCAAAAAATGCGCTTCCACTTTAGTGCGCCGACTTTAGCTGCACATGAAAATCGCGTGGTTGGTTAATTAATCTTTCTTTTATGTATCTATTTATTCCAATTGCATACTTTATCGTATTGTTTATTTGTTCCTTTATGTCCAATAATGATTGACGAGGTTGGATAATAGAAAACTAATTTGTCTATTACTAACCGTGCGTCTGCTGCGTAATTTGGGGCTAGGGAATCACACATTACAGTGAGAAAGAAACATTTCACCCCCCTCTGCACATATTCATTCGTGCAACTAACGATCTCGGTTTCTTCGTAATATTTGTTATTTGCTTCTTTCTTACCGAATCACTGAATCATATATCGATCGCGAGATTTTATTACAAGGTTCATACCCTTACTATTAAAGTTGTCTGCTGTCATTAAGTTTTTTTAATGAGAAAGAAAAGAAAGAAGAAGAAGAAAGAGAAGAAGAAGAAGAGGAAGAAGAAGAAGAAAAGGAAGAAGAAGAAGAAAAGAGAAGAAGAAGAGGAAGAAGAAGAAGAAAAGGAAGAAGAAAAGATGGCAAAACAGAGAGAACATACCAGATCACGTGCACATGCTCGAGCAAACACCACAAGAGAGAAGGACAAGAGAGGGAGGAGAGGAGGAGAGGTGCGGAAGGGTAGAGTGATTGATATAACTGGAAGCATAAAATATTCAAACAGTGTTATTTATGAAATGGTGAAAAAAGATGATGAATGAAAGTAAGTGAACGTTTTCAAACGCATTGGTTTTAATCGAAAGTATTACGTTAGTATTTTACGTAACAGTTTTTAAGATTTAATAATCTTAAAACATTTCTCTCTCTCTCTCTCTCTCTCTCCTCTCTCTCTCTCTCTCTCTTTCATATGAATACATCTTTCCCGTATCTGTTGTCAGTATAGTTTCTATTGTGCTGATTTTATAGAGATTCTACATATTTTTTATTTGGCTGAATGAATACCCATATTGGCGCTGTTTGCTGAGAAAAAGGTTGTATTCATCCATTATTTATTTATTTGTTTATTTACTCACAGATTAGTTGACATGTTTAAGTATGAGTTTTCCTTTAGTCATGTTGCACACCAAACATGAGTTGACCGTTCGTTTTCTCCAGTTAAAATTTCCCTCCCCCCTTCCCAATCTCTCTCTCTCTCTTTCCCGTCCTGTTAACCCCCGCGCATTTTCGTTGTCCCGCCTCCTCCCCCCCCCCCCCCTCCCCCCTCGCCCCTATTCTATCGTCATCATTGTCCACTGTTTGTTTCAGGCGTCTTCTGGTGTTGTTTTCATTGTAGTAATAGCCACCATAACTTACAGATTGGTTTTGGCAGAGAGAAGATACAGAAAACAGACTTCATGGGAAAAAAAGTATTATAAAGGCAGCATTTAAAAAAAATTGTGCGTATGATAACCATGTCAGACAAGTCATGTACATATCACGAGACAAAGAGTAATTTGGCTATTTAGTATTATTTCTGACTAAAACTGCTTGTTGTAGCTGCGTAAAAGTACAACCACCCATACAAACAAAGCATTCGTTAGACGTGTATTAAAAATGGATAATTAGAGATTATCTGTGCGTAGATCCTCGTTCAATGCCCATGAGCAACAAAATTATTTTAATAGATTGATGTGCATCATTTTACATTATTAGTGATTTACTTGACTAAGTTTTCTTCCGTTCTTTTTTTCTTCTCTTTCCTCCTTCTGTTCTTC
>CM031605.1:41633498-41668498 GCA_018398815.1 Conus ventricosus
CCTACACTTTCCCATACTGCCGTGGTCTGTGCGTCGCACACATGCATATATAATCTTTGCGCGCGTGGACACATGTTCACACACACGCGCGTGCCGCGCGCGCACACACACACACACACACACACACACACACACACACACACACACACACACACATGCACACACACACGCGCGCGCGCGCGTACATATACACACGCACGGACGCACACACATGCGCGCGCTTTTAACTCATACACAAATGTACGTTCATAGGTATATACACGTACACACATACACGAATACATCTGCACAAGTTTGTCATTCTGTGCTCTTAGTAGTGCTCGATTTGTTTGTTTGTTGTTGTTTTTTCAGTTGTTTTTGTTTTTAATTTACGATAATTTCTTTTATGTTCATTTATTCTTATGCTTTCATACACACCATCTACAGATGAGATCTGCTCTTACGTAGAGCATATGGATTTTGCCTTACGGCATTCACGATTTATACGGAGTCAACCACTTTGTCTTTCTCTCCTTACTCCCCTTCTTTAGCCCCTCCCTCTCCCCTTCCTCTGTCTTCTCTTTCTTTTGCTGCACACAGGCAAACACATACAGAAACACGCATGGATACTCAACACGCTCATGCCCGCAAGCTCACGTATGAGTGTGCGTGTATGTGCACCTCTGTGCGTTGTGTGTGTGTGTGTGTGTGTGTGTGTGTGAGAGAGAGAGAGAGAGAGAGAGAGAGAGAGAGAGAGAGAGAGAGAGTGAGAGAGAGAGAGGGGTGAGGGAGAGAGAGACAGCCTTCTTTCCTTTTCAAACATATTGTCCAGCGCCATGTTCATTTGCTCATTTACTGCCTGGCCGTCCCGAGACAACAATCAACCAACCCCCCTTTGTTGAAATACACTCTCTGTTCACCGCGCAACCAGCGCCCTTTCTCTACCCCTCTTCATCCTCCTTTTCCTTTTCATTTAGGCTTTTTTTTTTTTTTTTTACCTTGCAGTCTTCAGTCCTCGTGCATTTCCTTTCATTTAGCAAAGTCCATCCGCGGTGGGGTTTGTTTCCATCGCTTCCTTCTGTTTACCTAGCCGCAAGAACTGCTTTTAATCCGCTAATAACAACACTCCTCCGGCCAGAACCCCGCAGGAACCGTCCGGGTTTGGCCAGACCTGAAACAGTACCTGTGGCTGTCGGAGCATTGGAGGCAGAGGTGGAGGACGCAGGAGGGTGAAGGGAGGAGAGGCAGGAGGGAAGGGCGGGGATGGGGGGGGGGGGGGGTGCAAGGTCTTTTGCTTATTTCAACAGGAGAAGGTGTGGTGCCCGCGAGAGGTTGAGCACTCGGGCAATTAATTGGCAGTGAATGATCAGGCTGAGCGGAGAGCGAACCGATCGCGCGCGAGTGGGGAGGAGTTGGGTTCGTTGAAGTCCGAGGAGGAAAAGTGGGGTTGAGCGCTACTTTGCCATAGCTCACTTCCTCCCTCACACCCTACCATGCCAGGTCTAGCTCCTGGATAATTCTTTGCATGTAGCCTTGTCACTCTGTCTTGTGGTTTGTTTGTTGTTTGTATTGTGAAAAGAGGATGATTACAAAGGAAAAAGTAAAGCAAGCATAAGCCCCATTTATCCGCTGGAAAAAGAATTAATAAAAGGAAAACTACAACAATAAACACAGGCAACCTCACCCACGCTCCCTGCGGTATTGCAGATTTAGTTTTAATTAGTTAAATGTTATATGATTATCCAGACCCCGACAAGATCAGGTATGCTGGCTTACGTGCAGCCATGAGAAAGTACAACATCGGTAACAACCTGGTCCAAGTCATTGTGCAACTTTATGAAAAAAACAACATCAAAGCAGTTTTCTACAAAGGCTGCCAAGGGGAATAACCTCGCAGACGTATTGGCGTCAGACAGGGCTGTTTTTATCCGGCACATTGATACGCTAGAAGACACTCTTGGAAGGGTGAGCACTGGAGGCAGGACCGTTGCCAACCTACGCTTTGCCAATGACGTCAATGGTTTGCTGAGCAGGGAAAACAAGACCAACTAGGGAAACGTCTGGACAAAGCATCCGCAGTGTTCGGCATGAGATTCTCATGTAGAAGGACCAAACTGAGGACACACAACACCAAAGGCGTCAAATTGATGACACTCGGCACCAAAGGCATCCAAAGAGACATCAAAGCAAGAGGTCAAAGACAGTGAGCAGCTTAGAGGTCGAGTAGCTGGTAGTGATGAAGGGTTCCAACCAGAAGTCCCGTAGAATGGTCCAAGCATCAACAACGCTAACAAACTCAGACGATCTGGAACAGCATCCTGTTTTTCCCAGATTCAGAGTGAGAATGGTGAGAAACTCTACAGCTTTGATACTAAGTGCCTACGTAAGATCTTGGGCATCAAATGGTCAGACTTTATACCAAATGAAGACGTCAGGGAGAGGTCCAAACAGCTCTCCGTGTCAACCATCGTCTGCAGACGGCGCCTCCACTGGCTGGGTCATGTCTTAAGATTACCATCTTCAAGACCTGCAAACCAGGCCATTAAATGGACCCCAGCAGGCCAGAGAAAAAGAGGACGACCCAGGATGAGCTGGTGACAGACAGTGAAAAGAGACCTCAGACTCGTTGACAGAGGATGGAGTGACACTACCAGACTGGCTGGAGACCGTGCACAGTGGAGCGCCTTGACTGCCTCTTGCGTCGAAAGACGCGGGAGCATCTAAGTAAGAAAGAGTGAGAATGGTGCGCACACTAGTGATGTCAGTCTTTCTCTATGCGTACTAAACGTTCACTATGACATCAGATCAATGAAGAACAATGAATGGCCAATGATGAATTGGTATGCTGTCGCAAAATCCTGCATATCTGCAAAGGTTAGATCAGTGAAGAAGTATGCACACACACACACACACACACCACACACACACACACACACACACACACACAAATCGAGGCAGCCACTGACATCTTCAAACACATGCTGATTAAGTCAAGAAACGAAGACTGAAATGGGATGGACACATCTCTCGATCATCCGGCCTTCCAAAATTATGGGGTAGACGGAGAAAGAGTTGGAAGACAACATTCTGGTATGCTCGGACCTTTGGCGAATCCCGGAAAGCAGTAGAGGACAGACAAGGATGTAGGAGGATTGTCAATTCAGATAGAGCCCTAGCGAGCATAGAGTTCAGGAACTGATGTGGATGAAGAAGAAGAAGATGATGATGATGATGATGATGATGATCGACCAAATTGGTTTTGTCAGTACAACCTTGAGTTAATCTGACAATAAATTGGTTTCAGTCAGATGATCGATGATGATGGGTGTGAATGTGATTGTATTTGGTCTGAAATGAAATCAATCTTTGACATTTTAAAAACTAAAGTCCGGTTTTCAAATACAGTTATCTCCCCCACTCCCATTCATTTTACCCCTTCTACCTTCTCACACCACTCCCCACCCCACACCTCTTTTTTTCTCCTGATCACGTGAATAGCGTGCCAATTTCATTAGCATGGGGCGCGATCAAATAAATAAATCAGGGCTGTTAATATAAATAAAACAGCGTTGTTAGAATAAATAAGTCAGCGTTGTTATAAGTTTATCGGTTTGGCCTCAGATTTGTGCAATTAGGATACAACGGACCTATTCCAAATGTTGTACTGACGTACCATGTTAATACAATCATAGAGCACAATCGGGCTTTATATCTTAATTTGGTTGGTTGGTTGGTTGGTTGGTGTTTTCCTCACCTTCAGTGTCACTCAAACGATATTATCCCCGCGTCGCTCATTCCGGCTTTCCGTTCACTCTGACTTGTCCTGTCGCAGCTCTGGCACCGACAATCAACTGGGAGAATGAATGTCAAGTCGTCATACGGCAACCACCAGAGGAGACACTGCACTGCTGCCGGATCACTTCGGTGGTGTTCAGTGGTGACTGTTCTGATCCAGTGTACGCAGGACACCACCTACTAAGTCCCTTAAGCGCGTTCTTAACCAGCCGAACCTTTGATTCGCGAAGTGTTTCGGTGAACACTGTGTTGCGTCCGAATAGAGTGGCGGCGAACTAGATCAGAAACCCGAGTTCGGAGGAACTGAAGTTCTCGTTCTTAACCACCACTTAATGATATGCATACGTCATCAGCTAACCTCTGTTTAATGATATGCACACGACCTTCCCAGTCCAAACAAAAATGGCTGCCTACGACACCGATATCGAAGATTTTGCTGCAATTCTTCTGATAGCTGGACGATTAGAGGAATATGAGAAGGATCAGAAGCGGAGAAAGAGAAAATCTTTGTACTTGGGATCTCGACAATCCCATAAACAGGGATGTTGTTCCCATGAGTCGATAAACAGACTTGTGTCTTGTTTACTCAAAGTGATCGGCGTGGTGTCAGCCATTTTGTCGCAATGGAAAGACAGAAATGAATCTTCATCCGCAAAAGAGTTCGACCAATCAAATTGGAGAAACACCCAAGTTCCCAGAACACGGCTTAAGAACCTAAAAAACTGTTCGGCAACACAGTTTGCGAACCTCTCGAAACAGGGTTTCCGAACATGTGTTGGTGCGGTTCAGATGCAAACTTGTTCGGAGTCTTCTGAAACATAGTTTGCAAACTGATTGTTCGCCTGGTTAAGAACGCCCTTTACTGACGACGATAACCGGCATGAGTGAGCGTCCCTGTCCTGAAGGCGCCATCACGTCTGTCCACCGACAGTACCGGTGATTCTCCGATACCGGCGACCTCACCACGAACTCGCATAGGGAGTAGTAGCGAGAGGAAATCGAAACTGAGGTCACCGTGAGAGCAGGGCGTGAAGGGGCACAGGATTAGAGACTTCTGTGCTGATGGATGAGGACGATGAAGAGGATACAGTCGTGTTCCACTCTGGTCTGAGATTGCATGACAAGAACTGTATTCTGCGTTTTCTTCCGTAAGATGTCCTGGCGTCAGTTAGACCTTACGTATACAGACACCCGGAGTGATGGTCAGGAGCTACACTCTCAGAGACGAGTTAATCAAAACTGCAGCAGGGGGTATATAAGCGAGCAGTCCAGCAACAACGGCCGATTTCCTTTTATTACTCGCGTGGATGCTTCACTGTCTCCATTGGGGGTGGGACTCAAATTTTGCGGCTTTAAGCGGATGAAACTCGACTGTGTGGTTCCAGTCTTCTCATTTGAGCCCATTGCAAATTCAGTTGTGGGTAGGAGCCGATCATGGGCCGCTAAACATTCCCACAATATAATGAACATTGGACAACCGACTTCCCAGCCTGGACAGTCCGAGCTTTTGATTCGTTTCTTTGTTTGTTTTTCCTTTTCATTTATTCACTGTGACTCCTGATACCCGGTCTGTGAGTGAGTCATATATAGGTGGGGCAAAGAAAATGGGTTTCACTAGATGAAGAAGACGCAGCCAGTCATTGCGGCTTTATCGAGTATCAGTTGCAGAAGTTTACAGAATTCGGCGACTCACGCTGCCAGAGACAATATTATTTCCCTTTGGCACACAAGTTAATGCTTGATGTCCAATTTACAATGATTTTTTTAAGTTCCTGACATGAGTGAACACTTACTATCGTTTTAATAATAATGATCAGATTTAACGAATATTTCCATGAACAATATTGGTTAGATAGTCATCAGCTTGATGTCTGGTAATTTCAGTGTCAGTGTTTTAGTGAGAACATGCACATATGAACACACACACACACACAAACACGCACGCACGCACGCACGCACGCACGCACGCACGCACGCACGCACGCACGCACGCACACACACACACACACACACACACACACAACACACACGCTATCGATGAAGCACGCGAGTCGAAATTATACAGTCCTGGTTGGCCTTGGATCTTTTTCTTCGTGGAAAGTACTCAACAGACACACTTACGGGGTGGAGACTCTCCAAAGAGCCAGAGACCTCCAGTGCTGTGGTCTCTGCAGGCTAAGTTGATGGCAGAGGTGCTAGTCTTGCAGAACATGCTCCACTGTCATGGCGGCTGCCGTCCACATGGGCACGTGTTGGTGTCTGCAGGGTTGGGCTCGGTGAACATTGGGTGCCGCAGTCTACATTGACCGGTCCTCAGTCGCGTTCCGTTATGACTTGATCTTCTCGGGAGTGGACATGGGAACCCAACTGCAGGATCGTAGTGAGGACGGAATGTCGGCTGTCTCCTCTTCTGGTGGTTTGTGACGATGGGTTTTGACTCCTGTTTGGATAGGAAAATGATGGAAATGAGTTAACATTGCTCTTGTTATTGTGTGTGTGTGTGTGTGTGTGTGTGTGTGTGTGTGTGTGTGTGTGTGTGTGTGTGTGAATTTCTTTCTGTGCAGGGGTGAGAGTATGGAAGTGTGCAGGGGTCGCAGAATGTCTTTTCTTTTCTTTCCTTTAAAAAAAAAAAAATCTTATTTATTTGGTGGGAAAATTCCCACGCTTGTTTTCAGCCACAGCTTTTTACCCACCGACCCCTTCACGTCTGTCTCTGTTCTGTGTGTGTCTCTCTCACACAGTCTCTTTTTCTGTCTGTTCTTTTCTGTCTGTCTGCCTCTGTTTTCCTGTCTATCTGTATAGACATACACGCGCGCGCGTGTGCGCATTCACACACACATACACACACATATTTATTTATTTTATTTGAACACTAGAGCGTAGACATGAAGGGAAGTACCGGAGGGATAGGTGAGAGAGGGCAGGGGGTAAGCAAAACTCCACCACCGTACACTCATCGAGGTGGACACGTTTTTCCCCCTTCTGCTTCACCTGAAGTGTCCAGTCCGCTTGGCTGACCACTGGCTGACCAGTGTCCGCGCTTCCCCGTTTGACAAAAGACCCGGCAATGGCCGGCCGCCTTGGGTTTCCTTTATCAAAACACATTTCTCCTCATTATGTTGGCATAATACGGGACCTGCCCGCTGGAAGCGTTAGAACAACAAGCCTTTCCTCTTCCTTCTCCTGCCCTCACTCCTCCTCCTCTTCAACTCTCCGGTCGTCCACCGTTGAGAGTGTTCGTTGACCTGACATTGGGGTTTGTGTCTGTTATATTGTTCATGTGTATGTCAGTATTTTCTGTCTGTCTGTCTAGCTGCCTTTCTGTCAGTGTGTCTGTCTGTCTGTCTGTCTGTCTGCCCCACCCCCCTCTCTCTCTCTCTCTCTCGTTCGCTCTGTCTGTGTCTCTGTCTCCTCTCTCTCTCCTCCTCTCTCTCTCTCTCTCTCTCTCTCTCTCTCTCTCTCTCTCGTTCACTCTGAATGTCTGTCTGCCTGACCCCCCCCCCCCTCTGTCTCACTTACTCTCTCTCTCACTCACTCGCTAACTCACACTCTGTGTGCTTTTCTCTGTATCCTCCCCCCCCCCCCATCCCCACTTAATCACCATTCATTGCCGGTGTCTGTCGTTGTTGTTGCTATTATTTCAATTATTTTATTTTGAAAAAAAAAAGCAAATGAATGCACGAGAGAAGACAAGATTTAATTCTTTATTTACAAGGATGATAGATAAGGATGAGAAAATGCGCGACTGTACAGATACTCGGCTTGAAGTTGTTACATTATTAATACAAAAGAAAGAAAGAGAGAGGAGAGAGAGAGAGAGAGAGAGAGAGAGAGAGAGAGAGAGAGAGAGAGAGAGAGAGAGACGCTTTGACCATTTTAAAGTTGACCATCGGGTCCTTATGACTTGAGTGAATACATTTTTCCCTTTCGTATTGCGCAAAAAGAAACAGAATGCAAGTTTTATTTGAATGAAGCAGTACAGGAACCGAACGCTATACTTTTCAACAAAATGAGAGAGAGAGGGGAGGGGTGAGGTTATTCCGAGACAGCCCTCCCCACACACACACACGGAGGGGTGGGGTGGGGTGGGGCGAAGGGGAGAGAGAACGAGCTGCGGACACTAAGTTTCAGCTCACTATCGTGTGTCATTGAGAGGCTTAAACTCTCAGACCCCTACCACACAACTTCTGCTAAGCGGCTATAACTAATCACCTGAACGCGCTCCTGTAGTCCCGGCATGGGCATGATCTGATAAGTATATATGAACTTTGCTAGTAGACCCCCCCCCCCAAAAAAAAAAAAAAAAAAAAAATCATGGCGAAGGATTAAGACCAGAAACCAAGCTCGAAGCGTGCTGAATAATCTTGAAAGGGCGAGTCGGAAGCCCATAGCCTGTGGTCTTTGCTACTGTTCTATAGGGAGTCAGGGTTCGCTCATGCCTATCGGGATTATTGGCACGTATGGTATCTATATCTGTCAACAAGGGACTGGTATGTTTAGTGCTGTAGGATAATCGGAGGGCTCTTTTAGTGTGTGTGTGTGTGTTGTGTGTGTGTGTGTGTGTGTGTGTGTGTGTGTGTGTAAGCGAGCTAGAGAAAGTTTGACGTGTGAGTAAGTATTATGAGTGTTGGTTACCTTACAACCATTTTTTTCTCGGTGACTACCTGTTAAAGAAATAGAAACCCTTACATTTTTGTTTAATATATATTTTGATAGAGAGAGAGAGAGAGAGAGAGAGAGAGAGAGAGATTCATTGTGTAAATTATATGTGTATGTGCGCCACGCAAACACTCAGATCGCCCTTTGTGTGAACTCCAGCCTACCAAAAGGATTGGCTTAGAGATGAATACATACGTTTTAAGTAATATACGCCAGATAGGGTATATACGCAAAAAGAGATCTTCGAACATCAACCATACAAATGAATTGGAGAGCAGTTTTAGTTCCAGTCAGGGAGAGGTGTCTACGTGCAGACTTGTCCATATACATAATCGTCTGTCTGTTAAGCTAAAAGGTTGAAAGAAAAAAAAAGTTGAAATGAAGTTGTGGACAAGACGTTGCAGGCACCAGATTTACGTATAAGGAAGGAAGAGGGCAAGAGGAGGGGGGAGGGGGGGGGATAAAAAAACAAGAAGATTGATTTGCCTTCTTCAGCTCACGTAGACCAGTCCAGATGGAGGAGTAAGGCCCCCACCGAGAAAGGAAGGAACTCTGTGCAGGCCCACCGGCGCGTGGACACGCCCTGACACTGCTCCAAGCCTTACCCCAGCCATGGATAAATGGCAAGAGCCGAAGTCGGATGTGCTGGTCCTGACTTGTCAGGGGCGTAACGGCAGCACAACGCATCCCCGCTCACATGACAGACAACCTTGGAGAATCTCGATATGGTGCTCGACCGTTGAGGACCGCCAGGGTGGGAGCGAGAAAACTCTATGGATCTCTGGAGGACCTCCGCCGGACGGCAGCCTTCATCAGTGCATCTGGGGTTCCTGTCTGAGCGAACGAAGAAGAAGAAGAAGAAGAAGAAGAAGAAGAAGAAAGTATGCTTGAATACACACAGCAAGAATTATGGACAGGGAAGATGAAGGGCATGTAGTTTTGCCTTCTTTTTTTTTTTTTTTTTTTGTGTGGTCAAAGTGTAATACTATATAGGGGAATGCACGACGTTTTGCGCCCAATGTGCATCAGTGAGCTGGAACCAAAATTTTCGGCCATTTTTTTATTTTTTTTATTTGGAACGCGAGTGATGTTTCGGTAAACTGTTTGCTGTAGATTTACAAACTATAGTGGAACGTCTAACCCAAGTCTCCGCGGGGAGATGTAAAAAGACTGTAGAAAGGGTCTGGAACGACTGGATGTTAATTAGTTGACCATACTTCGTGTCCTCCCCAGCAACATAATTATTGCATTTGCGTTATTGACGTGATGCACCGCGCACGCTTGTGGCACGTATCTCGGTCAAAGTTGATTTTTGGCCCGTTTGCGGACGTAGTAATTGGTAGTAATTTCCGTACAACTATGGGCGAAGACTCACTGTTGTGGGCTTGGAAATGAGAACGGCAGCGGTTGCTTTTAAGTCTGAGACTTGAAAAAATTGCTGACAGGTGTATCAATTTTTTTTTTTTTGGGGGGGGGGGGGGGGGGGGGGCTCTTTTTGAAATTTTCTAAAACCATTTATAATGTTTTGCATAGAAAAATTGGAAAACCATCTCCCCATTCCCAATATTCACATGCCTTTTCGGTCTCTCAGCCCAACTCCCCTTCCCCCTCGCCCCCCCCTCTCTCTCTCTCTCTCTCTCTCTCTCTCTCTCTCTCTCTTCTCTCTCTTCTCTCTCTCTTCTCTCTTCTCTCACTGAGCTGTAGACAAAATGTTGATCAAACACTGCATGTGTATGCATCTATCCTTTTGCATGGCTACGATGTGAAATACAATAAAGTAGTTTACAGAGTATGCATGTCCTGTTATATAACGATATATGTATATCCGGGGTGGGTGGTGGATGGGGGTGGGTATTAAGCAGAAACGGGGAGACGGACTCCGAGTCTATTGGACTAGAGAAAACTATTAATTCCTGTTTCCAGAGTTAAGCGCTTGGGAGGGGGGGGGGGGGGGGGGGGGAGAGAGAGAGAGAGAGAGAGAGAGAGAGAGAGAGAGAGAGAGAGAGAGAGAATCTTTATTGATCACGGCTGATTAAATGTTGAGATGTGATGCATAGGTCGCAGCAGCCGCATCCATTGCGTAGTGATCGATCCTTCAGCCACTACCTCGTTTGGTTAGAATCTGCCACATATTTATTAGAATTTTCTCTATTATAGATTCAGTCCAGATTGTCATCAGTCATGTGACTGAAATCCGTACGATTACGGTTTTACCCCTTTGGGTTAAAAAAAAAAGTATTATAAATAGAATTTGAATGCATGTCTGCTATTGAATATGTGCTCGTTAAAGAGGGAAAAGAAGGATGGGAGCGATGGTAAGGGAGAGAGAGAGAGAGAGAGAGAGAGAGGAGAGAGAGAGAGAGAGAGAGAGTTGCAACAGCAGGAGTACATACAAAGAAAAGTACGATAACGAGACAGGGGAAAAAAATCAGAATACCCATAGATATAGTAGCATGGGCTTGAGGGGATCAACAGGACTGTACCATCCCAACGGAGCCTGAGGATCGCACAGGCTGATCTTCTCACGGATTTTCCCCTCCCTCTCCAGTGCCAACCGACAGTCACCACGGTTGGTCATCCCGTTGGCCTTGTCGGCCGTACCCCTGCACTTGAGCTCAAGGTAAAACACCTGGGAGAAAACCTTAAACAGGTTCTTGCCTATGCTTCTTCACTCCCTTACCCACCCGTGTCACGTAATCGTGCCGGGGGTTTTCCCCTCCGGAAAAAAAAAAGGTTAAGAGAAAAAAGAAAAAAAGCCAAGTTGCAGCGCTGAGGTAGGTATGGGTATCACCTCCCCATTACCAGCCCCAGGTGTGAGACACAGCTGGGTCCCGCCTCGGTCTCCCCTCACTTGTCACAGAGCGCAGGGACAAAAAATCAACTTGAGGGCTTGTGTGGAAACCCTGGTGTCCTTTGCCTGTGTCAAGCGAAGGGGGAGGAGAGCGGTCAAAGGGAGGAGAGAATGAGAGAGAACGAGAGAAGGATGGATGGGGGAGGGGGGGGGGGGTCCTGGAGAGAGGAGAGGCGCGGCAGTTAGCTTGGGTATCAGCCCCTCTGAAGTGGACAGACCAGCAGGACAAAACAAGAACAGGTGGCCAGAACGCGCGTGATATAGGGCGGAGGGTGGAGCTTGGGTGTCAGCCCCTCTGAAGTGGACAGACCAGCAGGACAAAACAAGAACAGGTGGCCAGAACGCGCGTGATATAGGGGGGAGGGTGGAGCTTGGGTGTCAGCCCTCTGAAGTGGACAGACCAGCAGGACAAAACAAGAACAGGTGGCCAGAGCGCGCGTGATATAGGGCGGAGGGTGGAGCTTGGGTGTCAGCCCTCTGAAGTGGACAGACCACAGGACAAAACAAGAACAGGTGGCCAGAACGCGCGTGATATAGGGCGGAGGGTGGAGCTTGGGTGTCAGCCCCTCTGAAGTGGACAGACCAGCAGGACAAAACAAGAACAGGTGGCCAGAACGCGCGTGATATAGGGCGGAGGGTGGAGCTTGGGTGTCAGCCCCTCTGAAGTGGACAGACCAGCAGGACAAAACAAGAACAGGTGGCCAGAACGCGCGTGATATAGGGCGGAGGGTGGAGCTTGGGTGTCAGCCCCTCTGAAGTGGACAGACCAGCAGGACAAAACAAGAACAGGTGGCCAGAACGCGCGTGATATAGGGCGGAGGGTGGAGCTTGGGTGTCAGCCCCTCTGAAGTGGACAGACCAGCAGGACAAAACAAGAACAGGTGGCCAGAACGCGCGTGATATAGGGCGGAGGGTGGAGCTTGGGTGTCAGCCCCTCTGAAGTGGACAGACCAGCAGGACAAAACAAGAACAGGTGGCCAGAACGCGCGTGATATAGGCGGAGGGTGGAGCTTGGGTGTCAGCCCTCTGAAGTGGACAGACCAGCAGGACAAAACAAGAAACAGGTGGCCAGAACGCGCGTGATATAGGGCGGAGGGTGGAAGAGGAGTTAGGGCAGGGAAGGGGCGGGGTGGAGTGGGTGGGGGGCATCGTAATCCACTGTCGTAATATAGTGTGGGTAGCTGAAAAGATGGGGGGGGGGGGGGGGGGGGGGAAAGAGTAACATCATAAGTGGCTGACATGGTAAGAAAACCTTGGGACTAAGGAGTCCACCCTGGACTAGCTCCCACTGGGGAAAAGGTGTGCGTTCTGGTTCTCTGGGTAGCCAGGCATCATGGGATTGGAGACAAAAGAGATCCTTTTTGTAAGATGCTGACACTCATTGAAAGTTTGCACTTCTATACGATTTCCAGCCGCATAAGCTTTTCCACTTTGAGTAAGTGGCAGAATGTTGGGTGGAAACGGAGGCATATTGTAAGATGCTGGATCTTGAGGCAGCTAGGGTATATAGGATTAGAAATGCATGGAAAAGGGGGGCCTGTTTGAAAATTTACTGTTACATAGGAGAAGGAGCCTGGTGGCATTCAAGGCTGTTCGAGAAAGGCTTTATCAGTAGGATGAACTGCGGATGGAAGGAAAAGCAGTATCCCACATAAGCAGTTGGTGAGCAGAAAGAACTGGAATGACATGTGTACAATTGTAAGAAATTAGTAGAAAGGAATGGAATGACCTATCTTTGAGAGAAGGAAAAGGAAAAAATTGAGACTGTGGAGAAGAAAGAATAGGTAGACTACCGCTTTCCCTCCCTCCCAATTTGAGTTTTTTTCTTTCTTTTGTGTGTGTGAGGGGGAGAGTATATGAATGATGAGAAATAAATAAAAGATTGTCATGGGGAGGGGTGGAATACTCATCAAAAGTGACTCCATTGTACTGTTACTGAGGTTATAACATTACTGAATATGAAACCGCCCCCCTTGACTCCATGTACTGGAGTTTTGAACCTAGCAAGGGAGGGGGGGTTTTTTAAAAAAGGGAAAGGGGGGGGGGGTGAAAGGGGGGGGGGGGGGGGGGGGGGGGGGGGGGGGGGGGGAAAAAAAAAGGGGGTTTTGGGGGGGGGGGGGGGGGGAAAAAAAGGTTTTGGGTGAATGGGGGGGGGGGGCCCCCGGGGGAAAAAAGGGGGGGGTGGGAAAAAATTGGGGGGGGGGGGGGGGGGGGGGGGGGGGGGGGGGGGGGGGGGGGGGGGGGGGGGGGGGGGGGGGGGGGGGGGGGGGGGGGGGGGGGGGGGGGGGGGGGGGGGGGGGGGGGGGGGGGGGGGGGGGGGGGGGGGGGGGGGGGGGGGGGGGGGGGGGGGGGGGGGGGGGGGGGGGGGGGGGGGGGGGGGGGGGGGGGGGGGGGGGGGGGGGGGGGGGGGGGGGGGGGGGGGGGGGGGGGGGGGGGGGGGGGGGGGGGGGGGGGGGGGGGGGGGGGGGGGGGGGGGGGGGGGGGGGGGGGGGGGGGGGGGGGGGGGGGGGGGGGGGGGGGGGGGGGGGGGGGGAAAAAAAAAAAAAAAAAAAAAAAAAAAAAAAAAAAAAAAAAAAAAAAAAAAAAAAAAAAAAAAAAAAAAAAAAAAAAAAAAAAAAAAAAAAAAAAAAAAAAAAAAAAAAAAAAAAAAAAAAAAAAAAAAAAAAAAAAAAAAAAAAAAAAAAAAAAAAAAAAAAAAAAAAAAAAAAAAAAAAAAAAAAAAAAAAAAAAAAAAAAAAAAAAAAAAAAAAAAAAAAAAAAAAAAAAAAAAAAAAAAAAAAAAAAAAAGGGGGGGGGGGGGGGGGGGGGGGGAAAATTTACCCTTTTGGGGGGGGGGGGGTTTTTCCCCGGGGCCCTGGGGGAAGGGAAAGAACGGGCGGGGTGGAGTCCGGAATCAAAAGGTGAAGGGCCCTAAAAGGGCCCCAGGGTTTTGCCCGTTTTAAAAACTCCGTTAAAAAAGAAATTCGGCAATGGGCCCGGGAAAGACTTTGCCGTGTCTACCCCCCGACAATTTTATCGGGGGGGGGGGGGGGGGGGGGGGGTCCAACTCAAGGGGGGGGGGGGGGGGGGAGGCGAGCTATTGTTTGTAGACTCCCTCGGCTGCCTTCTCTTTCCCTGGGGTTTTTTGCTCAAGTGGGGTGGAAAGTGTCACAAAAGACTTGGGCCTTTACTATGTTTTTCCCTGTCCACGGAAGGTACCCCTGGAATCGAGCGCGGGGCGAGGTGTTTGCGGGGATTCGTTTTTGTTGCCCGGAAGTTTCTGTTTGGTGAGTGTGTTGGTCAGTTAGATTTTTAGATTTTTGGCTGTGTCAGATCCTTTCGGGGAATTTAATGAAGATGATGGTAAACCCATACGGGTTTGTGCTTTTTTTGTATGGAAAGAGGACAAAAAAGGTTTAAGCAAACAAACAAAACAGTTGGTGATAGCTGGGTAGGAAAGGGTTAAAAATTTTAAAATAGAAATGTTCGTCTGGAGTTTTTCGCAATTTTGCTTTGTTAGGGCTACGGGAAAAAAAAAACGATTTGGGGGACTTTCCAATTCTTTTTGCTTTAGTGAAAGTCAGGAAAAAAGTCCCTTTGAAATGCTTAATTTAAGACTGGCGCTTTTGCCATGTAGAAAATGTTTTTTCTTGCCCGTTCATATTATCTGGAAGGGAGGAATGGGGGGGACGGATTGGGGGGTGGGGTGGAGGTTTTTTTTTTGGGAAAGTTCCCTACGATTGTTGTTTTGCTTTGGGGGGTTTTTACGTATTTTTCAGAATCTCCTTACTAGTCGGATGTTGCCGACCCCAAAAATGTATCCCCATTTTAAAAACCTTTCAGTGCAGTGAAAGGAAAAAAGGAGGGTGAAAGATAAAAGGGCCCCTGGGAGCAAGGAAAGAAAGGGGGGTGAAAGTAAAAGGGCCCCTGGGAGAGGGCACACTTCCGGAAAGTGGAACGGATCCGACCGCCTTTTTTTTCCCGGATGTAACGGACCGCCAAATTGACTAGATTGTTGTTTTGGGCCGTTTTCCCATTTTCACCAAGACCCCATTTAAACGGTTCTAACGAAATGTAGGGTAACTTTTCCCCTTGGTGAAGTTTGATGCCTTGGGGGTTCCTCTTTTTGTTCTGTGCGCCATGTTGGCTTGCGCGAGGGATTTGGGGTGTGAGCGCATTTGTCGGAATTAGGGCAGAATTATTATATGGGAGAAGAGTTACCTATTGGTGTTTTACTGTTACATTTCCCCGTCCGCAAGGATTTTCTTTCGGTCGGGATTTTCCCCCCCCCCCCCCCCCCCCCCCCCCCCCCCCCCCCCCCCCCCCCCCCCCCCCCCCCCCCCCCCCCCCCCCCCCCCCCCCCCCCCCCCCCCCCCCCCCCCCCCCCCCCCCCCGTATTTTTTTTGAACGCACCCAGGATCCATGCTTAATCCGGTCCGACAAAAAAAATGTAATGGATTGTCCGGGCCTGTTTTCCTTTTATCTGTTTATTGAAATCAGTTCGAAAACGTTTGCAAAATTTGTTGATGACAGCAGAACAAATAAAAGGGGGGTAGTTAATAATTTTGGTGAAAGTGAAAGATGTAATAAAACAGGCAATGGAAACGCTGTATGTTTGCGTGTCGCCATGTTTTTACAATCATGGGTTTTGCGAAGTTCAGTGAAGTATTTTTTGGGGTTCAGTACAGAAAAAAATTGGGGGCTTAGCTTAGTAGTAGGGAAGTAACATCAGCATAAAAAAGCGCAGCAGCAGTTGAAATGGTAACAGCGAAAAGGGAAAACGGGGTTTGGGGCAGTAATTGAAATCAGAGCAGTAGTGTTGTAGTTTTGTGTTTTGCAGTAGTGGCTGTAATGTGCAGCACAAACAAAGAAAGTAGCAGTCGAAGAAAGGGGGAAAAATTCTTTTTTATGACAGGAAAATAAAACGCGTCTGGGAAACGATGTATTTTTGAAAAGAAATCTCCCGTAAGGGCGTTGTTAAGGGGGGCCCAGAATTAAAAAAAACTTTTGAAAAAAATTTTGTCCCCCCCTCTCTTCTTTTTCCCCCCCCTCCCCTCCCCCGTTCCTTCCTCCTCTCATTAAAAAAAAATTTTGGGACAACCCGGTATAAAAGGAAACGAGTATCTGGAATTATTTTCAGCCCGTTCCTCCCTTGTCCACCCCCTTTCCCCCAACCCGGCCTTTCCTCCCCGGCTTTTTTTCTGTCCCCCCCCCCCCACCCCATCCAGACCACGCCACTTTACCCCTTTTATTTGGGTTTCCCTGACTGTTCCAATTCGGGGGGTCGCTTAAAAATGGCAGAGGATGGACGGGGAAAAAAGGGGGGGGGTTTTGGGGTTTTTTATTTTTGCCTAAATTCGGGGTTTTGGCTAAATGATAGAAAATAGATTAAAAAAAAAAAAAAAAAAAAAAAGGAAAAAAAAAGGACAAAAAGTATTTTGTCTGGGACTTTTCTGTATATTCCGACAAGTCTCTTTTTGTCTTTGGTGTGATGTTTGTTTTGAATTGTACCACAAAAAATTGTGAGAGTTGAACGTTTGTTGCGAACGGCTGTCAAGATGGTTGTTTGTCGTTTTTTATGCTGTTGTTTGGGTGTGGTTTTGGGGGGGGGGGGGGGGGGGGGGGGGGGGGGGGGGGGGGGGGGGGGGGGGGGGGAAAATGACGAGAGTGAAAAAAGTGGAGGTGAATTCTTTGGGAACATTTGTTTAAAGATTTCTGTATCTTGAACGAAAAACGTTGTTTTGAAAAACCGAAGTTACAAAGGGGCGATCTTTTAAAATTTAGTATTTAAGAAAACCCCGGTGAAAAACGGTATGGTAGGCAGCTTTTTTTTTTTTTAGAAGACGGGTCAGGAGCGGTTTATGCAGGAAACTATCTTTTGAAACTTGAGATGGATTTGGGATTCCTGTTTTTAACACAAACAACAACACACACCTTTTTTTTCCCTTCCTGTTTTTAAACCGCTTTACTGGGTTTTAAGGCCCCAAAGTTTCAAACAAAAAAAGCAAACAAACCAAAATGAGTATGTGTTTGTCCGGAATTTTTTAGCTTGGGGGGGGGGGGGGGGGGGGGGGGGGGGGGGGGGGGGGGGGCTAGAGAGAGGGGGGTGCGGTGGGGGGGGAAGGGAGGAAGAAAGGGTGATTGCCCCTTTTTTCTGGGTCGGAGATGCTTAGATTTGCTTTGGGGCCCCCCCCTCCCAACGAGATGTACGCCCAAGTGATCAGTGGTCACCCCGAAGCAAAAACCGCAGGTCAAACTCGGTCCGTTTTCACCCGGGGGGGTTCCTTTTTTTGCCGCGGCGGGGCTGGAGGAAAAAAAACCTGCGTTGGGCGCCCCCGCCTTCCCCCCTTTCCCTCCGAGGACAAACAAAAACCTCCGTTTTTTGGGCCCCCTTTTTTTTTTTGTGGTGGGGGGGACCTGCTTTTAACGGGAGAAAGAGAGGGAAAAGGAGGGGGAAAAAAGAAAGGGGGAGAGGGGGAGGGAGAGAGGAAAGAGAGGGAAAGGGGGAGAGGAGAGAGGAAAAAAGGGGGGAAAAAGAAAAAGGGGAAAGGGGGAAAAAAAAAAGGGGGGGGAAAATTTTTGGGTTAAGAAAAAAAAGGGGAAAAAAAATTCAGGTTTTAAGGGGTTTTAAAGGGGGAAAGTTGTCAAAACGTTTACGTGGAAAAAAAAACCAAAAATTTAAAATTTTTAAAAATTTCCCAGGTTTTTGGTTTAAAAAACCTTTGATTGTTTAGTGTTTTTTTTTGTTTTGGGGAAAACCCAAAAAAAATAGGTTTTTAGATTTTTAAAAATTTTTCCCTAAATAAAACACGGGGCAAAAAAAATTTTTTTTTTCGTTTTTCACCTCCTGTTGTTTTTTTTTGGATTTTAGGGAAAAAAACAGATTCAGTAAAAGGGGCCCCCACAAAAACTTTTTAAATTAAATTTTTCCCTTTTTTTCTTTCAAACCCCCTTTCCCCCGTTTAGCCCAAAAGGTTTTTTTTAAATTTTTTTAGACAAAAATTTAAAACCCCAAACCGAAAAAAAGGTTTTGGGTAAAAATTTCCCAACCTGCAAAATAAAACCCCGGGGCCCCAAAAAAACTTTTTTTTTTGAAATTTTTTTCTCATTCCTAAAAATGTAAGTGTGAATAAGATTTTTAAAAAAATGAGATGCGGTTTGGGTTTTTGAAAAAATGTCCTGGCCTGTGTGGAAAATTTTTTTAAAAAAAGGGGGGGCGGTTTTTTTCGCAAAAGAAAATTTTTTTAAAAGGCATTTTACTTTTAAGTTAGATAGCTTTTTTTTAAAAACCATTGATCTTGAAAAGTGAAATGAACAAAATGTTATTAGGGGTTTTTTTTCGCAATAAACCCTATTTATTTTTGAAAATTAAAAGGGGGGTGGGTTTTGGGGGGGAAAAGGTTTATTTGTTGAAAATTTTTGTTTAAAAACGGCCAAATTTTAGTTAATGGGCCAAGAGTTTTAAAAAACAAATTTTTTATTGTTTCTTTTGTTTTCAAGATAAAAAAGCATTTTTTTTTCTTGATCCCTTTTTGGGAAACGTGGGGGTTTTGGGGGGTGTTTGGGAGGGTTTTGGGGTTGTGGGTTTTTTTTGGGCCCCCCGGTGTTTAAAGGATTGAGGGCGGTTGTTTTTCCCTTTTTTTTTTTTTTAAAAAATTTTTTTTTTTTTAAATTTTTTTTTAAAAATTTTTTTTTTTTTAAAATTTTTAAAGGTTTTTTTTAAAAATTTAAAAATTTTTTTTTTTGTTTTTTTTTTGTTAATTCGGATGTCCTTTTTTTTTTCACCTTTTTCCCGTTTTTCCCTTTTTTTCCCTTTTTGGGGGTTGTGGGTTTTTGTGGTTTGGGGGTTTTTTTTGTTGTCGGTTTTTTTTTTTCCTTTTGTTTTTTCCTTTTTGTTTTCGCCTTTTCCCCGTTTGTTGCGTTTTTTTTTTCCTTGGAACCATGTTTTGGGGGGGATTTAAAGAAAAAGGGGTAGGTTAAGGGGGGGGGGTGGGGTGAAAAAGGAAAAGGGAAGGGGGAAGGGGTGTTTTTTCGTATGGGGAATAAAGGTTTGGCATTTAACAAGATTGGCAGGAAAGCACGCTTATTTCCCCCCATTTTTTTTTCCCTTTTTTTTTTCCCTTTTCCCCTTTTTTCTTTCCCTTTTTCCCTTTTTTTTCCCTTTTGGGGGGGTTTTGGGGTTTTTTTGTTTTTTTGGGGTTTGTGCCCCGGGATTTTAGATTTAATAAATTTAAGTTTAAAAGGGGTTTTTTTGTTTTTTTGTTTTCGTTGTTTTTTTTTTTTTTTTTTTGTTTGGGTTTTTTATTCTTTGCCCCTTTTTGTTTTTTTTTTTTGCTTTTTTTCCCCGGGGGGTTTCCCCAAAAATTTTGGGGGTTTTTTGGGAATTTTTCCCCTGGGGGTTTTTTTTTTTTTTTTGCCCTTTTTAAAAAAAGGGGTTTTAAAAAAGAAAATTTTTTTCCCATTGGGGTTAAAAAAATTTTTAAAGGGCCCCCGGGAGGGGAAATTTTGCATTTTTGTTTTTTTGGGGGTTTTTGGTTTTTTTTGGGGAGGAAAAAAGGGGGATTTTTGGGGAAAAAAAAAAAATGGGTTTTTTTTTTTTTTCCTTTTTTTTTTTTTTTTTAGGTTTTTTTTTTTTTTTTTGGGTTTTTTTTTTTTTTTTGGGGGGGGAAGGGGGGAAATTGGGTTTTTTTTTTTTTTTGAATTTGTTTTTTCTTTTTGAAAATTTTTTTTTTTGGGGTTGGGGCCCGTTTTTAAATTTTTTTTTTTTTTTTGTTTTGGGTTTTTTTTTTTTTTTGTTTTGTTTTTTTTTTTTGTTTTTTTTTGTGTTTTTTTTTTGGGGTTTTTTTTAAAAGAACTTTGTTTGCTGTTGGGGTTCCCGGGGGGGGAAAAAAAGAAAGGGGGGGGGAGTTTGTTTTTTTTTTAAGTTTTTAAAGGGTTTTTTGGGGTTTTTTTTTGGGGTTTTTTAAAAAAACTTTTTTTTGGGGGGGGGGGGGGTTTTTTTTTTTTTTTTCCTTTTTTTTTTTTTTTCCCCTTTTTTTTTTTTTTTTTTTGAAAAAAAGGGGTTTTTTTTTTTGGGGGGGTTTTTTTTTGGGGGGTTTTCCCAAGGGGTTTTTTTTTGAAACGGAAAATTTTTTTTTTTAAGGTCCTTTGAAAAAGGGGGGTTTTTTAACTTTTTTTTTTTCTTTCCCCCCTTTTTGGTATCTCAGGCCGCGCCTTTTGGTTTTTAGTAAAAAATTTTTCCCTTTTAAAATAAAATTTGGTGGGATCCCACACTTTTAATTTTGGGGTTTCCTTTCTTCTTTAGGTCGGTTTTTTTGTTTTTGTCAACTAACCCCAAAAAATTTTTAAAATCTTTTCCCCATTTTTAATTATAAGAATTTTTGAAAAATAGGCTAAAAAAAGTGGGGGCCTAACGGGTGACAAATGCCATTGATGATTTTCATTACAATAATAACTGTTATTGTTGTTATCATCATTGGTCTGCTGCTGTAGATGTTTTGGAAACACTATTGTTCTATCACTTTTCATTATTAACTTGTTGCTGTAGATATTCTGGTAACAAAATTGCTCAATCACTTTTCATTATTAATTTGTTGCTG
Organism: Conus ventricosus; assembly: GCA_018398815.1. NCBI lineage: Eukaryota > Metazoa > Mollusca > Gastropoda > Neogastropoda > Conidae > Conus > Conus ventricosus. The sequence continues at coordinate 41,654,361 of CM031605.1, forward strand.
TAGATGTTTTGGAAACACTATTGTTCTATCATTTTTCATTATTAATTTGTTGGCTGTAGATGTTCTGGTAACATAGTTGCTGTACCACTTTTTATTATCAATTTATTGCTGTAGATGTTCTGGTAACATAATTGTGGTACCACTTTTTATTATCAATTTGTTGCTGTAGATGTTCTGGTAGCATTATTGCTGTATCACTTTTTATGATCAATTTGTTGCTGTAGATGCTCTGGTAACATAACTGTTCAGTCACATTTTCATTTGCCATAGGAAGACCCTGTCTGCTCCAAAACTTCGCGTCCTTCAGAAAACAGAGAGAGAAAGAGAGAGAGGGGGGGGGGGGAGGGGGGGAGAGAGAGAGAGGGAGGGGGGTCCTCCCCCTTCATTATGGTGGTCGCTCGACCACTGATGAGCCTCGGCCCTAATCCTGCCCCTGTCTGGCATCCAGACAATGACGTCTGGTGCTTTAGCGTCGTGTAAACGCTTCCTGGGAGTGTGAAAGGGGGAGGGGTGAAAAAGGAAGGACCTAATCAAGCCCAGGGCTTACCCACTAGGAGTGTTGAAGGTGGGGGTGGAGGGTGGTCTACGTTGTTGGGCGGGTGGCTGGCTGCAACCATCTAATTAACTGAATAAACGGGACCCGGACTCTCCGCTGATTGCCTTGCTGCTTCGCCTCCTTGCGTCTTTGCTTGTCTGACTTGGGGAATGAGTGCTGGGGGTCGCTTCTTGTCTGTGGTCGCTTGCTTTCCCGTTTTGCCCCGTATGACGTGTCTTTGTTTGTCTTTACAACTCTTTTTCGTCCAGTTTTGTCAGGGTTTTTTTTTTTCGGTTCCAGAACTGCAAGGAATTAAAAGGGGGAAGGAGGAGAAAGGGAAAGATCGCAAGCGAGTGCATCTCGGCTTTTGTGGTGGAAAAGCGCATATGTGTGTGCGTGTGCGAGTGAGGGCTTGCACATGCGTTACAGCGTACCCATGTGCTCAAATTAGAGAATCCATTGAGGCGTTCATGAATTTGCATAGTACGCAGATTAAAGAATTTGGGAAATGGGGTTTCTTGAGATTTTGACTTCCTTCCTATGTAAATGTCCGCTTCGATCGGCATGGATTTGTTGGCTGCCATATTCATTAGTACACATGAGTTTTACATGATTTGCGCTGTGCTGCCCTTTTATTCCCCCCCCCCCACACCACAACCACAACACACACACCACACACACACACACACACAACACACACCTGTGCTATGGATTTCGCCTTGATGAATTCAGGACTCGGTTTGTAGGAGAATTGGTCGCCATGATCCATCCAATCTGGTGCATACAGCACCACTTCGACTCGAAAGACTCGCAGTCGGAATACCACGGAGGATTTTGTAGAAGGTAGGGGTGAGAAAGGAGGGGGGGTGGGGGTGGGAGCTGGGGATAACAAAATCCTGCATTCATCCGAGAATCAAACATAAAATCTCAAGCCTCCTTAACATACCATCGAACGATTGTGTCACCATCGATCGTACCATGCTGTAAGCCAAGACTCACCTTCTTGTCAGTTAAGATTAATGTTGGAACCTGCTTCATACAGATCGTGTACAGTTGAACCTCTCAGTAACAAACTCCAACAATCTTTTCGGGAAGAAAAGGCGCGCGGGGGGGGGGGGGGGGGGGGGGGGGGGGGTCTTCGGTTAAGGGGAGGGGGTCATTTGCTACTTACGTATAGATGACAGAATGGTGCTCCACCAGATGGGTCACGGCACTTCTGCAGTGTCTCAGTGGCTTAGAAAAAAAGAAAAAGAAAAGACAACTAACGAGGTCCCTGACTTGCCCGAAGGTCCGCCGTAACGGCACCTCCAATGACCTACGAGCACAGAACAGCCGTGACACGAATGATGATTTAACATCAGCAGAACTGGGGAGTTTTTTGGTATGGCCTGACAGTGGTCCGTCTCCTCCATCCCGCCCTCCTCCAAAACCAACGGCCCTGAAGAAAGCGGAAGTGGCCGGAGCAAAGTGGGGAATGGCGTGCACGCGAGTTCCGTTATGCAAATGGTGGAGGGGGGTGGGGGTGGGGGTGGGGCGTTGGAAAGGAGGGAGTGGGGTAGGGGGGGGGGGAGGAAGGGAGGGATGGAGGTGGGATATCTGGAATTGTGTGTGCACAGCAGCAGCAACACAGGCCAGTCTTGCGGCCGCGGCGCGCGCGCGTCGTTTAGCTTCCAGCAACAATTAATAACCGTCCATCTGTCTGCCGCCTTTTTCCTGTTTCAGGAAGCGTGGATTTATTATGAGAGACCACTGGGAGCGGAAAGGGGGTTGGGGTGGAGCGGAGGGTAGGGGACAAAAGAAAAGTGAGGCATGAATTGATCATGAAGTCTCAGGAGGTGACGAGTTGGGGGGGGGGGGGGGGGGGGGGGGGGGGGGGGGGGAGGAATAAAAAGAAGAAGAAATATTAGCTCAAAAGAAGAAACAGGAGCAGGAATCATGCACACAAAAAAGTGAGTTGCGTTGAATATAAATGAAGAGAACACAACACGGGAAAAAAAGAACGAAAAGGAGAAAAGTTGTCGTCGTCATCGTAGCAAATTATTATAACCGTCAAGCATCAGGCGATAGTCAACATTTTAGGATGGCGACATGACTGAGATTTACCGGCTGAAACAAAAAAAAAGAATTGTTTTCTCTGTCTTTGTCCGAAGTTCTGATGCTTCAGTACCGAGGTTAGGCAGCTTTCTGATTCACACCAAGTCGTACACGTCTTGGTTTAGCGTAAAACCAGTTTTAGAAGACATCAAAAAGGCGTCTTGTTCTGCGCCTTAGTGTGTTCCTGCTTCACGTCCTTTTAGTTGACAATGGCATACGCGAGTTGTTGTTGTTGTTTTTTCTTTTCAATTGTGTTTTCGAACTGCTCGGACATTTTCAAACTGGGCTAGGATCGGGTGATTTTTCAAAACTGGGCTAGGATTGCTGTCACTTCCATTGCTCTGTTTCCCTGTGAGTTTTGAATGAGGTATCACCTCGTTTAAAAGAAAAAAGAAAGAAAAGAAAAGAAAAATGATCACTGATCTGAATGGGTAAAAATGGTCTGGCTGCTCCTGAATGCACTTCCTAGAGTTCTTTGTTCCCTCAACGAAGGCACGACCACCTCACCGACGTATTGGGGGAGGGGGGGGGGGGGGGGGATATTTTGGGGAGAAGGGGGAGGGGGCGTCCCTCCCCAACACCATGCGTTTCAGATTTTCTCTTACGGATCACACACTACACCCATACTGCTACTGCTAATAATGTATATTTATGTTGCTTAATCTATAAATAGCCGTAAGCAGCTACATAGTTCATATCACCCGCGCGCGCAAGTACGCACGCACACACGCACGCACGCACGCACACACATGAACACGCGCACATGCACGTACGCATGCACACATATGCACGTACACACGCATGCGCAAAAACAGGGACTTCCGCACGTCCCCTCTTCGCCCCAAAACAGACACGCAAATGCGCGTGCAAGCCTGCGTGCAATTAAACACGTGTGAGTGCATGCGCACGGGCACAGACACGCACACATAAAACACGCGCGCGCGCGTGCGCACGCACGCACGCACGCACAGAGTACATAATCATAAGACAAAAAAGGAATAGGCCCATGTACAGTGAAAGATGAGAGATGACGCAAAGGAAGAAAGAACGAGGCGTGGAGAAAGGAAGGAAGTTTGTTCAGGGGGAGCTTGACAAGAGAAAGAACCCTCTCTGAATGTGGAAACTGGGGATCTGGAGTTGAGAGTCAGCAAGGAACGCTACGGCCGAACAGGGATGTTCAGCAGGAGATCAGAAAGGAGTAGGATCGAGCTTGAGCTTTCAGGGAGTTGAAAATGAGCAGAGACAGTCATTATTATTATTATTATTATTATTAATTTGAATACTTATATAGCGTCTGTCCTCGGCTAGAGACCGAGCTCTAAGCGCTTTACAATCCACACTCGTTTACACAACGGGCTGCCTACCTGGGTAGTGCCGACTGAAGAGCTGCCAGCTGGTGCTTCATTCAGTTGTTTCCTGTGTCATCCAGTCAGTGTCATTCAATATCGTTCAATCAGTTTTCTTACTTCCTTCATTCTTTCCCTTTTTCACGCAGGGTACATGTTATGTGTAACGTGTCATCAATACCAACGGCCAAACTGGCCTTTTCTTCCGAAAGTTGGTGATGGGATTTTGCTTGTGTGCAAGATGTTATGCGTGCGTTCACACACGGAACCTTGGTTTATAGTCTCATTCGGACGGTATGGGAAATGGAGTCAGAACCAATGTTAACTCCGAGGGAAAAAAAAAACCCTGTGTATTCAAACGGCCGGCGGAGACTCGAACCCGCAACCCCAGGATCACCAAGATTACGAGTCCGGCGCTCTACCACTGAGCTACTTCGGCCCATTTATAATCAATTCATCTTTGAAGAGGAAGCCAGTGAAGCGAATGAAGGTGAGGAGCAACGTGGATGGATGAAGAGCATAAATTAGTCTGGCTGCATTATTCTGTACTTTCTGTCACTGATGAATAAGATGTTTCAGAGAGCCAGCAAGATGAGAATTACAATAATCTAGCCGTGAAAGGACAAATTCAGAGATTAGGATGTTGGTCGCATCCTCGGAAGGAAGATGCCGATGCGGATTTTCAAGTAACACATGCGACAGGCGGAGGAGATGTACACTTGGAAATCCGTCAAATGAAGTTTCCTGTGCCCATCCCAAAGACGACCTATGAAAAGGAAGGTTGTGGTCAAGATTGCACTGGACTGTGAACACACTGGAAATAACTTTTTCAGTAATGAAAGGAAGAAGAACACCGACAAGGTAACAGTTTAGCGAATGCTTTCTGAAAAATGGCAACCAGGATGCTAGGGTGTCCTACCGATAACGATGTGAATTTCGTTTCAACCAGTCTCATCCTGACCTCGGGTCGCTCCTCTGTCCTGGTCCATGGACACTGCTCTGTATCTCGCTTCCCAAAAACATATGGAGACAAGAAATATCGCCTTTATAGACCTTGACTGCTTTCATGAAGATCTGCTCTTCACACGGAGCATTTCCACAGTACTCTTCATGACGTGCTTGATCGGCGCGCTCCCGCGACAAGATGCAAGGTCCCCTGTTGTCCCTCCACACTCGGTATTCAGTTGGCGGTCCCCAGCTTTCTGACGCCAAGCGAGCGTGAACGAAGAAGAGCGGAAAGAAAGTGTGTGGTGTGTGTGTGTGTGTGTGTGTGTGTGTGTGTGTGTGTGTGTGTGTGTGTGTGTACACTTAAATGCGTGCACACGCGTATATGGTGGCATGCGTGTTCGCAAGCGCTTCTCCACGTCAAAAAAAAAAAAAGTGTGAACGTCGCTGCCATCACCTAAAGTCCTGACTGCAAAACATAATGGAATTCTTGGACAACGTTTGGTCTTCTTCTTGTCTGTCTTCGTCTCTGTCTTTGTCTGTCTGTCTGTCTGTCTTTTCTCTCTTTCTCTCTCTCTCTCTCTTCTCTCTTCTCTCTCTTCTCCTCTCTCTCTCTCTCTCTCTCTCTTTCTATCTCTCTCTCCCCCTCTACCCCCTTTCTCTTCTCTCTTCTCTCTCTCTCTCTCTCCTCTCTCTCTCTCTCTTCTCTCCCCCTCTGGGAAGGCAGTCAGAGGAGACTTGTCGCCTGCGTGGAAAACCTAAACCCTCTCTGCCCCCGTGCTGGGACAAAATTTGGCCTCCGCCGGGGAGGGCAGTGCTTCCAAAAAGAAAGAAAAAAAAAAGGGAATGGGGGGTGTTGGGAGCACGGGATAGGAGGGGTTGCTGGGGGGGAGCGGGCCCCGCGGGGCCCCTCTTAATGGGGTGCAGAGGCTAAAGGGCGGCTAAAGCTTCGGGGTACCCCCGCCGGCTGCCGGAGGTTTTTTTGGGGTTGCCTGGATCTGGCCATATGTCGCCATTGCCGCCCCCACGCCCCCCCCCCCCCCCCCCCCCCCACACACCCCCTTTCTTGTTTCAAAATGGCATTTTTTTTTTCTTTTTTACCTTTGGGCAGCCCCCCACCCTGGCATCTCTATCCTCTCCCTCTTTTCCCTCTCCCAAATCCTGCCAACACCCCACACGCCGCACGCACGCACGCACGCACGCACCACGCCACCACGCACGCACGCACCACAAAACCCCAACACACACAACACACACAAAAAACACACACAATTTTTCCCTTTTTTCCCCTTCGTCGTCTTCCGTTCTTCTTTTTCCTTGTTCTGGTTCCCCTTTTGTATGGCAACTCCCAATTTGTTTAGAGGAGAAGAAACATTTTTTTTACTGCTTTTTTGTGTTTGCTTGGGATTAACCCCGGGGGGTGTTTTTAAATTAGCTCGTTGACGATTGTAGTCGGATGCGCTGACGTCAGAATAGTGTTTTTAAAGGCAACAAAATCTAAAATGATTGCTGCGTTTCTGAATCCCCCACAGGGGTTGGTTATCTTTAAGAGCTAAATAATAGTGATGATAAAGAGATAATTGAAATAATGAAAAAATAAATAATGGTGATAATTTTTGCGTTGTTCTGCACTAGTGTGGTAAAGGGGGCAGTAAACAAGACGCATTTTGGATTTGCCCCCTTTTCTGTTTTAAAAGCGACAGTCACAGGTCTTGTTTCATTCACGGAAAAAAAAGAGTATCCTCGGCGAGTAAATTTTGCTGACAAATGCTTTAAACGTATACGTTCGTATTTGGATCGTGTACAGAGGTGTTTTCGCAGGTCTAGTGCAGTTTGCGCACGCCCCCGGCACGCGCCACACGCACTGTGCGTACCACGCACGCATGTTTCCTCACGCCCTTTGAGTCGAGCAATCCGAAAAATTCGAGTTTTTTTTCTGGTGGCGTCATTAAATGTCGTTCACGGATGGAGTTGAGTCAAGCCAAACTTATTGACTATTTTTTTTATTCCCGCCGAACCACCCACCCCTTACTCCCTTTTCGTCCCTCGCCCCCGCGCTTCCTCCCCCCACCGAAGGTATCTGCTCTCCTCCTTTGATTCAAAAAATTGTTTTTTTTTTTTTTCCCAAAAGGGGTGGGGACAACAAAAAGTGACCGATCGTGGCTACAGCGATGTGGATTCGGACTCCTTGGTTGGGCAGGTCTCGGGGGGAAACTTTTCGGGTATGATGGAACCATTTCCCATGGGTTTATTGCTCGGTTGCAACATTTGTCTTTCCCGTGTTTCCTTAGATGGGAAACCGAATAGGGCAGCGGGGGGTTTTGATCGTTGTTGAGTTAAATCGTGTAAATTATTTTATTTAATGTCGCGGGGGTTGGGGGGGGGGGGGGGGGGGACGCCGGGGGAGAGTGGGGGTGCGCTCTTGCCATCAAATTGAATTTTTCTCTGGGTATTGTGGTTTGGGGTGTTGTGTGTGGGGGGGGGGGGGGGGTGCGTATATGCGCTGATAGGGTTTAAAGCAGAAACGGGTTCTGCTTTATATTTTATCGTTTCTTGTCAGTATTTTATACGGACATGTGTGTTTAATTTCTTGAGGTCGGTGACCTCAGACATAAACTCGACTTGCATGGTCGTGCTGTGGTGGGGTGTTTGCGAGCCTTCATACACCCTATGGCGTATTAGATTGCGCTTTTTCCGCCCCACCCCCCCCCCACCCCCCCCCTCCAAAAGCGCCCCCCCACCACCATCCCCTCTTCATCCCCATCTCACACTCACTCCCGTCTATTTTAAGCTTGGGAGGCTGCCGAGGCTATTTTTTGGGATACGGAGGACAGATGGCCTCGTGATTGTCGAATTCCGCGGGGCCAGGAAAACCCTTGGGGAAAACAGTTGGGGTTCGGGGTGCAAGGAGACTGTAGTTCCCCCTCATCCACCGCCACCCCCCGCCCCTCTCCCTCGTCCAACGGGCACCCCCCACAACTGCATGGTCACAGAAGGGCAGCGATTTTGCACAACTCCTGGCGGGGAAAAAGGGTAACGCGCGTTGTCTTTCCCTTCCCCCCCCCGTACCCCCCAAACCCCTTTTTCTTTTTGTTCGCGGCTCTGATTCCCCCGGGGGGTTGGGGGGTTTGGATAGGGAAAGGGGATGGGGTGGGGGGAGGGCGACAGGGAAAGGGAGGGGTGGGGGGGGGGGGGGGGGGGAGCGGAACGGTTTATTTAGGGGTGGGAGAAAGAGGTAGGGGGGAGGGTGTGAGAGTGACAGCTTCACATAAGGCACGCGTCAAAGGGTTGCAGGGGGGAAGGGGTCTGTCCAGCAGGGGGTGCTGGGGCAAAACTGTTTCGGGAGGAAGGAAAAGGGGGAAAAAAAAGGGGGGGTGTGTGTGGGGGGGGGGGGGGGGGGGTAAGATGGAGGGGGGAACCCGTGGCGAAGCCCCCCCCCCCCCCCCCCCCCTGCGGGCAAGAGAGAGAACACGCTGCAAATCACCCATAAAAAGGGAAATGAGCTTCGCCCCGATGTTTTTAGACGTCCAAAGTTACTTACCCCTGAGCCTGTTCAGAAGAAAACAAAGACTTCCCATACGCTTCAGTGCAGTTTTCCCGTCCTTGGTTTGCCCCTACCCTCTTCAGACGGTGAAAAAAACATGACTGTCCCCCAAAGTTTCCGGTCGTTTATTACATTTGTGTACCAAAAGGAGTTTTACAAGAGGTTTCCCCCGAGCTCTGCCAGTGATTTAGTGGGGCCTGGCTTTTTCAGTTTTGGTATGAAAGGGGGGGAGAGAGGGGTAGGAGGGGAGGGGTTTAATGGGATCCCGGGAAGGAAGGTGCAAAACTGCTACGAAAACCCAGTTTAAAAGTCGGGGGGGGGGGGGGTGGAGTTTTCAAAGACCCTATATGAAAAAAAGCAAAAACATACCCAAAAACGAAAACACACAAACCACAACACCACCGCACACACACACAGGTTTTGTTTTTTTTAAAGCAGGAAGAATCGACCCCCTTCGTGAAAAAAATATACAAAAGACTAACCAAAAGGGAAATAAAATGTGACAGTAAGGACAAAAACAACGAGACAAAAACACACGATAAACAGCAAGTTTTTTCGTGGCACTCATCATCCAAGAAAAAAAAAAAAAAAAAGCCCAGTCAGTAGAGACCGGCAATGAAAAAGGGGTGAGTTAAAGGGAGGGAAAAAGGGGAGACAAAAAAGCTTGACAACCCCCGGTGGAATTTGGGAAAGACGGGCGAAGGGTGGGGGACTTGGGCCTGTCGCCTGCCCATCTGCTGCCTCACGGGTGTTGGGTTTCCCCCCCCCCAAATTTCCCCTTTTCCCCCAACCCCCCCTTTCCTTAAAAAAAACTTCGGGAAAATCAAGGTGGGAAAATTTTAAAAAATCTGACCAATGGTACTCGCCCTTAATGACAGATGGGAAACCCGGGATAAGAAGGATGTGAGAGTGAGAGAAAGAGAGAACGGGGGAGAACAAAACACAGAGAGAGAGAGGTCTGAGTGTAATCTCTGAGGAGAGAAAAGCAGAGAGATGAGGGGAGGAGAGAAGAGAACCAAGTTGAGAGATTAGCATGAGATAGTCTGCAGAGGAAGGACTGAGGAGAGATGTGGAGAGAGAGAGCTGCTAACTAATGAGGAGGAAAAGAAAGAAAAGAAAAAAGAGAAGAAAAGCAACCATGTCCATTTGATAAGAGCAGACTAGAAGAGGAGAGAGAGAGAGTGCAATGCGTTAATGCAGGAAGAAAGAAAGGAGAACAGATCGATGTTGATAGTCACTGTTCTATCTTCACTGGGGTTCGACCTCATACTTGGCCAGCGCACACTTTCATCGACAGACCAACGCCAGTGCCAACATCTAACCTGACCAGGCGCCAGCAGACCAAGACCAGTGCCAGCAGTTGTGTCGTGCTTGTGAAAGTGACAGTGAAAAGAAAGAAAAAAAAAGAAAAGAAAAGACAGTGATTCGAGAATAGTTAAGATCACCTGGCCAGGTAAAGTAGAAATCTATTTATACCCGGGTTAGTTAATGATGTTTTAGACAAATGATTTTGTGAAGTTCAGGAAAGAGAGAATGTTTCATTTTGTTTGATTCCATATGCATTGATGGTTCGTTCTATGAACATGTGTAGTAAAGTTATAGACTTTACTAGTGTTTTGATGTGACGAATGCATGATATAATGAATGAGATCGTAAGCAAGCTGTGAGTGTGTTTGGGCTGTGCGCTAGTCCTTCCTCCATCGACATCACCCGAGGTTGACAGTGTGGTAAACGGCAGTGAACAAGACCGCACTTTGGATTTGTCCCTTTTCTGTTTGAAAGCGACAATCACAGGTCTTGATTTCAGGTCACGGCATAGATTATCCTCAGCGAGTAATTTTCGCTGTACTAGATGCGTTAATCGTGATACGTTGCTGTATTGGATCGTGTACAGAGGTGATTCTGCAGTGTCCTAATGCAGGATTGCGCACGCACCCGTGCACGCGCCGACACGCACTGGTGCGTACACACGCACGCATGTTTCCTCCTCCCCCCCCCCCCCCCCCCCTCCACGCCCTTTGAGTCAGAGCAATCCGATATATCGACGTTGTTTTCTGGTGGCGTCATTAAATGTCGTTCACGGATGGAGTTGAGTCCAGCCTAACTTATGACTATCGTTTTATTCCCGCCGAACCACCCACCTCCTTACTACCCTTTCGTCCCTCGTCCCGCGCTTCCTACCCTACCGAAGCGTATCTGCTCTCCTCCTTTGATGTCACAAAATTGTTTTTTTTTTTCCCAAAGGGCGTGTGGGACAACAAAAAGTGACCGATCGTAGGCTAAGCGATGTGGAGTACGGACCCTTTGGGTTGGGCAGTGTCATCGGGTTGGGGAAAACTTTTCGGGTATTGATGAACCCTTTCCCACGGGGACATTGCTGGGATTCAACTTTTGGGTCTTTGCCGTTTTCCTTAGATGGTGAAACCTGAAAGGCAGGGGCGTTTTGATCGTTTTTGATTTAAATGCTGTAAATTTTTTCATATTTAATGTCGAGAGAGTTGGGGGGGGGGGGGGGGGGGGGGGGGGGGAGGGGAGGACCCCGGGACAGGGTGGGGGTAGCTCAAAGCCAAAAATTTAAATTTTTTTCTCGGGAGTATGTGTGTGTTCTGGGGGGGGTGGGGGGGGGGGGGGGGGGGGGGGGGGGGGGGGTGCGTTAATGCGCGGATGGGCTGTAGAGCAGAAACGGTTCTGTTTTATGATTGATCGCTTACTTGTCAGTATTTCATACGGACAGGTGGTTAAATTTTCCCTGAGGCCCGGCTGACCTCAGACTTATAAGACTCGACTGTGCATGGGCTGCGGGGTGTTGCGACCTTCAACACTCATGATGGCACATGTATGCATTGCGCTTGCCGCCCCCACCCCCCCCCCCCACCCACCCCATCCCAACGCCCCCCCTCCACCACCATCCCCTCTCATCCCCATCCACACCACCCCAAACTTTTTAAGTTTTGCAGGCTCCCGAGGGCTTTTTGGGGTACTGGGAAAGGGGCAGATGGCGCTCGTGAGGGTCAAATTTCCCCGCGGTCCAGGGCCCACCCGGGGGGGAAAACATTGGGGTTGGGGGTGAAAGGGAGACTGTAGCCCCTCCCATCCACCCCCACCCCCCCGCCCCCGCCCTCCCCCCCTCGCCAACGGGGGGGCACCCCCCCCACAAGCTGCACTGGCACAGAAGTCAGCGATGTTGCTACAAATCCGGGGGGAAAGGTGATACACGGCGTTTGTCGTTCCTTCCCCCTCCCGCTACCCCCCAAACCCCATTGTCTCTTTGGGTTTTGCGGGGTCTGATTCCCCGGGGGGTGTGGGAATTTGGAGTAGGAAGGGGAGGGGGATGGGGTGAGGGGGACAGGAAGGGGGGGGGTGGGGGGGTGGGGGGGGAGCGGAACGGTTGATTGAGGAGGGGGGGGGAAAGAGGTAGGGGGGAGGGTGTGGGTGAAGGAAAAAGGAGGAAGGAGTGAGGGAGGAAGGGGTCGCCAAAGGCTGCTGGGGCCAGCGTTTTTGGAGAGGGAAAAAGGGAAAAGGGGAGAAGAAAGAAGGTGTGTGGGGGGGGGGGGGGGGAGGGAAGATGGGGGAGGTGGGAAACCCCTGGGGAGAGCCCCCCCCCCCCCCCCCCCTCGCTGGGGGCAAAGAAGAGAAAAAAACCCCGTCATAATCACCCATAAAAAAGGGAAAAGAGCTTCGCCTCGCATTTTGTTGAGACGTCCTAACAGTTACTTACCTCTGAGCCTGTTCAGAAGAAGAACAAAGACTGTTCCGATACGCTTCAGTGACACGTTTCGCTGTCGCATTGCTGTTTGCCCTCTACCATCTTCAGGACGGTGAAAAACAACATGACATGTCCCCAAGTTCCGGTCGTTCATTGACATTCTGTGTACCAAACGGACTGTTGTACATAGAGGTTACTCCCCGAGCTCTGCCAGTGATGTTAGTGGAGCCTGGCTTTCTTCAGTTTGTGGTATGAGAAGGGGTAGGAGAGAGGGATACGGAGGGGAGGCGTTGAATGGGATCCAGGGAAGGAAGGTGCAAGACTGCTACAGAAAGCCTAGTTCAAAATGTCGGGGGGGGGGGGGGGGGTGGAGTTTCAAAGACACCTATATGAGAAAAAAGCAGAATACATACCAAGAAGACGAAACACACACACACACACAACACAGCACACGCACACACACACACAGGTTTTGTTTTTAATGCAGGAAGAATCGACCTCCTTCGTGGATAACAATATACAAAAGACTAGACCAAAAGGCAAATAAGATGTGACAGTAAGGACAAGAACAACGAGACAAAGACACACAGATAAAACAGCAAGTTCTTCGATGGCCACTCATCATCCAAGAAAAAAAAAAAAAAGAAGCCCGATGTCAGTAGAGACCGGCGAATGAAGAAGGGTGTGAGTTGAGGGGAGAGGACAAGGTGAGACAAAAAAAGTCTTGACAACCGCCAGGTAGGACGTTAGGGAAAGACAGGGCAGAAGGGTGGGGACAGTTGGTACCTGTCGGCCTGCCCATCTGCTGCCGTCACGTCCCTGTGTAGCCGTCCATCCATCACCCCCCTCCTTAACAACCTGGGTCTTCACTAACCGTTAGTGCCCCCCGCGTTGATGTCTTGAGGGCTTGCCGCATGAGCCGTTTCAGTCGTTCCGTTTGGAGAGGACCGGAGAACCTTCCATGGCAGTACGGCACCCTGGAGGAGCTGCGGTGGACGGCAGCCTTCATCGAGGACACCGGGCTGCTCATCTAACGGGATGGCGAACGAGGAAGAAGAAGATGGCAGTTAGACAGTCGGTCAATTTGGCTTCGTTTTGTTGTTGTTGTTGTTGTTGCTGTTGTTGTTGAGAACGTGCGTGTGTGTGTGTGTGTGTGTGTGTGTGTGTGTGTGTGTGTGTGTGTGTGTGTGTGTGTGTGTGTCGTAGTCATGGACAACGTGTTTAAAGTTCTAGTCACTAGTCGTGTATTCGAGGTAACTTTAGCACTAAGATTATGTTTGAAATGGTTTAAAAGTAGAGATACTTAAAACAACAACAACAGCTACAAGACATAAAATTACATTACATCGCGTTTAGACAAGCAAAATAAACGCAGAACAAGACATTCTTTTATATGGATAATACTGAAATTGAACAAAAGCATCGTAAAAACGTGTGTGTGTGTGTGTGTGTGTGTTTGCGTGCGTGCGTGCTTGCGGTGTGTGTGTGTGCATGACCATGTTGCCGTCTTCTTTTTCCAGTCAAAGCGCACTGGCTATGCGCGCGCGCGTACACACACGTGTGCACACACGCGCGCGCACGCACGCACGCGCGCACGCACGCACGCACGCACGCACGCACGCAGCCACGCACACCCCACACACCTCTCTTCTCTCTCTCTCTCTCTCTCTCTCTCTCTCTCCTCTCTCTCCCCTTGTTTCATACGTACGCGCGAGCGCGCCGCACGCACACACAACACACACACACAACACACACACTACCGTCTGTCTCTCTCACTCTTACAGACCACACACACCACACACAACACACACCACACACACACACCACGCATACACACACACACTCACTCACTCACACTTTCACTCGCTAACACACACACACACACACACACACACACACACACACACAACACACACACACACCACACAACACACACCACACACACAAAACACACAAAAACCCACATAC
>CM031605.1:41675998-41685998 GCA_018398815.1 Conus ventricosus
CACCTCGCTTTGAAAGTAACTTGTTCTGATTGGTTGTGTTATTCTTGACGTCGGCACACACCACGATGAGGATCATGATCTCGACGGCCATGTTGATTATGATGCTGATGACATCATATACCGCGATGATGTTGGTTTATAATCACGATTGCCACGTTGATTATGCTGCTGATGACTTTTCTTTTAAAGGGGGAGCGGGTGAGGGAGGGGGACACTTACAGAAGACTGAGGTTCAGATGCGAAAGGAACTTCATTATTGATGATGGTGCCAGTGTAATGACGACGATGGAGGCCATAGGTGACGGTAATGTACACGGAGAGGCTAACAGAAGACCGAGTCCTTTTTATGACGATAATAACGACCACATGGATGATGATAATGATAGCCTTGATGTTGACGACGACGAGTCCAGAATGATCGGTTTGTGCTGAGAGACGACCGAGTCCGTGTTTTGAAGGAAACAATTGTTGTTGTTGTTGTTGTTGATGTTAACGACATCCCTGATGATAACTGTGATGAAGATGGTGGCGATGTTAATGATGTGCGCCATGGACAGACTGGCAGACGACGGATAATGTTGATGGTAACATTGGTGATCTATGTTATGGATTAAAAAAATACATACCTGAAGGATGCTTTTTTTTTTTTTTGCTTATGAGGATGATTATGAGCATGACGATAGGGGCGTTAGTGAAAACAATGAATGTGTGTGTGTACAGTACAGATCAGCAGAAAACAGCCATCATATGAAGTAGGGATCCTTTTGGCGGTGGTGATGATGATGTTGATCATGAGGACAAGGACGATGATGTTAAAAGACTTGGTAATGACGATGATGATCATTATGATGGTAAGGACGACGATCATAATGTTGATATCATCTACGAGACATGTGCTGACAGTGGTTGGCAGAGGACAGAGGACTAGAAACGGGACGCCCTTGTTTGGATGATGATGATGATAGTTCTGATGATAATGACGACGACGACGACGACGACGACGACGATCGATGATGATGATGATGATGATGATGATGATGATGATGATGATGATGATGATGATCGTGTGATAATGATGATGATGATGAATACGATGGTATGATCTTGTGTTGATGATGATGATAATGTGATGATGGTTACGATGATGATGATGATGATGTGATGATGATGAGATGATGATGATGATGATCTGTGTGTCAATTGTGATGATGATGATGATGATGATGATGATCTGTGTGTCGATGATGATGATGATGATGATGATGATGATGATGATGATGATGATGATGACGATGATGACGATGATCCATGTGTTGTGTACAGACTGGCAGAAGACGGAAGCCCAGAAGCGAGGGAGCGGCTGTTGTTGGAGGAACTGGTGGCCGTCGTCAACAAACGGGATGAACTGGTCCAGCACCTGGATTCCCAGGAGAGAGCGTGAGTGTACATGTCGTGTGTGTGTGTGTGTGTGTGTTGTGTGTGTGTGTGTGTGTGTATGTGTGTGTGTGTGTGGTGTGTGTGTGTGTGAGAGAGAGAGAGAGAGAGAGAGAGAGAGGAGAGAGAGAGAGAGAAGAGAGAGAGAGAGTTGTGTGGTAGTATGTTTTTGAGACACTAACTCGCGCCGGCTCCGTGACGTTAAAAATTATGATCGTAAGGAAGGGCCTTGGTAGTTGGTGTTCTGCCTATGTTGGATGAGAACAATCATCACTGAACATCACCAACGTGACTGGCCACAGGACTGTGTTTCTGCTTACGGACAGCCTCATGACCGCCGGTGTTGAAGCTGCGATGGCACAGATCAATGTGTGGCTGTGTATTAGGGAAGCCCGAATGAGTGTCGCTGGGAGTAATGCTGTTGGGGGGCCATGGAGGATGAGAGAGCAAAACAGAGGGAAGAAATGCTCATTTAACAGGTAAATGTATTTGATGAGAGAATAGGAAAGGACGGTAAGTAAGAAAGAAAGAGGGAGGGGATAAGGAAGTCGATTTAAAGAAAGGAAAAGAAAGAAAGTGAGCTATGTGAATTGAAAAGCCTTGCAAATGATACTTCTTGAAAAGAAAGCAATAAGTTAAAAAGAGAAAATGCCAAAGAAATATATATATGAAGGAAAAAAAAGGGGAGGGGGTATGCTTAAATAGAAAAAAAAATGTGTTCAGAAAGAGAAACTGAGGCAGTAACAAAGCTAGGTAAAGAAAGCAATGAATGGAAAAAAAAAGAGAGAGAAAAGAAAGAAAGAACAAAATGAAGGAATGAAAAAGGAGAAAGAATTGTCGCTAAAATGGTACGAACCCGTGGTATTTGACCAGGTAATTTGATGCCGATGTCTGTTTTCTCCTCATTGCAGTGCCCCGGCCTTAAAAGTCACAGAGCGACGCAGACGCTGTCTACTGAGCGGAGCATTGTAGTTCCGTCTTTTCTGTCTGCCTGTCTCTCTTCAAGATAACGTGAAAGTATTTGAGCGGGTCTTCAGCCCATTTCACAAGGGTATTCGAAGGGTCAGCTCTGGCAAGGGATTACATGTTGAAGGTCTCTGGTTGCCGTGGGGATACAGGAGCTCTCTCAGTATAAATTGTTTCCTATCCACCTGGGAATTGTCTGCTAGTAATTGCTTCTGTCTTGTCACGTTCTTTAGCTCTGCCTTTTTTTTTTTTTTTTAATTCCTTATATATAATATTTCAAAACAAAATCTGTACTGTCGTTCATTGTTCTTCTGTCCTTTTGGCCTAGTCTTCTGTCTTTGGTTTTGGTCTTCGTCCTTTCTTCCCCTCTTGTTTCAATTTATACTGTAGCGTGCAAATGTTGTGTGTGTGTGTGTGTGTGTGTGTGTGTGTGTGTGTATGTGTGTGTGCGTGCGCGCGCGTGCGCGCGTGCGTGCGTGTGTGCGTGTGTGTGTGTTGTAATCTGGCGACGAGGTAATGAAACACTATACACCGTCGAGAGGGGAAAGCAGTTGAATATTCCTTCGTGTCTGTTTACCTATGTTTTTTTTTATTGTTTTTTTTTTATTTATTACTTTTTTTTGACAATTCGGGGGTGAAAAAAAATTGCCGTGCACCCTCAACATGGACCAGTGTTGTTTGTCGTATGGATGTCAACAGATTAGTTATCATTTAAATGTTTAATGTACGTAATTTGTGCAAGATTAGGGCTTTTTCTGCTTGGCGTGGCGACGGCCTTTAGTTGGCCCGGTGTGGTGTGCTGGGTTTTATAAATGAAAAGAAAAACTGAAACTAAGCTCAAAGCCGCTTGGGACAAAACTGTGGAAATACGGGAGAAAACAGGTTAATTCTCTACCAGAGTGGCGGCTTCCCTTAGTGTCAGGAGTGACGTTACACTGCGCAAGGTGTGGTTGCTTCCTCTTCTTCTTGGTGATGGTTCCGTCCAGCGCTGGACAGGGTCATAGACCCCCTCCCACCCACCCCCACCACACCCTCCCGGTACTTTAAAAGAAACTGTTTTTAATCTGTCTGTACGTATCGCCCATGTATCAGTCATGTCTACCTTTTGTCGGCGTATGTGCGTGTTCAGTTCGTCTGACTGACTGTGTAATGGTGCGTATGTCTGCCCTTGTGTGTGTGTGTGTGTGTGTGTGTTGTGTGTGTGTGTGTGTGTGTGTGTGTGTGTGTTTGTGTGTGTGTTTTTATCTATCTGTCTATCTTCTATCTCACTTGCAAGCTGGCTGTTTGTTTGTTCATTTATCTTTTTACGTATGATTGTATTTCTTTTCATTATGTTTTGTTTCTTAATCCGTTATTAGTTTATTCATGTATTCATTTATTTATTTGTCTTCCTCTGTTTTGGCGTTGGTCGCTTCTTCTCTTCCTTGCACTCTTCTTCTTCTTCTTCTTCTTCTTTTAAGTCTTATGACAGCAGTGATCTTTTGACAAGCCGTTGAAACGATACCGATTGTTTATCTTCCATTGACTTCTGTACTTTCAGCTTCTCAAGGGGTAACCTTTCCGAGATTGTTCGAAGAACGGCTTAAAAAGAAGGTGTGGGGGCTGGAGGGGGGGGGGGGGGGGGGGGGGGGGGGGGGGAGGGGAGGAGGAGGGCGAGTTAGATGTATAGGTCAGATGACAAGACTACTACTTCAAAGAAAGACTGTGCCTTAAAATGTTTTCACTAAGCCTGGACGTTAAGATACTACTAATGTTTGCTATACGGTCCATAAAGAACGAAGAGGTGTAATTAAGTGATCTGAAAGAGGGGTTGGGGGTGGGGTGGAGGGATGGACATGCTGTGAGGAACGGAATGAGGTTAGGGGATGGAGGTATGAGGACGGGGAGAAGCGAGAAGGCTTATAATCGCTTAGGTATTGTTTATTAGGCTCCTGAAGCCTGAAGTAGTCTGACTTAGGGAGGATGGTTTACAGGGTAAGACAGGGAGGGAGATGAGAGTGAAGGGAAGGATAATTTGGATGATGGAAAGCTGTCGATGGAGAGAAATCTGAAGTATAAATGTGTATGAGAGACGAAGAGAGGGGACAAGAGGATGAGAAGGAAATATTGCTTGAAGTCGGAAGAGCGCGATGATAAAATGGTCCTAAAGACACTCGTTAATGGATCTTTGTGTGGTCGTGTATGTTTTGAGTGATGGAATGGAGAGAGAGAGAGAGAGAGAGAGAGAGAGAGAGAGAGAGAGAGAGAGAGAGAGAAGAGGAGGAGTAAGAAAGGTGGGGTGGATCTTCTAGACAAGGGAACTTGAGGATGAATACCTATGTGGACATTAATAAACGGATCCCCCGCTCGCAAACCGATCTATGTGGATATTGTTAATTTGTACGGATTCAGTGCTGTGATTGTCAGATGACTTGTAGACACAGGAGAATAGTCCAGTTGCTGCATGGTTCATGTGGTCGTATACGACAAAAGAATCGGGGAAGTTTATGATTACTGTTAGGCATGGCATCTTTATGGCTAATCGTGGGACCATGGTCTGTTAAGTCCATGCTGCATATATATTGGTTCAGATCCAAGCAGGTCCTGATGAGTTAAGGGTAGGGGTTTTCTTTTTTTTTGTTGTTGTTGTTGTTGTTTGTTTGTTTGTTGTTCCGCTGATCACCCTCCTCAGTCATGAACATACGTGCTGGAAGTTCAAATTTATTGATGTATGTATGAATACACATTAACAGAAAATGCATTAAGATTAGAGGTCCTTCGGTGCATGACAGCCCACCGTGAGGTATGGAGTAAGAAGCATATTCAGCGTGTAACATCGGCTACTCCTCCCTCTCCCACCCTCTCCACAACCGTGTTTTCCTGCAGTCCCATTCCCCTGCCCTCACTACCCCGAATTCCTCACCCGTAACGTTGTCCCTGTCCTGTCCTTTCCCTCTTCTTTAATCCATCGAAAAATGGAGTATGTATGCCTGAAAGATGGGTGGAACTTTTTACACAGAAGAGCTGTTACAAACAAGAGATATTCAAATTACAGACACTGAAGAATACAAATTTTGGCTTCGTACTAGGCAAACGTCCATCTCAAAGATATCCAAAGGGTTTCTTGCCATTGAAAAGGCGGCTGTATCTTCTCTGCGACAGTGTACTCTGAAGCAAAGATTTTCCGTTTTGAAGGTAGGTTCTTGAAGCCATTGCTCCAGGAGATAACTGTGCAGCAACAACATGAGCGAATTATCCATTTTTCCATTTCATGTGCACACCTTTTTTTTTTCTCTCTCTGGTAGGGTAAAAACTGTAAGCCATTTTGGAGCAGGTCTTGTTTAGCGTTTAGACCCGGGTAAATGACTTTGTCAAGTTTGCTCTTAGAACATTTCAACAGGGCCATTTGTGGAGGGAGGGCGATGGGCTTTATGGCGCCAAAAAGACAGAGCTGTAGGGCCGCCTTCACTGAATCATTTAGCGAGCACAGCCCAGCCAAGCTGAAGTTTTCCAGACCATTTCCTTCCATTAGCCGGATCGCAGAGGTTTGTTTTTCAGGCTGGTTGAATTATTGATGGTGGTCTGGGGGTGACAGAGAGGGAGGGAGAGAGGGAGGAGAGAGGGAGTCAAAGAGAGAGAGAGAGGGGGGGGGTGGGGGCAGAGGATAGTACGGCTAGGAGCCGGGCGAAATGGGCGCCGACGGCTTAAGAAATGAGTTGTCTCCGTGCCAAAAATGTGTCGTGTTACTCGGGGTCCACCTCGTCCGCAGCGAGCATCATCCCATTCCCGTTTTTATGACTCCGTTGTTGTTTTTTTTTTCCGCTTGGTTCAGTGGGCGAGTTGACTGTGCCGAGCTTTAATCGAGGTTATCCGTTACGTGATTTGTCGCCAGCAGCAAAAAGAAGGCAAGGGCAGGAGGATTGTTAACACATTGGCAGAGAAATGGAACATCTACTTCCCGTGTTGTAAGCTGTTTTCGATGTGGCTTTTAAGGCCTGTTTCTGTGTTTTTCTTCTTATCGCTGCTCTTATTGTTCCTCCTCCTCCTCTGTCTCCCCCCCCCCCCCCTCCTCCCCTTCCTCTTCCGCCTGCTCCTCCTCCTCCCCCTTCTCCTCCTCCTCTTCTTCCTCTCTTTTCTTCTCTTTTCTCTTCTTCTTCGTCTTTTTCGTTTCTTCTTCCTCCTCCTTCTCCTCCTCCTCTTTTTCTTCTTCCTTTTCCTCCTCTTCTTCTTCTTCTCCTCTTTTTCTTCTTCTTCTCTTCCTTTTTCTTCTTCTTCTGTCTTCTCCTCTTCTTCTTTCTTCTTCTTCTTTCTTCTTCTTTCTTCTTCTTCTTCTTCTTGCGCTTAGCACCTCATTTACATTGAACAATAGTGTATTACAGGCTAATGAGAACCTTGCACGGAGAATGTGACGTAAATTCAGAGATTTTCTGGCGAAGGTGTATTTATTCCTTGAACAGCCTCGATTTCAATTTGTTTTTTTGTTGGAAAGCCTGTTTTTTTTTTGCCGTTAAAAAGATTCTCGTAGGATGGGTTTTTATGAGTCTGCACTCCCATTTTTGTGTGCATTTTTGTGTGCGTGTGCGCATTGCACACAAAACTGGCTGGCGTTTGGGTGCCTGTTTCTTTTCATTAAAGAGACTGCTGACCTTTTTCTCCTCCTAGCAGAAAACTAGCTGTCCTTGATGGAAGCTTTATTTTATTTACCTATTTGTTTTTTTTTGTGTGTTTTTTTTTTGTAAATAGACTTTTGATCACAGATTTGTTTTCTTTTAATTGGATGCCAGTGAGTGGTTCATGGCCTTTTGATGCAACTGTGATGCAGATGAATAATAGTAGTCATAATAGTAATGGTACTGATTATAATGATGATTGTATATAAAGAAAAATATTACGAATGATAGTAATGATGTACAAAGTCGGAAAGACAGCAAGATAACATCTAAGAAATGCACAAATGCTTAGAAATTTAGAAAATTTAAAAGAAATAAAGTTCATCAATAAGTATGAATAAGAAAAATGGTGAGACTGATAATAATAATATCATAATAATACTTTAAATGACAATGACAATACTTCTACAACAAATGATGATAGTAGAAGTAATAATGTCATGACAATAATAACAGCAATGACAGTAAGTAGATGGAAAGGAATAATACTGATCAATGAGTTAAAAGGTAAGCGTACAGTTGAAACAGCAAAAGAAAGAAAGAAAGAAACAAAAATGTAAAAGAAGAAGTGTGTGTATTTGAAAGAAAATCAGAGTAAGGAAAGGGGGGGAATAGATACGTATATAAAGAATAGAGTGATAATGAAAATGAATAAAGAAGAAGTGAAGACAGAATAGCTGTAACATATACATGATGTAAAAAGTAATGAGTGGTATGTTAGTGTGTCTATGGATAGTACTGTGCGCCGATGCTGTGGGAAGGGTTGAAGTGGTACATGCTAGTTTTGGATATCAAAGCCGGCTGAGAGTCCCCAGTTTGGAAAGAAAATGGGATGCCTGCATGGTGCAATCAAAGTTGTCACTGTGATTGCCAAGGTGCCCTGACTTTTAACATGATTGACGCTGTGTTGAGGATGGTTGACAAGAGAATGTACGTAAAATTTTGAACGAGCTTTTTGCTCCATGTAGAATATTGTCTGGCTTTGCGAGTAGACAGATCTTGCAGCTGGGTTTTGTGCATAGAAAGTTACCAGGAGAATTAGGTGTGTTGATTTGTTTCATTAAGAGCGCGCGAGTAGGTCTTTGAGGTTTTGGTCGCACCTGAAAGTAATCATGTGTTTGGTCTCAAAGGCAGTGTTATGATCTATGATGTACCAGTTGGACTTGAGGATACTACAGATGGAAAGAGAAAATGGGTGGGAGCGGAGGCAGGACTGGTGGTGGGTCTGCCTGTTCCTTTTGGGAGCTGGGCTTACAATGCAGTTGTTCTGGACAAAGCTTTAATGTGGCAGAGAGCATCCATAATGACAGTACCGGGATATCCACGGTGGGTGGGTTTTGATAAAAAGATTATAATATTTCTAGCAGTCAGATATACATTTTCTATGAAGACACGATAGACTACCGTCCGTTAGAATGTCAACTTTAATGCTTCTTCTTTTGGGGGGAATTAGATGTTTTAAGACGTTTGTGTGTTCACTATAAGAAAAGTCATTTTATTACTGAAGTGGGTTGTGTAACACTGACAACAAATACCGGTGAAGACAAAGTTTTACACCTGTGCGTGCGTGTGTGTGTGTGTGTGTGTGTGTGTGTGTGTGTGTGTGTGTTGTGTGTGTGTGTGTGTGTGTGCGCGCGCGTGCGCGAGCGTGTGTGTGCGCGCGTGTGTGTGTGTGTGTTGTGTGTGTGTGTGTGTGTGTGTGCGTGTGCGTGCGTTCGTGATATAATGAATAGAACTTGATCAATATTATTACACAATTTGATACGCATCATATGATGAAGTTAGAAACATGTAAAAGAGTAAATGCATGTGCAATTGAAAAGACAATTCACAAAACTCCACTGCCTGTCTCTACAGGTAGTATCCGCAGGAGTATCAGCCTGCGTACGCAGAAAGAAAAAAAGAAGAAGAAAAGTTTGTTGAAAAGGAAGAGAAAATGCAGGAGGAAACCACAGAAGATGAAGAGGAAAAGAAAAACATATCGATCGGTTTCAGCAACAGCATCATCATGTACTTTTCAAGTGCTTAATTAGAATAAAGCCGAAAGTGCTCACAGCTCATGTGGGTGGAAAGTGGAGTGATGGATCTCACCTAGGACATGCTCGTCAACTGAGACAAAATAAATGTGTAAAACAAAAAAAGACGAAGACACGAAAACATACAATTCATGATAAACGGACGAAAGACACATAGCCTAATACAAATATGACATCGACAATCGAACAGATGGAGAACAGGAAGGACTGTTATAACATGAACAGGAACAAAGGTGCGACCCACAACACGCAGCCACATGTGCATGCTTATGTATTCGCACGCAGGCGCACGCAGGGACGCACACACACTCACACACACACACACACACACCCACGCACGCACGCACGCACTCACTCACGCACGCACGCACGCACGCACGCACGCACACACACACACACACACACACCAAACACACACAACACACACACACACACACACACACACACACACACACACACACACACACTCACTCACTCACTCACACACACACACACACACACACACACACACACACACACACACACACACTCACTCACTCACTCACTCACTCACCACACACACACACACACACACACACACACACACACACACGCACATGTGTGCACGTACGCACGCATGAGCACACATACCCACGCACGCACGCATACTCTCTCTCTCTCTCTCTCTCTCTCTCTCTCTCTCTCTCTCTCTCTCATATCTAAACAATGTCACAAGCAATATGTTAGATGAGAGGGAAGCAGTTAAAGATAGCACAAGGGAATGGAAGTGGAGGAAATGTTGGGAAATGAACAGACGTGTTGTGAAAGGAAACTGCGGAACTAAGAATAACATCAGACTGCAGAGAAGGGGAAGGTCTAGCAAGAAAGGTGGAGCTTATTCCAAGGGGAGCTTATTCCAGGGTAGCTTATTCCAGC
>CM031605.1:41690998-41707559 GCA_018398815.1 Conus ventricosus
GCGCCAATGGCTTCAAGAAATGAGTTGTCTCCGTGCCAAAAATGTGTCTTGTTACTCGGGGTCCACCTCGTCGGCAGCGAGCATCATCCCATTCCCGTTTTTATCACCTCGTTTTTTCCCCTGGTTCAGCGGGCGAGTTGACTGTGTGGACATCTAATCGAGGTTATCCGTTACGTGATTTGTCGCCAGCAGCCGAAAAGAAAAATGAAGAACAAGACGGCACAGACGAAAGGCTGTTAACACACTGAGGGAGAGAACAGAACACCAACTTGCAATGTTCTAAGCCATTTTCAATGTGGCTACTCAGTGCTTCTTCTTTCTGTTTGTCCTCTCTTTCTCCTAACACTTGTTTTCTTTTGCGTCCTCCTCCTCCTCCTCCCCTCCTCTTCTTCTTCTTCTTCTTCTTCTTCTTCTTCTTTTTTTCTTCTTCTTCTTCTTCTTCTTCTTCTTCTTCTTCTTCTTCTTCTTCGTCTTCTTCTTGTTCTTCTCTTCTTCTTTGTGTTAGTTTTCTTCATCTTCTTCGTTTTTTTTTTATCTTCCTTTTGTTTTCCTCTCCCCCTTCTCCTTTTCCCCCTGCTGCTGTCCACAGCTTGTCTTCCACATTCTGTCCACAGCTTGTCTTCTACATTCTGTCCGCAGCTTGTCTTCCACATTCTGTCCACAGCTTGTCTTCTACATTCTGTCCACAGCTTGTCTTCTACATTCTGTCCACAGCTTGTCTTCCACATTCTGTCCACAGCTTGTCTTCTACATTCTGTCCACAGCTTGTCTTCCACATTCTGTCCACAGCTTGTCTTCCACATTCTGTCCACAGCTTGTCTTCCACATTCTGTCCACAGCTTGTCTTCCACATTCTGTCCACAGCTTGTCTTCCACATTCTGTCCACAGCTTGTCTTCCACATTCTGTCCACAGCTTGTCTTCCACATTCTGTCCACAGCTTGTCTTCTACATTCTGTCCACAGCTTGTCTTCCACATTCTGTCCACAGCTTGTCTTCTACATTCTGTCCACAGCTTGTCTTCCACATTCTGTCCACAGCTTGTCTTCTACATTCTGTCCACAGCTTGTCTTCCACATTCTGTCCACAGCTTGTCTTCTACATTCTGTCCACAGCTTGTTTTCTACATTCTGTCCACAGCTTGTCTTCCACATTCTGTCCACAGCTTGTCTTCTACATTCTGTCCACAGCTTGTCTTCTACATTCTGTCCACAGCTTGTCTTCCACATTCTGTCCACAGCTTGTCTTCCACATTCTGTCCACAGCTTGTCTTCTACATTCTGTCCACAGCTTGTCTTCCACATTCTGTCCACAGCTTGTCTTCTACATTCTGTCCACAGCTTGTCTTCTACATTCTGTCCACAGCTTGTCTTCTACATTCTGTCCACAGCTTGTCTTCTACATTCTGTCCACAGCTTGTCTTCCACATTCTGTCCACAGCTTGTCTTCTACATTCTGTCCACAGCTTGTCTTCCACATTCTGTCCACAGCTTGTCTTCCACATTCTGTCCACAGCTTGTCTTCCACATTCTGTCCACAGCTTGTCTTCCACATTCTGTCCACAGCTTGTCTTCTACATTCTGTCCACAGCTTGTCTTCTACATTCTGTCCACAGCTTGTCTTCTACATTCTGTCCACAGCTTGTCTTCTACATTCTGTCCACAGCTTGTCTTCTACATTCTGTCCACAGCTTGTCTTCCACATTCTGTCCACAGCTTGTCTTCCACATTCTGTCCACAGCTTGTCTTCTACATTCTGTCCACAGCTTGTCTTCTACATTCTGTCCACAGCTTGTCTTCTACATTCTGTCCACAGCTTGTCTTCTACATTCTGTCCACAGCTTGTCTTCTACATTCTGTCCACAGCTTGTCTTCTACATTCAACAAGAAGATGTTTAAAGTTTTTAGGAAAATCGGCCTGAGAACTTGACCATAAATTCGGAGCTTTTCTGGTGGAAATATTATTTCTTGAATAATCCTGCGTTCAGTTTATTTTACATTTGAAAGCCTGTTTTCGTTGATGAAAAGGTTTTCATGGGATTGGTTTTGTCCACTCTCTCACACCTTTGTGTGGATTGCTAAAAAAATTCTAAGTTTACGATCAGA
This sequence comes from Conus ventricosus, assembly GCA_018398815.1. Taxonomy (NCBI): domain Eukaryota; kingdom Metazoa; phylum Mollusca; class Gastropoda; order Neogastropoda; family Conidae; genus Conus; species Conus ventricosus. The sequence goes on from CM031605.1 coordinate 41,693,103, forward strand.
CCTGGCCGGCATTTAGAAGGAGGTTGCTTTTAATTGAGGAGACAGTTGACCTTTTGTGCCGCTTGCAGCAGGATGTCTTTGACACTAGTCTTTGTATTTTTGTTTTCTGTGTGTTGTGTGTGTTTGTCTATATTTTGTCTTGAATCTGGTGCTAGTTGGAAATGCTGATGCTCGCTAATGACCGATGAAAGTGTAATATTGAAAATAAATGGTGAAAAACTTGAAAGAGAAGTACGTAGTCGAGCATACAAGCAAACGTTAGCACTTTAATTATTGTTATCATTTATCATTATGATTTGTTCGTATTATTATTATTATTATTATCATAAGTAGTTGTAGAAGAAATAGTAGTGGTAGTAGTATCATTATGATTGCTGTTGCTTTAAAAGTATTACTGTAGTTATTGCTGTGGGAACTCAAGGTGAATAGATATAACAGGAACACACACATAACACACACTAACACACACACACACACACACACACACACACACACACACGCACGCACGCACGCACGCACGCACGCACGCACGCACGCACGCACGCACGCACGCACGCACGCACGCACGCACACACACACACACACACACACACACACACACACACACACAGTCTCCTCTCTCTCTCTCACTCTGTCTCTCTGTCTCTCTGTCTCTGTCTCTCTCTCTCTCTCTCTCTCTCTCTCTCTCTCTCTCTCTCTCTCTCTCTCTCTCTCTCTCTCTCTCTCAAGCTGACTGACAATCCGTAGAGAGACAAAGAGAGAAGATGCTTTCAAGTCGATTATCAATGTTCATGTTCATGAAAACGGATATATTGTTCAACTCTTCCGTCTGCTTCACAGTTTGTACCTGCAAAGTTTGTTTGGTTTTTTTCTCGTTAGTGTCAGTGTGTTACGGATTATGACCCTTTTTTAGGCAGCCATTTTCTGTCTGCACGGGAAGTGAGTGGAAAAAGAATGTGGGAGGGCTGAGGGGAAACTGTGCATATTGTGTGTTTGTCAATGTTTTCATAAAACCCACAAATGATATCAGACATGTGTAAATATTGTTCAAGATGTTCTTCTGAACGTGAAAGGAATCGAAAACACTAACGAGTCACTGTGGGGTTTGGTGGATTTGGAACATCAGGAATGTCTCTCCCAGTAACGTTTTCATCCAACTCCCGAGAGTCGAATCATCGACTTCACAGTCCGCCTGAATTGATGTCGAACGCTTAGATTTCTCGACTGTCACGATCACTTCAAGTCAAACAGAAGGGGCGAATAAAACACAGAACACAAAAGCCCTGAACGAAGTGAACAAAATAAATATTGCAGTGAAGATAAAAACGAGCACACACGTTAAGCCTTTGCAGTATTGTATCTCTACATCCCTCCGACGTGAAGTTTTCCAGATTGCATAATTGCGCGAAAATGCCGCTGCCCTTTTGTATTTTGCCCTTTCCAAAAGCTCTTACCTCGTGAGGTCTTTATTTATTCGGGTCTTAATGGTGTTTATTTTCATGGTAGGTTCCGCCGCCACGGAGCCCGTGCTAAACTTGAAGATTACCGCTTTTCCTTTTTCCCATTTGTCCTTTTTTTTCTTTTTTATATATCTCTCCTTCGTTTGTTTTGTGTGCTGTCAGAAAAATGTTTATAGGATTAAGCGTTGGAATGTTGTGGGATTTCGTTGTTGTTGTTGTTTTGCACGACAAGTCTGTTTGTTTGCTGTTGGAGGTCTCTATGTTTGTTTGCTTTGCATTGATTTGATGTTTTGGTTTGGGCTGGATCTTTCCGTTTGGTTCTTTTGCCCCGTCATTGTTGTTGTGATGATCTGATAGTTTACGAATTTGGGTGAATTAATCTCTCTCTTCTCTCTCTCTCTCCTCTCTCTCTCTCTCTCTCTCTCTCTCTCTCTCAGTTTCATTCTCCGGCTTGTGTGTATGCATGTTTGTATGTACTTGTATCTAGATTAAATAAACTCCTACCCACCCCTTGAGATAGAAAAAGCTGGCGCGCGTGCGCGCACGCAGAGAGAGAAAGAGAGAGAGAGGGGGGGGGGGGGGGTGGATGGGATGGGATGGGTGGGAGAAGGAGGTAAGAAAGTCCTCCAGATAGAGCGTTGAAAAGCAACTTCAAAGACCGGTCCAGTGACAGATAGCCAGCATCCAGTCGTGAAGAGTGAACCAAACGTGCCATGAGGCGAAACACAGCCGCTGCACAGGCGCAGTCGCCAAGACGTGTGAAGCGTCCGGCTCTCGGCACTGTCGCACTGCGGTGAGGGGCGACACGTGCTCATATTTGTGTGGAGGTGTGGATTTGGACCTCTGACGGGAACTAAGTGATCAACAGTCTGAGTTGTCATCTTATGCCCTAGTTTGAGGTAACACTTTGGATCCTTGCAGATATCATACTCTGCAAGATGGTGCCTGTGGAGTGGATTGGCTCCTTTAGATTCCAGTGATGGTTGATGGCCTAACAGGGTCGACCGCTCATTTTAAGTTCCGACGGTGATAGCACAGAGTCCATCGTCCCATGAAGATACGATGATTGACTCAAAGAACCCATCGTCCCTGTCGATTCTGATGATGACCGACCACACACAGTCCTTTGCCCCAAGTAGATTATGATGAGACCGAGTACAGTCCTTTGTCTCGTGTGGATTGTTACGTTGGTCACACCGAGTCCTTTAGCCCATGTAGATGATTCTGATGATGTTGCACAGAGTTCATTGCACTCTGTGGATTCTCATGATGGTCACACCGAGGCCTTATCTTCATGTAAGGTCTCAGCGTCCTTTGCCACTTGTGGATTCTGATGATGGTCACATAGTCCATCGCCCACTTTGGATTGCATTGCGGTCACATAAAGTCTGTCGTACCTCCCCGCCACATCGTCCACTCTTTAGCTTCTTATGGTTATCTCATGAGGTCCATTATATTCAAGATTCTGAAGATGGTCAAGCAGATCCCTTGGCCTCTCGCGATTTCGGAATTACACGTTAGTCCAGTGTTGAAATTGAATTTAACATCATCCCCGCGGACGTTCATGGTGACCTATGATAGTCCATCATCATCACCACCACAGTCATTTAACCCCCCCCCCCCCCTCACACAACACACACACACACACACACACACACACACACACACACACACACACACACACTCACTCCTTCCCTCCTTCCACCCCTTCCTCCCCAGACTTTCACATACAAATACGTCCCTCCCTCGCACCCCTCTCTTCACCCAAGTTCGAAGTTTGCGGCGGCAAGTCTCTTCGCCTGGGCGCCCGAGCTCGCCGCTCTCACAAGAAAAGGCAGACAAAGTGAGGGTCGAGTCTAATGGGTCAACATCCTACCCGCCAGAACAATCACCCTGGATGTTTACCCACTCTGGGCCGCGCGCAGCGTCTCCCCGGCGTGGATTCACGTACCCGGGGTAGCCCACAAGTGTCTCACCTTCCAACCCGGCGAAGAGCAGAGGGCGGAAGGCAGGGGGGCAGGCGATGGTGTCCGGGCCTGCTGGGTTCTGCTTGCCCTGCCCATTGTGGCTTAATTGAGAAGAGGCAGCTCCGAGACAGCCAGGCACCGCCGGTAGCTGGCGAGGGGGAGCTGTGTATTAACTTCTTATTCAAAGATCAGCGGATAACTGGGAGGGTTTGGGACATCAAATCAACCCCCCTTCCACCTCCACCTCCTGTGCCCCGCGGTGTCCTCGTCACCCACCCTCTCCTTCTCGCCGTGGAGGCTCCGAGCGAGAGCATCGCACACAGATCGGTGACAGGGCCGGCGGGGAGGGCAAACAGCGCCCCGTAACCGTAGAGGGCGACCTGGGGGCTCTACCCCGCTTTGCCTTGCTGGCAGGTTGGTGACGACGGGCGTTTTTCCTTGCCCTCATGGGGCTCTTTCATCCCGACACCGATACCCCGTTAAAAGGAGGAGATGGGAGACAACGCACGCGTGCACGCGCATGCACGCACGCACGCGCGCGCGCGCGACCATCCACCCACCCACACACACACACACACACACACACACACACACACACGCGTGCGTGCGCACGCGTGCACATTTCACACTCACATCACATTTGCACGCGCGCGCGCATGCACCGAGAGAGAGAGAGAGAGAGAGAGAGAGAGAGAGGTGTGAGAGTGAGAGTGTGTGTGTGTGTGTGTGTGTGTGTGTGTGTGTGTGTGTGTGTGGAGGAAAACGAAGAAGAAGACAAAAGAAGAGAAAAAGGAGAAAAGATTTCGTCCGACGTCTGAAGTGCTCCAGTTAGGAAGGGGAATACTTAACTGCCATTCATTTTGCTTATTTCGCTTTTACGCCACAGAGAGTGAGAGAGAAAGAGAGGGTAGGGGTGGGAGTGAGGGGTAGCTATAGAATGTGAAAAGCAGTAACAGTTGAGGGAACTGTCTAGAGCTAACACAGCGGTGCAAAATTTAGTGAAGTAGTCAACAGATGACTAATCAGTACGTTGGAAACATCATGGAGAGAGAGAGAGAGAGAGAGAGAGAGAGAAGAGAGAGAGAGAGAGAGAGAGAGAGAGAGAGAGAGACAGACAGACAGAGAGAGAGAGATGATGTTGTCATCAGGGCAGTTTTCTGCAAGAGCGTGATGGAAAGCACTTCCCTATCACTTAGCCAGCAGGAAACTGCTCAGCGGACTCCCCCCCCACCACAACTTCCCTGCCCTCTCAAACGCAATATCAGCACGACTCCACCCCCATACGGTTTCAAGGGGCCACGCGGGACAGAGATGGTCAGGGCAACACGCAATGTTGTTTCCTGGAAACGCAGGGGTGGCTCTTGGGGTGTGGGGTCGTCATTCCCCTCTGGAAAAACGCGCCCCCCGGGTTGGCCAAACAGTGGACGACGTGGTTCTGCAGCCCCCTGCGGGTACGTGTTGGCATCACGGGTTGTCAAAAAAGACAGCGTTTCCCGGTAGTCAACTGAAGCCCCCCAAACCCATCAAGCCCCCTCCCCCATCTATCGGCTTCAAACACGCAGCGTTAGCGCAGCGTTCCCCGACACGCCTCCAACTCTTTCCCCCCCCCTTCAGCACCGATAACGCGAACGATTTTGTCAAGAACGCACAGCCTCCACTGACGTCGGCCCTGGCAGATCAATTGGCCCATGCAGGCGTTGCGACGGGTCTTCGGGTGAGGACTGGTCAACATGGGGGCGCTTGCATTGAGCCCCTTTTGCCACGACGTCGAACTTTTGGCCCCAGACACGGCCCCGTTGCCCCAAAAAACCGGCGACATTTTTTCTGCTGCTTAAGGAATCGATTACGAAATAAGCTGGCAAAAGTATCGATCTTACGCTGTTGGTAACACGGGGTTTGGCCCGTTCGGCCCGATCAGTGGGGGAACCAGCGCTGCCAAACTTTTGTGACAGCCTAAAATTGTTGGTGACTGCGTTCGTTGTTGGCTGTCTCTCCGAGACATCCCGCCCAAAAATTCCTGGCTCGCTCGCTTTCTTGCATAGACATCCGGCATTTTTTTCGGACCATTTACCGGCGAATGACAAACTTACCCGTTTCCCCATCGCGTGACTTTCAAACTCACCATTTAGACAAAGAAACAATGTCTACGGTCATTGGGCCCCCAGTGGCAAGAAAAGTGTTTTGGGCGATTTGGCACGGGGGCGTCCCAAGGGGGTGGCAAGCGCGGAGAAACCGGGGCAGGTGAATCGTGCCCTTTTAAAAATTGTGTAAACATTCAAACCAAATACCTTTTTTTTTCCAAATGGGAAAATCGGAAAATCAAAACGGTGCGTTTTAATGTTGTTAAATTTATTATTAATTATTATTTTGGGTATTTATATGGCGCCTACCCTCGGCACAGACCAACTCAAGCGCTTCCATAAACACACTACCTACTCCTCAACGGGTGCCTACCTTAGAGGGGGCCGAAAGAGCCCACTGCGCTCATTCGTCGTTTCCCGACCTTAAAATACGTCACCTTTTCATTTATCTCTTTTTTCCCCCGTTTTCACATGGGATGCATACGTGTTTTATACGGTCCTCCATTTCCACCTGTAAAACGATTGCCACGACAACAGTAATGACAATTTTTGTGGCTTGGAAAATACCGGGGGGCTATCTTAAATTTCATCTTTTTTCCCGGGGCAGGGGGAACCCCTGCTTTTTTTTTCGTTCAACTGCGGAACAAACTGTGCGGGGGCCAGGAAGGCACACGGTCCGACTTTTAGCCCCCCACCGAGGACTTGACGTTCAGTTCGATTTGTCATAAAACTGGAAAAAAAAGGGGCGAAAAGGCGGGGCTGAACCCACGCACTTCTCAACGTTGGTTTGGGCGGCGAAACGTTAACCACCTCCACCTTTTTTCCTTTGGGGTTTTACTTCTTGATGGGGGGGTCACACGCAAGTTTGTGACTACCCTTATCAAATCTTCCCCCTTGTTCCCCTCATCATTACAGCGGACTCACTGAAATTACTTATACAAGGAATAAAGCGCTTCGAATAAAGCTTACGCATTCCCATCCTGTTGTAAGAAATGAAAACCACCCCTCCCCTGCTTTAAGACGATTCAGTTGATTAATAAAAAACATAATAAAAAGGGCTTTTGAGAAAATCCCCTACCCTTATTTAAAAAATTTCTTTTAACAGAAACAAAGGAAAAATTTTTTCAGCCCCCAGCTCCATTTCATTTAAGAGGGGTTTAAGTCACAGCTCCTTTCAGGAAAAGGGTTCAAGACAGCCCATTTCAGTCAAGGGTTCAAGTCACAGCTCCATTTCAGGCGAGGTTCAATCAAGCTCATTTTTTCAAGAGGGTTTCAAGTCACAGCTCCTTTCAGTAAAAGGGAAACAATTTCAGGGAAGGCGCCCTCGTTTTTTCCCCCGCCCTTGGAAGCGGACGCAACTGCAAAAAGATAAAGGGTTTGTCGGTAGTCGGGGAAAGGAAAAATGACAAGATGTTAAAAATTTTCCAAATTTGTCTTTGATTTTCACTCGAGTGCCCTGTTGGGGTCTTTCGCATGGGGGGTTGGATGGTGAACCCAAACCTTTGCTGCCCTTTGGGAGGGAACTCGAAAAAGAGTGTGTGGTGACTGCTGCTTTTTTGACAAAGAAAAGACACCTCATGCACGCCCACCCCTTTTGGAGAGGGGCCAGTGGGATGGAACATGAAAATTTTTATACTGCACCGTGTCACGTTAGACATACCCGAAAACGGAACCGGCTACTTAATGGGGGGCTACAAATCGATACAAACATTTTTACCACCGAACCTTTTTGAGTTTTTCCCGGGGTAAAGAGGAGGAGAAGGAAAGAAGAGGAGAGGGGGATGGTGGTAATGTGGCTAAGGGGGTGGGGGTGGTTTTGCAGTAAATTTAGTATTTCATACCTCAAGAAGGGAAAGGAAGCAAAAAAACTGGGGCCACCGATCAAAATGACGCCCCATGGGCCTTTTTCCCCTTTGGTTCAATTTTTTTACCCGGGGCTAACAGAAAACGCTTCCAGGCTACACCGCCCCCTGGTAGGCGGGGCAGGCAGGGAACAAATGGGGGGAGTAAACAGGCAGTGTGGGGCCCCCGTCACATCCAAGCCCCCCCCTGCCCTTTAAAACGAGCTTCGGGTTGCATCGGGGTGACCCCGCCGCTCGCCGCCATTTCCGGCCGCAAACTGGGGATCGAGTGAAAGGGGGGAATTTTTTAATAGCTACTGCCGTGACACGTATGGGTTCGTTGGCCTTCTGCTCCGCGGGGGTCGCCACGGGGACCCCTCCCTCAGGGGCTTTTCCCTCAGGGAAGGTACTATGGGGGGATTCCGCATGTCCCGGTAAACCGTTGCCTGCGGCGGGTAAAAGGGGCCGGGGGGACTTTCAATGCTGTTCGTAAACTGCCCCGGAAAAGGGGTGTGGGTTTTTGGTGTTGTGTGGTTGTTGTGTGTGGTTGTGGTGTGGCCGCGCTGGACTACGGGTGTGGTTTTGTGGTGTTGGGTTTTTCTTCAATTTTGATTGGGGAAAGGTTTTAGATAACACGATCGATTTTTGAAAATCGTTTTGCGCCGGGAAAAAAGGCTCTTGAAATAGAGAAAACCCATTCCCCCCCCCCCCCCCCCCCCCTCTCTCTCTCTCCTCTCCCTCTCTCCTCTGTCCTCTCTCTCTCTCTCTCCTTCTCCCTTCTCTCTCTCTCTCTCTCCCTTTTCCCCCCGGGGCCCCCTACATTTACTCTCCCTTACCCGAAACAAAAAGAACAGACAAGGGGACAACAGAAGAGGCAGACAACTTCGACAGGATCCGGAAATTAAAATGGGGGTTAATTCCCCTCAGGGACCGGCGGTTGTGCCCTGGGGGGACCCAGGGGGGACATGGCCGGGGTGTCTGGGGCCGGGGCCCCAAAGCGTCGGGGGGCTTGGGGGCCCGGGTGGGCACGGGACCGTTTTTTGGCCGCATTGTGGGAAGGTCCCCCGAGCCCGCCGGGGCCCCCCGGAGGGGAAGCTGGGCCGAACGCTCGCAACAAGGGGAGCTATGATTTCTTAGCGATTAATATGTCAGGACTCTTGTCCCTCGTGTTGGCCTCACTCTTCTCCTTTTCGGAAACGGGTAGGTGACACGGATGGGGGAGAAGGAAGTATTTGAGTGTCGGACTTGGGCGCGGGGATGGGTGGGTAGGTGAGTGCAGAGGGACAGAACAAGGTTTTGTACTGTCCGGGTTTGGTGGTTTGTTGTGTGTTGTGTGGGGGGGGGGGGGGGGGGGGGGGGGGGGGGGGGGTGTTTGGAGGAGGGGGATAGGAAGAGGGGGGATGGGGGGGGGGCAAAGGGGTTGATGTGTGAGGAAATCGGAACGTCACGCCTTGTGTCCACCTTGGCTAGGCCCCACCCTCTTCCTTTCATGGCGCATGCTGCTCCCGTGTTTGTGAGCGCGTATGCGGGTCGGGTCCACGCAAAAATCTGTGCGTTTTGGAAAGAGTGCCTACCGTCCGAAGTGTGGATCATAGTGAAATCGTTATGAGCGTGTTTCCGGACTGTCGGCGTCACTGTGTCGAGGAAGAGAGGGACAAAAGAGACATGAAGGGGTAGGGTTGGAGAGTACTTACTATCCTACAAGTGGACTCAGTAATGTTTATTCTGTACTCGGATCCCTGCTATATGTACAATGAACATGCATGTGTATTGGAGCCATCAGTTGTGCTCACTGGGATTCAATTTCCAGTCTGACCACCATGAGAAGATTCATGTCGATAGTTCAGCACATTGTGTTTCCATTTCAATCACACGCTAAGTGCGCAAAACTGTTTCTTTTGCAGGGCATAAATCTCGCAAAACAGTGTAGGAAATGAAGCATCTTCTCGAAATTTAGCAAGTTCCTGGGGCGTGAAAAATTACGTGGCTAATCATGAACATTGTATGAAATCATGTTTCTGCGCATCGGCTAAATCCTGATCCAGACCCGTTCCCTTGCCTAATCCTATGGAAAACTAACGTAACCGTAATACTACGCCTGCTTTAATTGTATGAAATCTTTTAAAAAAACAACCTGTACGCTATTTCCGTGCAGCTGAACTGAGGACCTGCCCAGTGAACTCGGGCACTGAAAAAAAAAAAATTAAAGTTATTTGGTCACGTTTTTTGGTTTGTCATCGACTTCCTCTGTGAAGGGGTGGACGGAGAAAGGAGGGGGTGGGGGTGACAGGGATTATGCCAAATTCTGAGGGCTCTCTCTCTCTTTTTTTTTTTTTTTTTTTTTTTTTTCTTGACGGTAGCGTTATAAAAATGTCAAGACGACCCAGAGAGAAGGGTTCAGTTGTGTGGCGCGTGCATTCAGTCGGCGCCTTGCTGTCTGAATGTGCTGAGGAATAGTAACGAGGTGGTCCCGGAATAACGTCCTTTGTTTTTTTCCCCCCGGTGATCGCGGTTTGGCCGAAGTCGTTGTTGACAGAGCATGGTATGAGTTTGGCGGGTTTTCAACTGCTTGTTTCAATTCGAAAATTCAGGACGCGTTTCTCTGTTAGGGTTTGTTTTAATCGTCAGAACTGTATCCCGCCACTTGTTTCATTATGACGCGTTGAATCTGAGTGAGAAAATAAAAGACTGATTCTGGTCAGACTCGCTCTCTCAGCTCTCTCCTCCTCTCTCCTCTCCCTCTCTCTCTCTCTCTCTATTCTGTTGTTTACTCACTGTATTTGTTTGTGTGTATTTTGTTCTTTTTCTATCTGTGGTTTCCTTTCAGTGTGTGTGTGTGTGTGTGTGGTGTGTGTGTTGTTGACCCAGTAAAATTGTCATCAGTGTAACCCGTCTTTGTGCTCCTGCTTTCGTTGCTGCAGCAGCTGTTGCTACTACCAGGGATGTGTATCTCTTCTACTACTATTAATGCTACTGAAAACTCCTACATTGTGCTTTTTACCCCTCTCCTCAACTCCTACATTGTAGCTTTTTACCCTCTCCTTTGTCCCTTCTTGATCTCCTGTTTACCCACCTCTTTTTCGTCTTCTCTCTCCTCGCGTTTTTTTTTTGTTTGTTTTTTGTTGTTTTTTTTTTTTTTTGTTTGTTTTTTTAGATTTCTTCCTGCTCTCTCTTTCTTCCTCTTTCTAATTTTTGCTTCTCCTCCTCATCCACATCTTTTCCCACTTACTTTATTTGTCTCCTTTCTCTCATCCCTCTTCCATTTGCTCTTCCTTCACCAATCAACATCATCGTCCCCCCGTTCATCACTTTAGTTTCCTGTATGTCCATGTGTTACTGTTGGGTGGCTGCTAGCGGTGTACCGCCATGACCGTGTGGTGCGGTTTTTTCCCAGGATCGAGAAGACATTTTGACCAGCGATCTCCTCCGGCAGATCCCCCTGAAGGACAAAGAGCTGTGTCGTCCATAGACAGCACAGCCGCGGCACCGCACTCATCCTCCGCCACCCCCCCCCCCCCCCCCCCCAAAAAAAAAAAAAAAAAAAAAAAAAATCGCCTTTCCCGTGGTGTTTCGCCTTCCACGTTGCGAAAAATTTTGGGCTGTCTGCTTGTTGTCTGCCATTGCTGAGGGTATCTGCCACAAGCAGGTATGATAGAGTAAAGAGATGAGGGGGGAAGGGGGAGGAGGGGGAGGGGACTTTTCACGTACTCGCTAAATGTATACTCGTGCGTAAAATGCAAACATACAGGAGACTGAAGCAAATCCAGAAAGGTACATGCACAGGCACAAGTACAATCATTTCACACATGCTCGCACGCACTCCGTGCGCGCGAAACGACACACTCGCGCGTGCACACACACACACACACACCACACACACACACACACACACACACCACCAACACACACCTCATGCACATGCACGCCACGCACGCGCGCGCACACACACACACACACACACACCGCACACACACACCCCAACACACACACACACACACACACACAAAACAAAACACACGCACACGCACACACACACCCCAAGCACGCACGCACGTCTTCGAAAGAAAAGAAAACTGCTCATCTTACATATCATTACGTGGGTCATTTTTATGAAGATTTAAAGAGTTGGTTGGAGGTAATGAAATTTTTTTTGGGTTGGTTGGAGGTGAATGTATTTTGTCTCTTTGTTTGGGTTTTGTAATGTTTTTATGTCATTTTTCCCCCAAAGCATTTTTCGGACTCGTTATCCTATCGTCTTAAAAGGCTTTTTTTCCCCACCGTACGTTTACCCCCAGTAAAAAGACATTCCGTTTTAGAAATCATCTCTTTAACTCGCCACCCCTTCCCCCAACCAACAATCAGCTCCTCTCCACCACCACCCCCTCCTCCACCCCCGCCAGAAGTCGCATTTCGTAATTTTTGCTCCAAGAAAAACAACAACGACAATGACAAAGAACGAATAAACAAACGGACTGTAGTCATGGCACTTTGCGGGCTGATTCAAACAATTGCAGAGTTGACTACGGCTAACCGGTTCTGAAAGGGAAAAGTCTGTTTGCAAGATTGCGGGGTGCGCCCGTTCCGTGATTAGTTGAAACGCGAACGGTAATTTCCTTTTTGTTTTTCGTTTTTTGACGTGCCTGAATGGGGATTTTTTTTTTTTTTCGTTTCTTTTTTTTTTTTTTTTTGGCACATTGTTATAAAAAGGTTGTTAAAGTCTAGAAGCCTAATGGCCGTAAAAGCAGTGAACTGTATGAGGTTCACTGCTCCCCATCTGTATCCTTCAGTCGCCTGTAACATTCTTTGACTTAATCGGATACCAGTTTATTTCTGAGTGGACAGGCGAGTTTCAGGCCCTGAAGATTCAACCCCACAAAAGTCGTTTAAACGCAGGACCGTCAGCTCCGCGCAGGTGCTGTGACCATTTCACTTCGGACCCCCCTTCGTGATAAGGCATAGTCCTTTGAGTAGTTTTGTTTGTTTCTCCTCTTTCCTTGATATGGGGTGGGGTTTCGTTTTTCCCCCTACCTTTTAGGTGAATCGGTTGTTATGTGTGTAGTTTAACTGTTCTGAAGTTTTGCTTTGGGAAAGTCCACGAAGAGGGCGCTGGTAATTTTATAACGTAACGGGTCAGTAGCAACAAACAGTGCACGTTTTTTAAATATAGTTTTAAAATCGATTTCGATCTTCTTATCACCAAGTGACGTGTGTTGCGCTGTGCTCAGTCGGATACAGCATTAGGTGGCAGTTGAATTATAATCGCATTTATGTAAGCAAACCTCCCCTCCTCCCCACTCCGCCTCACCCTTACACAACACTAAGTCCCCCTCCCACACCCCCTCCTTTTCCAACTCCCCTTTCTCTCCCCCACCTGCCCCCACCCCAGGTTTATTGGGAGGATCAGTGAACAGAACGACTCTGCCCGTACTCGACCCATGGTGTGAGTATGGCATCATCTAAGGCCCTCAAGGCCGTCAGCACCAACTAATTAACCGCCCTTTTGCCTTCTTGTTAATCATTTCGTTTAGATCTCTACCTCTGCTCCCTATCTGTTGACAGATTTTTGTTTATAATCGGGGTTTGGAGGTGAGATATTTGGGGTACTGTTGTTTTTCGTCGTCTGACAGAAATTGGACAGGGTTTTTGTTGTTGTTGTTTTTGTTTTTTTTTAATTTCTGTATTTTCTTAATACTTAATCATTTGTTTGTATTTATTTTTCTATTCTTTTCCTTGTGTTTTTTTTCCCGTTTTAACAGATAATGTTTATTAGTAGTAGTGGTATTTTTTGTTGTTCTCTTCTTCGCCTTGAAGTGAATTACTGTTTTACGTTGGTCGGAATACATACAGCTTTGCAACGTGAAAAGAACACCATTCGATTAAACTTGGTATGTGCCGTTATGGGGTAAAATTGCGGTGTTCATGAAATAGTGTTGCTTTTATTAAAAGATCACTGCATAGTTTACTGACGCTAATTGGTAGGATGGTGTTTGTTCGATAAATTTATGTGGGTAACTGTTTTGTCAACACCAAGGAATTCTTTGATTATAGTCCACTCTGTAAGATTGATGCAACGTGGATCTGCTTTTGCTTTTTCGTCGTGCTGTTTGCCGTCACGTGAGGTTTTTGGTGGATATGTCTAAAGAGAATAATGCTGTGTTGTGTTGATTTTTGTATGCGTTGTTCCTTTACTATTTCTTTGTTTTGTTGAACCTGAGATGTCCTTTTAGTATTGTGAAATTGCAAAACGTGTTTCCAAAAAAAAATGTAGGAATTATTGTGTTTCAAAAAGATTATTCAGAATCATTGTTTGGACTATTCATGCGTGGGCCTTTCTTTTCTTTTTTTCTCTTTTTTTTTGTCCATGTGGGTTTTTTTGTGGGAGTTATCTGGCGTTTTTTTGGTCAGTTTAATTTTGCTTTTCTATTCTTTTTGGGTGGGATCAATAGGCTTACAAATATTATGCTTGATTTACTTTTTTCCTAATGTATCGGCTGTATCGCTATGATGCTGTACTGTGAATGCATCGCATTTTTCAAACTGTGCAGAAAAATCACTGGAAATATTATATTTCTATCAAATTATCATTTTTTTTTTTATTGTTCGTTTCTCTGAAATTCGAATTCATTATGTGATATGTTTAATGACAGGGATTTAGCTGCCTGCGAAAAAAAAAGGATTATAATGTCCCTATATATATTCATGTGCATATTATTGATGAATGCTCTTTATGTAACTGTCATTACCCTAGTGCCGTCATCAATGATGCTCTCAGCCGCACTGCAGCTAAATCCAGAACATCTACTCTGGAAACTAAACCTCCCAAAGAGACAGACAGACCCACTGCCTGCCTTCTCTCCATCCTCAAAATCTGCCCATCTGCAGGATCCTGAAGTCTAACTGGCACATGGTAGAAAATCATAAACCTGCCTTTGAGACGAAACCAATGATCACTTTTCAAACGTGACAAAAACCTCAACGACCTACTGGTGCGCTCTAACTGAACAAAATCTTTAACCCTAAGCCACCAGGTACTTTCCCCCAAACCCAACTGCAAAACCTCTCACCAAACAGACACCACCACTGGGCCCCCATTCCAAAACCCCTTTCC
>CM031605.1:41708559-41726059 GCA_018398815.1 Conus ventricosus
TTCTATCTGGTTTTGTTGTGTGTGTGTTTGTTCTTTTTCTATCTGTGGTTCCTTTCAGTGTGTGTGTGTGTGTGTGTGTTGACCCAGTAACTTGTCATCAGTGTACCCGTCTTTGTGCTCCTGCTTTCGTTGCTGCAGCAGCTGTTGCTACTACCAGGGATATGTATCCTTCTAACTACTATAATGCTACTTACTGCAACTCCTATACATTGTAGCTTTTTACCCTCTCCTTTGTCCTTCCTTGATCCCCTGTTTACCCACCTCTTTTTCGTCTTTCTCTTCTCTCTCCTCGCGTTTTTTGTTTTTTTGTTTTGTTTGTTTTGTTTTTTTTTTTGTTTGTTTTTGTTTGTTTTTTAGATTTTCTTCCTGGCTCTCTCTTTCTTTCCTCTTTCTAATTTTGCTTCTCCTCCTCATCCACATCTTTTCCCACTTACTTTTTGTCTCCTTCCTCTCATCCCTCTTCCATTTACTCTTCCCTCACCATCGTCATCATCGTCCACGTTCATCACTTTGTAGTTTTCTGTATGTCCGTGTGTTACTGTTGCGTGGCTGCTAGCAGTATAGCTCGCCATGACCGTGGTGGTGCTGGTGTGTTTTCAGGATCGAGGAAGACGAATTGTTGGACCAGCAGATCTCCTCCGGGCAGATCTCCCTGAAGGACGAGAAGAGCTGTGTCGTCCAGTGAGACAGCACAGCCGCGGGCACCTGCGACTCATGCCTCCCCCCCCCCCCCCCCCCCCCCCCCCCCCAAAAAAAAAAAAAAAAAAAAAAAAAACAAATCGCCTTTCCCGTGGTGTTTCGCCTTCCACGTTGCGAATAATTTGCTGTCTGCTTGTGTCTGCCAGTTGCTGAGGGTATCTGCTACAAGCAGGTATGATAGAGTAGAAGAGATGAGGGGGGAGGAGGAGGAGGGTAATTGTTCACGTACTCGCTAAATTGTATACTCGTGCGTAAATGCAAACATACAGGAGACTGAAGCAAATCCAGAAAGGTACACGCACAGGCACAAGTACAATCATTTCACACATGCTCGCACGCACTCGCGTGCGCGCGCACACACACTCGCACACACACACACACACACACACACACACACACACACACACACACACACACACACACACACACACACACCCCACTCTCATGCACATGCACGCACGCGCCCCGCGCGCGCACACACACACACACACACACACACACACACACACACCCCACACACACACACACACACACAAGCACGCACGTACGCACGCACGCTTCGAAAGAAAAGAAAACTGCTCATCTTACATATCATTACGTGGGTCATGTTATGAGGAATTTAAAGAGTTTGGTTGGAGGGTTTAATGTATTTTGTTTGGTTGGTTGGAGGTGAATGTATTTGTCTCTTTGTTTTGTTTTGTAATGTTTTTATGTCATTTTTTCCCCCAAAGCAGTTTTCAGACTCGTTATCCTATCGTCTTAAAGGCTTTTTTTCCCCACCGCACGTTTACCCAGTAAAAAGACATTCCGTTTTAGAGAATCATCTCTTTAACTCGCTCACCCCTTCCCCAACCAACAATCAGCTCCTCTCCCACCACCCCTCCCCCCCCCCCCCCTCTCCACCCCCGTCCAGAAGTCGCATTTCGTAATTTTTGCTCCAGAGAAAAAACAACAACGACAATGACAAACGAACGAATAAACAAACGGACTGTAGTCATGGCACTTTGCGTCTGATTTCAAAACAATTTGCAGAGTTGACTACGGGCTAACCGGTTCTGAAAGGAAGAGTCTGTTTGCAAGATTGCGGTGGTGTCGCTCTCGTTCGTGATTAGTGTAAACGCGGGCGGTAAATTCCTTTTGTTTTTTTGTTTTTTTTGACGTGCCTGAAGATGGGTGTGGATGGGGGAATTTTTTTTTTTTTTTTTCGTTTTTGCTTTTTTTTTTTTTTTTTTTTTTTTTTTACACATTGTTATAAAAAGGTTGTTAAAGTCTAGAAGCCTAATGGCCGTAAAAGCAGTGAACTGTATGAGGTTCACTGCTCCCCATCTCTATCCTTCAGTCGCCTGTAACATTCTTTGACTTGAATCGGATACCAGTTTATTTCTGAGTGGACAGGCGAGTTTTCAGGCCCTGAAGATTCATCCCCACAAAAGTCGTTTAAAACGCAGGACCGTCAGCTCCGCAGGCAGGTGCTGTGACCATTTCACTTCGGACCCCTCTTCGTGATGTGGCATAGTCCTTTGAGTTGTTTGTTTGTTTCTCCTCTTTCCTTGATATGGGGTGGGATTTCGTTTTTCTCCTACCTTTTATGTGAATCGGTTGTTATAGTGTGTAGTTAACTGTTCTGAAGTTTTGCTTTGGCAAAGTCCGCGAAGAGGACGCTGGTAATTTTATAACGTAACGGATCAGTAGCAACAAAACAGTGCACGTTTTGAAATATAGTTTTAAAAATCGATTTCGATCTTCTGTATCACCAAGTGACGTGTGTTGCGCTGTGCTCAGTCGGATACAGCATTAGGTTGCAGTTGAATTATAATCGCATTTATGTAAGCAGCCTCCCCTCCTCCCCACTCCGCCTCACCCTTACACAACACCTACGTCCCCTACCACACCCCCTCCTTTTCCAACTTCTCTTTCTCTCTCCCCACCTGCCCCCACCCCAGGTTTATTGGGAGGATCAGTGAACATGAACGACTCTGCCCGTACTCGGACCCATGGTGTGAGTTATGGCATCAGTCTAAGGCCCTCAAGGCCGTCGGCACCAACTAATTAACCGCCTCTGCCTTCTTGTTAATCATTTCGTTTAGATCTCTACCTCTGCTCCCTATCTGTTGACAGATTTTTGTTTATAATCGGATTGGAGGTGAGATATTTGTGTACTGTTGTTTTTCGTCGTCTGACAGAAATTGGACAGGTTTTTTTGTTGTTGTTGTTTTTTTAATTTTCTGTATTTTCTTATTACTTAATCATTTGTTTGTATTTATTTTTCTATTCGTTTTTCCTTGTGTGTTTTTTTCCCGTTTTAACAGATAATGTTTATTAGTAGTAGTGGTATTGTTTTTGTTGTTCTTCTTCTTCGTCCTTGAAGTGAATTACTGTTTTACGTGGGTCGGAATACATACAGCTTTGCAACGTGAAAAGAACACCATTCGATTAAACATTGGTATGTGCCGTTATGGGGTGAATTGCGGTGTTCGTGAAATACTGTTGCTTTTATTAAAAGATCACTGCATAGTTTACTGACGCTAATTGGTAGGATGGTGTTTGTTCGATAATTTATGTGGGTACTGTTTGTCAACACCGAGGAATTCTTTGATTATAGTCCACTCTGTAAGATTGATGCAACGTGGATCTGCTTTTGCTTTTTCGTCGTGCTGTTTGCCGTCAAGTGAGGTTTTTGGTGGATATGTCTAAGAGAATAATGCTGTGTTGTGTTGATTTTGTATGCGTTGTTCCTTTTTACTATTTCTTTGTTTTGTTGAACCTGAGATGTCCTTTTAGTATTGTGAAATTGCAAACGTGTTTTTAAAAAAATATGTAGGAATTATTGTGTTTCAAAAAGGTTATACAGGAATCATTGTTTGGACTATTCATGCGTGGGCCTTTCTTTTCTTTTTTTTTTTTCCTTTTTTTTTTTAGTGCTTATCAGGCGTTTTTTTGGTCAGTTTAATTTTGCTTTTCTATTCTTTTTGGATGGGATCAATAGGCTTACAAATATTATGCTTGATTTACTTGTTCCTAATGTATCGGCTGTATCGCTATGATGCTGTACTGTGAATGCATCGCCTTTTTCAAAACTTGTGCAGAAAAATCACTGGAAATATTATATTTCTATCAAATTATCATTTCTTTTTATTGTTCGTTTCTCTGAAATTCGAATTCATTATGTGATATGTTTAACGACAGGGATTTAGCTGCCTGCAAAAGAAAAAGGATTATTAATGTGCCCTATATATATTCATGTGCATATTATTGATGAATGCTCTTTATGTAACTGTCATGTCTGACTTTCTTTTCTTTTTATTCCGAAATCCTCAGAACTTTGTTGAAACTCTCTTGACAGGTATCTGTCCAAAGCCGAGTGGAAGAATTCTCTGGTCTTTAAACTAGGAGATAAAGTAACTACTTTGTTAACGCTGCTTTGCTTTATTTCCCCCCCCCCCCCCCCTTCTCCCGCTCCCCCCCCGCTCCTTTTTTTTTTCCCTCTCACACTTTTTCGGTCAAACTGAGTAGTTTTCAAGTAAACTTTCAGTTGTTCTCTGTTTGTTCCATTGATTTTGGGGGTCTAGTATCCGAACTTTTTATTTTCTCTCGTAAAATAAGAATTTGGGCGTCAGGACTCCCTTTTGAAGACTATGCTGTGGGAACGCGATGGAAGGTGGGTTTAATGTACTTGCAGCCGTGGTTTGGTCTCTGTGCTTAGTTTGGCGCCCTCTGCCCCCCCCCCCCCCCCCCCCCCCACACCACACACACACACACACAAACACTCCCCCTCCCCCTGCACCCGCCTTTGAACATGACGTAACAGGTGGAGGTCCCCGGGGCAGATCGTACGTGTCGTGGACGGACAGTGCGAAGAGCTGATTGAACTGGCTACGACTCCTCTGCCCTGATGCGCAGGGCTTTGGACTTGGAGTTGCGCTGGTCCCTGACTGACAGGCGTCGGTCGTGGCTCTCCCGACGTTCTGAGGACTTGGGGTGAACCGGAACGTGGAGAAATGTTCGTGGGCCACATCTGTGGTGGATATGCTGCATTGCTTTTTATTAGTTTGGTCGGTTCCTGTGTGGTTGTTGCTGACGTTCTGTTTGTTTGTTTTGTTATGTGTATGTCGTCGGTTGTTTCTTTTGAATTTTTGTTTTTCTTTCATTCATTGGTTGATCGTGTAGTTCAGAATGGTTCTGTGTTTCAGGAATTAGAGGTATTATTATATGTAAACCGTTTACAGCGATCACATTCAACCGTGTTTTTTTTGGTCTGGATCATTGCATAATCGTAGACATGACCGTAGTCTGTTCTTTATCAATGTGTTACGTTTTGCTGTTGTTGTTTTTTTGTTTGTTTGTTTTTCTGTCCTCTCCAAAAATATGAAATGTCTCGTGATGCATGGTTTTACAGGACATCACGTTTCACCAGTGTTTGCTCCTGTATCCCACAAAGACTAAACCACTTTTGTAGGACCGTTGTTGTCGTTAGTACATTTCCTCTCTCTGCCTGTACGTGTTTTCTATCGTTTAGATTACGTACACGTGCCAAACTTGCGAACAACGCCATTATTTGTTTGTATATATGTGTTTCCGTGTGTGCATGTATATTGTGTGTTTTTTTTTCTGTATTTGACTTTGTGTTGTATCATATTCCTGCGCTGGAATGCATGGTTCTTGTTTTTACCTCGCCAAAGCCACAAGTCATACATTGGAGCGCTTGCAAAGCGTTGTCATCTCTCAGTCTGTGTGTCTGTCAGACTCTCCTCTCTCTCCTCTCTTCTCTCTGTCTCTGTCTCTCTCTCTCTCTCTCTCTCCTCTCTCTCTTCTCCTCTCTCTTCTCTCTCTCTCTCTCTCTCTCTCTCTCTCTCTCTCTCTCTCTCTCTTCGTTTTTCACTAGGACAGGTTGATGGGGCATCATGTTCGATATTTTGATTTACCCATCTGCGTGTTTAAACGTTTTTTTCTCCATTACGTGCAGATTTTTCATTGCTTTTGTCAAATATCTTAAACTGAGAATGACTTCTCCGCCATTGGATGTGATAATGTTCTGTAAATGAAAAGAATGGAAGATTTTGCGTACGATTATTACTAGCGTCAACGATGTCATTGTAAATCTGCTATGCCTACCACTACTGCTACTGTCGATGTTGTTCAATGGATGAAAGAACTCGCTTCTGGCTTGGCCTAGTTGTTGCTTTGGCTACCAGCACCAACGCTTTTGTTTGTTTGTTTGTGGTTGTTTTTTTTTTGTTTTTGTTTTTTATCAGGGAATGAATGAATCGGTGAATGGATGGACGGCCTGAAGATGATTGAAGATACAGTTATTGTCATTCCAGACGAAAAAAGTACCCTATGATTGGAGAACATGGGTCGGGAGAGAGAGGAGAGAGAGGGGGGGGGGGGGGGGGGGGGGGGGGGGGGGGAAAGAGGAGAGTGTTGAAGATGTTACAGTTTGTGCAGTTGACTCACGTTTGCCCTCAGGATTGGTAGATCCAGCATGTAAAAACTGAGAATGGTGTTCATTTGTGAAAAGAATAGAGCCATCAAAGGCACTATTGTTAAACCTTAAAATCAATGGGCCAGGTTTGAAATCGCTCCTGATTTCGTGTTCCTTGCCTGTTTTTTTTTGTTGTGTCTCTCTCTCTCTTCTCTCTCTCTCTCTCTTCTCTCTCTCTCTCTCTCTCCTCTCTCTCTCCTCTCTCTCCTCTCTCTCTCTCCTCCTCCTCCTCCTTGCTCCTCCTGCTCCTTCTTCATCATCATCTTCTTTTTCTTCCATTTTGTTTTGAATTTTTAATAACATCATCATTTTTTTTCTGTTCTTACAGAATTTTGATGAGTCGATTTGAAATCACCATGCCAGCGAAATGGACTGTTAGGTGGCGGTAATATCCTAAAGCTAAGTTGTTAATATTTACTGCATTTCTTCTTCAAGATATCTTAGAAACTTCATTTTGATCATACGAAGACCAGAGAAAGATATTATCATCATTAGTGCTGTTGTCGTTGATGGTGCGAGTCTACGACCATGTTCATTGAGATAAGCATTTCCGTTCGTGCTTGGATGTATGCGGAAATGAGAATTTGTATCAGGCTCAATGATTGTTTTATATTTTTGTTTTTTGTTTTTTTTTTTTTTCATCCTTTTATTTGGAGGGGAAAGTGTAGGGTTTAAGACTGTCCGAAAGGACGCTACCCAGATCTGTTTTTTTTTTTTTTTTTTTTTGATTTAGAGTGTGACCGCACTGAACATCTGTTCTCCTACCGAAACAAGTTCTGGAGATATACGGTGCCTGCGCTACGTGCAGCCCTTTAGACTGAACAAGCTCCGTCATGCCGTATCCTCGCAAAGGTTGTTGACACGTGGTTAAAGGTTGGAAATCCGACTTGAGATAATATTGCCTGGTTTTGTTAAGGCGGTGGGTTTTGTTTCTTTGTTTGTTTGTTTTTTTGCTGATGTTCGTAAAATTCAACCTATGATCATGTATTCATTCAAATTACATTGTTTCAACCACTGCGCCACGTTCAAGAAATTTGGTCACAGAATAGTGCGTTTGATGGACATATGAACGTTTGGAACACACTGGAATAGAGTTTGTTTGATTTATGAGAGAACGTCTTATTGACATGCTGTATCTGGCCAACCACTGTACACATGATTGTGAGAGAAGACATGAATATTATTGCCTACTCGATTGTTCGACGGATTAAGGACGTATTTTTTTTGTAATTGACTGTCGAAGACCTCAGTGTGCATTTGTGTTGTCGGGTTTTTCACACGCGCGCGCGCGGCTGTATGTGTGTGTGTGTGGACAAAAAGCCCTGGAAATTTGTGACGTGTGAGGTTTCATCAACATGATATATAAATTCTAATTGCTGTGGGGTTCTGTTGCTGTTTGTTTAAGACTTATTTCAGATTATAAATTTGTTGACAACACTGTCCAGGTGAAAGAGAATATTGTAATTGTTGAGAACGTTTCTTTCATTGATTAGTCCATTCTTTACGCCTTAAGGAATGTCATTGATATAGCAGTCATGGTATTGATTGATATTGATTTTGTCGACAGTTGACTGTATGTTGATTTTGCTCGACAGTTGACATTTTTTTCAGAACATGACGTTTTTGCTTTATCAATGTGGCATTGTCCTGAAAGACTCGCAGCGCTGTGGGCTGGACTATAGTTAAAACTGCAGATGAAAATACACCACACAAAAAACTTAACGTTCTTATCGTGTGCAACAGTGCAGATTTATATTCAGTCATCGACCTGTTTGTATCCACTACCGCCGCTGTGTCTGAGGGTCAGTTTTATGCATTTTGACCAGCGTTGTTTACCGTAGCTGTAGCTGTTTGATATGCTTTTTATGATATGAGCAAGCTTGTACATTATTACTAATCATGCGCGTCCAGACGATTGGGTGTACGTAGTGAGCTGTTAGTGGAGAGGAGAAATCATGTAGTTTGCGCTAAATCTTCTGAGTTATTTGTCGTGTAGAGAGGTAATTAAACTTACAGCACCATCTTGGTTGGATGCACCCTCCCTCCCCTCCCCTTTTGTTTATGCCTCTCTTGTTGACCACAGGTAGATGTTGGTTGAAATTGTGTTTTGTGGTCCACAATTATGATAATTGATTGTTGTTGTTGTTTTTTCAGTAAGGTTCTTTTTTCTTCGTATTTTGCTTTTTTTTCTCTTCAGAATTTAGGTTCTTATATGTGTATTTGTGTCACTTATTGCATTTGACATTGGTTTGAAAGTGCCAGCAAACACCCTTTAAAGTTTCCTAAGGATATGATAAAAACAGAGAGCTTGGAAACTCTTACAAGCACACGTTACACTGCATGCTTCACTTCCAAAACTGTACACTTCAGTGACAGAGATATGCACAGTGGCCCTTCTGTCCGGCTTAAATAGATATGTATTATCCAGATGTATTCACACGTCTTTTATGGACCTGTAATAAATGGTTTCCGTGGCGAGTATTAAGGGACATGTGCAGATTAAAGTGGACGGTTTTGAGCGGTAGACAGCTTTCTTTATTGACTTGGTCATTCATACATTTGTTTGTATATCATTTATTTATAAATCCTTTTATTACTTCATTTATTTATGTGCCAAGCTCATTTGGGCCATATTGCTACACCTTATCTTGCCTTTGTAAATTACAATTTCAGTAATCGCTTGTGTAACTTGAAACGTTTTATATAGTTATTGATAGCAACAATTTATATTGCTTACCTGTTTTAGTGAGTCTAACTACCATTCTTGCCAAGTAATGGATCCGTGATCTGTCCTTTCGACATCTGTGCTTTCGCGGCTTAAACGATGACGTCATGTACCTTGGCCGTTAGGAGTTGGGAAGGGAAAGGAGAGGGAGGTGAGGCGGGGTTTATTTCACGGTGATCGAAAGTCGCTTTTTCACCAATATGGGACGCGCCTTCCTCCCCCTCCCCATGTGTGTGTGTGTGTGTGTGTTGTGTTGTGTTGTGTTGTGTGTCTGCAAAACCACAGACGGCGAAAGTCCAGAACACGGCGGTGAAAAGTACAGGCGGCGAAAGTGTAGGTCGCCAGTGCACTGGCTGATGATACTTGGTGTTGCTTTCATGACGTCTTAGACGTTGATCAGTGGTGAAGCCTAGTTCATGAGGAACGGGTTAGTGTGGCGTGCTTTACTTTGATGACGATCATGATGGCGTTATGAAATGATAATGAGGATCTTTTTCTTTTTTGTTTGTTTGTTTGTTTGTTTGTTTTTGTTTTGGTCATTGGTTTAACTAACGAGTGACTTACTTACTTTTGGACAACTTGTTCAGTTTGTGTACTACTTGTCACCCTTCTCCCTCTTTTTTATTTATTATATTTATTTATTTATTTATTTATTATTTTATTTTTTTTTTGCATGCCTAATGCAAGTGACCTTCCGCGGCCCCCTCCCCTTCCTCAGTCCACCTCCTCATTATCCCGTTTTTTTCTCTCCCTACCCTTCTTCCTCCGACACTCCTCCAACTCCCTCCCCAACTCTCCTGCACAGCCCCGCCCCCCGCGCCTTCTTCGTGCCCTATATTGAATGACAGTTCACGGGCACCATACAGTATTCATCATGTTTGTATATATGCATCAGGTTTATTCCTACAGCATTGGCTCCGTTGCACCACATTTCGCGTGTGCACTTCAGTTCCGCGAGCAACCTTGCTGACACGATTACAGAAAGGCGGGATGGAATGCGGAAGGCTGTAACGTTGCTAATCTCAAGCATTCTGTTTTTTTTTTTTTTTTTTTTTTTGATAACGTAGTCGAGCCTATCGACTCATCCCTTGAAAAGGTGAGAGAAACGCCAAAGAGCTTGGGTGTGGGATTTTGTTTTTGGTTTTTAATTTCCTTCAGGTTTTCAATCTTCTGCGTCGGCTGTCACGTTGGACATCCATCGGCACGGTATGCGCAGTGTTGGGGGTGGGGGTAGGTGGAAGTGATTTAACCGGCCTTCACGCCTCTCCCTCCAGGCCAGTGCGACCACCGCAGCGGTCCTCAAGGCGTGCCTCGATGGTACGACCGGGGCAGCCCAGGATGTCATCAGCTGGGAAAGCCTGGTAGACTTGGTCTCATTGTTGTTGTTGTTGCTGTTCCCGTCCGCCTTGAAAGATGTCACGTTGGGGAGACTCTTGCCTGTGTTGCTGACAGGGAATTCCAGACTGGAGTAGTTCTTGGAAGGAAAGAGAAAGTCCTTGAATGGCCTTGAAATCTGTTCTCTCTGTCTGTTTGTCTCTCAGTCTGTCTGTCTGTCTCTGTCTCTCTCTCTCTCTACTACACCCCCCCCCCCCCCCCCCACACACACTCTATCTCTCTTATTCTTTCCTTCTTGTTTTTGATTTCCTACGTGACCTGTACATCTGTGCTCTCTATCTGTCACTCTCTCTCTCTCTCTCTCTCTCTCTCTCCCCCCAGTTTTTAATTTCCTGTGTGTCCTTGAATCTGTGCTTCTCTCTCTCTCTCTCTCTCCCTCTCCTCTCTCTCTCTCTCTCTCCTCTCTCGTGTTTTTAATTTCCTGCATGTCATTAAAATCTCTCCCCTCCCCCCCCCTCCCTCCTTCCCTCCACCCTTCCCTCCCCCCTCCCCCACTCTCTCTCTCTCTCTCTACCCCCTCCCTCCCCTCCCTCATCCACCACGACCTCCATCACCCTGCTCTTCCTCCCTCTTTTCATGCTTTATTTACTGCTGCTTGATTTTGTTTTGTTTTGTGGGTGCAGAATAGTAACCAAAAGCAAGATGGACAGAAATCGTTAGACCGTAAACTTAACCCGCTTTCCGATCGTTAAATCCTTTACGCTTTGTGGATTGGGTGTGTTCCTTTCTAGTTTCAACTGACATGTACGACACGCGGGCGCATGCGCTTTGGGTGTATGTGTGTGGTGTGAGGGAGAAAGTGGGAGAGAGGAGGGAAGGAGAGAGAGGGGGGGTGGGGGAGAGAGAGAGAACGCTCTCTCCCTCTCTCTCTCTCTCTCTCTCTCTCTCTCTCTCTCTGTCTGTCTGTCTCTGTCTCGTCATACTTGAACATGTTATGAATATAGCTACGGTATGTCATCCACTAATGCCTGTTTTGTTTAAAGAATCTTTTTTTTTTTGGTTAGAATGTTTTTGGGTCTCTTTGTATTGGACTTGGATCTCCTTTTTCTCTCTCTCTCTCTCTCTCTCTTCTCTCGCTTGATAGAATTTCACGGGGGAAATTCTTAGAAAAGTGTCGCAAAATCGGAGCGTCTGTTTCTGACCCACACCCACTCCCTAATCCCCCACCCCCCCCCCCCATCCACCTCCCCCCGCCCTTCCCCCTAAATTTTAAGAGAACCGGCACGTCCCACAGAAAAAAGCACCCGTGTGACCTAAAAAGAAGCGGAGAAGAGGGGAAGGGGACCCACAGACGGCGTGTCCCGGGGCGAATTTTCGCTCCATTGGGGACTTAGCAGTGGGGTGAAAACAACCCCTCCATTCATCCCACACCCCCTCGTGCCCGCCGTGGTGCCCCAAGGGAACCTGGTTTCCCCGGTGCTCCCCGACTAGGGAAACGCGGCGTTTTTGACTCTGGGGAAGGGGGGGGTGGGGGGGGGGGGGGGGGGGGGGGGGGTTGAGGCCAGGGGGGGGGGGGGGGGGGGTAAAAGAGACAGACTGGCGTGACTGCAGGCACGGGGGGAAAGGATTTTGTTTTTTTTCGGGGTTGTGGTCCCGGGGCTCCCCCTGTTCCGGGTAAAGGAGGGCGTGGTGTGTGTGTGTGGGGTTGTGTGTGTGTGGTGTGTTGTGTGTGTGTGTGCGCGCGTGCGTGCGTGTGTGTTTCTGTGTGGATGAAGGGAAAAATGATGCGGCTTTCAATCACTCGGGCTTTTTTTTTTGTCTTGAATTGTTTTGGCACCCTTCGTTTTGGACGGATCTCTCTCTCTCTCTCTCTCCTCTCTCTTTCTCCCCCCTCTCTCTCTCTCTCTCTCTCCCCCAAAAATTTCTTAGATGAAAATTTCAAAAATTGCATCCTTGGACATTTTGACGTCTTGTTTGTGTTTTTCTAAAATCATCGGGGTGCAGGAAATGCCTTTCCCTTCCCGCACTGCACGCTATCTAACTGAAAAGGGCTTTCCATATACAGAAAAAGACCCGGTGCCTCTTCGGGATTTTGCCAAAGCTTTTGATGTAAGTGACGGAAGCTCCGAAAAAAAAGAAGAAGAAAGGGGTGGTGGGGTTGGGGTATAGATCTATAAAGGGCGATACTTAGAACTCGTGACAGAAATTTTCATAATCAACAAACTTGCCTTGTTTTTAAATTATCTCATAAACTCGGGCCTCAAAAAGGGTTTTCCCCACGAATGTGTCTTTGGGACCCTTTCCTTTTCAGTAATTCATGATCTCCTCTACCCTTTACAATTCCTTGATTTTTTTTTAACACGGTTTTCCCCCTTTACAGAAAGGGGTACTGGGGGTCCCCCTATTTCAGCTACCCCTTGGACAAGCTGAATCTAGCCAAAACCCCTTGGGCCCGGGTGGGTCCTAAACCCTTGCTGTCGGGGTTACATCCCCATATAACAAAAGGTTGTTTTAGTTTCAACAGCATTAATTATTGATTGAATGGTCGAACAAAAATCAAATGCGTTTAAAAAACCCGTTTTTTAAAAAAATGTATGTATGATAACACCAGAAAAAAAGGGCAAAATTTCCTCAGTTCGCCCCCTTGTGGCAAAATCATTGCAGAATAGACCCCATAAAGTTTTTTAGAATTTTTTATGACAGAAAATTATCTGCTAATTTGTGCGAAGTTTGTGTAAACGATTTCAATGAAGACTTTGCACTGTAAAAGATAAAACACTTCTTAATCACCCATTCTCGCAAAATATTTTTCCCCCCATCGTACGTCGATCTCACATTTTTATGCTTCTAAAAACAGAACCAGCCAGTGAACATATAAAAAAACCTCTTTAGTCTTTACAGAATTTTCAAAACCACCCATTAATTTCTTCAACATTATTTTCTTCTGACTTTCCCAAAATGGGGATCTTTCTTTGAACTGAATTTAAATGTAATGAATTTCTTTATTTAAAAATTATCTCGGGATCATCCCTCCGTCTTTATAATAAATTTCAATTCATGACAATCGGCACCAAAAAGAGTCTCTTTCCCAAAATAGCCTCTTTAAAAACCCAAATCTTCGTACTCTCTGGTTCACAATTTAAAAACAAAGTCTACCTCCTTTAAAATTTGACATTTGATTTTTTACAGGAACCATAATAATTTCAAAAAAAACATTAATCCATCGTCACATCTCTCTCTCTCTCTCCCTCTCTCTCTCTCCTCCTCTCTCATCCCCCCTCATCCCTTCCCCCTCCTCTCTTCTCTTCCCTTTTCTCTTTCTCTCTCCCCCCTCTCTCTCTCTCTCTCCCCTAAAGTCCCCCCCCTCTCTCTCTCCCTTTTTTCTCTCTCTCTCTCTCTCCCTCCCCTCCTCCCTCTCTTCCTCTTTTTCCCCTTTTCCTCTCTCTCTCTCTCTGTCGTGTTCCGTCCTCCCACTCGCTGACAGACCAACAACGTTTAACAGTGTTTTTTCTTTCGTTTACCAAATTAAGAAACGAGAACAAACACATCGAACTGTTTCGTCGGCCTTCAGACTCTTGCTTATGCCATAGCGCTGTGAAGGAAAGGGAGGGACAACGGAGGTTTTGGGTTAGGTTAGGTTGGGTTGGGGAGGCTTTGGCTTGGGTTAGGTTTGGGTTGGGGGACTTTTCCTCCGTTTTACTTTTTTCCTGTTGACTTTTTTTCCCACAAACGAGTAGGGGAAGGTCCTAGAATAAAAAAAGAAGAGGGGGGGGGGGGGGGGGGGGGATTTTTACCATTCCGTAACGTTCTATTGAGAAAATATCTCTTTCATGTCTCGCTTTTGTGTTGTTGCCTTTGGGGATGGGGAAAAGATTAGACAGTGAAATAAAAAACTTGCCATCCAACACACGGGGCAAAAGGGCTGCTCAAAACCCCACAATCCTCTGAATTCCGTCTCTTTTCGACATCTTGCCCCGCCCCGTCGTCCTTGACCTTCAACCAGATGAAGGGTTTGGTGTGTATGGCAAAGGTCAGAGGGGACCGTCTAGTTTTTGTTTGTTTGTTTTTTTTTTTTTGTGTGGGGAGGATGGGGTGTTTTAAGGGGGGGGGTGAACGAGGGGGCTTTTCGGAAAAACTGATTAATTCTTTAGTGCCCAAAAAAAAAAAAAAAAAAAAAAAATTTCCCTCTTCCCTGTTCCACCCCCAACCCCACCTCTCAGCCTTCCCCCCCTTTTTTCCCTCACTTTTCCTTTCAGACAAAGTGAAGGGGGGCAAAAGTTGATAGGGGCTCTACCACAGAAAAGTATTAAAACCCTTTTAAAACCCCCTCTCTCCCTCCCCCTCTCCTCTCTCCCCTCTCTTTTCCTCTCCTTCTTCCCCCTCTCTCCTCTCTTTCCTCTCTCCCCTCCTCTCCCCTCCCCTCCCCTCTTCTCTTCTCCCCCTCTCTCTCTCTCCTCTCTCTCAAGTCAATCCAGAAAGACAGTGGCTGCTTACCGCGATAAGAAAAATAATCTTGGACGGAAAGAAGCTCAGCGAATAATTCAGAAACTTCTTTTCCAACATTTATTTTCTTTTTCTTTGTTTTATTTGTTTTTGCCTCCGTTGCGGAACCGTCCTCTTTTTGTGGCATGCAGTCACACCTTTTAGAAAAAAAAAGAATAGCCCACAAATGTTTTTATGCCAGTCTACCCGTGCTTTTTTATCTGTCGAAAGGTTCCTAAGAAAACCCTTAAAATTCTGCGTCAAAGGGATTAAAAAAAAAAAAAAAATCCCCGTAGAGCACTTTTGTTTTTAATGTGTAATATTCCCAACCCTTCTCCAAACCCCAAAAATATTCAGGGAAAAAAGTCTAGTCATTTGTTGTTTTTTTTTTAATTCTCTCCTTCCTCTCTCCTC
The DNA here is from genome assembly GCA_018398815.1 of Conus ventricosus. Lineage (NCBI taxonomy): Eukaryota > Metazoa > Mollusca > Gastropoda > Neogastropoda > Conidae > Conus > Conus ventricosus. Next base: position 41,723,697 of record CM031605.1, read on the forward strand.
TCCCCTCTCCTCTCTTCCTCTCTCTCTCTCTCTCTCTCTCTCTCCGCCCCCACGTGTCTCTTTTTTTTTTTTTCTGAAAGCAAAATAGGGGGGTCTTCGGAAAAACTCTCAGCTCGCAAAGCAGGAACATTTAACCCCCCCCCCCCACCTCCCTTTTTTCCCCAACGCCCCCCCCCCCTTCCTACCTCCCCTCCCCCCCCCACCCCCCGCCTGCTCACCCAAACCCGGGACCCGCGCAAACTGTTGTTGCCCCAGCAGGTTAAGAAGACTAATAACACTCTTTTGGGCTTAGGTTGCCCTGACGAGGTGCAGGAAATGGGGAAAATCCCAGGAACAAAGACTTGGAGCACCACCACTGGCAATGGGGGCCGCACCTGGTTTTAGGCAAGGACAGGGGGGGGAAAGGGAAGGGGGGGGGAAGGGGGGAAGGGAAAAACGAAATGGGAGGGAATGGGGGTTGGGGATGTTTTAGAATTTTAGTTTGGGTGGGTGGGGGGGGGGGGGGGGGGGTTTCAAAAAAAAGGTGACGACGGGATATTTGTGGAATGGGATGAGACTGTGTATTTTGACAGTAGATGAACAAGTTTTTTTAAAAACGCAGTCGTCATGAGAAACAAAACACCCAGTAAAACAAACTAATAAAAAGGGAAAAAGGGGGGGGGGGGGGGGGGGGGGGGAGGGGGTACCGTAACCAAATTTTAGCAGTGATATTGGGATTTTATTTCAAACCGAAGAAGAATGGGAATATGGATAACAAGAATGTAGTGTCCATCTTGTGACGAGAGAAGAGTGACAATGACAATGTGGATAGTAAGAATGTAGTATCCATCTTGTGACGAGAGAAGAGTGACAATATGGATAATAAGAATGTAATATCCATCTTATGAAGAGAGAAGAGTAACAATGACAATATAGATGATAAGAATGTAATATCCATTTTGTGTCCATTAAGCCACCAGAATGCAAGGATATCAAGCTTTCATAAAGACAGGAATATTAACATTACAATGCTGTCTCTTAACAACTTTCAGAGGAAAAAAAGAGGAGAGGGGCGGCGACATATCTTTGAGATAAAGAAGGAAAGAGTCTGTTCTAGGAGAAGGAAGGGGGAAGGAAGGGGCGGTGGGTGGGGGGGGGAGGGGGTGGGGGGCGGGGGGGGGGGGGGGGGGGGGGGGGGGGGGGGGAGATGGGGGGAGGGGAAGGGATAGAGGAAGAGAACAAAAGGACTTAAAGCAAAGGCACGGCTATCAATAACAATCAGTGTCGGACGCCCGGCCAGAACCAGAAGACTACGACCCTGGAACTAATCCTCCTCCTCCTCCTCCTCCTCCTCCTCCTCCTCCTCCCTCCTCCTCCTCCTCTTTCTCCTGCTTTTCCTCCTCGGTCCTGATCGCTTTGGTCTTTGCTGCCGCCCAGTTCTCTGGCATCTAGGTCCCCCCATTCCCACCACCCCTGCCCTCCACCTCTCCCTCTCCTCTCTCCTCTCTCTCTCTCTCCCCCTCTCTCTCTCTCTCTCTCTCCCTCTCTCTCTCATCTCTCTCTCTCTCTCTCTCTCTCCTCTCTCTCTCTCTCTCTCTCTCTCTCTGGCTTCAGCGCAGCCTGACATCCTCCATTTGAAGTGGTTCCGCATAAGCTCCTGTCCTGTCTACTGAGGTTCTGCTCTGCTCTACTCCCCGCCCCCCTTTCACCCCCCCCCCCCCCCCCCCCCCCCCCCCCCCCCCCCCCTTCTTTCCCGGCCTTTTCCTCGCCCATCTCATTCTTTAGTTCTCCTCTTTCTTCCCTTCTCTGAATGCCCCCCCCCCCCCCCCCCCCACTCCCCCATGTCTTTCTTCTCGCGTGTCCTTTTTGTCAGCAGCATGTAGGTTATGGTCGACTGAAAAACAACAGCAACAACAACAATGACGACAACAACAAAAACCTATGAAGTCTGCTCGGAGCTTGGAGTGGAACACGTAGCGAGACACGGTCAGTTTTTGAGGCTTGGAGAGGGGTGATAGGACCGGAAGACAAACGCACACATCGGTGCACTGAGAGTAATGCCACTTTTTTTTTTTTTTAGCTCAAAGACGTGTAACCAAATGAAAGTCGTTCTTCGCACGTGCGTACCAAATGTATGTTTGCGCACGCATCCATACTTTTTCTTTTATTATTATTGTTATTATTATTATTATTGTTGTTGTTGTAATTGTTATTATTATGTTATTGTTGTTGTCATACGTATGTATGAGCGCGCGCATGCATACTTTTCTTTATTATTGTTGTTGTGATACGTATGTATGCGCGTGCATGCATACTTTTTCTTTATTATGATTATTGTTGTTGTTGTTGTCGTCGTCATCGTACTTCTGTCGCGCCCATCCTCG
>CM031605.1:41733559-41736059 GCA_018398815.1 Conus ventricosus
CAGACAGACAGACAGAGAAAAGAGAGAGAGAGAGAGTGGGGATGGTGTGAGGGAGCCATTGATTGATGGTTTTTCGTCTGCATGATAATGTCGTCCTCACAATTCCATGACTTGCGAATGATAGCTGTACCGATGTATTTGTTGAAAGATCGGCGGGAAGTCTTCCGTTTAGTAGGAAGTTTTTTTTAATTATTTTTTTATATTAGTAATCTTCCTGAGTAATCTCTCTCCAGTATCTCTCCCTCTCTGACCTCCCCCATCCTCCTCCCCTCCCATCCCTTTGCCCCCTTTATTCGCTCCCTCCACCTGTTTTTTTCTTAATTTGTTGTTGTTGTTGTTGTCTTTTGATGTTGGCGTGTGTCACAACTGCTTACTTCCAAAAATCTGTCCAGCTATTCGTTATAGGCACGTTCGTAAGTTACATTTATTACCCGTTTATTGATTCTTTGATGACATATTATGTATTTGATTGTTTATTTATTTCTCACTATATTAGCCGGAAGTTCTGGGAGGAGGGAAGGGGGTGGGGTGGGCTAGAGGGTATCTTCTTTGGGGGAGGGGGAAGGGGGTGGGTGGGGGAAATAATTGTCCCATGAGAGTTGGGGGGATGGGGGGGGGGGGGGGTGCAACGCGTTAAGATGGACAGTGAAAGTGATAGTTTTCGGTCGTCATTGATTGGTTGTTCGTTTTCGCTTTTAATTCTTACATTTGGGGCAGAGGGATTCGAACTCACGACCCGATGCTGAACCACCTGACATATTAGGCTCCAACAGTTTTTTTTTTCTGTTTGCTCGTATGCTGGCTGAATAATAGCAGAATGGCCTTTGTGTTTGCATGGAGTATAAACAATCTAAAGGGTGGCTGCGTTGGTCTGCAATTATGTCCTTTGAGCTGTCATGAGTGCGAGGTTCATTGTTTTTCCGTATTATAATTACCCCACACCACCACCACTACTACTATACTACTACTACTACTACTACTCTACTGACTGCTACTACCGTTACTCTTTATTTATCATTAACATTATTATTGCGAGTATTTTATTGTAAGTATAGCATTCGATTCTGTCAACACAAATTGGCTAGCTAACCACTTTGTTTGTTGCCGGACTGTGATAATTAATACTCCTCGCCCTCTGAATGTCATTCTGTTGTCACAGTATGATCAAAGAAAACCAGAGTACTGTTCCCACTTACGGTAACCTTTACTCCGTAACAGTATGTTGTGATTCTAGTCGTGTTGTGTCTCCCTTTATCAACGATGTGTGTTGTTGTTGCCGTCATAATCTTATTTGCTAGCAAATACTGGATATGTTCTTGATCGCGATGAATGTGTTGTTTCTGCATAGAAGCTGGATAACACTCATACACACAAATAGTTGTGTTTTCTCTCTCTTCTTTCAGATATTAAACATGTTCATAACCAGTGTAAATACTAAGACGTAATTATCTGCTTGCATGCTTTTTGTGACATTCTGAAATTCTGTGGAAGATGCGTGTTCTGGTATCTCTATGAACAGTTGCCAGCGATGCAGTTTTTAGGGATATTTAGTGGAACGGGTTGAAAAGGAAGAAGTGCGTTTGTGCATGATATGTTTGCGAAGAGCCTTTGAGTATGTGTTTACACAAGAACGACGTAGCCGGGAAAAGGGTCTTTTATTTCAGAGATTGTATCCATCCCTTTCTGGTTTTGCAGGAATGTATATACACCGAGATTTTTCATGTGTGATGATGATGATTGGTGTGTGCTTTAACTGGTCACGATTTGGACATGATATTGATTTGGATTTTCTGTTGAAAGAAAGGAAGACGTTATTCCTTCAAGCACAGATTGATGTTGGTGGTGACTAGAAAAGGTTTTCTCTTATTTTCCTCCTTGGTATGTTTTTCAATCCAGAGCATTTTGTGTCGACATGACTCACATCTCTCTCTCTCTCTCTCTCTCTCTCTCTCTCTCTCTCTCTCTCTCTCTCCCCCCCCCCCCCCTCCCTCCTCGCCTCCCTCCCTTCCGTGAATTCGTCACGTGAACAATGTTGACGAACACTCCTTGCACAATCAATTTAACAATTTTTCTTCTTAACATATTGTATCTGGGTTCTTTGTTTGTTCCCGTGTTCCTGGCTCATGATTAGAGTTCCGGGGTAAACTAATGCTGAAATCTTTGCGTGTGTAACGGTTTTAATTCACGCCATTGAGGGAGCCACATTCCGTCTTGGGGATGATGTCTAAACAGGATACCACTGTGCTTTTTTTTTTCCTTTAAAAAAAAAATTATTTGTGGTGTGTGTGTGTGTTAACGATGCATCTTCGATGCTATGGCCAGCTCTTTATGAGGAAAGGGAAGGTCGCTAACCTGCGTCTTTTCTTCATTTTATTTCATTCAATTTCATTGTATTTCATTTTATTTTATTGAGCATTTGTTTAGAGGCGGGGCCTTCACTTGGTTTAGTCTCATCCGAAGGACTTGGACGGGTCCAAGTGTGCACAGACATTGACTCCCA
>CM031605.1:41741059-41763559 GCA_018398815.1 Conus ventricosus
GTTTTCGTTTTTTGTTTCTTTTCCAAAGGTTTGATTTTTTTTGTGGCTGTTACTGTTTTTTCCTGTGTGAGTTTGACAACCTTCAAAAGGGTCTAAGTGGCGGTGAACTAAATCATTTCGACTTGAAACCCTCTGCTGTCAGTATTTTCGATGTTGAACACAGGGCCTTTTTGAATTTCACCACACTGAATTTGTCACGTTACGAAAACGAGTGCTAAATATGTTACAAATAAAAAGGCTCCGTCATGGTACTTAAAATACATGAAAAACCCCAAAAGGGCAGCGAGGGACAGTTTAAAGCACATCCTAGACAGTGTGCGTAGTCTCATTATCTACTCGCCCGGGCCTGTATGCACGTCGATCCGGATTGAGGGCTGTCCGCGAATAGCGCCTATTTGGTGGATAGGCGGCAGATTTTGGTATGCACGTCAGACCGCATAAGCTATCCGACTCGGCTAAACGCGGATAAAGTTATCGGTGCCTCGGGGGTCCGATAGCGAGCCTAAACGCGGATAAATATGGCTGCTTTGATGTTTTTCCAAGTGAGACAGCGACGGCAATTGCGACGAAACCGCATCTTTCGTGACAGAAAGAACCCGCTTGACCTGTACGATGACCTAGAACTGTTACTGTTCCGAAAGGTGTGTGTGTGTGTGTGTGGTGTGTGTGTGTGTGTGTGTGTGTGTGTGTGTGTGTGTGTGTGTGAGTGTGTGTGTGTGAGTGTGTGTGTGTGTGTGTGTGTGTGTGTGTGTGTGTGTGTGTGTGTGTGTGTGTGAATCGCCCCACTTTCCAGCACATTTCCAAGCGCAATTATTATTTGTTGTTTTCATGATAGTGCACATTTGTAGCTTCCCATACTTACTGCCAGTCTTCTCCGGCACTGAAGATTTATTCCCGAAATCAAGATGTTTAATCACTCTAGATGGTTGGCTTTTTTTCACTTTTGATTTAGAAAAAAAATTCTTTGTCTCTATGTAGATCGCCCCAGAGTGAACAGTTTAAAGTAGTGTGTGTGTGTGTGTGTGTGTGTGTGTGTGTGTGTGTGTGTGTGATTTTTTTTTTATAATTCAGACCTTGTATTCATCAATTGTGTCGCAAAGTGGCCAGGGAGTGTGCATGATTCAAGAACCTTGCGTGAAAACCGACGAAGCACGTACCAGCGAAGTTCCACGAAGGAGGGTATGACTAAACCGAAAGCAGTGCCTGCTGCACCCCGGTTTTGCCAAGAATCTATAAATAGAGCGCCGTTTCCTGCCCTCTAAACGCGGAGAGCTATTCAATCGCGAATAGGGCGTCGTGCATACCAAAACCGGAGAGGGGCTATCCGCGTTTAAGCTCCGAATAGCTAACCGCGTTTAAGCCCTAAACGCGAATAAGCTAATCGGGTTTGACGTGCATTACAGGCCCAGATCACGACGCAACATAACCTGACAGCTATCAGTTGTAACGAGAGAAAGATGTCCACCAACGATCTTGAACAAACGCAGGTGTATGGGGCACAGAAACAAAAAAAACCCAACAAACAAACAAACAAAACCCGAGGATGACAACACAAAATGTCTAAATGGGCGATAGCAAGATGTATTGAAGGAGAGTTGCCGACAAGAGCAACATGCAGGCACAGAATTTCCTGACGTCGAGGATACAATTTTTGTTCTGGAAGACCCCACCACCATCACCACCACCACCACCATCACCACCACCACCATCACCACCACCACCACCAGCACCACCACCATCACCACCACCACCATCACCATCACCACCACCACCATCACCACCACCACCACCACCACCACCATCACACCACCACCATCACCACCACCACCAGCACCACCACCACCCACCCCTATGCCGGCAGTATCTGGTAGCTGAGGCTTTGAAAAATCAAATAAATTTGATAAAGATCATCACCACTGGAACAATTATTTGTGTCTTTATCTAAATCAGGCCTATTTGTGTGTGTGTGTGGTGTGTGGCGTGTGTGTGTGTGTGTGTGTGTGTGGTGTGTGTGTGTGTGTGGTGTGTGTGTGTGTGTGTGTGTGTGTGTGTGTTACAGTTTCTTCAGTTACGTCTTCACTAAAGTGATATCAGACGATGTGTTGAAGTATATGGAATGTGCGTATTTACTCTGTGGTTGTTTCTTGAAAATGTGTTGTTGAATAAACATTTCTTATGATATGAGTTGAGATTGAGAATGGTGCTGGAGTGTGTGTGTGGGGGGGGGGGGGGGGGGGGGGGGGGGGGGGGGGGGGGCGCACGCTGTGTGATCCTTCAGACTTCATTAAGAATCGTTTTTGTTCTCCAAGTCTGAGAACTGGTTGCGTACCGTGGCTTCAGTTATGAGGGGGGGGGGGGGGGGGGGGAACTATGGGCTTTCATTGGTTCCCAGTCTAGATTCGCAAATCAGCGATTTGTTCAGCTAAGAAGGCTTTTTAAGGAGACAAACCTTAGTGGGATTTCAACTCCCTGCTGGAGTAATTACCTACACCAACGTCATCCTCGAAATAATCGAGTTAATCGTGTCTTCCCCTGGTAAGTCTGGCATAATTCAATAATTATCCCTCGTCTGCCATTGGTCAGACCTTAATAACACGAAACCTTAAGCGCTGAGAAACCGGAGCAAGGCTAACGTAACGAGGTTAATCCTTTTTAGTGATAAATTGGTGCAGTGCAGTCCGTGTCAAAGTGTTTCCCTGTTTGTCTACAGCCGAAGGTGTGCAGCAACTGATGCACGCAGCCAACGTGCTGGTCGTTCACGTGTTATGAGCTGAGAACAGGGACGGGTTTAGCCTGTCATTACTGACACAGGTTTCCTCCAACGGCTTCATGTGTATTTGGATATATGTTTATGAGGCTTGGCAAATGAAATGAGCAGTTCTTCTCCTGTCTTCTTGAGTTATGTTGTTTCTGTATACGCATAATTTCTCCATTTTAAAAACTCTCCAGCTGAAGAGGAGATGCATAGGTGTCATCTCTGCTTTGTTTTTATAATGCACTATATAAAGTGATGCGTTTATTGTCTTAAACTTTACGGGTTTTGCCAAATCTGTCCCCTCTGCCCTGAAAGTAATGACGATAGCATAACTGTCTAGGAGTCAAATGCTTTAAGTCTGTCTCTTCCAAGTCTGACCACTGCACTGGACAACTCAACACAGTTTCCAGATCCCATGTCTCTTCCTAAGAATTTGCAAAGGATACTTCAAAAGTTTTGTGAACTTTCTCATGAAAATGCCCAACCATTTGGCAGCGCACTGGATTCATACCGTTGTTCCTTCCATTTGAATTTTAAAAAACGGTTCGTTGATCACGATGTGGAGGGAGTGGGTAGTAAGCGTCCTTAAAGTCAGTTGAAGCCATGAGGCGATCCTTGCTAACCAAGCTAAGAAATGTATTCACCGTGTCCATTTTGAAATGGTGGCAGATAATTTATGACACAAGACGGCAACACAAGAGACAGAATAAAGAACTTTGACACGAGATAGCCAACGGGCAAATCGACACGATGACGTACAGCACAATGCAATACTGTAGTGTATTGTCGATCACGAGACACAGAGCAGGCAAAAACCCTGCACAAGGGCGTCTGAGAGAGTTCTGCTCTAAATTCTAAATCTCTGTTATTCTACCTTATTATTCTACCTTATTTGTGCAATGTTGTCGGGGTCCGGACATGCTGGCCGCGAACATCGTTGACAGCAACAAGATGGAGCACGCACGTCACATGCATAATAATCCAAAGTTGTTTTGTTTTCTGAGATTAAACTGATGTTCTATGTGCACAGCTTTTGACGGGTGTAGTCTGGCACCAATTAACTTGATGGATTACGCTCATGGCTTGTCCATGTAATTAACGCCTGACCAATGGTAGACGAGAAATAATTTTGCTTTTACCTGACGTCTCATATTTTCATGTTTTATAACATGATAGCATGCAGGCGAGGGTGCGAGAAAATCAAGATACCTCTGACCCATTCCCAGTGAAAAATGAGAGTGAAGCAGGGGTGCGTCTTAGCTCCCACCCTCTTTTCCATTGTTTGTTGCAATGCTGATTGATGCATTCCGGGACTGTGACAAGGGAGTATACATCCAGTTACGTTCAGATGGCAAGCTCTTTAACCTTCAACGACTTCAGGCCAAGACCAAAGTATTTGATGCTCTTCTGGCACCTTGAAGTCCAACCTCAGAAGCTGCAACATCGACACTGCTTCCTGGGAAGATGTCGCCCTTGACAGAACGCAGTGGAAGCAACAGTGCACCCAGGGCACAATGACATTGGAGCGCAACAGAGCAGCCGCCATCCAGGATCGAAAGGAGGAATCGGAGAATACAGGGCCCATCCTTGGGGGACTCCATTCCATGCAGTGTCTGTGGAAGACTTTGTGCCTCAAGAATTGGTCTTCATTCCCACATGAGGACCCACATCAGCAGATGACCTGCCTGCCTACTCATCCGTCGGACACGACGGGAGAATTCATTCATTCATTCATTCTTATGCGCAGATCATCCCCTCCCTCTTTTTTAATTTTTGTTTTGTTTTTTGTTTGTTTTTGTTTATTTGTTTGTTTGTTTAATGATACAAAATATAACCCACCATTCACCCTACAAAACAAATCACGCCTCGTGACCTTGTAACGAAAATGCATTCAGAACAACAACACTTATTTTGGTGGGGCAAGGGAGGGGGAAAGTGCATGGGAGAGTGAGGGACGGGGAGGGGGGGGGGGTAATGGGGACGGGGGGAGGGGGGAGGAGGTGGGAGAGGTCAAGCGGTGGACATGGGATGTTCCGCATCTGCTGCTCCCCGGGATGTGTGTCATCACAAAGTCTTTTCCACCAAACGCCAGAAAGCACGCGCGCCACGTGCAGCCCTGACACTGACCCTCCCTCACCCCCTCCTTTCCTCAACCCTTCCCCCTCCCTGCCCTATACCCCCCCCCCCCCCCCCTTTTTTTTTCACACGAGTTTCAAAGTCGCTGACTGAACGGCTGGGGCGAACGCCAAACTGGCTGAGTGTGAGTGGAAGAGCTAGGAATTGGCAGTCAACCATCACAACTTGGGAATGTCCACCCCTTTACCTTGTAAGGGCTGGGAATTGGCAGTCAACCATCACAACTTGGGAATGTCCGCCACCCTTACCTTGTAAGGGCTGGGAATTGGCAGTCAACCATCACAACTTGGGAATGTCCACCCCCTTACCTTGTAAGGGCTGGGAATTGGCAGTCAACCATCACAACTAGGGAATGTCCGCCACCCTTACCTTGTGGCTCTGGTGTTGTTGTACATGTTAAACAGCTGTCTGCTTCCGTCTTTGTGAAATGGATATCATCGTCCACCTGAAATTGTGTGTACGTTCAACCTGAATGTAACTTAATGGTTTGGTGGATTGTGTGCGGAAGTGAGGGGGAGGAGATAAGAAGGAGAGACTGGGTGGAGGAAGGGTGAGCGGGAGAGGGAGGAGGGCGATGAAGAAATGACATTAATTTTTTTTCATCTTCCGTGCCACTAAAGTGGCGTTGCACTGACGCCGCTCATTCCCTTCTCCTTAGCCCCCCCCCCCCCCTCCTCCACCTCTGCCCCTTCCCCTCCACAGCCACAGCTTGGCCCGTCCAATTACAATCCCAGCAACAGCAATCCACAAGGAGCAGACCATTTCTAGTTGTCAGGAGGCAACCCACCGGACGATACACCGCATTGCTGCCGAGTCAGTGGTGTTCAGTGGAGCCTTCTCCGATCCATCTTGAACAGGACGCCACTTAATAAGTCCCCTACTGACGACAATCATTGCTAAATCGCAGAACCAGCGTCTCTTCCTCCGGAGGGCACCTTCACATCCGTCCGACGACAGTCCCATGAATGATCCAATACCGGTGACCCGCACAGAATCAAACAAAGCGCAAAGACGTGAAGAGATAATCGAAACTGAGGTCACCATGACAGAAGGGCATAAAGGGTGGCAGATAAATATAGTCTATACAGATAGAGTGCGATGACCATGGAGCCACCTCTTCACCTGTGCATGAAGATCGTTGTCGGTTGTTGCTGTTGTTTTAGTCTTTATGACCCTATTCAAGTGATCATTCATAGGGCACTGAGCCTTGAAATGGTACTGGCAGTGGACGGTGTGCAGTCGACATGCCACGTAGCTGTACTCTTTCCACATGAGATTCCCCAGAACCTAGCCGCACATCTAATAGCAGGACAAAGTACCAGATACAGAGGGGCTTCAGAAGGCCTGTATGGAGTGCATTCATGCAATGCTAATACGCTCTCAACTCAGGTGGGCAGGACATGTACACCGTATGGATGAAATCGTCTATGGCGAGCTGCTGGACGGGAAGCGTTTCCATGGAGGACAAAAGAAGTGCTGCAAAGACACACTGAAGGCCTCACTGAAATGCAGTAGCATCATCCCTGCCTCCTGGAAAGAAGCTGCGCAAGATCGCTCAACCTGGTGCACCATGATCATATGTGGAGTGAAAGACTGAAACGAGACGAGTGTAGGCACAGGAGCAAAAACCTCAGTTTCGGAAAAACAGAGCAAGCACCACCTTTCAGCCTGGCTCACCTCCTAGTCTGCCCTGTCCACACTGCAACAGACTATTGTGAACTGTGCTACATTATAATGTCATAAAACAAGCTGAAAATCGATGAAGAGGACATATGATTAAGAAGGAAACAAACAAACAAACTTAGAATGAATAAATAATTGCCTTGTAATTCACGTCATAAACTTGAAATATTGATCTTGCCGATGGAGAAAGTTCATCATGGTGGGCATTGGACCACGGTGATTTCACGAATCTGAAAACAGATGTTCTTAAATTTGTGAGATCACCGTTGTCCAACTTACACATCCTTTTCTGTATCTCTTCAGAGTTTTCAAAAGAACGCAAAATGGTCATTTACAATAGCGCTTTTTCTTTCTTTTTTTCTTTTCTTTTCATTTTTCTTTCGGGGAAGAGGTTGCAGCGGTGGACAAGATTTAAAATAGCAGATAACAATTCGGGAGAGAAAGTTTGTCCTCATTATGAAACGATGACATTACGCATAACTCCAAACTAAACCCATTACTGATATTGTTGCACCGGCAATGTTGAGGAACATGTTCTTCCACAGAGTTGACAACATAATTCGCCATCTCGGAATCATCTGTGAAGTGTGATGAACAGGAGCCGACACACAGTGAATCAGACCGACCGGAAGACATGAATGCCTTCAACATGCGCAAGAAACTCCATCTAGCCACAGACGACAATACGTTTCCTGCCCCCTCTACTTGTTCAGGAAATTCCTTCCTTCCTCCATTCTCGTGCTTTTTTCTTTCTTTTTCTTTTTCCTTTTTGTTGTTGTTGTTGTTGTTGTTGTTGACTGTACACGATAGGAACTAAGAGGTAGGGGAGCTAACTGGAGAACAGCAGGCTCCGCTATCGGATGAAGATGAAGCGACCTGTAAATCTGACATCTTCACGTCCCCCTCCCCCTCTAGTCCTCCCCGCCGGTCTCTCCCTCAGCGCTGTGTGGGCCGACATCTCGTGTCTCCCGCCACTTCATTTCGCTCATCACTTTGACCCGGGTCACCTCTCGGCTTGCACCGGCGCACGCGCTGCGGATTAATTTATTGTAGCGGATTGGCCTCCCTTTCGCGCCCAGAGAGTTCTTTCCCCCGGCTGACTGATTTGATTTTCAATTAGCACGGTACAGGCGGTGCATTGTGGGAACAGAAGCGAGCGGTTGGACAGTTGTGTGAAAACCTATCCGACACTTCATTGGCTGGGGCCCCGGGGGACGTCATCAAAGACGCTTCAGCTGAGCTGCGCTGCTGAAGCAGAAACTGCTTTTTCCCCCAGTGTCAGGGACCCACGCTGAAAATGGATCATTCTTCAAGTTCTGTCCATGGTCATTTTATTTTCTAACTTTGGCAGGGTGTCTTTCTTTAGACTGGAGCAACGACAACTATACCATGTATTTGTCTTTGAACAGAAGCAAAAGTTAATTTTCTGAATCCAAATTTTGCTGGTTTCTGTTGAAGTCTGCTTTAAATTATGTTGCGTGTGCGCGACTTTGTTTGTTTGCTTGTCGGTTGCTTATTTGTCTTTGTGTACCTCCCTTTCTTTTATGCATGCCTTAACAATTGTCACAACAGTACGGGAAATTCATCGTTTTCAATCCGGAAAATGGCATTCCTGCAATGTGCACAGTCCCCCTGTTCTTCACCCAAATGCAAATACTTTAAGTTAAGGTTCCCTTTTGATGTAGTCTTGAGTGTCCCGATGTAAATGTTTGCAAAACAGCTTGCATTTGTTTTTATTCATTAATTTGTATTTTGAATCGCCCCAGTGTTTGTGAGTTGTCTGCTTTCCACAAACACTGTGAGCCTTTTGTTGGAGTCTTGATCAGAAATAAATTGACTCTACACATATTTTTGGATTGGGTTTTCACAATTTGTTCCAAACTTCAGACCATAAAGTCAAACTAAAGCAAAAACTGCATCGTTCATATTTAAACAGGGGGGTTTATAATCATTATGCACTTTCATATTTCATAATTATGATTTCTACATCATCGTCCTGGATATATTTTCACTACATGTTTGTAGTTCATTCATGGGTGCTCTGTCTTGTCCACAAAAAAGATACTTTTCAAAGTTGTTGCTTAAGTCTTTCACTTACTTTCGCCTCTCATATCGATCCAAATGTTGCTTTTTTAGACTCATGCACACGAGGTTGTGTTAATCTGAAGTTGATGATCTACCCAGAAAATCCAGAAATTTCAAGCACCTTTCAGCTACATGCTTTTTAGGTTAAAAGATATTTATTTCCCCCCAAACCAGTTTTCAAGATGCAGTTTTTGATAGATACACAGCCCAATTAGTGTAAACAGGCCTACTTTCTTGAGGATTGCTCTAAATATACTGCACTCTGCAAAGAAAAGGAGAGAGAGAGAGAGAGAGAGAGAGAGAGAGAGAGAGAGAGAGAGAGAAGAGAGAGAGAGAGAGAGAGAGAGAGGGAAGGGGGTGTCGGACGGTGTGGGTGGGATGTGTGGGGTGGCATAGTTTACGAAAACTATCACGAAACACCGACTGGGTGCTGTCGTTTAACGGTGTGACTGAACACTATTCTGTCATAACTATGTGTACTGAATGCACATCCTTGTTGTTGTTGTTGTTTTTACTGTGTGGCCGTAAATATTTAACAGAAATATGTTCCATGCCACTAACTCATCTTACGGATCATTCATAAAAGTTCTCTATCTATCTGGGTCGTTTGCTTCATTACTATCTTTCTGTTATTGGTATACTGAAAGGACATTTTCTCTTTCCGTTTTTTTTTTTTTTTTGTGTTGATACTTTTGAGGTTTTTTGTCGTTTGTTTGTTTCACTGCTGGTTCTCTTCGAATTAGCATCAATCCTGTGTTGCATTATGTTGGTATTAATGTCGCTGACCATGTCTGAAAAACAACACAAATGAAACAAAAAGATGTGTGTTGCCTTCCTATAATCCAAATTCCCCGCCTCCACGTCTTCTCCTCCTCCACCAGTCACCTCCTTCACACATACAGCCCCTTCTTTCCCTGTCCCATTCAGCGGTATTCGCTTCTGTCTTCACTACACCTTCAAATAATGGTGTGGCACACGTGGCATTGCCCTGCACCCATTCATTCCATCTGAAGGGGGAATGACTCTGCGACTTCTCTTTCAATAATGGTGTGGCACACGTGGCATTGCCCTGCACCCATTCATTCCATCTGAAGGGGAATGACTCTGCGACTTCTCTTTCAATAATGGTGTGGCACACGTGGCATTGCCCTGCACCCATTCATTCCATCTGAAGGGGGAATGACTCTGCGACTTCTCTGTCAATCGTTCCGGTGGCTCAGGTTGATTACGTCATCCCTGCCACCGCCCTACCTCCCATCTAAGCACAACTTTCTCCCACCCTATCACAACCAATTCAAATAATTAGCATTCTATATCTCGTTCGAGTTTCAGTTTCATGTTAGTCCATTTAAGCACACATGTTTACATTTCATTATGTATATGTATATTTTGTATTTGTATATGTGGAAGTATGTGTGCATGCGTATTTTTGCGTCTTCTATTCAGAATAGCAACTTTGATAGTCTGCTGCCATCACCTTTGCCACATACATGTAGTTAGTTCAGAATAGCAACTTTGATAGTCTCCTGCCATCACCTTTGCCACATACATGGAGTTAGTTCAGAATAGCAATTTTGATAGTCTCCTGCCATCACCTTTTGCCACATACATGGAGTTTAGTTCAGAATAGCAACTTTGATAGTCTCCTGCCATCACCTTTGCTACATACATGGAGTTAGAAGCATTTGAAGACACCATAAGCACCAGCTTGTTGCGGTTCAAATTTTGACATTTACTGAAAAGCTGCATGTAACTGCAAATTGGAAATAAATTTATTTAATTCAACCACACGGGGCTTTTTTTCTCACGATTGTCACATCGAAGGAACACATCCCGCTATGAAATCAACAAGGACACAACAACATGCATGCATAACTATCTACGAAGAAATCTTGACTACATTGTTGAAACTCTGACAACTTTCAAGGCAGAGAAAAACACGACAGAAACTGGGGTCACCAGTGGTACTGTTTGATTTTTCAGTCTCTGATTGAGAAAAGCAACTAAAAGCTTGTTGTTGTTGTTGAATGAGACAGAAAAAAAATGCCAGACAACAAAACACGTGGAGACCATGTCTACATTGGGATTCTGCTGAACAGGCAGTTATGTTTCACTCCGAACAGTGTTAACAGTCTCATTGCCGAACCGTGTTTACAGTCTCATTGCCGAACAGTGTTTACAGTCTCATTGCCCGAACAGTGTTTACAGTCTCATTGCGAACAATTTTTTACAGTCTCATTGTCGAACAGTGTTTAGTCTTATTGCCGAACAGTGTTTACAGTCTTATTGCCGAACAGTGTTTACAGTCTCATTGCCGAACAGTGTTTACAGTCTCATTGCCGAACAGTGTTTACAGTCTCACTGCCGAACAGTGTTTACAGTCTCATTGCCGAACAGTGTTTACAATCTTTTTGTCAAACAGTCTTTACAGTCTCATTGCCGAACAGTGTTTACAGTCTTTTTGTCAAACAGTGTTTACAGTCTTATTGTCAAACAGTGTTTACAGTCTCATTGCCGAACAGTCTTTACAGTCTTTTTGTCAAACAGTGTTTACAGTCTCATTGCCGAACAGTCTTTACAGTCTTTTTGTCAAACAGTGTTTACAGTCTTATTGTCAAACAGTGTTTACAGTCTCATTGCCGAACAGTGTTTGCAGTCTTTTTGTCAAACAGTGTTTACAGTCTCATTGCCGAACAGTGTTTACAGTCTTTTTGTCAAACAGTGTTTACAGTCTTATTGTCAAACAGTGTTTACAGGCTCATTGTCCAGTTGGAAAACTACGACAGATAACCTGACATGACGTCACTTCTTAAAAGTGAAGAAAAACGCGGTGAACAAAAAATGAACTAAAAAGGCAGACAAATATTGGCTATCACAGAGAGAGAGAGAGAGAGAGAGAGAGAGAGAGAGAGAGAGAGAGAGAGAAGAGAGAGAGAGAGAGAGAGACAGACAGACAGACAGACAGACAGACAGAGAGAGAGAGAGAGAAGAGAGAGAGAGGAGAGAGGAG
The DNA here is from genome assembly GCA_018398815.1 of Conus ventricosus. Classification (NCBI taxonomy): domain Eukaryota; kingdom Metazoa; phylum Mollusca; class Gastropoda; order Neogastropoda; family Conidae; genus Conus; species Conus ventricosus. Next base: position 41,752,729 of record CM031605.1, read on the forward strand.
AGAGAGAGAGAGAGAGAGAGAGAGAGAGAGAGATGCAGATGGAGATGCAGATGTTTATTCGTAAAGGCCATAGCTCCTTAGAAGGCGGTAAATAAATGACAAATCGCGCAGTTCATCAATGCAAATTCAGTTTAACAAACCTAACACATCATTTGTTATCTGAACACATCATTTCGCATTCTGAAAGCTTTATACAAATACAAAGATAACTGTTTGCCAGAGTTTTCATTCGATGATGCCATTCACATAATGAGTTTGAAGAAACAAGGTTTTCTTAGATACTCAAGGGGGATTAGCTGTTGTCTTATGATTTGTAGTATAGGACAAGACAGAACAAAGTGAACTTCATTTTCATTATCTTTGTGACAGAGTGGACATGTAAAATTACGATCATTAAAAGGCCGATAACGATTAGAATGTACACAGATATCCGACACACCAAATCTAAATTTAGTGACAACATACTTAATAATGTCTGTTAATTTGCATTGACAAGTACTATGGAATACAGTGTGCAGAGAGAGAGAGAGAGAGAGAGAGAGAGAGAGAGAGAGAGAGAGAGAGAGAGAGAGAGAGAGAAGAGAGAGAGAGAGAGAGAGAGAGAGAGAGAGAGAGTTTTAAAAAAAGTAAAGATACAATCATTCATTCGGAAACTTCCTTCCCCTTATCCATCTCCACGCCTCACCACTTTCCCCTCTCCCAACCTCCCCCCCCCCCTCCCGTACCTCATCCCGCACACCACTCCCTCCCTCCCCTCCCTCCCCTCCCTCTCCCTAAGTATCCCTACCTATCCTTCTGTCCGTGTGGTATGAAAACACACGTCAGCACTGCCGTGTAGCTACACGTCACGACGCGTCATATGACGGGCCATGGTCATCTGTACCGACATTGACATATGACGTCATCAACAAGTTGCAGAGACAGGATCCCGGTGAACGTGTCATTGTTGGGTAGGTTCGTTGCTCATTGTTGGGTAGGTTCGTTGCTGATTGTTGGGTAGGTTCGTTGCTGATTGTTGGGTAGGTTCGTTGCTGATTGTTGGGTAGGTTCGTTGCTCATTGTTGGGTAGGTTCGTTGCTCATTGTTGGGTAGGTTCGTTGCTCATTGTTGGGTAGGTTCGTTGCTCATTGTTGGGTAGGTTCGTTGCTCATTGTTGGGTAGGTTCGTTGCTCATTGTTGGGTAGGTTCGTTGCTCATTGTTAGGTAGGTTCGTTGCTCATTGTTGGGTAGGTTCGTTGCTCATTGTTGGGTAGGTTCGTTGCTCATTGTTGGGTAGGTTCGTTGCTGATTGTTGGGTAGGTTCGTTGCTCATTGTTGGGTAGGTTCGTTGCTCATTGTTGGGTAGGTTCGTTGCTCATTGTTGGGTAGGTTCGTTGCTCATTGTTGGGTAGGTTCGTTGCTGATTGTTGGGTAGGTTCGTTGCTGATTGTTGGGTAGGTTCGTTGCTCATTGTTGGGTAGGTTCGTTGCTCATTGTTGGGTAGGTTCGTTGCTCATTGTTGGGTAGGTTCGTTGCTCATTGTTGGGTAGGTTCGTTGCTCATTGTTGGGTAGGTTCGTTGCTCATTGTTGGGTAGGTTCGTTGCTCATTGTTGGGTAGGTTCGTTGCTCATTGTTTGTTGGTAGTGGTAGTTCGTTGCTCATTGTTGGGTAGGTTCGTTGCTCATTGTTGGGTAGGTGTGTTTGTTGGGTAGTTCGTTGCTCATTGTTGGGTAGGTTCGTTGCTCATTGTTGGGTAGGTTCGTTGCTCATTGTTGGGTAGGTTCGTTGCTCATTGTTGGGTAGGTTCGTTGCTCATTGTTGGGTAGGTTCGTTGCTCATTGTTGGGTAGGTTCGTTGCTCATTGTTGGGTAGGTTCGTTGCTGATTGTTGGGTAGGTTCGTTGCTCATTGTTGGGTAGGTTCGTTGCTCATTGTTGGGTAGGTTCGTTGCTCATTGTTGGGTAGGTTCGTTGCTCATTGTTGGGTAGGTTCGTTGCTCATGTGTTTGGGTAGGTTCGTTGCTCATTGTTGGGTAGGTTCGTTGCTCATTGTTGGGTAGGTTCGTTGCTGATTGTTGGGTAGGTTCGTTGCTCATTGTTGGGTAGGTTCGTTGCTCATTGTTGGGTAGGTTCGTTGCTGATTGTTGGGTAGGTTCGTTGCTCATTGTTGGGTAGGTTCGTTGCTCATTGTTGGGTAGGTTCGTTGCTCATTGTTGGGTAGGTTCGTTGCTCATTGTTGGGTAGGTTCGTTGCTCATTGTTGGGTAGGTTCGTTGTCATTGTTGGGTAGGTTCGTTGCTCATTGTTGGTAGGTTCGTTGTGATTGTTGGGTAGGTTCGTTGCTCATTGTTGGGTAGGTTCGTTGCTGATTGTTGGGTAGGTTCGTTGCTCATTGTTGGGTAGGTTCGTTGCTCATTGTTGGGTAGGTTCGTTGCTCATTGTTGGGTAGGTTCGTTGCTGATTGTTGGGTAGGTTCGTTGCTCATTGTTGGGTAGGTTCGTTGCTCATTGTTGGGTAGGTTCGTTGCTGATTGTTGGGTAGGTTCGTTGCTCATTGTTGGGTAGGTTCGTTGCTGATTGTTGGGTAGGTTCGTTGCTGATTGTTGGGTAGGTTCGTTGCTCATTGTTGGGTAGGTTCGTTGCTCATTGTTGGGTAGGTTCGTTGCTGATTGTTGGGTAGGTTCGTTGCTGATTGTTGGGTAGGTTCGTTGCTCATTGTTGGGGAGGTTCGTTGCTGATTGTTGGGTAGGTTCGTTGCTCATTGTTGGGTAGGTTCGTTGCTGATTGTTGGGTAGGTTCGTTGCTGATTGTTGGGTAGGTTCGTTGCTGATAGACAAACAAAAACAAAGAAAAAGAAGAAAAAAAAGCATTAATAATGGTGTTTTCAAAATGTAAAATTATACGAAAGCAAAGAAACAAATTAATACAAACAAAAACGTTAACAAAGAAAAAGAAAATATTGAAATTATACGAAAACAAAATTGAAATTATACGAAAACAAAGAAACAAATTAATATGAACAAAACATTACTAAAGAAAAAAAAAAGTGAAATTATACGAAAACAAACAAATTATTCCATCAACCCTAATCAGTCAAGCAAATCAATCAATCAATTAGTCAAACATCTAAGCGATGACTAGAGTTTTCTTCACACGCGAGAGTAAGGGACATTGTTGTGAAACCGACAAACACAACCCAAAGCCTTATTACGTAACCAGCAATGAAAATTTACGTTATACACTGTTCAAATAACACAGCTTTGATTTGTTCCATGTGTTTATTTAATAGATGAACAAATTACCGACAAAAGTGCAGACACTTGTTGCTTAGAGAACATAATGAAGTAATGAACGGCTTGACCACAAGCTTTGCAACCTCTTTTGCAACCTCCATTCCGTACCCCTCACTCCCCAACTCCACCCCATGCCGAGAACTGGTTATAGCAGAGAGGGGGTGAGGTGGGGGGTACAAAGGGGAGCCCGAGGGTCCTCCCCCAGTAAGGGTAGGAGAGTCAACATGCCAAAAATGCCTTCTTTTTTTTCTTTTTTCTTTTTTCGCCAGCCGGGGAGGGTAAGGAATGTGATGAGAGGGGAAGAGGCAGGGGAGTGTGTGCACAAATTCCGAACATCCCTCCTCCCCCACCTCATCTCTTCCCATCCTCGTCCAGCACAGATCTCCATCCACCCATCTTAAAAGAAAAAAAAAAATCAATGAATCAGTGAATGAATGAACGATAAATGCATATATGAATGAATGAAGACAATTACTGAAATAACCCAGTTAGTCAACTATCTGAAGATATTACAACATGAACAAACAATAAACGCTGAACAAAGAAAAGAAAAATATGAACGATTAATGAATGTATAAATGAAATAAGGCAATTAAAACTAAAATAACCCAGTTAGCCAAATATCTGAAAACATTATAACATAAACAAACAATAAACGCAGAACAAAACAAACTTAAGCTAAACAGGAACGATTATGAATGTATGAGTGAATTAAGACAATTACTAGAAAATGACATAGTTAGCCAAATATCTGAAAACACTCCCTAACAACAAATACTAAATAATAATAATATAATATATTTAATATATATATAGATAATGTGAATTAAATAAAAGCTACCCAATATATATATATATAAAATGAAAAGAAAACCAACAACAACAAAACAAAAACGTTACGACATAAACAAAGAATAAACGCAGAAAAAAAATATTAAGCAAATTCTTCAATAACTCCAGAGGCCATATTCTGTCCAGGGTACAGAAGGAGGTCGAGCACCTGATCTCGGTTATCTCCCTCCAATCTCCAGTTTGTTCAGTTGCCCCTGATCTGTCGTCGCCCGGACAGTTTCAAAGGGGGGATCCATCAGGCGAACTGTCGTACAGATAGTGTCTTTGAGGAACTGGAGACCATAAACTTTATGGTCTATAAAAACTAAACATATACGGGTTCTTTGTTGTTGCCCCCCCCCCGCCCCCCCCCCCCCCCCCCCCCTCCCCCCCCTCCTCTCTCTCTCTCTCTCTCTCTCTCTCTCTCTCTCTCTCTCTCTCTCTCTTTAATAATTTGCCGTTTCTGTGTCTCAGTCTCTTTAATTTCCCTTTTCAGTTTGCCTGTTGGTTTGTCTGCTGGACACACACACACACACACACACACACACACACACACAACACACACACACACACACACACACACACACACACGCACGCACGCACGCACACACACACACACACACACACACACACCCCACACACACACACACACGCACGCACGCACGTACCCACACACACACGCACGCACGCACGCACGCACTCACTCACGCACGCACGCACGCACTCACGCACGCACGCACGCACGCCCCACACACACACACACACACACACTTACACACACACACACACACCACACACACACACACACACACACACACACACACACACACACACATCACACACACACGCACACCGTTTATGCCAGCGATGCTATGTCAGTATATTGTTTCCTTATTACCGAGACCCAAATTCGTTAAATATATGGATGGATCCTGACTTGTATTTTTGACAGTAAATAGCTTTCGAGTTTGGAAGAAATTGTGTGTTTGTTGTTGTGTTTTTCTTTCATTACGCCGAGACCATTACCTTTTCTGCACAAATCATGCGTGTAGGGTTTCTTTTCGTTGATATCTTCTGTTTATCCGTTATTTCTATTTCAGGTGGCCAGAAACGTATATAAAAATACAGTGCTCCCCATCATCCGTCCCAGTACAGAACTCACGACAAGATGAGGAGTGGAAGATTTTTTTCCCCCACAGAAACCAGAAAAAAATCCAGAATCACATTTAAGACAGCTGTAGAGATAATGTGAAGGAAACTACCAGTAAACAGACCTGGGTTTTTAGTGCCCCCACCCCTGCCCCCACCCCCACACAATACAGATCAAACAGACACAGACGGACAGGCAGACAGACACGCACAATACAGATCAAACAGACACAGACGGACGGCAGACAGACAGACAGACAAGACAGACAGACAGACAGGCACAGAGACAGGCAAGAGAGACAGCAGCAAGAGACACAGAGACATACATCAAACTCCACGGGGAGGATCACAGCCAGATAATCATTTAGGATTACAGTCTCGCCGCGACAGGCCGACCTCCTCCCTCAGAGGCCGCGCTCACGCGCAGCATGCAACATTAGCCCGTTACCACGGACGGTAACTCGGACTGTGCGTCGGGAAGCAGCGACCAGTGCTCCCCCCTTTCCGGACCGTCATCGGAGATCTGGGATCTGCAGGTTAATAATTGGATAATTATCCGACCCACTGACTTTCCACGATGGCGCACCTGAGAGTGGAGCGCGTATGGGGGGGGGGGGGGGGGGGGTGGAGTGGACAGTCCGCTGACCTCTAGTGACCGGTGCGCTGGACGAGTGCTACCCCCTCATTTAAAGTGTTACCTTCGTGTGTGTGTGTGTGTGTGGTGTGTGTGTGTGTGTGTGTGTGTGTGTGTGTGCTGTGTGTGTCGTGCGTGGGCGTGCGTGCGTGCGTGCGTGTGTGTGTGTGTGTGTGTGTGTGTGTGTGTGTGTGTGTGTGTGTGTGTGTGTGTGGTTTGAGAAGGGCTACCTTCTCTCCCCCCCCCCCCTCCTCTCTCCTGCACCCATCTTGCTGATAGATGCACTGTATTTCATTCCTGACAGCACAAACGGAGAGAGAGAGAGAGAGAGAGAGAGAGAGAGAGAGAGAGAGAGAAGAGATAGAGAGAGAGAGAGAGAGAGAGAGAGAGAGAGAGGCGGAGGCAAGGGAGGTAGAGGAAGGTGGATGGGAGGTGAAGATGGTAATAGTTTCACATTTAATTCTGTCAAAAGGACTTCTCTCTCTCTCTTCTCTCTCTCTCTCTCTCTCTCTCTCTCTCTCTCTCTCTCTCCTCTCTCTCTCTTCTCTGTATATCTATTGCTGTGTGTGTGTTGTGTGGTGTGGTGTGGTGGTGGTGGTGGTGGTGGTGGTGGTGGTGGTGGTGGTGTGTGTGTGTGTGTGTGTGTGTGTGTGTGTGTGTGTGTGTGTGTGGTGTGTGTGTGTGTTTCTGAGTCGATACGTGCAAACATTTAGAATATGACAATCAACAGTGAGAAAAAGGTACACATTGACAAAAGGGGAGGAAAAAAAACCGAGAGAATATACAAACGTGGGATTACCGAACACAGAATTAAAGAGTAAAATGGAAACATTAAGAGGGAGGACAGGAAGAGGCAATGATGTCAATAATAAAAAGGAAAGCGGTAAAAGTTCAGCAAAAAGGACCCCACCAAAAAGATACAACACAAAAGGATTGTATTGCAATGTGTTGTGTTACGTGGTATTGCACGTCATTGTATTGCATTGCAAGTGTACATTGTTGTGTTGCATTGTGCTCTGTTGTATTGTATTGTACTGTGTTGTATTGTATTGTACTGTGTTGTATTGCATTGTACTGTGTTGTATTCCATTGTACTGTGTTGTATTGCTTTGTATTGCGCTGTATTGCATTGAACTGTGTTGTATTGCATTGTACTTTGTTGTATTGCATAGCACTGTGTTGTATTGTTTTGTACTGTGTTGTATTGTTTTGTACGGTGTTTTATTGCATTGTACTGTATTGTATTGCATTGTACTGTGTTGTATTGCTTTGTACTGTGTTGTATTGCAGTGTACTATGCTATATTGCATTGTACTGTGTTTTATTGCATTGTACTGTATTGCATTGCATTGTACTGTGTTTTATTGCATTGTACTGTATTGTATTGCATTGTGTACTGTGTTATATTGCATTGTGCTGTGCTGTATTGCATTATACTGTATTGTATTGCATTATACTGTATTGTATTGCATTGTACTGTTCTGTCTTGCATTGTACTGTGCTGTATTCCATTGTACTATGCTGTATTGCATTGTACTGGGCTGTATTGTATTGTACTGTGCTGTATTGCATTGCACTGTGCTGTATTGCATTGAACTATGTTGTATTGCATTGTACTGTGTTGTATTGCATTGAACTTATTGTACTGCATTGCACTGTACTGTATAGCATTGAACTGTACTTTATTGCATTGTACTGTGTTGTATTGCATTGAACTGTACTGTATTGCATTGTACTGTGTTGTATTACATTGTACTGTATTGTATTGCATTGAACTGTACTGTATTTCATTGTACTGTGTTGTATTGCATTGAACTGTACTGTATATGTCATTGTACTGTGTTGTATTGCATTGCACTGTATTGTATTGCATTGAAATGTACTGTATTGCATTGAACTGTACTGTATTGCATTGTACTGTGTTGTATTGCATTGTACTGTGTTGTATTGCATTGTACTGTATTGTATTGCATTGAACTGTACTGTATTGCATTGTACTGTGTTGTATTGCATTGCACTGTATTGTATTGCATTGTACTGTATTGTATTGCATTGAACTGTACTGTATTGCATTGTATTGTGTTGCATTGCACTGTACTGTGTTGTATTGCATTGTACTGTGTTGCATTGCATTGAAATGTACTGTATTGCATTGTACTGTGTTGCATTGCACTGTACTGTGTTGTATTGCATTGTACTGTGTTGTATTGCATTGTACTGTGTTGTATTGCATTGTACTGTGTTGTATTGCATTGAACTGTACTTTATTGCATTGTACTGATGTTGTATTGCATTGAACTGTACTGTATTGCATTGTATTGTGTTGCATTGCACTGTACTGTGTTGTATTGCATTGTACTGTGTTGTATTGCATTGAACTGTACTGTATTGCATTGAACTGTACTGTATTGCATTGAACTGTGCTGTATTGCATTGTATTGTGTTGCATTACATTGTACTGTGTTGTATTGCATTGTACTGTGTTGTATTGCATTGTACTGTGTTGTATTGCATTGAAGTGTACTGTATTGCATTGTACTGTGTTGTATTGCATTGAACTGTGTTGTATTGCATTGAACTGTGTTGTATTGCATTGAACTGTATTGTATTGCATTGTACTGTGTTGTATTGCATTGAACTGCCTTGTATTGCATTGAACTGTATTTTATTGATTTGTACTGTGTTGTATTGCATTTTACTGTGTTGTATTGCATTGTACTGTGTTGTATTACATTGTACTGTGTGTTGTATTGCATTGTACTGTGTTGCATTGCATTGTACTGTTTTGTATTGCATTGTACTTTTTTGTATTGCATTGTATGGCACTGGTTCGAACTGTGTTGTATTGTGCTATAATGTACAACATTGGAGTGTGTTGTGAAGTATTATACTCTACTGCGTGGCACTGAGCTGTATAGTATAGTATAACTCCAACAGCAGGCTGCTCTGTATGGAATTCAGGCTGTGTTTTCTAGAGTAAACTCTACCATCATAACAGGTCCCTCTGTAAGAAATTCAGGCTGTGTTTTCCAGGGTAAACTCTGCCATTATAACAGGTCCCTCTGTGTGAAATTCAGGCTGTGTTTTCCAGGGTAAACTCTACCATCATAACGGGTCCCTCTCTATGAAATTCAGGCTGTGTTTTCTAGGGTAAACTCTACCATCATAACGGGTCCCTCTGTACAAAATTCAGGCTGTGTTTTCCAGGGTAAACTCTACCATCATAACAGGTCCTTCTGTGTGGAATTCAGGCTGTGTTTTCCAGGGTACACTCTACCATCATAACAGGTCCCTCTGTATGAAATACAGGCTGTGTTTTCTAGAGTAAACTCTACCATCATAACAGGTCCCTCTGTAAGAAATTCAGGCTGTGTTTTCCAGGGTAAACTCTGCCATCATAACAGGTCCCTCTGTATGAAATTCAGGCTGTGTTTTCCAGGGTAAACTCTACCATCATAACGGGTCCCTCTGTATGAAATTCAGGCCGTGTTTTCCAGGGTAAACTCTACCATCATAACAGGTCCTTCTGTATGGAATTCAGGTTGTGTTTTCTAGGATAAATTCTACCATCATAACAGGTCCCTCTGTATGAAATTCAGGCTGTGCTTTCTAGGGCAAACTCTACCATCATAACAGGTCCCTCTGTGTGAAATTCAGGTTGTGTTTTCTAGGGTAAACTCTACCATCATAGCAGGTCACTCTGTATGAAATTCAGGCTGTTTTCTAGGGTAAACTCTACCATCATAACAGGTCCCTCTGTATGAAATTCAGGCTGTTTTCTAGGGTAAACTCTACCATCATAACAGGTCCCTCTGTATGAAATTCAGGCTATGTTTTCAAGGGTAAACTCTACCATCATAACAGGTCCCTCTGTATGGAATTCAGGCTGTGTTTTCCAGGGTAAACTCTATCATCATAACAGGTCCCTCTGTATGAAATTCAGGCTGTGTTTTCCAGGGTAAACTCTACCATCATAACAGATTCTTCTGCGCGGAATTCAGACTGTGCTTCCCAAGGGAGATAATGTCACATACTGCGTCACTCATTTTTGTTTTGTCTGTGTACGTATGTCTTCTTCTGGTTGTTTCGGTGTTGTTGATGTTGCTATGTCGTTGTTGTTGCTGCTGTCGTTGCTGTTGTTGTTGTTGTTGCTGCTGCTGTTGTTGTTGCTATTGTTACTGCTTTTGTTTACCTACCAAAGTGGAAGCTTCAACAGACTTTCTTCTTTTCTTTTCCTTTTTTCTTTTTTTTTTTTTTTTTATTTTTTTTTTTTAAATTTATTTTTTAGCAAGAATGATTATGTGTTTTTTGATGGCATGGGTTCTTTTCCGTGCGCAACGTGAACACCGCCCAAGGGATGTGGATTTAACGTCTCATCACAAGAGAGGGCTGCAAGAGGTGGGGAAGGATAGCAATCTCTTGAAGAAAAGTTCTACAGACGGAAGCGAAGCAGAGGGCGGGCAGTGGCATGGGGTGCCAGCCCATGTGGGAGAGATCATCTGTCTGGATTAGTTGCCCAGTGCTGCAGAGTGTTACCAGCTTCTCTCCTTCTCTTTCTTCACTTTGTCGGACTGAGAGAGAAAAGAAAAACACCTTGCGTTAACAGACTCAACTCGTTAAAGAGAGCGAGAGCGAGAGAGAGAGAGAGAGAGAGAGAGAGGAGAGAGAGAGAGAGAGAGAGAGCCACCTACACACACAAACGCACACACGTACGGAGAGAGAGAATTTCGGATTCGGATTCGGGTGTTTTATTCATATGGGCCTTGGCTCCTTATGAAGAGGTGGGTGAACAAAGTATTATCATCTGAAACAAATACTCGTGACTGTATAGCATATCAACCACAAATAATTTAGAACATCAAGAGGTGGCTGTTTCCGTAGAGAGAGAGGAGAGAGAGAGAGAGAGGAGGAGAGAGAGAGAGAGAGAGAGAGGAGAGAGAGAGAGAGA
>CM031605.1:41768559-41771059 GCA_018398815.1 Conus ventricosus
AAAACCCTGGTACCCAAATAGACCTGGCGAGGATTCGAATCCGCAATTTCAGTATCATCAGGATCACGAATCCGGCACTCTGCTGAGGTGGAGATCAGCGTGGCACTCTGCTGAGGTGGAGATCAGCGTGGCACTCTGCTGAGGTAGAGATCAGCGTGGCACTCTGCTGAGGTGGAGATCAGCGTGGTTTGTTCTGTTTTGTTTCGTTTTGTTTTGTTTTCAGCCTTAACCGGCTTTCATGTAGTGCTGACCGCACCACGGACTCAAATAGAGATGGGTACCGTAGCCGAGTCGCATACTCTTCCGCGTTACTCATGGACATGTTCTCATCAATGCTGCAGGTGTCTGTTTCTCTCGTGCTTTGCTGTCACTCAGGACATTCTCAGAGGAAGTGTACGGGACAGCCCCGTCATGTCTGTCTGACACCAGAGCGCAAATCTTTGGATCATTGGTTATCGAACGTCATCAAGCTCTGAAATTGAATGGGCTTCACGTCATGATTTTAGAATGAGGAGCAGATTAGCAAGGTTACAGGGATTGTGGCGTCCTCCTCCTTCCTTCTCCTACTTCCCTCTGCCTCTCCCTTCCCTCCTTCATCCCTTCTCCCCACACGCCTACCCCTCCCCTCTTTTCCACCACCTCCCCCCCTCAGCCCCGCGCACCCACACCATCCTCTCTAAGCCCTATTCCGAAAAATCGAAATATCAAAAAGTGTCATTGAAGGACATTCTGGAGAAAGAAAAGACCCACCCCATCCCCTACCCGCTCCGCTCTCCGACCCCCAGCCCCATTCTCCCCTCTACCCCACCCCAGCCTCTCCCTGCCAAGTGTTTGAAAGTAACTCCTTCCCCCATAGTGAGATATTATATGCCGATAACTCCGAAAGCATGTACACCAAATGCACATGGCACAAATGCAGACACAAACTACACAGAACATGTAGACGTTCTCAAGAATAGTTGTCTAACGATAGGGTCCAGAGTTACCCTTCTTGTTTCTTTTTTTACTGGTTACTGTTCCTTGCCTCATTTCAGATTTTCTTCCATATTTATCACACGGAGGTCACAGGCATTTGTTTCTGTTCTGCTGAGTGTTCTGTTTGACAGTGTTAACGGCAAAAGGGATTGACAGTGTTCAAGGCAAAAGGGTTTGACAGTGTTCAAGGCAAAAGGGTTTGACAGTGTTCAAGGCAAAAGGGTTTGACAGTGTTCAAGGCAAAAGGCTTTGACAGTGTTCACGGCAAAACGGTTTGACAGTGCTCAAGGCAAAAGGTTTGACAGTTTTCAAGGCAAAAGGGTTTGACAGTGTTCAAGGCAAAACGGTTTGACAGTGTTCAAGGCAAACGGTTTGACAGTGTTCACGACAAAAGGGATTGACAGTGTTCAAGGCAAAAGGGTTTGACAGTGTTAACGGCAAAAGGGATTGACAGTGTTCAAGGCAAAAGGGTTTGACAGTGTTCAAGGCAAAAGGGTTTGACAGTGTTCACGACAAAAGGGATTGACAGTGTTCAAGGCAAAAGGGTTTGACAGTGTTAACGGCAAAAGGGATTGACAGTGTTCAAGGCAAAATGGTTTGACAGTGTTCAAGGCAAAAGGGTTTGACAGTGTTCAAGGCAAAAGGGTTTGACAGTGTTAACGGCAAAAGGGATTGACAGTGTTCAAGGCAAAAGGGTTTGACAGTGTTCACGACAAAGGGATTGACAGTGTTCAAGGCAAAAGGGTTTGACAGTGTTAACGGCAAAAGGGATTGACAGTGTTCAAGGCAAAATGGTTTGACAGTGTTCAAGGCAAAAGGGTTTGACAGTGTTCAAGGCAAAAGGGTTTGACAGTGTTAACGGCAAAAGGGATTGACAGTGTTCAAGGCAAAACGGTTTGACAGTGCTAACGGCAAAAGGGATTGACAGTGTTCAAGGCAAAAGGGTTTGACAGTGTTCAAGGCAAAAGGGTTTGACAGTGTTCAAGGCAAAGGGGTTTGACAGTGTTAACGGCAAAAGGGATTGACAGTGTTCAAGGCAAAAGGGTTTGACAGTGTTAACGGCAAAGGGATTGACAGTGTTCAAGGCAAAAGGGTTTGACAGTATTCAAGGCAAAACGGTTTGACAGTGTTCAAGGCAAAAGGGTTTGACAGTGTTAACGGCAAAAGGGATTGACAGTGTTCAAGGCAAAAGGGTTTGACAGTGTTCAAGGCAAAAGGGTTTGACAGTGTTCAAGGCAAAACGGTTTGACAGTGTTAACGGCAAAAGGGATTGACAGTGTTTAAGGCAAAAGGGTTTGACAGTGTTCAAGGCAAAAGGGTTTGACAGTGTTCAAGGCAAAAGGGTTTGACAGTGTTCAAGGCAAAATGGTTTGACAGTGTTCAAGGCAAAAGGGTTTGACAGTGTTCAAGGCAAAAGGTTTGACAGTGTTCAAGGCAAAACGGTTTGACAGTGTTCACGACAAAAGGGATTGACAGTGTTCAAGGCAAAAGGGTTTGACAGTGTTCAAGGCAAAACGGTTTGACA
>CM031605.1:41776059-41781059 GCA_018398815.1 Conus ventricosus
TCCTCTCTATAATATATATATATAATCTGCTTGCACACGTAATTTATATCTTTTTATGGTACACACACACATACACACAAGCATGCATGCAGCACGCACGCACGCGCACGGCACCACACACACCAACACAACACCACACCACACCAACACACACACACACACGCACGCACGCACGCACGCACGGTCGCATGCACGCACATACATACACATTCACACACATACATACACACTCACACACACTCAACACACTTACACATACACACACACACGCTCGCCTCTCTAAGCTCACACGCTCTCACGCACCCATCCAACGTCTTCCTATCCTCCCGTGCACCCACTCCCACCACCAGATGACATTTGGGCTTGTTATTTGAATAACGTTATCAAGATAAATTATGCTGATATACAGAGTAGTCTTTTTACCTTTTAAGTTTTTTTACTGGGATCAAGCAGCTCGCCCTATTTAGTTGCAGCTGCTGGTGCAACCGTAGAATCTTGTGTGTGGTGTGTGTGTGTGTGTGTGTGTGTGTGTGTGTGTGTGTGTGTGTGTGTGTGTGTGTATGTGTGTGTGTGTGTGTGTGTGTGTGTGTGTGTGTCCCTTCAGATCTTTCGCTTATATTTCCTCCTGTTTTGTTGTTGTTGTTGTTGTTGTTTTTCGTCTTCTTCTTTGTTTCTTTATTTTTGCGCTGCTTTACATTTACCTCTCTTGTCTTGGTATCCCTCCAACAGCAAATATGCGATTATACCAACATCCTCTTTTTTGTTGTTGATTATAATACTCTTTAAAGATCCGATTTGCATGGAGAGTTCGAGTGCAACGATTGGCTGAGAGTTTTGACCAATCAGAACAAAGTCAGTTCTTACACAAATACCTGTGCATCAATTTCTAATGAATGTTTAATTAATTTCCGAGTCTGAACCTGCTTTTATAATCCGATTATTTTACCGGATAATTATTGCAGTGACGTCTGGTTTGGGCTCAAACAAACATCTTGTTCGCTGTTAAATGTTCAGGAAAAAAGTCGTTTGAAGAATTATAGAGCATAAGCTTCTTCGATACGATTGATTTTCGTCATATTTGCTCCTGAGTCATATATGGTTAATTTGAATTAGTAATTGTTTGACACGTACGTCATTCTCAGGTATATAAAGCATTTAAACAGTTTCTAACTAGGTATTTGCAGACATCCAAATCCACGAAGCAGACGTGTTCTACTTCACCAAAATATGAAGTAACCTCGATGATGTTAATGATGATGATGAGATGTTTCATTTCATTGTTCTCTAACAAAGCAGTAATTTCCATTACCAAATCATTGGTGGGGCACAGTACTCACTTGGAGCACAGACAAGTGGGAGGATCAGTGCGAAAGCACGCCCTCTCTCTCTCTCTCTCTCTCTCTCTCTCTCTCTCTCTTCTCTCTCTCTCTCTCTCTCTCTCCTCTCTCTCTCTCTCTCTCTCTTTGTCTCCAGACTGTTCCATCTCCCTTGCATCCTTAAATGGATCCTCAAGCATAGGCTCAAAGATTGTCCCCTACATTTTATACTGTTTGCAAAATGTTTTTAGTTTTTCAGCAACTTTTTACCTCTCCACACTTTTTTTTTTTTTTTAATTCTACTACCTTTCGCTGGCTGCTTTGGGGGTGCTGTTGGATTCTTCTCTGAACCCTTGGTGGTGACAACACCACAGAATTACGGACTGTGGTATGTCTCTATTTGACGCCAAGAGTAGGGACGCAATCAGCCGCGTCTCCCTGAGGAGTTCCGATCCAGCGGACGAAAGGCCTAGGAGCAGGAGATACATATAGATCTGTCTTCGAAAGGGATTGCGATGGCTCCCTCATGCAGCTAGAGAAAGGTTTTCATTTCTATCTATCTATCTATCTATCTATCTTTAATATTTCAAATCTTTGCCAAGTCATTACTATAATGATGGAAGAATTGTTCACCTACATTTTCCCCCACTACTTAATTGTTCAGTGTCTGTGTGTGTGTGTGTGTGTGTGTTGTGTGTGTGTGCAAGCACGCGCTCACGTGTACGTGTCTGCTCAAACATGGCTTGTGCATGCACGCGCAAATAAACATACATACACACATGCGCGCGTATATGCACACATAATTCTCTCTCTCTCTCTCTCTCTCTCTCTCTCTGTTTTAAATCCTGGGCTAGTTGCTCTATATTTGTGAATATTTGATTTTCATAATTGCTATCTTGTCTCATAAAAAAAATGTACATATACCCTTTGACAAGGGGGAGTGTTACTCTTGGAGTGACAGACAGAGACCTAGAGGGAGAATTCCTACAATTAAAACGTCCACTTTCACTCGCGGTCTTACACAATCTCCCGCATTCAACCTTTCTTCTTCTAGGAAACATTTTCCTTTTGGAGTTCTTATATATCT
The DNA here is from genome assembly GCA_018398815.1 of Conus ventricosus. Taxonomy (NCBI): domain Eukaryota; kingdom Metazoa; phylum Mollusca; class Gastropoda; order Neogastropoda; family Conidae; genus Conus; species Conus ventricosus. Next base: position 41,778,463 of record CM031605.1, read on the forward strand.
TAACACTTTTTGGGTTAAAGTATTTACAATAATGTTCCAATAATTTCTTCAAAGATTTTCGTTCACCAATTTCTCCTCTCTCACATCAACATTTCATGAAAAGATGACTTTGCACACACTAATCAATAAGAATTTAGGGATTGAGTTAGTTAATCAGTCTATTTTTTGGACGACGAGAACTCCAAATGACTTGATCATCTAAGGCCACACAATTCTTCAAGTTGGCCACTAGACCACACTATTTCCAAATAACCAGCATTGCCCTTCAAGGCCACAAGTAAGTAGTTATGGCCTTCCACTCTCAAAGCATCCCAACCTAACTGAGACCTCAGTCAGTCACTAATTGTTTCATTCATTTTCTTCAAGTTTACACTTCAAAAGTCTGACTCATTTATTCTTTTTATTTTTGTCAGATAGAGGACTTAAAGGAACAAACTGTTTTGAAGCAGAAAAATCCATGCAACAGAAAAGATAATATTTCTTTGTACTCACGTTTTTTTGGTGATTCCAAAATCATCAGGAAACGTGTATTTTCTTTTCCTTTCCACATTTAGGCCTACACTGGCAATTCAATGCCTTGATTTAAAATTAAACTTTTTTTTTTCTACAGAGATGAGGATAACTCCCACATAGCACCTCTGAAACAGCCCCTATGAAATGTTAGCACAGTCGAGGCTAGTCTCTCTCTCTCTCTCTCTCTCTCTCTCTCTCTCTCTCTCTCTCTCTCTCTCTCTCTCTCTCTTCTCTCCTCTCTCTCGAACACCTCTGCTGACACTGACTGCCATCTTAGCCAGCTAGTTCAGCAACAGCCAGTGAGCCATGTTATCCCATCAAAAAGCAAAAATCATGTTTTTCTTGTATTCAAGCCAAACTCGTGCTTTGCCTGCAGTCAAGCCAAACTCATGCTTTGCCTGCAGTCAAGCCAAACTCATGCTTTGCCTGCAGTCAAGCCAAACTCATGCTTTGTGCCACAGTCAAGCCAAACTCATGCTTTGCCTGCAGTCAAGCCAAAATCATGCTTTGCCAGCAGTCAAGCCAAAATCATGCTTTGCCAGCAGTCAAGCCAAAATCATGCTTTGCCTGCAGTCAAGCCAAAATCAAGCCAAAATCATGCTTTGCCAGCAGTCAAGCCAAAATAATGCTTTGCCTGCAGTCAAGCCAAACTCATGCTTTACCAGCAGTCAAGCCAAAATCATGCTTTGCCAGCAGTCAAGCCAAACTCATGCTTTGCCAGCAGTCAAGCCAAAATCATGCTTTGCCAGCAGTGAAGCCAAAATCATGCTTTGCCAGCAGTCAAGCCAAAGTCATGCTTTGCCAGCAGACAAACCAAAATCATGCTTTGCCAGCAGTCAAGCCAAAATCATGCTTTGCCAGCAGTCAAGCCAAAGTCATGCTTTGCCAGCAGTCAAGCCAAAATCATGCTTTACTTGCACTGCACTCTTATCTAGATACTGCTAAAACCTGCCAGGCAAGCTAACTTGTTATTTCAATCACTGACCCTCTCAGGGAGTGTGAGTGGAAGTATAAACACTTTCCACATAGTTTTACCTTAGTCTGCATTTTGAACTTTGTAACATAAGGGACACTTACTAGTGTTAACTCGAGGCTCACTGACCACCCCCTTGACCAAGAGTCTACGTAGATTTTAATGATGAAGAAAAAAAGGGAAACATTTTCAAACATGTGTACTTAATGTGATACACATGACAACCCCCTCCCCCGGAAAAAAAAAGATTTGAACAGAAATAGACTGAACAACTCACTAGTTCAGTTAAGATTGAGTCAAAAACAAATAGAACATTACACCCTTTTTGATTCACACACACAAGGTAATGTAACACATTTTAAAGCACAGACTCTGTCCCTGAAAAGAAAAGTTTACGAGTCCACACAAAAAGTCCATCACTTGGGTACAGTCAGCAACAGAAATCGGTCATGTTCATTTCACATACCAACCACGTAACGAGATCGTCACAGCATTCTTTCTTGCAAAGAAGGGCAATGAGAGGGGGGGGGGGGGATGCACAGTTTAGGTCCACTCTATTAGGTAGAGGCACAATATTTGTCTGTATGCGTGACTGTACTGTCTCAATCCATCCGAGACAACATGTCTGCAAGAACATTGATGCTGCCAGAGACTGGCTCCACACGGAACTTGAATTCTTGCAGCATCAGAGACCAACGTAGCAACCGATTGCTTTTTTTTGTCTTGCTCTGTTTGAAGAAGGCCAATGGGCGGTGGTCTGTCTGAAGGACGAACTCTTGCCCCGTCAAGAACCTTTCAAGCTTTGACAGCGCCCTGACTATCGCCAGGCGTTCACGTTCTATTGTAGAATACGTACGTTGAGCACTGGCGAGTTTCCTGCTCTGGTAGCGAACAGGATGAAGGAGACCCTGCGATTCTTGCAGAAGAACAGCTCCCAGTCCAGTGGAGCTAACGTCAGTACCGAGCAGGAACTCGTTGTCCAGGTCTGGAAGGAGGAGGACTGGTTCCACAGACAGGACAGCATGGATCTGCTCCAGCGCCTCCTGGCACTGCAGAGACCACGTGATGGCGCCCCTCTTGGCACCCTTCGTCAGATCCGACAGCGGAGCGG
>CM031605.1:41786059-41791059 GCA_018398815.1 Conus ventricosus
TCTCTCACGTCTCAAACTCTCTCATACTGACCAGTGCCCTTGTGGCACAGGCTCCCAAACTCCCACCCACATCTTGCAGTCCTACCCATCGTTTGATGCCTTGGACGCCAGACGTGGTCCAGTCCGGCTGAGGTCCAGGGGAAGCTGTGAGGACCGGTGGAGCCTCTGCGGCGGACTGTGGACTTCGCCTTAGTAACCGGATTGAGGATCTAGCATGGCCTGGAATGCGAAAGAAAGAAATACACGAAAAACACCTTTGCGTAGTCATTACGTATAATTTTCCTAACGATGGAGGCAGAAAATGGGTTAATAAACAGAGTGGTAGGTGGAGATAGGAGGAGAGAGGGGTTCGCAGCTTCAAAACATATGATTAAAATAGTTTCAAAAATTAAACCCAGCTGGATTGTCATAAAAATGTTATCTAGGATTCCTTCCCTTTACAGATTAACTCCCCTGGGCCACTTGTTTATTTTTTATGGTTTTTTTTTTTTTTTTTTTTGTCTGTATTAGCTTCACATTCTTTCTTTGGATGTGTGAAGCAGGGAGAAACTTTGTTAAACTCCCCAGAATTTCTTCTCAATTCACATCCCAAATAACAGGACATGACACATTGATAATTTTCTTGTTGGATTTGGGGAATCGTTACTGAAATTCCACTGTATAAAACACAGCTAACGTTTTACCCAAGTTCTGGTGTGTAGTATCTTGCACGTAGACCAAGCACCACCACCCTTTGTCCTCTCCTGTTCCTTTGTACAACCCCTTGTTCTGCCTGTCTGTCTGTCTGGGAAGTGGCCACATTTTCGAGAGCTGTCTGTAGGGTCGCTATCAAAACGTGATTTCAACATTGAGGCCTGAATGCGGACGAAACGCCGAAGGAGATACCGTTAGCAGAAGAGTATAGAATAATGTCCTTGGGAAGATGCATCTTTTTTTCGTTTAGAAGAGGGAAATTCATTAAGCGCGTATAATTTGTATCCCTTTTTCCAAGGGATAATTGAAATAACGCGTACAATGTGTGTCCCTATTCTTCAAGGGGAAATTGGTACAACGCGTACAATTTGTGTCCCTTTCTTCAAGGGGAAATTGGTACAACGCGTACAATTTGTGTCCCTTTCTTCAAGGGGAAATTGGTACAACGCATACAATTTGTGTCCCTTTCTTCAAGGGGAAATTGGTACAACTCGTACAATTTGGGTCCCTTCCTCCAATGGAAATTCTAAACGCTCGTACTTTCTCCAAGGCTGGTGTGATGACATCTACCTCAGAGAGGACGTTTTCACTCGTGTCTGTGACTGCACTCGTTTGTTTGCTGCCAGCAAGATCACGCGAAATCAGCTGAATCGCTTATCATCAAACTTCGTCAAAAGGTGGAGTGTGGTCCTATGAAAAAGCCGTTATACTTGAGAGTGGATCGGGGGTTGGAATCTGGATCAAACAGTGGATTCAGAATTTGTACACATTGTTACTAAGATCATGAAAAAAACCTAACCTTTTACACTAAACATGAGCATGTCAAGTTATTGTCACTAATTGGTAACAATCTACGAAGTGAGATGTTTTCGTGAAATGTTAAAACATTCTTTTGCAATAAACGTCGAACTCCGTATTTTTCCATGTATATTTTGGAAAGTACATATAAAAAGTAATTCTTTAACTTCGAACGAACTATTACTTTCCTTGCTTGAAAAAGAAATGTTTTCATTCATGAACTGACGAGGCAGAAAGAAGATTAGTTCGACGTTCGTGGAGGTCTGCCTTCTCTCGAGGGCTCTCCTAGTCTTCCTTAGGATGTTCTTTCCTTCAGTGAATCACCAACTTCAAACTGTGTAAAATGTGTTTGGAGTTATAGAAGTAATGGTGATCATTTTGTTTGACACTCTGCGAATGTTCTACGTGTTGCAGTGTGTTTCGCTGTCGTTTGGTGCCGATCGAACGCACCCTGTAAGCATACTTAGAAAATAAAAGAACGGAGATTCTGTTTTTGTTTGAACATAGTTCGTGTGTCTAAAAAAAGAAAATAACAAAAACAAAACATGAGTATAAGCTGCAATACACATAGCTTGTAACTCTGACTGGCTCCAAGATTCAGTTTATTCGTGCCTAACTGTTTTTGACAAAGTTCATTTTCTCGCCACTGAATGTTAAACAGGCAGTCAGTAATCAACTCAGCGAATTTGCTGTTTCCTTATTGTTGTTAATGTTGTCGCTGTTGTTGTTGTTGTTTTGTAGTTGTTGTTTTTCGTTTTGTTTTGTTTTGTTTTTCGTCCAACCCACCCCCACCCACCCTTGATTTTATTCACAGTATACGATGCCCCGTTTACGACGAATCGCTTTTCATTCTGCAGGATAACAATGTCTTAGCATAATGCCCTGTACAAAAACAAACAAACAAACCGCATGAGGTATGGTATCAGTTTGTGTGCTATCTTGCACCCACAATCAGTAAAAATGATAGACTAAGATCCAACACCAGAGAGTGGTGTTTTCAGTGTAATCCTAAGCAGGTCTTGCTAACTGTGTTCGCTATACGCTAGTCATCTGTGTCGTCGCTTGAAGTTAGTAACACCCCTCATATGTTGTACTGCTTCCTCTTTTGTTTAGCGTTGGTAGGGAAACAGCTTGTATGTTATACAGCCTCCCGTTTAGTTGAATGTTGATAGGAACACTCCTTGCATTTTATATGGCAATCTGTTTAGCTGAGTGCTGATAGGAACGCTCTTTATATGCTTCATAACTTTGTTGTTTTTTTCTGGGAGTTGGTACGAACACCCCATATATATATATATATATATATATATATATATATATATATTATATATATATATATATATATAGATCAGTATATTTAAAATGCCTAAAACATTTTTTTAAGTGCTCAACCCCTTGGGGAGCAACATTAGTTAAAACAAGTTAAAAGAGGAATCTTAAAACTATCTACAAATTTGTTTCAAGCGTGTTGCACTGTCCTGATATATATATAATAGTGTGTGTGTGTGTGTGTGTGTGTGTGTGTGTGTGTGTGTGTGTGTGTGTGTGTGTGTGTGTGTGGTATGTGTGTGTGTGTGTGTGTGTGTGTGTGTGTGTGTGTGTGTGTGTGTGTGTGTGTGTGTGTGTGTGTGTGTGCGTGTGTGTGCGCGCGTGCGTGCGTGTGTGCGCGCGCCCGTGTGTGTGCGTGTGTACCTATGTTCAGCTGAGTGTTGATAGAAAACTCCGTCTGTAGATTGCGTAGCTTCTGTTTTGTTTGGTGTTGGTAGGTCAACCTCGGGAGACCAACGGTCAACAACCCCTGGACAGACTACCACCGCCTCGTAGTCTCCCCACCGCCACCCCCAGCTGGACATGCCAGAGTGATCGTGACCACTTGCCCACGGACAGACCTCTCGCAGACTGACAGTGCTATGTTTGTGGTACCAGGGCTTCGCTCCACAACACTGGAGCCAGTCATGTACCTGTAAGCAGGCGATCATAGGCCTTCATTCCACTCTGCTTGACTGACCACATCGCCACTGCCCGTGACGCCTTGCACGACTGACGGTGTGCCACTAGGCTTAATTCTTTCGATATATAGGATTTGCAGCCAGGACTCAAGAGAACTGCCACAATTCTTCAAGGTTGACAAGAAAGATTGAAGATCTGGACCCGAGACTGGAAGAGAAGTGCTGAAAGTCTTCAAGGAAGAGACCATTTCAAGATCTGAAGCCAAAAGACAGGAGAGTTCCTAAACGCTCTTTAATCGCAGAGTACAGAAGTGATTGATCATTCCAGACCAGTTGAACTACAGACCATTGTGGTGACCGGGTGCGCTTTTTGGCAGACAACAAAAGTTAAACAGGTCTTAGTTTCCTAAGATCAGGACAACAAAAGTTAAACAGGTCTTAGTTTCCTAAGATCAGGACAACAAAAGTTAAACAGGTGTTAGTTTCCTAAGATCAGGACAACAAAAGTTAAACAGGTCTTAGTTTCCTAAGATCAGGACAACAAAAGTTAAACAGGTCTTAGTTTCCTAAGATCAGGACAACAAAAGTTAAACAGGTGTTAGTTTCCTAAGATCAGGACAACAAAAGTTAAACAGGTGTTAGTTTCCTAAGATCAGGACAACAAAAGTTAAACAGGTGTTAGTTTCCTAAGATCAGGACAACAAAAGTTAAACAGGTGTTAGTTTCCTGCGATCAGGACAACAAAAGTTAAACAGGTGTTAGTTTCCTAAGATCAGGACAACAAAAGTTCAACAGGTGTTAGTTTCCTAAGATCAGGACAACAAAAGTTAAACAGGTGTTAGTTTCCTAAGATCAGGACAACAAAAGTTAAACAGGTGTTAGTTTCCTAAGATCAGGACAACAAAAGTTAAACAGGTGTTAGTTTCCTAAGATCAGGACAACCATGTGAGGAACGTACTGTCAGCACAATCTTCATTTTATGAAGAAAGGAAGTGATCAGGAACCAATGAATAAACGGCACTCTTGACGTACATTACACAGGACAAAAGTGACAGAACCAAAACGTATTTCCAGAATGGTGATAACTTGGAGAGCCCATCCGGCAATGCTGATTTGAACGGTTCTTAATCCCACCCTTTGACTTCAAAGTGGCAAAATCTGCAATTCGAAGAATCGTCAAAATGTCCTAATCAGTTCCACTTCCCTTTCGACTAAAGAGCGCCGAGGAAAATGTGAATACTGTCGATTACCTTCGACATTAGCAATTATCAAACGAAATTAACTTAAAACAAACGTGATATATCAATAAGAAAAAAAAATAATCAAGGTGATCGACAGACGCTCATCGACACAGTCCCCTGCTGGATCAATAATCCAAAATGAACGTCTTCCTCAGTTCCACCGTGTTTGACCGTGTTTGAAACAAGCCTTGAGAGTAGTGAAAACTTTGTCACTGAAGAGGTCAAGGTCAGGCAACACCTAGAGGTAGCAGTTGACGTGCATGGTGAGAGAGAAGGGGATTAGAGCAGCAACACGTCAGACAACTATGCAAGATTATCC
>CM031605.1:41796059-41801059 GCA_018398815.1 Conus ventricosus
CTCTGTTATAAATTATCCGTCAGTCTTGTTATATTCTGTGTATGACTCTGTTACAAATTATCCGTCAGTCTGTTACATTCTGTCTATCACTCTGTTACAAATTATTCGTCAGTCTGTTATATCCTGTCCATCACTCTGTTACAAAATGTCCGTCACTCTGTCACAAACTGTCCATCAATCTGCTACATTCTGTCCATCACTCTGTCACAAACAGTCCATTAATCTGCTACATTCTGTCCATCACTCTGTCACAAACTGTCCATCGGTCTGCTACACATTGTCGATCACTCTGTGACAAACTGTACGTCAGCCTTCTACTCTCTGTCCGTCACTCTGCTACATCCTTCTCTTCCTGATTCTACTGTGATTAACAATGTACCCGTTTCCTTTTCTTCTTCTGTTGGCAGTCTTGCTTTAATAACTCTTGACCAGTCTTTTTCCTTTCAACAGCACATTTCAAATCTCTGTCAAGTGGCTGATCTGAAATTGCGTAGGATTAATTCCATCCGTCACTATCTTTCTACTCGTGCAGCCCGAACGCTGGTGTGTGCTTTTGTTCCACTCTATGATGTATTACAGTAATTCTCTTTCAGCCGGCTTTCCCAATATCTCGCAGACAGACTTCAAAGAATCCGAAATGACGCTGCCAGACTTATTTGCAGAGACACTAAATCCGACCCCCTTTCTCCTCTTCCTCACTCTCTCCACTGGTTGCCTGTGCTCGATCGAATAGATCACAAGCTATCTACTCTGATTTTTGCTGCTGTCAGTGGCCCTGGGCCGGAGTATCTTTCTTGATTCCTCCAAATCCATTCACTTTCGCTCTTCGTCTGATACTCGACTTCTCAGAATACCTTTTACCTGAACTAAGGCGACCCGCAGACGAAAGAGATGTTTACAGTGTTGAGACAGTTTGTAGACACACCACACGCAAGACACACAATTGGGACATTCACATACCTGACCTTTCACCTTGCTTATGCGCGTGCACTCTGCGCGATTGCTACCGTTCAAACGAAGATATTGAAATCATTAGAAGATCAAGAAAGAATAAAACTGGCAATGGTGAGATATTAGTAGCAAGACAATGATACTTAAATACCAACGTCGATACCTGCCCATTATAATTTGGGGTTGAAACGGGAGAAGCCTTCTCGTCCGTCGTTTCACACAGGCTCACACTTGATTAGACGTTTTATATTCATATTCAATATTTAGCCGATTTTAGGTAGACGCATGCGCTTCTTCTTCTTTGTGTGTAATTCAGGTGTTTTTTGTTGTTGTTGTTGTTGTTGTTGGTTTTTGTTGTTGTTGTTGTTGTTGTTTTTGTTCTCGGGATGTCTAAACTAATGAATACTCTTGTATGATCGAATTTATTACTGAATCGACATCAGTGAACCAGTCGCCATTTCGGAAAGGACGTAAGCCTTGCATGGGTTATTTACTCCTGATCCGGGAAAGCGATTTTGATTGGACAATTGCGAGCAATATTGGTACGGGGAGATAACCAGAATAGAACACTGTTGTAATCTGCCAACGATCCGCTTGCTATATAGCGGACAGGTGCGGTCAGTGCTTGGAACTGTGTTGTTCAGCCCGTCAAGCCCCCAAACTTGCTACGTCTGCGGGCTTCATAGGACTTACGGACAAAAATCTGTTTATGTCCAAGCCCCAGCGACATGGACCCGACTCTGTAAACATCTCTGACTCTCTGCCTCCCCTGCCGCTTTTGAATCTACCTCTCAAACCCCTTTCTTCTCTCTTCGGGAAGAGGTCTCTCATCGATAGTGAGTGGCGTATCTGCCACAAGAAATGTACTTCTGCACATGTGTAACATGCTTGATGATGTGAGTGATGTACCTATGTACGATCTAGAACAGAAAAAAACATCTTGATATGGTTTGGTTCGTTTGTTTGTTTATTATCATGTTAGGTGCTTTTTTGGTGTGCATGTGTTTTGATGCATTGTGTTAAGTATAAAATTATGTGCAGTGACTGTGTGTAATTTTTGTTGTTGTTGTTTTGTTGTTGTTGTTGTAAAGCTATGGCAGTCTTTTTTTTTTTAACAGTGTGCAAGTCAAATGTTATTATCATTATCATTCTGTCCGCAGTCTTCTACACACTATCCATTAGTCTGTCACATGCATGTTTTAAATTGTACTCCGTGCAGTGTTCACGAAATTGGAGGCGGGTGGGTGGGTGGGGATGGGGTTGGTTCTTTTCTTCTATTCCCAAATTCTTGTCGAGCGTTGTTCATAAAACGTCATGTGTGTGTGGGGTGGCGGTGGGGGTGGTGGGGGTGGGTGGGAGAATGGAGTGGTGTGGGGGGGGGGGGGTGGGCTTGTGCATCTGTTTTAGTGCTTGCTTTGTGACCTTTTGTTTGGATGCCTTTTTTTCAATATTGTGCAATGGTTATGGAAACTTATTTTTCCTGCATTGTGAAGCGCTCTGAGGATGAGTCCTTTTCTCTCATCGAAGAGCGCTATATAAGCTCGATTATATTATTATTATTATTATTATTATTATTATTATTATTATGTCCGTCAGTCTGTCACGAACTGTCCGTCTGAACTCTTTGTCTGCCTGTTACACTCTGTCCGTCAGTGGGTCAGCAACCGTCCACCATTCTGCTACAGTATCTTAGTCGGACTGTCACATTCTGTCCACCAGTGTCTCACACTCTGTCCATTTCTCTGTTACGTTCTGTGCCTCAGTCTGCCTGTTACACTCTGTCCATTTCTCTGTTACGTTCTGTGCCTCAGTCTGCCTGTTACACTCTGTCCATTTCTCTGTTACGTTCTGTGCCTCAGTCTGCCTGTTACACTCTGTCCATTTCTCTGTTACGTTCTGTGCCTCAGTCTGCCTGTTACACTCTGTCCATTCTCTGTTACGTCTGTGCATCAGTCTGCCTGTTACACTCTGTCCATTTCTCTGTTACGTTCTGTGCCTCAGTCTGCCTGTTACACTCTGTCCATTTCTCTGTTACGTTCTGTGCATCAGTCTGCCTGTTACACTCTGTCCATTTCTCTGTTACGTTCTGTGCCTCAGTCTGCCTGTTACACTCTGTCCATTTCTCTGTTACGTTCTGTGCCTCAGTCTGCCTGTTACACTCTGTCCATTTCTCTGTTACGTCCTGTGCCTCAGTCTGATCTAAACTGGCCGTCAATCTGTTACACACCCCTCCATCTGTCTGTAACAAACTGACCCTCAATCTGCTACACTTTGTCCATCTGTCTGAAACAAACTTTCCGTCGTTCCGCTGCACCTTGTCCATCTGTCTGTTACTACCTGTCCGTCGGTCTGTTACAATCTGTCCGTCGGTCTGTTAAACTCTGTTCATCTGTTACAAATCTTAAACTCTGTTCATCTGTTACAAATCTTCCGCCCGTCTTTCCATTCTGTCCATCTGTCTGTAACATGCTACCAGTCTGCTACACTCTGCCCTTCGATCTGTTACAATATGGCCATCAGTCCATCACATTCTGTCCATCAGCCTGTTACAATATGGCCATCAGTCCATCACATTCTGTCCACCAGCCTGTTACAATATGGCCATCAGTCCATCACATTCTGTCCATCAGCCTGTTACAATATGGCCATCAGTCCATCACATTCTGTCCATCAGCCTGTTACAATGCGGTTATTGGTCTGTTATAGTCTGTCCATCAGCCTGTTACAATGCGGCTATTGGTCTGTTATAGTCTGTCCATCAGCCTGTTACAATGCGGCTATTGGTCTGTTATAGTCTGTCCATCAGCCTGTTACAATGCGGCTATTGGTCTGTTATAGTCTGTCCATCAGCCTGTTACAATATGTCAATCAGTCTGTTATTTCTGTTCGTCAGCCTGTTATATTGTGGCTATCGGTCTGTTATAGTCTGTCAACACTCCCGCCACCAATCTGTTACACTCTGTCCATCAGTCTGTTACATTTTGTCCGTCCATCTGTTACACTCTCTCCACCGGTTTGTTGCACTTTGTGCATTAATCTGCCGCATTTTGTCCGTCAGTCTGTCGTATTCTGTCTGCCGGTCTGTTACAGTCTGATCATTAATTTGTGGCATTTAGTCCATCCCCTAGGGGCCGGAATAGCTCAGTTGGTAGAGCGCCGGACTCGTAATCCAAGGTTGCGGTTCGAATCTCCGCCGGGCCGTTTCGGTACAGGGAGATATTTCCCTCGGAGTTAACATTAGTTCTGACTCCATTTCCCATACAGTCCTTCCAATGAGACTATAAACCGAGGTTCCGTGTGTGAACGCACGCATAACATCTTGCGCACACGTCAAATCCCATCACCAACTTTCGGAAGAGAAGGCCAGTTTGGCCGTTGGTATGGATGACACGTTACACATAGCATGCACCTTCCCCGAAGATGGAGTATGGCTGCCTTAATGGCGGATAAAAAAAATGGTCATGCACACAAAACTCCACTCCCTTTGTAGGGTAGATGGGATTAGTACTTGCCTGTCCATACAGGGAGTGTCCGCAGGAGTATCAGCCTGCGTACGCAGAAGAAGAAGAAGAAGAAGGTCCATCCCCAATCTGTTAAACTCTGTCCACCGGCTGTTGCACTCTGGCTACCAAACTGTTACACTCTGTCTGTCAATGATTACATTTTGTCCGTAAGTCTGCCACATTCTATCCACCAAACTGTTACACTCTGTCTGTCAATGATTACATTTTGTCCGTAAATCTGCCACATTCTATCCACCAAACTGTTACACTCTGTCTGTCAATGATTACATTTTGTCCGTAAGTCTGCCACATTCTGTCCACCAAACTGGTACACTCTTTCCATTAGTCTGTCACACTCTGCCCACTAGTTTGTTACACTCTGTCACAAGTTTGTTACACTCTGTCCACTAGTCTGCACACTCTGCCCACTAGTTTGTTACACTCTGTCACTAGTTTGTTACACTCTGTCCACTAGTCTGTCACTCTGCCCAACTAGTTTGTTACACTCTGTCCACTAGTTTGTTACACTCTGTCCATAGTCTGTCA
>CM031605.1:41813559-41823559 GCA_018398815.1 Conus ventricosus
TTTCCCCAAAGCTAATAGGCGACCTAAGATGTTGGACCCTGTGAAAAGGACCAGCAAGCTAAAAGTACTTGGAGAACAAAGCATCAGAGCAGAGCTGGGCACCGGTCTTTTCCGTCGTTGTGAATGTTACTTTTCAAAGACGCAGAGCGAAAAAATGCTGGAAGGGGCGTATTACAGAGTACTATCTCCAAAGATCATTACACCACTTTGTATTACAATGTTACATCTCCTAAGATCATTATATCGCTTCGTATGACGGTGTACTATCTCCAGAGATCATCACGCCGCTTCGTATAACAGTGTAATATCTCCAACGATCATTATACTGCTTCGTATTACGGTGTACTATCTCCAAAGATCATCACACCGCTTCGTATAACAGTGTAATATCTCCAACGATCATTATACTGCTTTGTATTACGGTGTACTATCTCCAAAGATTATTATATCGCTTCGTATTACAATGTATTCTCTACAAGGATCATTATAGCGCTTCGTATTAAATGTACTATCTCCAACGATCATTATATCGCTTCGTATTACAATGTACTATCTCCAAAGATCATTATACCGCTTCGTATTACAATGTACTATCTCCAAAGATCATTATACCGCTTCGTATTACAATGTACTATCTCCAAAGATCATTATACCGCTTCGTATTACAATGTACTATCTCCAAAGATCATTATACCGCTTCGTATTACAATGTACTATCTCCAAAGATCATTATACCGCTTCGTGTTACAGTGTACAATATCCAAAGATCTTTATATCGCTTCGTGTTACAGTGTACAATCTCCAAAGATCATTATATCGCTTCGTGTTACAGTGTACAATCTCCAAAGATCATTATACCGCTTCGAGTTACAGTGTTCTATCTCCAAAGATCATTACACCGCTTCGTCGCTGTCGTTCCCTTTGACAGTTACTCCAGAGATCCCGATGAATGCCGATATGCGTCAGATACTCTCAAGTGGGCCAGAGAGTTCGTTCCTCGTCGGCACCGTCAGCTGACCAGGTTTCTGCTTCTTACTGCCCCCCCCCCCCCCCTCCCCCTTCCCCTCCCCTGGCGCACTGGACAGTTTTGGAGGAATTGTTCCACAGTCGTGGGAGATGTGCCATAGGGGCACGCTGCAATATTAGCAATGTGGAACTTTGGGAAGAGATGCTGTTTGAATCTGCAGCGTTCTGTCCTCGGTCAGGCGTTGGTTACTTGGTGTCATGTGACGTAGCCTCACATCAAGGCATGTGACGTCCATCATATGTAGTTTAGTGATATGAATCATTTCCCCATGCCACTACTGAAAAGGAAGAATATTCATGTGGCTTGACTAGTGTAGCGGGCGTCCCCAAATAATTGTGAGAATGACTCATTAAAGAAAGAAGGGTGGTCATTGGGTGAAAGTGACCACTGAGAGACAGTTTAATAAGGGCTGGTAAGGTGCTGGTCATGTGTTTTGAACACTGAGTATGCACTCACTAGGAGAGGGAGGAAAGAATCAGTTTTAGCCCAGCAGATGGCCTGGAGACTCGAACCTGTCAGGACGCTGGTCCTCACTGCTGACCAGTCATTACCAGGTGAGCCATAGATAGTTGGGGAAAGCTACAGGGGAAAACCTAAAGAAAAGAGAAAGAAAGAATTCATAATTAAATTGGGAAGCAGGTTACTTACACGAACCTTATTCGTGTTTCAGCCCTTCGCCCTTCGCCCTTCACTTTTCACCCCGTGAGGTGGTTAAAGATGGCCATGGTGTGGGGAACACACCGGTAGTTCAGCCCCAGCAATTAAAGACTCCAGGGAGAGGAGTTGGAATTCATCATCTCTCCAGTGACAGGAGAAGTCGAGGGAGAGGAGTTGGAACTCATCATCTCTCCAGTGACAGGAGAAGTCGAGGGAGAGGAGTCGGAACTCATATCTCCAGTGACGGAGAATTCAAGGGGGCGATACGATGTCTGAGAGAGACAGGGAATCATGACAGTATGGAACGAGTCTTATATCTGATGCAGGCATAGCATCAATGATTGAAAGAATTAATTATTCTCCTGGTCTGGATCTTGGGCCAGTGTTATGTGAAGGCCATGACTTTACAGAAACTTGTATTGATGTAAATGGTGAAAATTGGTTACAAGGATGCATGTATAAAATCTGTTTATAAATTGTTTGATGTGATTTAGTAAATGTGTTTTTCCCTGAAGGAGAGGGGGAGAAGAAAAAACATTCGGTAGTGCGCCTTTTGGTTGATTGGAAAGATTGCGTGTGCGTATGGAGTAAATGCTGTCATGAATGCGTGTGTGCAAAAGTGACAGTGTGACACTTGGTCTTCTCTGAATAGCAGGCAGCAGACGTAAATAACTGAAAACGATAATCATCATGGTAAGAAGACGTCAAATATGACTTAAAACAGCAGCTTTCATGGCAAAATAATCATTTTCACTTGAAATCATTTTTTTTTCTTAAGGTTTTGACGTTGTCGGAGAAATCGGGTGAGGATTCATAGAAAAAAAACAAACATTATGAGTTATTGCTGCCTGTTTTCACGAGCCATAAATAATTTTTGCACGGTGACCACATTTAAATGCAATTGAAGACAAAAACAAGAAAAGAAAAGTAAATGAAACAAAATAAGATAAAGTAAAGTAAAATAAAAAGAAAAAAAAAAAGAAAATCAATGAATGGGAAACATATTGTGCTTTCATGTTGAAAATAGTATTGATCATCGTTTCACCCAGAGAAGATTACTATGTCCACGCAGAACAAGATAATAATAATAATAATAATAATAATAATGGTTTCTTATATAGCGCTTAATCAAACGAATTTCTCTAAGCGCTTTACAAAGTCATACTGCATTCACCCTTCTCATGTAGTAAAACCTTGCACCCAGCTACAAATACTATTACTACAGTAACTAACAAATCCTAATCCTACGAGTGTGACATTCACTTATTTTTCAAGTATCACTACAAGCACTTAATCCTATAACGTTCAGTCATACAACAAATACATGTAATGGAGAACATACACATACACTACATTTGAAAAGGCCCAGACGGCTAAGAGTTAGGTTGTATTCCCCCCCCCCCCCCCCCCCCCCCCCAGCATTGACTAATTCTTATGGACTTTTGAATCACTGAGCTCCCATTCGGGCAAGGGTGGCACGTGGGACTGGTCAGAAAAGACTTGAGCGTCGTTTCCTGCAAGTATTTATGAATGGGTAGGACCTTTGTTGTGTCTGCCTCCCGAACCAGTCTTCGAATGATAGTTCGAATCTTGGTCGTTTAAATCAGCACCGGTGGTTATGTTTTTTTCCCCTCTTCTTCTTCTTTCGTCTTCTCTTGGTTCGTTTCTTCTTCTTCTTCTTCTTCTTCTTCTTTGGTTCGTTTCATCATCATCATCATCATCATCATCATCATCATCATCATCTCTCATCTTCTTCTTCTTCTTCTTCTTCTTCTTCTTCTTTTCTCTTCTTCTTCTTCTTCTTCCTCCTCCTCCTCCTCCTCCTCCTCTTCTTCTTCTTTTGGTTCGTGTCATCATCATCATCGTCATCGCATCATCATCATCATCATCATCATCATCATCATCTTTTTCTTCTTCTGTTACTTCGTTTGTGATGGTGGTGATGCTTTAGTGGTTTCGTTTTCGTTTCCTTTTTTTTCCATTTCTTTTTTTTTCCCCAATCCTTTTGGGAGTTTCTTGTGCTTTGAAATCGTTTAAACTTGTTGAAAACCCGCGTGAGAGCTGTTCAGTCCTTGTAGATTCTTCGTCAAAGTATGTGTCAATACTGGACAGGAACGGAAAGACCACTGCACAAAGCGAAGCCTATGCCACAGATTTTTTTTTTTTTTTTTTTTTTTTGGGGGGGGGGGGGGGGGGGTGGTGAGACTCCGAATGTCCGCCGCGGCCAAATTTGGATTTAGGCTACACACCTTTGGGGGGAATGGACAGGAACGGCTGCAGCTCATATCGCCTGTCCCACAATGCCTCCCTCGTGAGCAAACGGAAACCCTTCCCTATGATTGGAAACGGCTTGACTCGGGTCTCACTCGTTGACCCCGCCATGTTTTCTCTCATTTTCTCTGTGGACAACAACTCTTTCTCTCCCTCTCTCTTCTCTTTCTCTTTCTCTCCAGCTGGTCTCTTTTCTTGTCCGAGCGGAGGGGACAGGAAAGGGGGGTGGAGAAGGCGGATGGGAGCGAGGGATAGGAGAATGTAAGGGGCTGGGGTGGGGTGGAGTGAGACGGGGGGAGTGTGGGAAGGGGAACAGCGCGCCGACACTGCCAACGAAATGAAACTATTTACAAGACACCACCCCACCCCTTTTCTCTCTACCACCCTGCCCTCCTCCCCCCCTACCCCCACCCCCTACCTTTTCTGTTCTTCCATACATATATGGCTCACCGCTATCATCCGTGTATAACCCATTCCCACCTTGCTATTTACTCTCCTCCACACTCCATTCCCACCCCTTTATCCCCTACCCTTCCCCCCCCCCCCCCTTTGCTTCTTCTTCCTCTTCCACTCCTCCCACCCCTTCCTCCACGACAGAACAAAACCTTGAAATGTCCACACCCTGACCTGAAGAACTCTGCCGGCTCCACTCAGAGGACAAGCAAGCTAGCCACTCTGGACAATAGCCCCCAACCACCCCCCACCCCCACCCTAACCTGCCCTCCCCTCCCCCTCCCACCCGTCCCTCCTCCCCCCCACCCCACACCCCACCCTAACCTGCCCTCCCCTCCCCCCTCCCACCCGTCCTCCCCCCCCTCCCCACGCCCCCTTGCCCAGTCAAGCGACAAGGTCTCTGGCAGCGGGCCGCACGTGCACCTCCGAGTTTCCCCAGCGCACCTAGCGGGGGGACTGCTGAAGAGGGCTTCAGCTCGCTTCAAGGGCCATCACTGCCTGTGACAAACAAGCAGAGTTACGTCGCCTCGGCGGTCCATTTGCCCGCGTCAGGGCAGAGAAAGGGGAGGTAACAATGCCCGAGGTGGAGGGACCGGTACGAACAATACACCGTGAACAACACACAAGCCCCCCAGTGGGGTGTACGAACAATATACAAGTTCTGTTTAGGAATGGCAGACTCTTGACAGAGGAGAGCTGGAACCAGTGCTGAGCTCGGGGGGAGAGTGGTTTAAACAAATCTTTAATCACAGGTACGTACAATGTTTACACAATACAAAGTGAGCAGCAACAAGCTGAACGCTTATAGTGTGCTCTGCAAAATGACAATACACAAATAATTTACCTGGCGGCTACAGTAACACAAATATTACATTATTTATATGAAAACAATTGACAGTTTAAAGTTTATAAATCGCATGAAGAATACAAAAAGAGAACACCCCCGCCCCCCACCCCTTCTCGGAAAGAGAAAAAACAATTTAAAAAAAAGAAAGAAAGAAAGAAACGGAGATCAACGAAGAGAGACGATGAGAAACACACCACAGGCACATCAATTTGCCATCATCACAACCTGAAACAATGGCAACACCCCCAGCACAATCCTCTCCCTACCTTCCTCCTCCCCGCCTCCCCCTCCCCTCTCCCTACCTTCCACATCCCCGTCTCCCCCCTCCCCTCTCCCTACCTTCCACATCCCTGAAGAAAAGACGAAGAGATGACGTACTTAAAAGAAAAAAAAAAACAAATAAAAGAATATTGTCCTGTTTGCTTTTGTGGCTTTCTCGCTGTCTTTCTTTCCTCCTTTTTTTTCTTTCTTTCTTTCTTTCTTTCTTTTCTTTCTTTCTTTCTTTCTTTCCTTCTTTCTTTCGTCTCCAGTTAATCATATTGTCACACCCAGTCAGTGGTCATTCAAAGAAAGAAAGAAAGTTCGGCCCCTTCCTCCTCCCCGATTCCGCCCCCCTCCCCCCACCCCCAAAATAAAAAATATCCCACTCTTTTTCTCATGGCCCTACCTGCCTTCCCCCTAACCCCCCCCCCCCCCCACCCACCACCACCACCATCATTCCCCTCCCCCCAAAGAACTACATACAAGCATAAGACCAAAACAATTTTTTTTGTGTTGTTAGTTTTGGAATCGTGCCGTTAAGGTCGCACAACGCAGAAAATGCTAAAATATTAAACACAGAATCGCATCCATACACACGCGTCCATATAACTGAAAAAGAAGCAAACAAAAAGAGCAGATGCAAACACACAGCTGTGCAAATCTTGTGTATATATGCAAGCTTAGGCTCAGTACACACACCACACCCACCCACACCCACACACACACACACACACACACACACGCAGAGGAGAAGAGAGAGAGAGAGAGAGAGAGAGAGAGAGAGAGAGAGAGAGATCATTGTAAAGAGACAGACTTTTTATTTGGCAAGTTCAGTTCATAGTTACAAACGGCAATTTCCGAAGAAAACAAAGACGGCCATAAAATACCAGTATAAATTAGCTATAAATATTTATCATTTTTTGAAGAGGGAGACACAGGGGGAGGGGGGTGGAAGGGAGGAGAAGAGGGAGTGAGGGGCGGGGAACAGGCGATGCGGCCCCATAATCTATGCACTCTCAAAGGCATCTCTCGCACAGCCGATCAACCTGATTCGACCTCCCCATACCCAACCACACAGGCTAGTTCCGTTGAAGTGGCTACTCGTGTTAGGTTGCCACCAGACCACCCACAAAAAGAATCCCTGCGAAGGTTCTGCCTTACAGCGGTGGTGTCCAATAGCGCCTGTCCCTGAACGGGACACCACATTCCAAGCAACAGCTGCGACAGTCCAGTGAACTTTGTTATCCCTCAGTATGAGATGCGTGGTTTGGAGCCCCCCCCTCCTCCCCCCCCCCCCCCCTTCCCCCGGCAATGTTGGTAGTGGAGGGTAGATAGGGGGAATACACTCCTCGCTGAACTCCCTTCCTGAGTATACGCACGTGCGCGATCAGATACGCACGCGAAAAAAAATCACATACGCTATGTCAGCGCCCGTGAGTTATGCATGCAAACTCCAGCCTAGCTTGTGCCTCGGTACTTACAGATGAAACGGCCACCGCCAGGGAAAAAAAAAAAGATTAAATAATGATAAAATGAAATAGAACAGAATGGAATGGAATGAAATACATAAATATAAAATAAAATGAAATAAGTAAAAGACCAGAAACTGCTGGCCCAAAGTTGAGAAATTCGTCTCCCTGGCAGCGTCATCAGCAAAGCTGGTGGAGCAGGCCAGCACATCAGCAGTCGCGTCAGTCAGCCAAGACACGCTTTTACACCCTGCGGTCTGTGTCGGCGTCCACAGCCCTTTTGTTCCAGAACACGATCAGAATGTGCCATCTGTTCCTTTATACGTTTCACAGACGCGGAGAACAACCAAGTCCAACACCCACAGTTTTTAAGCTTTCATCCACAAAAAGCCCAGGTTCATCCTCAATATCAGATGGCCTGAAGTCATTTCTTACAAAACGTTGTGGGAGAGCGAGTTTCAAAGTGAAATTCAACTGACTTATAAGAAAAATTTACTATTTCGCCGAACGACAGAAACAAACAAATTACTAGACTAAACACGAGCGTTTCGACCTACTTGGTCTTCTTCAGGCAAGACACAACATTCAAGACAATGAAAACGAAGAACGAACAATCACTATATTGTCTCCTCAAATTGTAAAAACATCCACATCCAATTTGTGCCCAATTTGAGGAGATAGGTGATCGTTCGTTCTTCATTTGTCTTGAATGTTGTTTGCCTTGCCTGAAGAAGACGGAAGAGGTCGAAACGCGTCGCGTTTGTCTTCTGATTTTTTTGTATCTTTAATTCGCCGGAACAGTAATTTTTCTTTTAAGTTTGTGGGAGAGAACCAAATAAAATTCTACGGACATAAGATAAAAGGTAAATGGCTGGATTGGCCACACACGAGGAAAACCTCTTACCAGCATTACAAGACAGATACTGGAATGAAACCCACAGGGGGGAAATGAAGGAAGGACGATCTCGACAAGACCTGGCGCCCGTGCATGGATTCTAAAGTGAAGACACCCGGCATGACCTGGGCCCAGCTGAAGAGATCAGCCAGAACTAAAACCGTTGGGGGGAGTGTTGCCGCGGCCCTATGTTCCCCCAGGAATTTAGAGGTTCAGGTCAACTTAATCCCGAAAGGAAATCTTGAATGGGGCAGGTTACAAATAAATCATGACAAGATCGTTGCTCCTGTGTCCGTCAGACGTTACATGACCTGCTGCCATGAATGAATTTTGTTCATGATGCCCCACCCTATCCCCCCCCCCCCTTTCGCTATCCCTCCTCTATCCCACCTGCCTCCCTAACCTCAAGCTGCTCAGTTCCTTTTCCTCAAAACACTACGCTCAGGATTTTTCCTGTGCAGTCTGCAGTCAACATCAGGGTCATGGTGAGGCCGCCCACCAGGTAGAGACGGTGTACTTTTTGTCCAGACCTTTGGGCTGCTGTTCGTGGCGCCTGTTCTGGTCCATCATACGCAGGACACCACCTGCTAAACCCCTCTATGCGGAGGACAATGGCCACTCAGTCAAGGGGGCCAGCGTGAGTGAGAGTCCCTCTCCAGAGGGTGCCACCACGTCCATCCACCGACAGTCCTCATGACGTGGCCGACACGAATCACGTAGACATCAGTTCGTCAGGGGCATTGGGCGACAAAAAAACCGAGGTTACAGGTTACCCACGACACGGGGGGGGGGGGGGGGGGGGGGGGGGGGGGGGGGGGGGGGGGGGGGGGGGGGGGGGGGGGGGGGGGGCTACAGTCCCTCATATCATCCTGTCTTATATACGTTAAATTTTTCACCATGGCCAATACGTAGGAGGGTGGTGAAGATAATGCGATCGGTTCCATGTTGGTCTTAAACTACATGAAAGGGCTGCATTCCGTGCTTCCTTTTTTTTAACAGCTTTGGGGCGTCTATCGATAGACATCGAAGTGTCGGTCAGGGAAACTGAGAGAAAAGAGAGAGAGAGAGAGAGAGAGAGAGAGAGAGAGAGAAAAGAGAGAGAAGAGAGAGAAATGAGAGAGAGAGACAGACAGACAGAGAGGTTTTACAGACGTGGAACGAGATAGGGAGACAGCCCAACCCCCTCCCCCCCTCCCTCCCCCATCCCTTCCAAACTTCTCTCCCCCACAACGGCACGGTAGGCAAGCCCACCTGCAATCATTTCATCCTTCACCCCCTTCCCACCCCCCTCCCCCAAAACCCCCCAAAAGCTACAATTCCACACCCCACCCTACCCTCCATCTTTCTGTCGCCCTACCTACAACCCCTGGCCACCCCTCACTCACCATAATTACCGGTCACTGGCAGGCAGTGGCGACGCAGTGGGATGACGGGAAGGGAAGATGGCGGACACAGATAGGGGAGCAAGCAGCGTTTGCCGATTTCCCGTTTGTACGGGACCGTTGTGACACGCGAGGTGGCCCCGGCAGGACAGCCCCTGGTTCAGCAGGAGACCTGTTTGACTGAGAGGGAAAACCGGACGACAGGATGTGGACAATCCGCATAGGTTTTATACTGATCCAAGGATTTTCTTCTTCTTCTTTTTCTTCTTCTTCTTCTTCTTCTTCTCCTCCTCCTCCCTCCTTTCCCCCTTCTTCTTCTTCTTCTTCTTCTTCTTCTTCTTCTTCTTCTTCTTCTCTTCTTCTTCTTCTTCTTCTCATCATCATCATCAACGTCATCTTTTCTTCAAAAACATCTCTTTCTCCTCTCCTCCCGTCTCTTCTCTCTTCCTTCCTCTTTCCCCCACCTTTCTTCCTTCTTTTTTTCCCCCTACCACCCCCCACCCCCTCCTCCACCTCCTCCCTCCCCTCCTCCTCCTCCTCCTCCTTCTTCTTTCTTCTTCTTCTTTCTTCTTCTTCTTCTTCTTCTTCTTCTTCTTTCTCATAGCGACGCCAGTTTCTGCAAGAAGGCTGCCGTTATTCGGGAAGCGGTGCACCTCGTTTTGCCCGATCACGCTATCCAGTCCACGTTTCAGTCTATTAAGTTGCCACATCACGTTTTACCCTATTATGTCGCCCCGT
>CM031605.1:41828559-41830818 GCA_018398815.1 Conus ventricosus
TGTCAAATAATTATTGAACAATAAACTAAATAGTCAGTTACTAGTGTATTTCCTTGTTTGAGCATCTCACCCAAATTTTGTCAGGCCCACAACTTTTACTAGGTTTCAATTTCTTCACACCAGCTTCAACTTCTTCTTTTGTTATTTGATCATGAAAAGGGGTTCATTACCATCATCTCTCCATCACTGTCTTCAAAGTATACAATAGAATGCTCTGGGGCAGAATCAAAAATATTAAATACACTGTGGAAGTGCTCATACCACTGTTGTGAATACTGATATTGTTATACACAATATTCTTTCTATTAACTGATCTTATAGTTGCCCAAAATAACTTTGGGTCGTTTATGCATTCTTTTAGTCCTTGTAATCTTTTCTCATCATGTTCTCTTTTTTTCTCTTTTCGCAGATTCACATAAATCTTTCTTTCTTCAACATAAAGTTGTTTCTTTTCTTCCTTTACTAGTTTTGTTTTAGTTCTTTGAAATTTCTGTAAAAGCCTTTTCACCAATCTCTTTTTTGTCCCACACTCAACATCAAACCATTCATCAAATTGTTTAGTTTTTTTGCCAACTAATCTGATCATACAAGCAGCAGCCCCATATAGTGCATTTACAAAGAGCTCAACAGAACTGTTTACATCTACATTCAAAGCGACTATGCTTCTCTCTATGCAATGCTTAAAGTCTGAAGAATTTAGTTCATCTTTATATATTTCTGCATACCTATCTGACCAGACCACCTTTTCCTCACCCACCTGTGGCACAGAAGTGACATCATTTTCTACACAGCCTTTTTCCAGTACATCTCCACAGGTAGGTGCCAAGAAAAAAGTTGATCAGCAATTTTTACACCACAAAATGGTTTCATCTCTTTTGACACAAGAAAATAATCCACAACACTACTGCATTTGGAGATACAAAAGTAAGTTCTCCGTCTGGATCCATTGCCACAAGCACCATTCAAAATCAACAAATCAAACAGAAAACAAAAGTCTAACAATGACCTGCCAAAATTATTAATTATTGTGACTTTTGATGAACGCTCTAGAACATAACCTTCATCATCATCATCATCATCATGATCATAATTAAGCATGTTTTCCTCATTTGCTTGTTCACTAGCCGTTCTGGCATCATATCACCACACACAAGCAAATGAACATCATCTTTGTCAATATTTTGTAATACATTTTCTTCTAGAATGAGTATCCCATCTTTAAGTTCTGTTAAATTGTATGCAGGTCCACCTTCAGGTACATTATAACATGCAATCAGTATAACATCTTTGTTCAGTCCAAACACACATTTATCAATTTTAACAACAATCACATTATCACATTCGACCTTAATTGTGAAATAAAACTTGCAAACTTATTTCGTACTAGCAACAATGTGCCACCAGAGTTTCTGCCGTGAACAGATAACTTTCTTGCAGGAGCATGAATTTTGCATAATCAATAAAAACAGAATGAAATCGAATGAGTCATCAATAAATGTTTCTGTCAGACAAACAAAGTGAAAAGAAGAAACATAATCAATAAAGGAGGCATCTGCAGTTTGTTGTACAAATTTTCTATGTTATACGACAGAAAGGAATAACTCTTTGATACAATGATCCGCCCTGTCCTAGATAGGTGAATTACGAGAGGTGCCAGAACGGGAGAGAGCCTGCCGTGTGTCACATTTCTGTCACTCGCCTGAGCTGCTTCGTTCGATTGAACAGACCGCCCGCGCAAATTATTGTGCAGAACCGTCTGGCCCCCGCTCGCGCTAACTGTATCGCCCGCTTTTTTTGCACCGCACCTGTTCCCTGCTTACTTGGTGTTGACACTGTCGCTGTGCTGTCCCCGGCTACTCGTGTGCTCGCTTTGCACGAGACTGAAAGTCAGTATCAGGGTCAGTCACAACGCAGGTTTATTTTCACTGGCCGAAAGTTGGTCACGTGGGTCAGGGGATCCTGATGTGACGTCATCTGGCTGGCTAGAACGTTGGGTAAAGGGAGTAAGGCAAGGGGGAAGAAAATAGGGCGGAGGGCTAGACTGGGGGTAAAGGGAGAGGGTAGCGCATATATCACGAGAGAAATTAACTCGAAAAAAGAAAGAACACACACAGACATACACACACACAGACATACAGACACAGACACACACAGACACACAGTACACACGCGCGCGCGCACGCACGCAAACAGACACAGACACAGACACAGACACACACACACACACACACACACACACACACACACACACACACACAC
>CM031605.1:41840918-41843418 GCA_018398815.1 Conus ventricosus
GGTACGGAAAAGTCTTCTTCCGTATGTCATCAAGGGGATTGTGACCACAGTAATCAATGTTATTTATGCTTGATAGAGACTTTTTGGGGTTTTAGTAAAAATGTCTTACTTGTATGGGGTGTATGTCCCTCCGGAAAATTCACCTTTCTATCCAAGTGTGGTTTTGGAGATGGTATTGAATTGCTGGAGAATTGTGTTTGTCAACAACTTGATGTATTTTGATGATATTGAATTATTATTTTGTGGTGACATAATGCAAGAACTTCAAACATTTCGCGGAATTGTATGCGAACGTGAATTTACATTAATTATGACAAGGAGGTTAATATTAAATATGAAAGATGTTCTCAAGACAAGGTATTAAATTTGTATGGAAAGAAATTACTTAACAGTGCACTGTATTAGGACTGATAATTCTGAATGGGGTTTGTAATGGCGACCTTGAAGGTCGTTTCACGTACATTTCTGATGCAGGAGCAGTGTGAATGACTATTTTTTAGCATCTGTTTTACTTTTTGGAATTATTGTATGAAAGGATTTCTCTTACTGTGATGGAAAGATACGAAATTCTGACACTTTTCCACTGGTGATGTGTATTGAAATGCAGACTGATCAGCCACATACCAGTATTGCTCCTAGTGTACAGTGTGGGCAGGTAGCAGTTCATTGTTCAGTATTGCTGGAATTCAGATTATGGTCAACAGTTAACGGATCTTATAATTCACCACATGTTCAAGAAAAGGTTGAAAGCTGCGGGAAAATCTTATTCATGTGGGCGTAAACAAGGCACTGTCTTTATTTAATGAAACTGTCAAAGAACAAGCTGAAAATATGAGGAAAATTTAAAACCCGTAAACAAGAAATTTGAGCAGAATTGGGTTTGATCAAGAATGTAGGGCAGCCAAAAGTAAATTACGTAAATTATACAGAATTTTTTGAAAACCTGGATAAAAATGACAGAGTAACGTTCGTATAGCAAGAAGAGAATACAAAAATTTAAATAAAAGAAAAGAGAAAGAATACGATGATTCTCTATTGAATGATCTTGTGTCCTCAGTCAAAAATCAACAGTTCTTCGAACACTAAAACAAAAAAATTTCAAAAAAGAAATCACTACCTATAAATAACATTCCAATGGAAGATTGGTTCCTACATTTTAAAAATTTTTTAGAAAAAGATGACCAGGGGTACAGATGACCAATGTGGAGATTGATAATGAAGAAAATATATATGATAGACCAATAACCAGAGAAGACATATACTAGCCATAAAAAAATGAAAAATGGTAAAAGTGCTGGGCCTGAAGGTATCATTGGTGAGTTTTTCAAGAATTCTGGTGAGACCGTTGTAAGCTTTTTTATGTAAATTCTTAACTTTCTTTTTTACACTGGGTTTATCCAGAGGACTGGAAAGAATCCATAATATTGCCCTTGTTTAAAAAAGGGAGGTAAATGATGTAAACAATTATAGGGGAAATCTCTGTGCAATATAATAGTAAACTTTATAGTTCCGTTATCAATAACCGATACATGAATGGATATCTCAGAATAATATGACAGGAGAACACCAAGCAGATTCAAGAAAGCTACTCTACAATTGACCATATGTTTAGTCCTTTTAGCCGCAGTTCAGAAACAATTTTTGAATAATCGAAAGTTGTATGTTGCTTTCGTAGATTTTTTAAAAAGCCTTGATTCCCGTTTCACGGATATTGTTATGGCCTATTTTATTGAAGAATGGAATTAAAAGGTAAACTGTACCGTTTTTAAGGAGTATGAATAGTGAAGTGAAAGCTAGGGTCAGATCTGGAGCAAAATTATCAGATTTGTCATGTGTACCAGAGGAGTTTTAAACAAGGGATGTCTCAGTCCATTTGTTTTCCTTGTTCATAAATGAACGGCCATGGAAATTATTCAAAATGGTAGCATGGTGTAACTTTTTACCTTTTGGAGATCTTTGTCTTGCTTTTGCTGACGACAAATTTTTTTAATGTCACAAATGTTTTGGTCTTCAAAGACAATTGAATAGTTTGTATTCCGCTGCATCTAGATTAGAATTAAAAGTAAATATGAATAAGACTAATATTAAGTGTTTCCGTAAAGGGGATATTTGCTCGAACTGAGAGATGGGGCCTATGGAGTCAATATATTCTTGTTGCCAATGCATAAAAAGTATCTTGGTTTTTATTTCACAACCAATTAAGTTTCACTTTTGGGTGCCAAGACCTTGCAAATAGAGCAAAGAGAGCAGTCGCTGTTATACTTCACACGTTATATAGATTGAATTGTTAATGCTTTTTTCAGTGTTCCAAAACTATTTGATTCTCAGTGCAGCCAATATTACAATACGGGCGGGAAAATTGGGGTCTTGAGAAAAGTGTTGAAATAGAAAATGTCCATTTTGTATGCAATGAAAAGATTTTTAAATGTAGACATCGAACACCGAATGATCTAGTTTAATGGGGAGCTTGGACGATATCCAATCTATGTTAACCGTTTTT
>CM031605.1:41850472-41867972 GCA_018398815.1 Conus ventricosus
CACTGCAGCGTAGTTCTTTTATGGTATCATCTTCACTACTTTAGTTTACCCTTCTTTTTAAAGAAGGGAGTAACGAGATTAACACATGTTTTCGCTCTCCATTCCTCTGTGCACCCTTCCACTCTTTCGATTTCGTTTGTGAAAGGGCGCAACGCTTTAGGGAATATGGAGACTGAAAAAGACTAAGACTGTGAACTGTTTCTATTTCTCACTCACTCTCTCTCTCTCTCTCTCTCTCTCATCTCTCTCTCTCTCTCTCTCTCGCTGCTTTTTGATTCCCTCTGTCCATTCGGATCGCTTCTGCTCCTTCTGCTACTTTATTCTTTCTACTACAACTTCGTCAGGTATAAATCGCATACCCGGGTGAATTAAGTGAGAATGAAAGAACCAAGCAAGCGAACTCAATGCAACATACACTAGTGCACTGAAAAACCCAGACATCATTGTACCATAGTATACATTAAATGAGAAAGAAGCATGTCCAACGATAGAAAAATCAACAACACTTGGAATTGGGCATGAATGAAAGTGTGGAACGCGCGCGTAAGCGGGCGTTTGTGTGTAAGCATGATAGTAATAGGCGTTTAGGTGTTGTAACAAAAATAAGAAAAGAAAAGAGACCGCCAAAAAAAAAAGAAAAAAAAAAGAATAAAAAAGAAGAGAAAAAAATCAGAACAAAAAAAAGGCGGGGAAAGTGGAGGGAAAAAAAAAAATAAAAAATAAATGTGTCTGTTTTACTTGTTCGTGGTCGATACGTCTAGTGTATACTTAGGGATCATGATGAAAAAAAGTGTGTGTGTGTAAGTGTGTGTGTGTGTGTGTGTGTGTGTGTGTGTGTGTGTGTATGTATGCTTGTGTAGTGTGTGTGTGTGTGTGTGTGTGTGTGTGTGTGTGTGTGTGTTTCCGTCCGGAGTGTTTCTGATTTGTTGTGCTCTCATACTGTTTTCTGCCTTTTCTACGTGTCTCTGTACTGTTGAGTCCATCTCTATGGGTCTCTGTACTGTTGAGTCCATCTCTATGGTCTCTGTACTGTTGAGTCCATCTCTATGGGTCTCTGTACTGTTGAGTCCATCTCTATGGGTCTCTGTACTGTTGAGTCCATCTCTATGGGTCTCGGTCTTTAGGCATCCGATCTTTGTGTGTTCCCGTCTCTATGTCCCTCGTCTTTAAAGTGTCCCCATCATTGTGTGCTCTCGTCTCTATGTCCCTCGTCTTTAAAGTGTCCCCATCTTGTGTGTTCCCGTCTCTATGTCCCTCGTCTTTAAAGTGTCCCCATTTTTGTGTGCTCTCGTCTCCATGTCCCTCGTCTTTAAAGTGTCCCCATCTTTGTGTGTTCCCGTCTCTATGTCCCTCGTCTTTAAAGTGTCCCCATCTTTTGTGTGCTCTCGTCTCTATGTCCCTCGTCTTTAAAGTGTCCCCATCTTTGTGTGTTCCCGTCTCTATGTCCCTCGTCTTTAAAGTGTCCCCATCTTTGTGTGCTCTCGTCTCTATGTCCCTCGTCTTTAAAGTGTCCCCATCTTTGTGTGTTCCCGTCTCTATGTCCCTCGTCTTTAAAGTGTCCCCATCTTTGTGTGCTCTCGTCTCCATGTCCCTCGTCTTTAAAGTGTCCCCATCTTTGTGTGCTCTCGTCTCCATGTCCCTCGTCTTGACAGTGTCCCCATCTTTGTGTGCTCTCATCTCTATGTCCCTCGTCTTTAAAGTGTCCCATCTTTGTGTGCTCTCGTCTCCATGTCCCTCGTCTTGACAGTGTCCCCATCTTGTGTGCTCTCGTCTCCATGTCCCTCGTCTTGACAGTGTCCCCATCTTTGTGTGCTCTCGTCTCCATGTCCCTCGTCTTGACAGTGTCCCCATCTTTGTGTGCTCTCGTCTCCATGTCCCTCGTCTTGACAGTGTCCCCATCTTTGTGTGCTCTCGTCTCCATGTCCCTCGTCTTGACATGTGTCCCCATCTTTGTGTGCTCTCGTCTCCATGTCCCTCGTCTTGACAGTGTCCCCATCTTTGTGTGTCCTGTCCATGTCTTATCTTCATCTAAATTAAACACAGCACATGGCGGTTCGGGGTCAGACTACAATGATGAGGTACAACACACGTGCGCGGGTATACCTTGAACACATATGTGAGCACGCGGTCCATTAACACACACAACACACACACACACACAGCCAAACACACACACACAGCCAGCCGCGTACGCACGCACGCACTCACGCACACGCACACACACACACACCACAAACACACACACACTCACACACACACAATCCTCTGGTCCTGAACGTGCTAGCTATATACCCACCATTTCAGTGCACTCCTCATACTGTAAAAGTCATGTAAAAAATAATAATTTTAGTATGGTCCTATTGTACACCTGATAAAAGATGTTATTTTCCTTCACATCAATCTGGATTTAGAAAGGACTGAAGTACAATAGATCACCTTAACACGATCTAACTACTCAAATTTAAGAAACAGTTTGGCTAAACGTCAAAGTGTCCTTTGCTTTCCTTCTATTGATGCTTACAAAGCTTACGATATAGTGTGGCCACAGCCTGATTATTTATTTAATAAATTAAAACCAAATTGGTCTTTCCTGGTCAAGCCTATAATTCTGTGAGATCATTTTTTAATGGGAGACACATAATGACCAGAGTTGGTGTGACTTTAACATCTGCAAGATCTATAAATAAGTGGGAATTCCCAAGGTTCTATAATCTCCCCAATGTTATTCAATGTAATGCTATATGACTTAATACATGTTTTTTCATCAAACCAATGTAGTCTCAATGATGCTGATGACAATTGCAATATGGATAATGTATCTTTAAAGAAAAGAACAAATTTCACGGGTCACATAAATTATATCAGAAGCTCTTTCAGTAACACGAGCTTGATAAATTAAATAGTTATATGCATTTGAATGGCATTCAAGTTCACGTTGAAGAAGACACCGTTGGTTCTCTTTAACAATGGAAATAACCGCAAGAAACGTGCCATATAAAACTTTCTGAGTGAGGACTGGTAAATTATTTTAGAAATACTTGAAGTAAAATATTTAATGGTGTCCTTACTTACAGAACACACCAAAACTAACTGGAAAAAACATATGAGCTCAATGGGATATCATAAGTCGAGTTAACAGTTAGAATTTTCTAAAATAGTCATTCATCCCGTTCTCTCCATGGGGAATAGGATCCAAAATTTTTGTTGCATTTAGCAACCCGTCTTGTACGATCAATATTGACTTACGGACAGGAATATTCTTTTCCCTCTGCTTCTGCGATTCGCATTTTTAGAAGAAACTTCACAAAGAATTGACAGAAAGCTGTATAAGTTGGCCCTGGGTGTACCTGTTGGCATACTAATTCCCTGCCTGAAGCTGATAAGATAGCAGTTTGCCTATTTTGCCACTCATTATGGAAGAAAGGCAAATGTAGATTCTGTAAAATATGTACTTGAGAACGGATTGCGTGGACGAACTTGAAGAGATAAATTACACGATCCGACCTTGGATTTTTTTCGGAAAAATGCACAGAAAATTCAAATTTAAGACTCTTCGCGTTCAGTATGTTACAGACGTTTTTTTTTTAATTCATCAAAGATTGGTACCCCACATGAGGTAGCGCCTCGCGTACTGGGATCCGCCGCCGGTAGCTCCACCCCGCCGGCCTTGGAAACTAACGGAAGTAACAGTTAGACATTTTTTCATCTCTGATCATAAATAAATCGATTTCGCGCCGCATGGTGGATAGCAGCATCTAACAAAACTTACATGGAAGAAACAGATTAACTAACTATTTTAGCAAGTATACACATGACAGCTCATTATCTTGATGAGGTATTGCTCAGGGATCGGCCTTTGTAATGTCCGAGCTTATCAAAGCTGAAAAATCATATTATTTATGTAAGGGTCATTCCATATTATACGTTACACTTGAAGCTAGTTGGCTGTCCTGATGGCATGTAATTTGATTAATTTCCCTTGCCAGTCTCAATATTTAATATCCTAGTTTGTGTTGAGTCAAGTCATTATTAAAAAGTTTGTATTGTTTTGAAAATACACAACGAGAGGTGCAATAAAATTATTTGATATTAAGTTACAAGTTGCACGTTCCTTTACATGAATGGAACTAATGTTGAATTTACGCTGTGGTGTTCCATCGCACAACCTCCTACGTTTTTAAATGAATCAAGAAGATAAGAGGCAGCAAAAAGGGGACAAAGAAATATATGGTAGTATAAAGGTTGATTGTCCTTTATCATACAAGGAAAATTATCATTTAAATCGCTAGGGGGCGGAGAATAGGGGGGGGGTGGTGTGATATCTGGAGTCAATTACCTTTCCCATCACAACCTGCGTCAGCAAAACTCAGGGTCAAACTTGTGGTCATTAAGCCGACCCGTTTTTTCTTAAGCCTGACGTTTGAGACTTTTATTGAAATTCCAAACTGAACCAATTAGATTCCGACTGTACGTGCGTATGGTCGAGGGGATCTTTCAGTTCAACAATGTGATTTTGTTATTGTGGAACTAACGAAACCCATTTTGAATGGTGGTTATACCAAGTGCTGACACTGGGCATGTTAAAGTGTTTTGACTGTTTATAGATTCGTTGCCAGTTGTTTCTCTTGTTTATAATTAACGCGTAAGCCATTTGGTAAGTCCATTAAGAACATTTTATAATCATAATCTTAATTTAGAATTAATTTTAAGGTTTATTTTTTAATTCTACTTTTTCAAAGTGTCCTGTCCTACAATTCAACTATCCTTATAATTTTTGTTCCATGTAACCAACGTTGTCCTCATTTCTTTTATAAATGATAATAGTCTAAAATTGCTAAACATAGGGTTTATTTAGACTTCTGCAATCACCTATATTTGTGCCGAACGTACAACAGAATTCCTTCCTACACACACACACACCCACACACACACACACACACGACCACACACACACATCACACAGAGTCGAGACAGGCAGACAGACAGGACAGACAGAGAAGGGAAGAGGAAGGGTACGGTTTTGAGGTGGGGAGTGACCAAAGGCATCCCTTGTGAAATCGATTAGAGAGATTAAACACAGACTACAGCCCGCCTGCACGTACTGTTCTGGTTGTCAGAAGAGTTCGCACGAAACATAACTGAAATATCAATGACGAGTAGTCCCCTCTCTCACCTCTCTCTCCTCTCCATTCTCTCTACGTGTTCCCTCCCTCCTCATTGGCTCTCTCTCTCCTCTCACGCGCTCAGCGTTTCCTCTCATCGGCTCACATCATCTCTCTCCTCTCTCCTCTGTGTGTGGCCTGTGTGTGTGTGATTGTTGTGTGTGTGTGTTGTGTGTGTGTGTGTGTGTGGTTGGTGTGTGTGTGTGTGTGTGTTGTTTGTGGTGCGTGTGTGTGTTGCTTTCCTTCTATCTTCCATTTTTTTCTCTTCAAAACAAGTTAGCACAGAAAAGAAAGAAAAAGAAATATAATCCTTGTCAGACGCTGCAGGATGACCCACCTATATTCAGAAAACCATATGTCCGATCGTTTTTGCGTCGTTATACTGTCACCAAAGCGGTATACTATCGGAAAAAGAAAGGAAAAAAAAACGAAAAGACGAACATTTTGAAGTCTGTGCAGGCAACGTTTGCCTACAATTTACCCCACGCACTGTTTGGGCCAGAAAGAGGTGACAAAGCAGGCAAACCTGTTTATCATCCGGCGAAAGCCACTTTCAGCTTGATCACACCAAGACCAGGACCTCATCATCATCAATCCACATCAACACAATCAAGGTTATAAGTTGATTATTATTATTGTTTATTGATTATTATTATTAATTATTATTATTATTTATTATTATTATTATATTATTATTATATTATTTTGTTGAAGTTGTTGTTGTTGTTTTTGTTTGTTTGTTGTTCCCTATACAGCGCGTATCCACAGTAGAGACCAAGTCCCTATGGCCGCTTTATAATACACACGCTCTCCTTTAGCCATAAATGGACTCCTTAACCCGGAGAGCGACTAAAAGAGCTGCCTACAGGGCTCTGCAGTCCAGTCATAGCCCGTGCCTTTCAGTCTGTCAAAACCAATAATTTTTCATCCACATTGTTTCATATCTTTCGGTGCACGCTGTGTGTATACGATTCTCCCATACCAACGGCCGACACTGTCGCTTTTCTTTCCTTCGCGAAAGTTTTGATGATGGTAATTTACGTGTGTGCCGATCATTTTAACTCATTTAACCTCGCTTTTAATGGGGAAATGGGCGGTGTAGGAAAGGAAAGTGAATCTCCAGGGGTAAAATCGTCCTGTACAGAAAAACGCCGCCCCTCGGCGTAGATTGGAACCAGCCACCCCGCATCATCAGGATTAAGTTGCCCAACCTGGACTATCATATAAAAACGTCATATTGTGTGTCCGGATGTTTTGTTTTTTTTTTTTGCTTTTTTTTAAAAGGAACTGGTTTCCCTTATCTCCTCGTGTCTCTATCTCTTGAATCTCTTTTTTCTATAATACCTGTCTATTGTTCCGTGTGCTTCTTCTCTCTCACTCTCACCTCCTCGTCTCTCTCACCTCACGGGCCATTGTGTGAAGTTTTTGCAGTCAAAACAAAAAAAGGACGTAATGCGTTCTGTTGCGATGTATATTCTTCTCATCCTTGAAAAAAAGAGAACTTTTACTGTAGAGAGAACAGTATGTTTACCATATGTTTCATAAATGTATCTGTTTTTTTATAGGAATCGACAGCGAGGGCTTCGAGGATCACAACGCTCTTTTTTCCTTCTGTTTCACCGATCAGTTCTCATATTTTGCTAATTTTTTGTTCAATCCGCTAGTCAGGGGTGTGATATATATCCCTTCACGAATAGAAGTTTGGTAACTTTTTGTTTATTTTGGCAGGCCGGTTTGTTAGTTCTTCTGTGTGGTTTGTTCATTTTCCCTTGTGTGTTTTTTTTCCTTCCTCTCTACTTAATCTGTTCAGTGGCTGTCATCAAATGGCGGACACACGTGTGGGAACCATGTTTTTGCTGAAAAGAGACCTGCCTTATTCTTTTGTCCTTCAGATCCAAATCGATTCCTTTCAGGCCCAGGACATAGTGTATGCCCCAGCCCGAAAGAATATGCGGCAGAGAAACTATGGTTGGGGGCGGGCGCAGGAAATACGACGGGGATTTATGGCCGACCTCCTACCCCCAGCGACTCGAACAGCAACTAAGTAAGTGTTGATAAATGTTTGTCTCTTAGCGGTTGTTTGAACTGCGTTTGTACGACAAGAAACCCTTTCATACTCACAGGACAGGGTGGACTCTCCTGAAAGACCTCTGCCACTAAAGTCTGGATATCGGAATATCCCCTGTCTTGCGATGGAGCGGATATTGAGTATCCAGCTCTTGTGGAAACTTTGGAGTTGTTCTTCGCGAGGGCGCCCTTTGAAAATGGAAAAAAGTAAGGACAGAGATGAAAGCTGACCCCTATTAGACTCTGTTAGACGTTTCATTTTTCATCAACGTCCCCCAGAAAAACCCATTGAAAAAAAAAAAAGGTTGTAAAGTTTAGGGGTTTTACTGGCCACCCTTTATCACCGGAACAACCAAAAAAAGAGGCCAGTGTAACGAAGTGGTCAATGTTGCTTAAAAAGTGGCATTGGCCAGGCCGTGTCCGGGAGTTTTGTTATCGCACGTGCATAAGCGTGTCTCCCCAAACCCGGTCATATCGGTCAGAGGGGATCCTGTATTACCAAATTCCGACTCCATCAATTGATAGAAGTTTGGGTCAATGTGGTATCCCTTTTCCAGTTGTTGTATCACATCAACTCAGAAACACTCTGTAAAACCCTGCCACATTCCTCACTATGAGACAGGTTACACGGCCTCTGACGGCCACAGACACTGCATGAGAAAGAACCTAAACGTGCGTGACAACTGAGAGAGAACATAGTGCAGGAAAAAGGGAGAACAAAAAGGTGAGTAGTGATAAAGAAAGAAGACTGTCACGCTAACCGTGTTGCTCTTCCCTAATGCGTTGAAAATGTGAAGGGGGGGGGGGGGGGGTGGGGGGAAAACACAAATATAAGCATCAGACCGCCAAAAAAAAGAAGAAGAAATGAAAAAAAGGAAAATGATCTGATCGAAAGCAAAGGAATAGGGGCTTTTGACACGTCAGTCTATGAAAACAGGTTGTTAAGAAGAGGCGCCGGGATCAGCGTTTCTGAGACTCGCCAAAACGGCCATGGACCCAACAGTAGGGGATTCCCCCACTTGACCGACCCACGTGAACAGAAAGGCTGCCAATATGTTTTCCTCCCCTCATACAGCGACTAAAAACATGACAGGGCCGTACACGACTGAAGACAACGGTTGTACATTTTTCTGCGCGTCTTAAGGTCAATTGTTCGTTTAAAACCCTGCAACATGGCTTTTAATCTTCTTTAAATTTTATTCTGTAACTGTTCAGAGGGATGAAAACCATATGTAAAAGAAAACGGCGTCTTTTAGGTTTTTGAAAAACAACGAGTACGATGTGATCTGTACATCAGTAAACTTATATTAATGAAACAGCTGAAAGTTAACAGTGGCAAAATAATGGGGAGTTAAGCTCATGTTCACATGAGAAAAGTACCCATAGGTGGATTGAATAAAATTAATTAAGAAAAGACTTTGTCAGCTGAAACGGAAATTGTGTTATGCCTCTGCAAGAATTGTAATCGTTGAAAATCACTACAGGAGAGAAACAGGTGATTGTGGTAAATAATCAATGCCCCTAATAGTTTTACTCCAGGAAAAGCATAATTTTCTTCGATAAATTAGAAGATGTTTATAAAAACTTTTAACTATCATTAACCATATTGTGTGTGGAGATTTCAACATCTGTCTTGAGAAACGATAGATTTGATAAGTGTGATTATAAGTAACGACCATCTATAATGTACATAGATTTAGACCAGATGTTGAGTGATTGTGCCCCTGTATTACACATGGCGAATGTTTCACAACGAAGAGAAAAGAATTTTAGCTGGTCTCGAATTAATCCCCATTTATTGCAAGAAGAGGCCCAGATTATATACTGACCAGTTCAAGCCATTTTTGAAAATGTAGTGCGCAGAGTATATGCGAGAGGTGTCTTTCTCATGCTCACTAGAGTTTGTTGTGTTTTTGTGCAAGTTCGTTGATGATGTAACATGACAGGGTATTTGGAAATTTTAAAATGGATCCCTTCTTGTTGGAATATAAACTATGTTAAATTACATCAAATCATATTTTAGAGCACTATTGAAAAAACCCTGAAGATGATAAATCATATCCCTTTGGAGCTATAAAAAAATCAAAAATCAAAGAATGTACAATTAAATTATTCAAAAGAAAAAGACAGTTGTTTAAACCGAAATACAATAAGCACGACTAAATGCAGATTTGAATGACACTACACGAAAGATTAGCCCTCTTCACCTAAATCCAGACTAGCCATGAACCTCCTGCGAAAAAGAGAGCTCGTAAAAACAAAAATTATAATTAAAGAAACTAACAAAGAGCCGAGCAGCTCAGGTAAGGGCACGAGTTCATGGGAATGAACCTGGGGGAAAATAAACTCTAAGTTTTCTTTCTAGTTTGGGAAAAAGCAATATCAACCTCTAAGATCATTAGAAAATATTAAAAAAGGCAGAACGGGTTGAGAGATTCAAGGTACAAAAAAACATTTTAAAAAAAAAAACCAG
Organism: Conus ventricosus; assembly: GCA_018398815.1. Lineage (NCBI taxonomy): Eukaryota > Metazoa > Mollusca > Gastropoda > Neogastropoda > Conidae > Conus > Conus ventricosus. Next base: position 41,860,175 of record CM031605.1, read on the forward strand.
CACAAAGAGACCTATTTTAAGAATTTATACAAAGAAAAAGATAAATAGTTATAATAATGCTACATAAAACATCAGCTTTCCCTGCCTTGGTGTAATTTACCCTTCTCTATCTGCGAATGTAAATAAATCTTACTAACGCGATGATAATCTTTCAGAGCAAGAAAATTACTAGTGCATTGAAAGGGAATGGAAGAAATGGCTCTAGGTCCGGGCATGAAGGATTAGCACCGTTGAATTCTATAAAGTAATTTTTTTTTATTTTTTTTTTTTTTGTTTTTTTTGTTTTTTTTGTTTTTTTTTATTTTTGGAGTCGATAGGTAAATACGTAATGGAATCTTTAAGACCGGCATTTACTTCGGGGAGCATGTTCTTCAACTCAACGAACAGGCCGTGATAACTCTTATAAACATAAGGGAAAGGTGTAGCAAGAAATGATTCTCAACAATTTGGCGACCAATAGTCGTTAACAAATGTGATTTAAACTTCCTAGCAAAAATCTAGCGGCGCGACTGGGTAGTGTCATTGATTCTTTAATTTAGTGATTGACCAAGTAGGATACATACAAGGAAGGACGTGTGTCCCACATTATTACGTCTAATTATGATGTCCCCGAACAACTGCGTCACGAAAACAAACCAGGACTGATAAATAACTATTGATTATTTCCAAGCTGTGTCGATTCTATTTCCAACTGAATTCAAGTTTAAAAAACGCGATTTAAAATTATCGGTTCCCGGGGAGGGTTTTGTTAACTTGGGTAGAAATATTGATGACCGATTCGATAAGCTGTATAAACTATTTCGGATGGATTTCCGAATCTTTGCAGTGGAATTCAGGAATCAGGCAGGGCAGGTCCCCTTATCTCCGTTAGCCTTGTTTAGCCCTTGAACTATTGGGCAAATTAGAATTACGTGAACGGTTCGGAAATCATGGTCAGTGAAATTAAATGTTAATGACAGTACTGCAGGCGACATTGTCCCCTTTTGTTGACTCTGTGCTCTTTAATGACGCTATAGATATAACACTTGTTAATTTAACGCAGACGAAAACGATATTCGAATAGCTCTTGAATTATTTGAAAAGCTGTTTTCGTTCATATCAGGTTTGACATAAACAGAAATTAACTCGGAAGCAATGTGGTTTAGTAGCAAAATAAATTGTAGACCCAAGTTAAAGGGATTTCACATTAAAAAGTAAAATAAATCTATTAGGAATATACTTATAGTAACAGCAAGTTGCATCTAAATTGTAAGATAACTGGTGGGGTTAGAATAGAAAAATTGCATACGGCTGTCTCTATCTGGGAGACAAGAAATGTTGAGTATTAAGGCAAAGTAAGTATCGTAACAACATATTTAATCTCCGCAGTGGGTTTATACATCATCAAGCGATAGTTTGTACAGAGAAATGTAAATTTAAGAGATCAATAAGATTATATATATAGATTTGTTATGGAGAAAAAGGACTGCAACAAGAAAGCGTATTGAAAATTAAAAGAAGACATTTGAGTCCCGAAACGGATATGGGGGGTGATTAAGATGATAGATTTAAAAGTTAATTTCAAAATGAAAATTTCAAAAGCATGTTTTTTTTACAATGGGGAGTCAAGGTAAGGCTCAAAGAAGACACAATAAATTGCACAAATAATAAGTGGTGCGTATAGCAAGAAACAATTTCTTTGAATTTGTGGTGAAAAATGTGGTATTTGCTTCTGATGCAACCATAAGAATACCCAGCAATTTAAAGAGCCTGGAAACTTATCAAATCAACATTTATTTGAACTTCTGTGCTATGCACTATTGTTAGATAAACAATAATCTTTACAAGACCACGACTAGGGTAAATTTTGGTAATAACGTACCATAAAATTATCAAGCAAAAAAGTACTTCCCTTTTTTTCGAAACGAATGGATTAAGAACAGTAAATTATGCGGGAAGATATGCTAACAAACGCATCAACAACGAACTAAAGTCTTTTTGATGAAATAGTTGGTATAGTGGGGAATTCAGCCAGCAAGTACGACTGCTGGAGTAGAATGTTGTGTGCAGTGCGGTTTGCAGGTTGTGAGGGCGAGTTCCACCCCCTTGATCCAACGACCCGCTCATTACCGAGATTTCCCGCCACAAGTCTTTCCCACATTCAGTGGTATAACATCCTGTTTAATGCATAAGTGATTATCGTAAACAGAATAATGAAAATAAGTTACACTCATGCCATGTGCTGTTGGCTTCTGGAAAAGAAATAATTTAACATTGATGTGACTCGAACAGATATGGAGCTAATTGCCATAACAAGCAACAAAAGAAACTAGAGAACTCCGTCTTTTACACTGTGAAAATTGAGCACACCAATATCCAACTAACATCATGTTGTTCAAGATGACAGTGTAGAGACTTAAACCCATATGTTCATGACTGTAAAGATATAGTCGACGTTATAGACACCTATTTTCCTACGAATGTCCTTTCCGTCTTGTTTATAATGTGAGAAAGATTGAGAAAATATATTCTAACTAATCTTGACGTTCATATGCAATCGATGCGTCATAAAAGAAATGTTATGGTGTCACCGAACAAGAACAAAAGAAACGCTACGCAGAATCAAATTAATCAACAGAAATCTTAATAGGAAAAGTGTATAAGATATTTTTTTAAAAAAAAAACGCGAGGCAAACGACATCTATGTTGATACAATATATGAAGCCCATCATGCAACTGTTTCCTTAAACAAATCTGCTGTTGAATTAATTTATTTCCAAAGATCACATTATTCTCGGTAAATATTTTATCCTTCTCGTCTTCTAGATTTATTTACGCCGGAATAACGCGTGCGATCCTTTTCGCGATATTCTTCATGCTTTCCCTCAATTGGCTGGGTTTCCTTCGATTATTATCCCTAAAATGGCAGTTGGGTAATTGTGATGCAACGCATCGTATTCTTTTTATGGTATCGATCGTTCACTACTTTAGTTTACCCTACTTATTTAATAGAATAGTTACGAGATTAACCCACAATGTTTTTCGTCTCCGTCCATTCCTCTGTGTCACCCTTCCACACTTTCGATTTCGTTATTGTGAAAGAAGGGCGCAACGCTTTAGTGGAAATATGGATATGAAAAAGACTAAGACAGTGAAATGTTTTCTTTTTCTCAATCACGTCTCTCTCTCTCTCTTCTCCTCTCCGCTCCTTCATCCCTCTCTGCCTCGCCTCTCGTCTCTCTCTCTCTTCCGCTGCTTTTTGATTCCCCGCTCTGTCCATTTCGGAATCGCTTCTGCTCCCTTATCTGCAACTTTATTCTTTCTACTACAACATCGTTCAGGTATAAAATCGCATACCGGGGTGAATTAAAGTTAGATGAAAGAACCAATGCAAGCGAACTCCTTGCAAACATACACTAGTGCCACTGAAAAAACCCAGACAATCATTGTAACCCTAGTATACATTACATTAGAAAGAAGCATTGTCGAACGATAGAAAAATCAACAACACTGGAATTTGGCATGACTGAAAGTGTGGAACGCGCGCGGTAAGCGGGCGTTTGTGTGTAACATGATAGATTTATAGGCTTTTAGTAGTTGTAACAAAAAATAAAGGAAAAAGAAAAGATACCGCCAAAAAAAAAAATGCAAAAAAAAAAGAATAAAAACGAAGAAAAAAATCAGAACAAAAAAAAGTCGGGGGAAAGTGGGAGTGAAAAAAAAAGAAAATACAAAAATAAATGTGTCTGTGTTTACCTTTTTTTTCGTGGTCGAACGTCTAGTGTATACTTAGGGATCATGATAAAAAAATGTGTTGTGTGTAAGTGAGTGGTGTGGTGTGTGTGTGTGTGTTGTGTTTGGGGGGACGGTGGATGTGTGATGTATGCGTGTGTGTGTTGTGTGGGTGGTGTCCTTGTGGTGTGTGTGGTGTGTGTAGATTGTGTGTTTTTGTTGCCTTCTTGTTTGTCCTCCGAAGTGTGTTTTTTCTGATTTGCTCTTGTGCTCTTCATAATTTGGCTTTTTCTGCCTTTTTCACTACTTGTCTCTTGTACTGTTTTTGAGGACCATCTCATGGGTCATCTGTCCTGTTGAGGGGGGGTCCATCTATATGGGTCTCTGTACTGTGAGGTCCACTCTATGGTTCTCTGAAACTGTTGAGGGGTCCGATCTCTATGGGTTCTCTGAACTGTTTGAGTCCATCTCTAAGGGGGTCCTCGGTCTTTAGGCATCCCGATCCTATGTGTGTTCCGACTCTAATTTCCCTCGTCTTTAAAAGTGTCCCCATCTTTGTGTGCTCTCGTCCTATGTCCCCTTTCGTCTTTAAAGTGTCCCCATCTTTGTGTGTTTCACGTCTCTATGTCCCTCGTCTTTAAAGTGTCCCCATTTTTGGTGTGCTCGTCGTCTCCATGTCCCTCGTCCTTTAAAGAGTCCCCCATCTTTGTGTGTTTTCCCCGTCTCTATGTCCCGCGAGTGCGTCCTTTAAAGTGTCCCCCAGCTTTGTGTGCCTGGCCTCGTCCTCTATGGTCCCTCGCTTTAAAGTGTCCCCCATCTATGTTGTGTTCCGCCGTCTCTTATGTCCCCTCGTCATTAAAGTGGTGCCCACTTTGTGTGCTCTCTCGTCTCTATGTCCCGCTCGCTATAAAGTTTCCCCATCTTTGTGTGTTCTTCCCGTCTCTATGGGCCCCTGTCTTAAAGTGACCCCATCTTTGTGTGCTCTCGTCTTCCATGTCCCTCGTCTTTAAGTGTCCGCCATCTTTGTGTTGCTCACGTCTTCCATGTCCCGTCGTCTTGCAGTGTCCCCAACTTTGGTGTGCTCTCATCTCTATCTCTATGTTCCCTCGCTTTAAAAGTGTCCCCCGATCTTTGTGGTGCTCTCGACTCCATGTCCCTCGTCTTGACAGTGTCCCCATCATTGTGTGCTCTCGTCTCCATGTCCCTCGTCTTGACAGTGTCCCCATCTTTGTGTGCTCTCGTCTCCATGTCCCTCGTCTTGACAGTGTCCCCATCTTTGTGTGCTCTCGTCTCCATGTCCCTCGTCTTGACAGTGTCCCCATCTTTGTGTGCTCTCGTCTCCATGTCCCTCGTCTTGACAGTGTCCCCATCTTTGTGTGCTCTCGTCTCCATGTCCCTCGTCTTGACAGTGTCCCCATCTTTGTGTGCTCCTGTCTCTATATCTTTCGTCTTTAGAGTGTCTCATCTATGTGTGCTTCCATCTCTATATCTCTCGTCTCTGTAGTGTCCCCACCTCTGTGTGCTCCTGTCTCTATATCTCTCGTCTCTGTAGTGTCCCCACCTCTGTGTGCTCCCGTCTCTATATCTCTCGTCTCTGTAGTGTCCCCATCTCTCCGTGCTCCCGTCTTTATATCTCTCGTCTTTGCAGTGTCCCCACCTCTGTGTGCTCCTGTCCCTATGTCCCTCGTCTCTGTAGTGTCCCTATCTCTGTGTGCTCCCGTCTTTATATCTCTCGTCTCTGTAGTGTCCCCATCTCTGTGTGCTCCGTCCCTATAAATCTCTCGTCTGTGTAGTGTCCCTAGCTCTGTGTGCTCCCGTCTCTACATCTCTCTGTCTCTCGTCTTTGTAGTGTCCCCATCTCTGTGTGCTCCCGTCTCTATATCTCTCGTCTCTGTAGTGCCCCCATCTCTCTGCCTCCGTCTCTATATCTCTCGTCTCTGTAGTGCCCCCATCTCTCTGCCTCCGTCTCTGTTCATCCCCCGTCTCTCTTTGTTCCCGTCTCTATGTTGTCCGCCGTTGTGTCTTTCCACTGTCTGTATATGTTTCCCGCCCCTCTGTGTCCCTCTCTCTGTGTACCCTGTCCCCTTTACATCTTCATGAGTCCCTGTCTCTGTGTCCCCCCCCCCCCCATCCCCCGTCTCTTTGTGCCGTCAGCCGGACAAAGGGAAAGTGTCATATCACCCCCCCCCCCCCCCCCCCCCCCCGTCACTGTCAGAAGGAACCGCTGGGATCTGAAGGAGCTCTGTGCACGTGCACACTAAGCTCATTATTTACGTCGTCAGACATACTGTTCCGGTGGGATTCCTTTCCCAGGAACATACTCAGACAGGAACAAACCCAAACAGAAGTTAAGTCACTAGACAGAGGAAAGGTAGAGCGAAAGGGAGGGAGAGGGCGAAAGAGATACCTCGAGTAAACATGTCGACAGGCTGACTGGCAGTGAAAATGCTTCCCCCTTTCCCGCCCCTATCCCCCCCCCCTCCCCCCCCCCCTCCCCATCCCCCCATCTCTTTTTCAAATGGGTTATTCACCAGGTCCCTCCTTCTTCAAGAACTGTCTGTATTATGACTTCAAGCATACAGAAACTGATTTAATATTGTACAACGCTAACACCCTGCCCCATACCCCAACCCTCCATCTCATCTCCCAACCCCACAACTTCCAAAGCCCAAACCATTGATTCGTTGACTGATTGGTCAGTGTACTGGTGGCTGGTCTGACTGACTGATTGATTGATCGATGAACTGACTACACGCTACAGGTAGCATATAACGTGAGTAAGAAATCTTAGTTCATGTGATAAATCCGCAAACATGAACAAACGAATTACAAGACAAAACACGACGCGTTTCGACCTTTTAGGTCTTCTTCAGGCAATATAAACAACACTCAGGACAACGAAAAGGAAGAACGAGCAATCACTTTTCTTGTCAAATTCGGCGCAAGATGCGCGTTGAATGTGAGTAAGAAAACTAAGAGTATTTAAGAACTGACAGGGGGCAGACCTTCTCTACGATCAGGAGTCGACAATCAATGCGGCAATCCCAGCCACAGTTGTCTGACGCTTGACTTAGGTCGTCGGGCTTAATCTATCACCCAAACCAGCATTAAACACAGGGCAAAAGCCCAGTCCAAACAAAAACAAAAACAACCCTGTCTGCTTGCTCCCTCGTCATATTTCTGTGGCCTTTGCCCATCACAAGTCGACAAGACGCGAAGAAAGGAGAAGAACAGACAAAAATACGAAAATACGAACAAAAAAAAATCAGGATGCTCCCTGTGTGTGTGTGTGTGTGTGTGTGTGTGTGTGTGTGTGTGTGTGTGTGTGTGTGTGTGTGTGCGTGTGTGTAAATCCCCTACTTTCGAGCCTATCGGAAGGTCTTTTTCCCGCCTCGACCTCCGCTCCCGACTCAGCCCTAGCCGTAATTAACATAAGAAACAGTTCTAAGACGCTGCTATCCTCTTTGGAGGCTCAGAATCCGTTATTAGTGGGAGACCCTCGCCCAGATTAGCTCGGCGGGCTGCTGAAATCTCTCACCACTCGCGCTCAACTGGACGTCTGGGGTAAGGGGGAAAGAAGATTGAGCGATGTAATACAGGCTTGGGTGTTGTTTCGCGAGCTCATTTGAGCCGTGCGGGTGACGGTGTCCAAGATTATTCTCACGATGCAACGCTTGTTAAACCCCCCAGCAAGCCGATCCACCTTCTCAACTGGCCCCTAAGCTTCTTTAGCTTCAGCAGGCTGGGGCTTAGTCTCAATGTAAGCTTCTGGCCACTTGGCTAACAAACAGTAGACAAAACTCCGCTCCCCGCCAGTCGCGTCTCGGAGGCTGGAGGAAGTAACATCTCCCGGTGTCTTGGTGCCAGAGGTGCTGCCCAGTTGGTGAGGGGCTGTCGCAAAGGGGTGCGCCTGGTACTGGTGCCACCACAGAGACTTCACAGCGTCTGTGCCGCCTCTCTCCTCCAACAGCGATTTTGGTTCTGTTTGTTTTTGCTTTTCGGTGTGGAAGTGATTCTGTCACCAGGGATGTAATAATGCAGCGCCTACGGATATCATGGCATGGTGATGGTGGCTACACAGCTTGTT
>CM031605.1:41872972-41877972 GCA_018398815.1 Conus ventricosus
GTGTTGTGTGGGTGTGTGTGTGTGTTTTTGGTTTTTTTTCGTTTTTTTGTTGGTCGGGGGTTTTTTTAAGTTTGGGCTTTTTCGTTGTTTTCCTAGTTCTTTTAGAACAGGGAGTAAAATTTAAAAAAGGGGAAAGAAAAAAATTTCTTTTTCCGGGGTGGGTTTTTTGGGCCCCTTTTTCTTTTGTCTGTGTGTCTGTCCGGGGGGTCAAAATGTTTCCACTTTTCCCCCCCTACAAAACTTTTGGGCGGGTCTTTCTGGGAAAAATTTTTTTAGATATCCTTTTTTATGGGTAAAGGATGATTTCCCCAGGGTTTTTTTTTACCAAATGCAGTTTACTAAGGGGCCCATAACGGCCCCCAAAAAGGTTTTTTTTTTCTTTTTGGAATTTTCTCAGAAAGTTCTTGGATTCAAGGAAAAAAACTGAGAGTACGTTTTTTATGCTTTGCACTTGTTTGTTTTTTGGTTAGGGTTTTTATTATTTTGGGGCATTTTTTTTTTCATTTGGTCAAATTTTTTTCCTGTTTGTCATTTTACATTTCATTTTTCATTTTTTTTATGTTGGTTTTCTTTTTTCATGTTTTGTCATTTACATACAAAAATCATTTTTTTTTATGTTGGTCACTTTTGGGTTTATGTTGTCCTTTTTACATACAATAATTTATTTTTTTTAAGTTGGTTTTTTATTTTGTTTTAAAAAAGTTTTTTTACTTTTTTTCTTCAATAATTTATTTTTGTTTATGTTTTGGGCACTTTTTTTATGTTTGTCATTTTTTAAAACAATAAACATTTTTTTTTTATGTTGGGAAAATTTGTTTTTTGTTTTTAATTTTTTTCATACAATAAACATTTTTTTTTTAGTTGGGGCAAATTTTGTTTATGTTAAATTTATTTTTTAAAATACAAAAAATTTTTGTTTTTTTTGGGCCCCTTTTTTATGTTAGTCATTTTTTCATACCAAAAAACATTTTTGTTTAAAGTTGGCACTTTTTTTTATGGTTTTTTCATTTTTTCATACAATAATCATTTTTGTTTATGTTGGGCCCCTTTGTTCATGTTTGTCTTTTTTTTCAAAACAATTTTTTTTTTTTGTTTATGTTGGTCACTTTGTTTTTTTTTAGTTTTTTTTTTACATACAATAATCATTTTTTTTTATTTGGGGCACTTTGTTTTTTTTTTTAGTCATTTTTTTTTTATACAATAAAACATTTTTTTTTTTGTTGGTCACTTTGGTTTTTTTTTAGTTTTTTTTACATACAATAATCTTTTTTTTTTTTGTTGGTCACTTTGTTCATGTTAGTCATTTTACATCATAATCATTTTTGTTTATGTTGGTCACTTTGTTCATGTTAGTCATTTTTACATACAATAATCATTTTTGTTTATGTTAGTCACTTTGTTCATGTTAGTCATTTTTACATACAATAATCATTTTTGTTTATGTTAGTCATTTTTACATACAATAATCATTTTTGTTTATGTTGGTCAATTTGTTCATGTTAGTCACTTTTGCATACAATAATCATTTTTGTTTATGTTGGTCATTTTTTTTACGTGGGTTATTGTTTGTCTATGGTAGTCATTTTTATTTATGATGGTCTTTTATTTATCTTGGTCATTTTTGTTTATATGGGTTAATCTTGTTTTTGTTGGTCATGTTTATATATGCTGGTCAGTTGTGTTCATTTAAATCATTTCTATTTATGTTGGACATTTTCGCTTATGCTAGCCGTTCTTGTCTGTGTCGGTTATTTTTATTTATGTTGGTCATTTTTGTTCATGTTGAGCATGTTTGTTCTTCTTGGTCATTTTTGTTCATGCTGGGCGACAGCGAGATTCGAACTCGAGTCGTCTGACTGAGAACCCAGAACCCAGTCCTCTACCACTGAACCAGGTTCTTTCATCGAACAAGTTAGCATCCCCATCCACCACACCTCCGCCCCCACACCGCCAACTTCTTACCCCGCCCCCTATACCCTTTCCTCCATCCCTACCCCACTTCCTTCTTTCCTCCTTCCCGTTCCTCCCCCTCCCCCCTCCACGACTCGCCGATCCCACCCCCTTCACCAAGATGTATTTCGGTTTTTGTTTGTCCTCATACCTGTCCCCCCCCCCCCCCCCCCCCCCCCCCCCCCCCCCCCCCCCCCCCCCCCCCCCCCCGACTCACCCGATCCTTCATCCCGCTCACCAAGCTATATTTCGGTTTTTTTGTTTGTTTGATCTGTGGGATCGGTGACTGTAGGTTCGTGGACATAAGGGATCGGTGGGCATCTAAGAATCGAGCATCTCTTTAGTGTAGGTTGGTCAGTTGGTCGGTTGGTGGTGAAGAGAGAGAGAGAGAGAGAGAGAGAGAGAGAGAGAGGGAGAGAAGGAGAGAGAGAGAGAGAGAGAGAGAGAGAGAGAGAGTGTGTGTGTGTGTGTGTGCGTGCGTGCGTGCGTGCGTGCGTGCGTGCGTGCGTGCGTGCGTGCGTGCGTGCGTGCGTGCTTGCGTGTGTTTAAAGAAAAAAATAAACAAAGAATTACAAAGACAGTTTCCATGAGAAATTTTTTTTAAAGTGACTCCACGAATACATGCTTTGGAGGAGGAGGAAGAGGAAGAGGAGGAGGAGGAGGAGAGAGAGAGAGAGAGAGAGAGAGAGAGAGAGAGAGGGGGGGAGAGAGAGAGAGAGAGAGAGAGAGAGAGACAGACAGACAGACAGACAGACAGACAGACAATTAGGGGGGTTCAGGAGGAAATAATTCGGTGAACTGCAATGTTCTTCCTTTCTTTGTTTACCGCAACCGCCCCACCCCTCCCCACAACACACACACTCCCTTTCCCCGAGCACCAACTTACAGGCACACACACATCCCTGCTACAGCCTCTGAAATCAACTGGACTACAAACACAAGACCAAAACATGCGAAGGGGAGGGGGAGGTGTGGAGCGGAGCGCAGAATGCCACAATACTTTCGAATAGTACGTCGACTAGTACATGGAACCATGGTTTCCATCACTGCTCATTGACTAAATCTGGCTGCGGGCATAAATGGATAGGCCATGTATTGTGTTTAGTACACAAGTATGTGTACATGTGTGAGTGTGTTTATTTGAAGGGATAAAAGTGGACTGAAGGGAGGGGGAGGGAGGTAGAAGTGGGGGCCGGAATAGCTCAGTGGTAGAATGCCAGACTCGTGATCTTGGTGATCCTGGGGTTGCGGGTTCGAATCTCCGCTGGATGTTTCGGTACGCAGTTATCATTGGTTTTGACTCCATTTCCCATACAGTCCTTCGAATGAGACTATAAACCGAGGTTCCGTGTGTGAAACGCACGCATAACATCTTGCACACACACACACACGTAAAATCCCATCACCAACTTTCGGAAAAGAAGGCCAGTTTGGCCGTTGGTGTGGATGACACGCTAAATACAGCATGCACCTGCGTGAGAAATGGAAAGAATGAAGGAAGTAAGGAAACTGAGTGAACGATATTGAACGTTATTTTTTTTTCTTTCCGGAGTGTGTTCACAATCATCAAGTTGATTATTCTGACACTTGCGTGTGTATGACCGTTTTTTTTAATCCTGCCATTAAGGCAGTCATACTCTAACTTCGGGGAAGGTGCATGCTATGTGTAACGTGTCATCCATATGTTTATTGACTGGATGACACGGGAAACGACTGAATGAAGCGCCAGCTGACAGCTCTTCAGTCGGCACTACCCAGGTAGGCAGCCTGTTGTGAAAACAAATATGGATTGTAAAGAGCTTAGAGCTTGGTCTCTAGCCAAGGATAAGCGCTATGTAAGTATTCATAATGATAATGATAATAACAATAAATCATAAGTTGACGAACATATAAGAGCATGCCTTAAGTTGAGCATATCTTGCAATTTTCGTCATCAGATTAAGACACGTTAAGATATAAAGATACCCCCAGCTGTCTTTAACAAATCAGAATAGAACTCCCTTCCTATTTTCCTCTTTGAATTTAAAACCTAGTGCAACACAGACAACCAATATGGTGTGTACATAGCCTCCCCCCTTTTCATTTATTTATGTGTTTGTTTATCTATTTGTTTATTATTTATTCATTTATCTATTTGTTGTTTATTTGTGTACTTATTCAATTCTTTGTTTGTTTATATATTTAACCATCAATTCGTTTATTGCTTAAAGAAAAATCTTCTGCTGTCAAATTCGACAATAGTGTGAAGAGCATTAGCAAAATGTGAATATAGTTTAACGGCTATGAAAAACAACAACAACAACACCACCAAATGATAGCTACATTTCTTTGTTCTGTACCTTTGATTTGCATTCATCTTCATTACATGTAATGGGGGCCGGAATAGCTCAGTTGGTAGAGCGCCGGACTCGTGATCCTGGGGTTGCGGGTTCGAATTTCGGTATAGGGGGATTTTTCCCTCGGAGTTAACATTGGTTCTGACTCCATTCCCCATACAGTCCTTCGAATGAGACTATAAACCGAGGTTCCGTGTGTGAACGCACGCACAACATCTTGCACACACGTAAAATCCCATCACCAACTTTCGGAAGAGAAGGCCAGTTTGGCCGTTGGTATGGATGACACGCTACACATAGCACGCACCTTCCCCGAAGATGGAGTATGGCTGCCTTAATGGCGGGATAAAAAACGGTCATACACACAAAACTCCACTGCCTGTCTATACAGGCAGTGTCCGCAGGAGTATCAGCCTGCGTACGCAGAAGAAGAAGAAGAAGATTACATGTAATGTTCCTCGCATGTTAAAGTTAAGTGATATTTTAATTGTACGTAATATGTGTGCAACGTAACTTTAGATGTTATGACTCATATATCGATTATACGTTGAATTTTTGTGTATGAAATGAGAACTTTTAATGCAAGGGCAAAAACAAAACAAAAAACAAAAAACAAAAACCGAAAAAAAAGAAACGAAAAAAGAAAACAGACAAAAAATTGAACTCCACCTGTGAGTCCCCTAATCTAGCCCCGTCCTTCTTTTCTTTCTTCTG
>CM031605.1:41892972-41895472 GCA_018398815.1 Conus ventricosus
ACGGAATTAGTTTCACCAGACGATACAAACAAGCAGATTTGTCCTGTAATCTGTTTGTATCGCCTGGTGGGACTAATTCCGTTTCTTTTTAAAATTTGTATGTAAGCTCTATCTATTGATGATTATCTATTTTCAAAATTGCTTTTGCGGTTTAGTCTATTGTTGATGCATGTATTTTTTCTGTTTGTTATTGATGTGTGTATTATTTCTGTCTATCGTTGACGCGTGTGTTTGTTCTGTCTGATGTAAAATTTAGAGAGGGGGTTAGTTACCGCCAAGGACACAGACAAACACAAAGTACAGGACAAAACACAAAGCATTTCGACCTCTTGGGTCTTCTTCAGGCAAAAACAAACAACATTTAGGACAGTGAAAACGAAGAACGAGAAACCACTTACCTTCACATGTTCGGCGCAAACTGTTGTTGTGTCTATTGTTGAAATGTGTATTAATTCCATCGATCGTTGATGTGTGTGTTTGTTCGGTCTATTTTTAATAATCATGTGTATCAGTTCTGTCTATAGATGATGCGTATATTTGCTTTATTGCTGATGCGTGTCGGTTTATTTGTTCTGACTATTGTTGATCTACGTATTAGTTCGGCCTGCTGTTGGTGCCTGTGTTTGTTCTACTGGTTATTGACGTGTCTCTTAGTTCTGTCTCTTGTGAATGCCACGCATTAATGTATGCATGGGTCTCTCTGTTGCTATGTGTATTGTTCCTGTCTATTGTGGGTGAAAGTATTAACTCTATTGCTGATGTGTGTACTAGTTCTGTCTGACGTTGTTGTTGTTGTTGTTGTCGTACCCTGGCTAAAAGACTCCAGGGATCATCCGAGCAGCCGAAGCATTTGAACACTACGGCACAAATGCATCAGCTGGGGATGAGAACATTACGTGTGTGACCGTTTTTGATTACCCCGCCACATGGGCAGCCACACTCCGACTTCGGGGATTTGGGAGACTGATAATGTTATGCTAGGAGCTTGTCACGACTGAAGACAATCCCCACATAACTATGCAGAGCATAACAACATTTTGATGTAGCCTTGGTGTTCTGGCCTATGTCAATTGGTCTGACACAGCCTTAAGCCAAGGCGTTGTCTGACGTTGATAGGTATATTAGTCTGTACGTTGTTGATGTGTGTATTAGTTCTGTCTGTTTTGATGTGTGTGCAAGTTCTGTTTGTTTTTGATGTGTGTAAAGGTTCTGTCTGTTGTTGATATGTATATTGGTGTTATATCTGTTGTTGATGTGTGTACTAGTGCTTTTTGGTGTTGACTTGTACATTAGTGTTATCTGTTGCTGATGTGTATATTAGTGTTATCTGTTGCTGATGTGTATATTAGTGTTATTTGTTGCTGATGTGTATATTAGTCTTATCTGTTGTTGATGTGTATATTAGTCTTATCTGTTGCTGATGTATATATCAGTGTTGTCTGTTGTTAATGTGTGTATTAGTTCTGTCTGTTGTTGAAGTGTCTAGAGTTCCGTCTGTCGTTATGTGAGTATTAGTTCTGTATGTTATTGATGTGTGTATAAGTTTTGTCTGTTGTTAATATGTGCATGAGTTTTATACGTTGTTGACATGTGCATAAATTTTGTCTGTTGTTGGCGTGTATGTAAGTTGTCTGTTGTCAATAGTAATGCGTGCATTAGTTCCATATGTTGTTGATGTGTGTCTTAGTTCCGTGTCTTGTTAAGGAGTGTGTTATTCCTCTATGTTGATGAGGTGTAGTTAAGTTCTGTATCTCGTTAATGTGTGAATTAGTCCTGTATATTGTTGATGCGTGTATTTGTTTTGTCTATTGTCAATGTGTGTATAAAGGTCTGTCTCTTGCTGACGTGTATATAAGTTCTGGCTGTTGTTGATGTGAGTACAAGTACTGTATGTTATTGAAATGTACCTAAGTTCTGTCTGTTGTTAATATGTGCGTACGTTCTCTCTGTTGTTGATGTGTGTATTAATTCTGTATGTTGCTGATTTGCATATAAGTTCTGTATGTCGCTAATGTTAATGTGTGTGTTTGGTGTACTGGTTGTTCTGTGTAATTGCCTGTAAGCTCGTACGCATCCCCTCGGTTAATAAATATGTCTAAAGGCATTTACTAACGTATAGGTCACACGCCAATTATGGGTAACAAAGTTTAGGTTAGACCGACCAGTTTTGCCACTCAAAAGACAAAACTTGTCATCGTGCAATATTCATGTTAAACATCATCTTAAAGAATTGCTGTGCTAGTTGGTCAAAGACAAGTTGTTCAGAATATGATCCAAAATCAAAGATTCTGCGCCTAAACTATTCATAGACTATTTGAGAAAAAAAAATTTCAACACACGGTTTCAAGCTTTATAAAAAAAAAAAAGTTTGAAACATGGTTAAACGACTATTAAATAACAAACCATTTGCAATACGAGTTGTCAAAAGACTATATTATGAAAACTAGCATTTTGCAAAAGTGTACAAACACCAGCTTAAAACAAAGAGATCGCAACATAC
>CM031605.1:41912972-41940472 GCA_018398815.1 Conus ventricosus
TGGCCCTCCTCCTCCAGTGTGTGTGTGTGTGTGTGTGTGTGTGAGAGTGGTGGAAAGCTTAAGTTGACAGCAGTAGCATCATTATCATCATCATCACCGTCATCAACAGCAGCAGCAGCAGCAGCAAAACAACAACACAACAGTAGTGGCACCAACAGTATGAGCAATACATTTGACCCGATCTACCCTCCTCGTCCGTGCCCCCCCCCCCCCCCACTCCCCTCTTTTCCCATTTATCCCCCACGCCCTGTCCCCTGTCTCCACCCCCCCCGCCCCACCCCCTCCCCCTGCTGCCTGAAGGTCATTGGGAACACAATAACGACACACACCGAACATCTGCAAAGAAATCAAAGCGACCACAGTGAGGCCCACCGCGGGTGCAGCTGAAGTCACCAGATATCATTCACCATTGTAATAAGGTGCCCGCAATCCCACCCGACTCTCTCTCCCCTTCCTTCTCCTCCCCCCTCCCCCATTACCGGACCGGACACACACACGCGCGCGCGCGCACATGTGTGCGCGCTCTCGCTCTCCCCAGGCTCCATCCATCCTATATACCCACCTTCTCTCTCTCTCTCTTTCTGTCTGTCTCTTTCTCTCTCACTCTCTTTCTGTCTGTCTCTCTCTTTCTCTCTCAACACACACACACACACACACACACACACACACACACACACACACACACACCACACACACACACACCTCTCTCTCTCTCTCTCTCTTCTCTCTTCCTATTCCCCTTCCCCCGTCTCTCTCTTTCTCTCTCAACACACACACACACACACACACACACACACACACACACACACACACACACACACACACACACACACACCACACTACACCACACTACACCACACACACACGCATGAAACTATCTCTTTCTCTCCCTCCCTCCCTCTAGCTCTCTCTCCCGCTCTCTCTCTGCTTCTTTCTCTCTCTCTCTCACCCTCTCTCTCACACACACACAAACTCTCTCTCTCCCCTCTCCCTCTCTCTCTCTCTCTCTCTCTCTCTCTCTCTCTCTCTCTCACACACACACACACACACACACTCTCTCTCTCTCTCTCTCTCTCTCTCCTCTCTCTCTCTCTCTCTCTGTGAAACAAGCAGAGTGACGACCAACGGCCAGGCCAGGCCAAGCCCTCTCTCTCTCTCTCTCTCTACCGATCGTTTCAGAAATTGGTCGGGGCGGCGCGGCCACCGGGCCGACCCCTTATCGTTCGCCGACACGCCGGCGACTCCTGGAAGGAAGCGAGCGTAAATCGTGGCGTTATGGTGATGATACGAGAGGTGGGGAAAAAGAACGGCGACACAATTTATGCGACAGCCTTCCCTATCTCCAGGCTCCAGCCTACCCCCCCCCCCCCCACCCCCTTCCCCCAGGACTCCTACTCATTCACGACAACAATGACGAAAGGGCCCGGGGCCACGGGCCACCCCGCCCGCCGATGCTCCGGTACGATTTAATTGCACTTCCGGAATCAGCCTTGTAAGGGTTGCGGCCCTTCGCTTTTTTTTTTTTTTTCTTTCATCCTTTTTTTCCCCCCTCCTCTTTTGGTTGTCTCTTCTCGCCTTGGATGAAAGAGCAAGAATTTTTGCAGTAGTGCACTGTGGGAAAATGCTCTCTCTCCCCCCCCCTCCACCCCCACCACCTTCCTGATCTTTTTTTATATATATTTATTTAAAAAATTATCTATTTTGGGGGGGTTGTTCTTGTACGTTGTTGCTGTTGTTGTTGAAGATGTTGTTTTGTACTTTAAGATAATTATCTGGACGATCATGTCTAGCGGGATGAAATTGATGTTGCACTGCAGTTCCAGAACGTGATCAAATCTGTGTGTGTGTGTGTGTGTGTGTGTGTGTGCTTGTGTGCGTGCGTTCGTGCTTACACACACACACACACCACACACACACACACACACACACCACACACACACACCACACACACGTGTGTGTGTACGTTCCTCTGTGTGTTTACGACGAAATGTTAGACTAACTCGATTAGCTCCCTTGATGTGTTGTGGTATGAAGTCTCCTGCGCCTTGTTTGGGAAGGGTCCTGCGCCGTGTTTGAGAAGGGTCAGGCGGCGCAGAGTCGTCTCCAGGGGAGACTGTGGTCACGATAGTGGAATGTGACACAGATCAATCAGGAGGGACGACTGGGGCAAGGCGTTGGAGGGACTTGTTTGACCTGTCCACTTCAGCGGAGCACGTGAAGAGCAGGACGAGCAGGGGATGGAGAAGGGGTGGGGTGGGGGGGGGGGGAAGGAAGAAGAGGAGACGAGATACTCTAACTGACCACCCCACCTGGCTGATGATGGGGATGTCAGGTACAGGGTCCTGATAGAGGGCGCTGTAATGAGCTCTTTGTGATCTGTTGTTGACCTGGGTGTTGTCATTAGGTGGTGGTGGGGGGAGGGGGGGGGGAGAAGGTTACAAAACTGTGAAGGGGGAAGAGGTGGGGGTGGGTGGTGGGGTGTCAAAGGATGGGGTGAAAATTGTGGCCTAGCCACAACAGAGAGAGAGAGAGAGAGAGGGGGGGGGGAGAGAGAGAGAGAGAGAGAGAGAGAGAGAGAGAGAGAGAGAGAGAGAGAGAAAAGAGAGAGAGGGGAGA
Source organism: Conus ventricosus (assembly GCA_018398815.1). NCBI lineage: Eukaryota > Metazoa > Mollusca > Gastropoda > Neogastropoda > Conidae > Conus > Conus ventricosus. The sequence continues at coordinate 41,915,589 of CM031605.1, forward strand.
GAGAGAGAGAGAGAGAGAGAGGGGAGAGAGAGAGAGAGAGAAAGAAAGAGAGAGAGAGGAGAGAGAGAGAGAGAGAGAGAGTAGGGAGGGGGAGGGGGGAGGGATTATGATGGAGACGTCCGTCGTTGAAAATGATGGCGGTGTGTGTGTGTGTGTGTGTGTGTGTGTGTGTGTGTGTGTGTGTGTGTGTGTGTGGTGTGTGTGTGTGTGTGTGTGACAGACAGAGAGAGACAGACGGACAGACAGACAGAGACTGAGACACCGACGGACGGAGAGACACAAAGACACAAGAAGAAGCAGAAGAAGAAGGAGAAGAAGAAGAAGAAGAAAGAAGAAGACATTCTAAGGCCTGGAGAAACGAGAAAAAAAAAAGAAAAAGAAAAAAGGTCTTCAACATGAATGTTCCAGTCCTGGCTTTTCTGGTTGGTTTACCGAGCAGGACATGCTCCTGTTACTCGCAGGTATTCACATCCTGACGTTTCCTTCCCGCATCCCACCTCCCTCCTAAAACAAAACAACAACAAAACCAAACAGATAAATTTAAAAAAAAGAAAAAAAACAATTAGAAAAGATAGAAGAAAAACAAGTGAGTTTAAGACTGGGCGGCAAATTGTCTGATGCCTCTTTAGCTGATTAGCACGCTTGGTTTTAAGAACAGCTGGAGACAATAATACCGTGTGGAAGATGACCAGATCCAGGTTTGGGGAAGCCAGTAATAGACCTTGGAAGTTGAGCAACCCATCCTCCAAATGGAAAGTTGCTAAAACAGCAAACAGCTGGAGAGCAGCATAAACCTGTATCATGTGACTGGAGAATAGTCCATGTTCAATCTTGAACAGCAGGGTGTGTAAACAACCCAACCTTACACTGGTATGTTACAAAACCCAAGCCTGAAGTTAGAAAACTGAAGGCCAAAAGGTAAATAAATAGATGAATGATTAGATTAGTAAAAAAAAAAATTACTAGATGAATAAATGAATGAATAAATTAATAAATAAACGTAGACGATTGAACCAAACAGCCAACAACAGCGAACCAACCCAAAACCACAACCAACACAACACCAACAACAGCGACAACAACGAAGAAGAAGAAAGAAAAGAAGGTAAGAAATCAAAATACTGGAAGCTGGAACTAGGCAACAACACACCAAATCCCAAAGTGAAGCTAGGGAATGGTAAAACTTCAGTCAGAACGCTCGAAAATCTGCTGACAGTTCATGGCCACAGCTGGAAAAGTGGGGGGACAGGAGTGGGGGTGGGGTGGGGCTTACAACTGAAGTTCTACCCTAAAGCTGAAGTATTCTCTGCTCTTCAGAAGAAAATTTATAAACTGGAAAATTAAAAATCTGAACCACACGGCTAGGAAGCTGTAAAAACATCAAACCTAACGCCCTTTAGATGATAAGAAAGCAATGACAGAAAGACAGATGCACATAAGAGGCATCGAAACCCTTTTTTTTTCTTACTAGTAATCACCGAGTTGTGATATTTCAAATCATGCAGCTTGAGTTTCTGTTCTGACATCTAACTGTCTAGCCAAGTGGAAAATCAAAATATTAGTACGTGCTCGCTTGCGCGTGCGTGCGTGCGTGCGTGCATGAGTGCGCGTGTTGTTACTGTGTGCATGTATGATCTAAAGTCTTCCTGACTCCCTCTTAAAAGACGCGTAAAAACATTAATGTTCGAACTAACATTGTTCAAAAGATAATCATTTAGTTCTGTCAAAACATTTCAAATATCATCAGTCATCTGAACAAACGAACACAGACTTCCCCTGTAACGTCCAGTACAGAAACGACCCCCCCCCCCCCCCCTCCAGATTTGTCTCGGCAGTTGTTGTTGTTGTTGTTGTTGTCGTACCCTGGCTAAAAGACTCCAGGGATCATCCGAACAGCCGAAGCATTTGAACACTATGGCACAAATGCATCAGCTGGGGATGAGAACATTACGTGTGTGACCGTTTTTGATTACCCCGCCACATGGGCAGCCACACTCCGACTTCGGGGGATTTGGGAGACTGTGTTATGCTAGGAGCTTGTCACGACTGAAGACAATCCCCACATAACTATGTCTCGGCAGTCAGTCTGGTCCTGTCCCAGATTGCCCCCCCCCCCCCCCCCCACCTCACCCCCACCGTCACTCCCACTGCTCCGGATCTACGAGCCGGGAGTTAATCTGGGACTGACCCAAATTGACCTTCGACCTAATTAATCATAAAAAGGGGAGGGGAGCAGAAGGAGGGGGGGGGGGGGGGGGGGGGTCATTTTGGGCCTCCTCCAGATGAACTCCAGGGAAGTAGATCCGGGTCAGGGGGCTGGTCAATCTGGGGCAGGACAATACCGACTCCAGAGAGACATTCACTGTCTTTGAGACAGAAACCTGTACTGTCTAAGAGACAGCGACCTTTACTGTCTTAGAGACCTTTACTGTCTTAGACCTTTACTGTCTTAGAGACCTTTACTGTCTTAGACCTTTACTGTCTTAGACCTTTACTGTCTTGAGACCTTTACTGTCTTAGACCTTTACTGTCTTAGAGACCTTTACTGCCTTACAGACCTTTACTGCCTTAGAGACCTTTACTGTCTTACAGACCTTTACTGTCTTACAGACCTTAGAGACCTTTACTGTCTTAGAGACCTTTACGGTCTTACAGACCTTTACTGTCTTAGACCTTTCCTGCCTTAGAGACATTCACTGCCTTAGAGACCTTTACTGTCTTACAGACCTTTACTGTCTTAGAGACCTTTACTGTCTTAGACCTTTACTGCCTTAGAGACCTTCACTGCCTTAGAGACCTTTACTGTCTTACAGACCTTTACTGTCTTAGAGACATTTAATGTCTTAGACCTTTACTGTCTTAGAGACCTTTACTGCCTCACAGACCTTTAGTGTCTTCCAGACCTTTACTGTCTTACAGACCTTCACTGTCTTACAGACCTTTACTGTCTTAGAGACCTTTACTGTCTTACAGACCTTTACTGTCTTAGAGACCTTTACTGTTTTACAGACCTTTACTGTCTTAGAGACCTTCATTGTCTTAGAGACCTTTACTGCCTTAGAGACCTTTACTGCCTTAGAGACCTTCATTGTCTTAGAGACCTTCACTGCCTTAGAGACCTTTACTGCCTTAGAGACCTTCATTGTCTTGGAGACCTTCACTGCCTTAGAGACCTTCACTGCCTTAGAGACCTTCATTGTCTTAGAGACCTTAACTGTCTTACAGACCTTCACTGCCTTAGAGACCTTCACTGCCTTAGAGACCTTTACTGCCTTAGAGACCTTCATTGTCTTAGAGACCTTTACTGTCTTACAGACCTTTACTGTATTAGAGACCTTTACTGTCTTACAGACCGTTACTGTCTTACAGACCTTTACTGTTTACTGTCTTACAGACCTTTACTGTCTTAGAGACCTTCACTGCCTTAGAGACCTTCACTGCCTTAGAGACCTTCACTGTCTTACAGACCGTTACTGTATTAGAGACCTTCACTGTCTTACAGACCTTTTCTGCCTTAGAGACCTTCACTGCCTTAGAGACCTTTACTGTCTTACAGACCTTTACTGTATTAGAGACCTTCACTGCCTTAGAGACCTTCATTGTCTTAGAGACCTTCAATGCCTTAGAGACCTTTACTGTCTTACAGACCTTTACTGTATTAGAGACCTTCACTGTCTTACAGACCTTTACTGTCTTACAGACCTTTACTGTATTAGAGACCTTCACTGCCTTAGAGACCTTTACTGTCTTACAGACCTTCACTGTCTTAGAGACCTTCACTGCCTTAGAGACCTTTACTGTCTTAGAGACCTTTACTGTCTTACAGACCTTTACTGTCTTAGAGACCTTCACTGCCTTAGAGACCTTTACTGTCTTACAGACCTTTACTGTCTTACAGACCTTCACTGCCTTAGAGACCTTCACTGCCTTAGAGACCTTTACTGTCTTACAGACCTTTACTGTCTTACAGACATTTACTGTCTCTAGCAGACCTTCACTGCCTTAGAGACCTTCACTGCCTTAGGACTACTTACAGACCTTTACTGTCTTACAGACCTTTACTGTTTACTGTCTTACAGACCTTTACTGTCTTAGAGACCTTCACTGCCTTAGAGACCTTCACTGCCTTAGAGACCTTACTTCTTACAGACCTTTACTGTCTTAAGACCTTTACTGTCTTACAGACCTTTTCATGCCTTAGAGACCTTCACTGCCTTAGAGACCTTTACTGTCTTACAGACCTTTACTGTTTAGAGACCTTCATGCCTTAGAGACCTTCATTGTCTTAGAGACCTTCACATGCCTTAGAGACCTTTATGTCTTACAGACCTTTACTGTATTAGAGACCTTTACTGTCTTACAGACCTTTACTGTCTTACAGACCTTTATGCCTTAGAGCCTTCACTGCCTTAGAGACCTTTACTGTCTTACAGACCTTCACTGTCTTAGAGACCTTCACTGTCTTAGAGACCTTTATTGTCTCACAGACCCTTTCTGTCTACAGCCCTTTTGTCTACAGACCTTTTGTCTCATAGACCTTTATTGTCTCACAGACCTTTTGTCTCTGTTTATTGTCTCACAGCCTTTTGTTCATGACCTTTATTGCTTCAAGCCTTTTGTCTCATAGACCTTTATGTCTACAGCCTTTTGTCTAAGACCTTATTGTCTCAAGCTTTTGTACCTTCACGCCTTTGTTCATAGACCTTTATGTCTTACAGACCTTTATGTCTCACAGACCTTTATGTCTCACAGCCCTTTGTCTACAGACCTTTATTGTCTCACAGACCTTTTGTCTACTAGACCTTTATTGCCTCACGCCTTTTGCTCATAGACCTTTATGTCTCACAGCCCTTTATGTCTCATAGACCTTTATGTCTCACGAGACCTTGTCTCACAGCCTTTGTCTCATAGACCTTTGTCTCACAGCCTTTGTTCAGAGACCTTTATGTCTTCACAGACCTTTATGTCTTAGAGCCTTTTGTCTCAGAGACCTTTATGTCTCAAGCCTTTGTCTCACGCCTTTTTCCAAGCCTTTTTGTCTACAGACCTTTTGTCTCATTAGACCTTTATTGTCTCACAGACCTTTTGTCTCAAGACCTTTATTGTCTCAAGCCTTTTGTCTAGAGACCTTTATGTCTCAAGACCTTATGTCTATAGAGACCTTTGTCTCAAGACCTTTTTGTCTCACAGCCTTTTGTCTCATAGACCTTTTGTCTCACAGCCTTTTGTCTCATAGACCTTTATTGTCTCACAGACCTTTTGTCTCATAGACCTTTATTGTCTCACAGCCCTTTTGTCTCATAGACCTTTATTGTCTCACAGCCTTTTGTCTCATAGACCTTTATTGTCTCACAGCCTTTTGTCTCATAGACCTTTTGTCTCACAGCCCTTTTGTCTCACAGCCCTTTTGTCTCATAGACCTTGTCTCATACCTTTGTCTCACAGCCCTTTTGTCTCACAGACCTTTTTGTCTCACAGCCCTTTTGTCTCATAGACCTTTATTGTCTCACAGACCTTTTGTCTCATAGACCTTTATTGTCTCACAGCCTTTTGTCTCATAGACCTTTATTGTCTCACAGCCCTTTTGTCTCATAGACCTTTATTGTCTCACAGCCCTTTTGTCTCACAGACCTTTTGTCTCACAGACCTTTATTGTCTCACAGCCCTTTTGTCTCATAGACCTTTATTGTCTCACAGACCTTTTGTTCATAGACCTTTATTGTCTCACAGACCTTATTGTCTCACAGACCTTTTGTCTCACAGCCCTTTTGTTCACAGCCTTTTGTCTCACAGCCCTTTTGTCTCATAGACCTTTATTGTCTCACAGACCTTTTGTCTCATAGACCTTTTGTCTCACAGCCCTTTTGTCTCATAGACCTTTATTGTCTCACAGACCTTTTGTCTCATAGACCTTTTGTCTCACAGCCCTTTTGTCTCATAGCCTTTTGTCTCAAGACCTTTTGTCTCACAGACCTTTTGTCTCATAGACCTTTATTGTCTCACAGACCTTTTGCTCATAGACCTTTATTGTCTCACAGCCCTTTTGTCTCATAGACCTTTATTTCTCACAGCCCTTTATGTCTCATAGACCTTTATTGCTCACAGCCCTTTTATCTCATAGACCTTATTGTCTCACAGCCCTTTTGTTCTCATAGACCTTTATTGTCTCACAGCCTTTTGTCTCATAGACCTTTTGTCTCACAGCCCTTTTGTCTCATAGACTTTTGTCTCACAGCCCTTTTGTTCACAGACCTTTATTGTCTCACAGACCTTTTGTCTCATAGACCTTTTGTCTCAAGACCTTTTGTCTCACAGACTTTTTGTCTCACAGACCTTTTTCTCATAGACCTTTTGTCTCAAGCCCTTTTGTCTCAAGACCTTTATTGTCTCACAGCCTTTTGTCTCACAGCCCTTTTGTCTCATAGACCTTTTGTCTCACAGCCTTTTGTCTCAAGACCTTTTGTCTCACAGACCTTTTGTCTCATAGACTTTTTTCTCACAGCCTTTTGTCTCAAGACTTTTGTCTCACAGCCTTTTGTCTCACAGCCTTTACTTTGTCTCACAGACCTTTGTCTCATAGACCTTTTGTCTCACAGCCTTTTGTCTCATAGACCTTTACTGTTCACAACCTTATGTCTCATAGACTTTTGTCTCACAGCCCTTTGTCTCACAGCCCTTTTGTCCCACGCCATTTTTTTCACAGCTTTTGTCTCAAGACTTTTTGTCTCACAGCCCTTTTGCTCATAGACCTTTATGTCTCACAGCTTTTGTCTCAGACCTTTATTGCTCACAGCCTTTTTCTCAAACCTTTTGTCTCACAGCTTTTGTCTCAAGACTTTATGTCTCACAGCCCTTTTGCTTTTTCTCAAGACTTTATGTCTCACAGCTTTTGTCTCAAGACCTTATGTCTCACAGCCTTTTGTCTCAAGATCTTATGTCTCACAGCTTTTATCTCACGCTTTTGTTCATAGACCTTACTGTCTCAAGACCTTATGTCTCACAGCCTTTTGTCCAGATCTTATTGTCTCACAGCTTTATCTCACAGCTTTGTCTCACACCTTTTGTCTCAAGACTTTATGTCTCACAGCTTTTGTCTCACAGCCTTTTCTTTTTCTACAGCCTTTACTCACAGCCTTTTGTCTCACAGCTTTTATCTCATAGCCTTTACTGTCTACGACCTTTACTGCCACAGACTTATGTCTCACAACTTGTCTCACAGCCTTTTGTTATAATTTCGCTCCTGACCCTTACTGTACAATTTTTCTCCAGACCTTTTTAGCCCTTTGTCTCATACTTTTCTGTCTCACTACTTCGTTCTTCTCTCTTCTTCTCTTCTTCCTTTCTTCTTTTTCGATTACGTTCCGACTTTATGTCCAACTACTGTTCACGATTTCTGTTCAGTTACGTTAAGTTTTGTTCACGACATTTATGTTTAGACTTACTGTTCAGACTTAGTCAAGACTTTGTCCACAGATTCATGTCAGAATTTACTGTTCACGACATTTCTGTTCACAGCTCTTCTGTTAAGCATTTATGTTCACGTCTTTACGTTAAGCTTCTGTCTCACGACTTATGTTACGACTTTTACTGTTCACAGACTTTCCGTCTATATTATACCTGACGGCATCCACAGCCAGCAGTCACTGTCAAGTCGTCAAGAGGCAACCCATCACAGGAGGCACCGCAGTACAGCCGAGTCAATTCGGTGGTATTCAATTGTGCCTCCTCTGATCCGACAAAGACAGTACATTATCTTCTAACCCCTCTATCGAAAACTCTCTTCTCTCTCTCTCTCTCTCTCTCTCTCTCTCTCTCTCTCTCTCTCTCTCTCTCTCTCTCTCGATTATTAAAGTCCTCTGAGGAAGACCAAGAGGTCGAAATATTGGGAAAAACTTCAACGTGGTTATTGTTTGGTTCTTTGTTTGGACACACACACACACACACACACACACACACACACACACACACACACACAAAACACACACACATATATATATGTGTATATATGTATATATATATATATATATATATATATATATATATATATATATATATATATATATATATATATATATATATATATAAAAAATTATTTAGTCGCTTTAGTCGTTTTATAACTCTCAGTACATAATATGTACGTAAAGGAAACATGACTGAAGATACCGAAAAACTTCAAACATCACACAGTGGTATATTCAGCGAATCATCACCGAGAACGTCACAACTGAAACATTTACATTTCTGGAGAACACCAATAGAGCAGTGTCGATGACAAGGGAATCACACTCTTTCAAAATAACAGATTCTGAGTTGGGACTTGAACGAAGAGGGCAGGAGATTGGAGGGGTGGGGGGGGGGGGGGGGGATGGCAGTGCATTGGCACTTCCTTGGCATACTGCCGTCCTTTCATCAATCACCATTCTGCGATAGGCAGTTACAGAAGGTCAGGGTGGTGCCAGAACCTTGGCCCTGGCGTTCGGCTCTTCATGGAAGTGAGGTTTGGTTGATAAGTGCGCATTATCGTTCTGCTTCAGCTGGTGATGGTGGGGGGGGGGGGGGGTCTGCTGTTTTGACCTCTGCCATTTCCAGGCGGTCAGAAGTCACTGGACGGTTGGGGGGAACGTGGCTGGATTGAAGAGCGATCAGCCAAAAGAGGCGCTGAGGTGACCGACATAATCGTTTTCATTGACGTCGTCGTCATCATTGCCATTACCGTTGTCGTCGTCATCATCAGCAGGATCGTCATCATCACAAGATCAAAATCGTCAAAACAATTACAATTGAGAAACTACTACAACTACTACCTCTACTACTACTACTACTACTGCTGCTGCTGCTGCTACTACTACTACTATTGCAGCTGCTACCTCTGCTACTGTTGTTGACGTTGTTGCTGATGATCCTATTAGCTCTGCTTGTTACTGCTGCAGGGCCGGATCTGGGTAGTCATAACGCGCAGGAGGTAATTATAAGACGATGGGTGTGGGGGGGAGGGGGTGGGGGGGCACGAAAGTCTCTGGAGGGGTCCGGGGTAGAGACCCTAGTACAGGGAAGTTTCCCACAGAAGCCGAAGCATGTGTAAATATAGAGGCCACACTGGAGCCCAATCCTGACCTATGAAACGCACGAGAGAATACAAAAAGAGAAGAAATTGAGGTGGCTGGGGGTGGGGATCCCAAACCAAGATACAGCTCCTCCACGGCCTCTGTCCCCGGCCCTCCCCGGGTCCGGCTTTGTGTTCTTTCCTATTAAATTAGCAACATGACAGCAATCACTATGACTGCTGCTGCAGGAGCTACTGCTGTTGCCGTTGCTGTTATTCTTTCGTCTGCTAGCCCTGCTACTATCTTCACTGCTGCAGCAACGTTTCTGTACCATTCGTTTGTTTATGGCCTTTCATGTTTACCTATGGGCCTAGGATGAACTTATCAAAGACTGCAATTATGTCGTTAATTCTTAGCAGTTGACTGCTGAGGATGACATTCGTCATGAAAGCCATCATGGCAGATGTTTAAAACCAGCAACAATGATGATGATGATGATAATGATGCTGCTGCTGCTGCTGATGATGATGGTGATGGTGATGATCATGATCATGATCATGACTAAAATGATGAAAATAATGACTATATGATGCTGCTGCCAATGTTGCTGCTACTGATGATGATGTACAGAAAGACAAATGGAAGACCTGATAGAAAACAGAAACAAAATCAATAAAGGCGACCAAAGAAAAAAAAGCGGACGAACAACTCGCACACACACACACACACACACACACACACACACACACACACACACACACACACACACACACACACACACAGAAGCAGGGAAGAGATGGAGGTGTTGATTGTTAACGATAGCAGTAAACAAAAGGCTGAAGAAACAAAGGAAGAAAGAAAAAGAAGTCAAACGAAGACAGCGGACAAAAAAAAAAAAGAAAAAAAAAGGAGAAAAAAGCAGCAGCAAGGTGAAGGAATCGCTAGAGACAATGCCATCGATCAATTCCGAATAAAAGAAAGAAAAAAAAAGAAAAAAAAGAAAAGGCGGCAAGCGCGCGGTGCGGAAATTTGCATGACTCGCGCATGGCTGCGCACGGCTCTGCCTTTCTGCCACCGGAAGTGGCTGCGGATATGGCCGCCAAGACGAACACACAGCCTCGCCCGGGCCAGCTCCAAGAAATTGCCATTTAACTTTCTGCCAGACAAAAGTCACCCCCCGCGCTCGGACCTCTTCGATTCTTTTTTTTTTTTTTTTTCCCTCCCAGACGACAACGTGAATTCTGACAATGCTCGCCTCGGATATTGCGTGCTGCTTTCGTTAGCTGCCCTCGCCACGACCAAAAAGTATGGGACTCCCCTCGGTGTCAGAAGGTGGGGAAACAAAAGGTATTCGTGTTAGGCCAACTGGGAGGAGAGAAAGGGTGGGGGTGGGGTGGGGGGTGAGGGGAGAAATATTGTCAAGTGGTGTAGGTTTGTCTGTCGAAAATCAACATGAATAACGCAGCTAATAAATCGCGATCATGCAACATGGGCCGGAGTAGTAGTAATTGTCAAAAGTTGCGTTCATGTTACAAGAGAGATGGAAAATGGGAAAGTGGCAAGGGTGAAAGACAGGTGAAATCGATGAGCGGGTTGTGCTTGATAACAGCGCGGTGTGTTGTCAATTACTTTCTGTGGTGTTCATTGACTAGTGGGATCAGTTTCATCATTGTTATGGGAGAGGGGGGGGGGGGGGGGGGTAATATGATCTGCACTAATCTCAGACGTGTAAGTTGCTGATACTGCGTCTTTCGAATTCTTTTTTTTTTTAATCGGTTTGTTTGTTTTCTTTCTTTTTCTTTTGCGTGACTTCTGGCAATGCAACATCTCAGCGACAAAAGGCACACTCCACAGTTAAAAGAACGAATGGAGAAAAGTCAGTGTGTGTGTGGTGTGTGTGTGTGTGTGTGTGTGTGTGTGTGTGTGTGTGTGTGTGTGTGAGTGTGTGTGAGTAAGTGTGTGTGTGTGTGTGTGTGTGTGAGTGAGTGTGTGTGTGTATGTGTGTGTGTGTGTGTGTGTGTGTGTGTGTGTGTGTGTGTGTACGAGCGCGTGCACGCGCGCACGCGCGCGAATGCATGTGTGTTCATGTGTGTGTGTGTGTGTGTGTGTGTGTGTGTGTGTGTGTGTGTGTGTGTGTGTGTGTGTTTGTTTACATTTGTGTGTGTGTACGTGCGAGTGTGTGTGTGTGTGTGTGTGTGTGTGTGTGTGTGTGTGTGTGTGTGTGTGTGTGTGTGTGTGTGCCTGTGTGTGTCTGTGTGTGTCTGTATGTCTCTGTGTCTGTGTCTGTGTCTGCGTGCTTGCGTGCGTGCATGAATGTGTCTGAGCGTACGTGCGGGCGTGAGTGTTTGTGTGAAGAGAGAGAGAGAGAGAGAGAGAGAGAGAGAGAGAGAGAGAGAGAGAGAGAGAGAGAGAGAGAGAGAGAGAGTAATGCGCCTTTCACAAAGAAGAGTGAAAAAGATATGTCTATTACCTCTCATAAAGTTAAGGCAACTGACAGATCAGCGTATGAAGAAATATGACATGTACGTTTGAAAGTATGTGTCAGTAGTTTTATTTGTCTGTCTTTATCCGACTCCAGCTCATTATGCATGCCATTGTCATCCCATGCTGAGATAGGTGACATATATACAAATGTTTCTTTACAGCATGGATACTGACCCCCCGCCTCGCCACTGAAGCAGCGAACCAAGAATATACCACTGACCAGGCTTCTGGCTACACGTAACAAAAGCCGATAACACTGTCAACCTCGGGGTATGTCAGTGGAGGAAGGACTAGCGCACAGCCCAAACACACTCACAGCTTGCTTACAATCTCATTCATATATCATGCATTCGTCACATCAAACCACTAGTAAAGTCTATAACTTTACTACACATGATCATAGAAAGAAACATCAATGCATATGGAATCAAACAAAATAAAACATCCTCTCTTTCCTTGAACTTCACAAAACCAATTTTATCTAAATCATCATTAACTAACCCGGGTATAAATAGATTTCTACTTTACCTGGCCAGGTGATCTTAAACTACACACGAATCACTGTCTTTTCTTTTCTTCTCTTTTTTTTTCTTTGTTTCTTTTCACTGTCACTTTCACAAGCACAACACGACTGCTGGCACTGGTCAGGTTAGACTGCTGGCACTGGTCAGGCTGGACTGCTGGCACTGGTCAGGTTAGACCGCTGGCGTTGGTCAGGTTGGACTGCCGATGAAAGTGGCGCTGGCCAAGTATGAGGTCGAACCCCGGTTCAGATGGAACAGTGACTATTAGACATCGATCTGTTCTCCTTTCTTTCTTCCTGCATTAACGCATTGCACTCTCTCTCTCTCTCTCTTCTAGTCTGCTCTATCAAATGGACATGGTTGCTTTTCTTTTCTTTTTTCTTTTTCTTTTTTTTTCTCTTCATTAGTTAGCAACTCTCACTCTCCACATCTCTCCTTAGTCCTTCCTCTGCAGACTATATCTCGTGCTAATGCCTCAACTTGGTTCTCTTCTCTCCTCCCTCATCTCTCTGCTCTTCTGTCCTGCAGAGCTTACACCCAGAACCTCTTCCTCTCTGTCTGTCTCTGTTCGTTCTCCCCTTTCACTCACGCATTCCTATCTTATCCTAAAACCCATCTGTCAAAGGGCGAGTACCATTGGTCAGTATTTTTACCGCCTCGTACCCGAAGTTACCTCCCTCTAATTCCATTGGATATTCAAATCATGACAGTCACGCCTACACGCCTTACTCTCTGTAGTGGTCATTGGGTCATTTAATTAATTAGCTAGATCTCACCCCCACTACACAATACCTTCCCCCTCTCCCTTTCCGGCGACGTCGACTTAATTGTGGACACTGGTCCTACAAATTGGCTAGATCAGTCTGGCCCAGGCGTTGAGATCCGTCTGGGCAGACATCGAGGCGTCGGTCAAGCTACTTAGTCCGTCTGGCTGGACCGTACCGTCTCCGTAGAGGATTAGGATTAGTCTCCTCGCTGTGCCCAAATTGGCTGAGGCGATGCTTGAAGGCGTCGGCCCGACGCATGAGGCCGTCTACCTGGCGCCCAGGATATTTGAGTTGGAGCTTATGTCCAAACAAATTGGCTGGCGACTAACCACGAATTCGGTTTTCTATTTTTGTCCGTGACAATTTCCCCCTTGCAAAAGACTATGCTCCGCATTGTCTCAAAATAACGGTACAAAAAAAAAACAACAACCGAATTTGCTGACACACAGCTACACGCGCAAAGTTTGGAAAATACTTTACAACAAACGGTTTATAATTTATAAAATATATCATTAGTGAATACCACTCCAATGAGTTATCATTGACGTGCGCTTTTGCCTTATTTCAACTCATTTTCTGATAACCTCTGTGCGCACCTATGCAATTCCCCTACCTCCGGATTTTGCCACATCTTCTCTTCACAACTATTATGAAAAGCACAATCTAATATGATCACGATCCATGACACCTCACTGAGGAATCTCCATCCTCACTTATCGCAAACAGTGCATTACTACACAAGCGACTGTATGCTCCAAACATAACTAACATTTACATAAACAAGTCTCACGAAGAAAATAATGAACTATAGCCAAATGGGAATGAACCCATATCCAATCAACATAACCGTAATCAACACATATTATCAACAAAGTAGCTATGCACCCCCGGATATGACTGACTTCCTCTGAGTTGCAGCTTGCTAGACTACACGACTTAAATAGTCAGCTCCGACATTCTGTCGACCTGGAATGTACTGGACTCGGTACCTGTAGGGCTGCAGTGCCATTGCCCAACGCAGCACTCTACTGTTTTTCAGCTGCGCCTCCTGCAGGAATTTGAGTGGTTGATGATCTGTCTCTATCACGAACTCTTTCCCATACAAGTATTTGTGGAATTTCTGCACGGCCCACACGACAGCTAAACACTCCTTCTCTACAGTTGCGTACCCTTCTTCACACTTTGTCAACTTCCTGCTAGCATACCTCACAGGAAACTCGACCCCTTCATGCTCCTGCAACAATACTGCACCTACTCCACCGCCTGATGCATCTGTCCGCAACAAAAATGGTTTGGACATATCTGGTAGCTTCAAGATGGGACGGGAACCTAGTCTTTCCAGCACTGTCTGCAGTGCTTGCTCTGCAGCGTCTGACCATTCGACCACTGCCGGTTTCCCTGCCTTGACCAAATCACTGAGAGGACTCGTGATCGCAGCGAAATTTGGAACAAACTCCCTGTAGAAACCAATAAAACCTAGCAGACTCCTGACTTCTGTTTTGGTCTTTGGTCTCTCTGAATTCATCATCTTCTCCACCTTTCCCTTTTCTGGCTGCTTTGTGTCGCCTCCGACAACAAAACCTAGGAACTCCTACTGTCTAGCCCTTCATACAGTGACACATCCCTGTATGACTCTTCTGGAAACTTAGGCAACAAAATCTCCCCTTCTTCTGCTGGGTCTCTTTCACCTCATCAATGATTGCTGCTGCGCCTATGTGCTGAGTCTCACGCTGAATATATTTGCGGAGAAAATTCGCATGGAAAAGTTTTGGTTTCCCATTCACATCAATTCGGTAATCCCGATCGACCTTTTCAGTGATGGTGAATGGTCCCTTCCAATGCATCAGCAGCTTGTTGTGATCCGTGGGAAGCAGTAACAGGACTTGATCTCCCTCCTTGAGGGATTGCTTCCTCACCTTCTTGTCATATTGCTTCTTCTGAACGACCCTAGCCTCCTGCAAACCTTCCCTTGCAACCTTGCATGTCTCATACCTGTGCCCACCTTTGGAACAGGGCGAGATTGGGCCCATCAGATCAACAGCCACTCTCCTGAACGGTGTGTCAATTAAAGGGGGATGTTTAAGAGGCGCCTTCCTTTTCACCCCTCTTGTGGCTGACCTTTGACACACGTCACATGACATGCAGAAACGCTTTATGTCCTCCATTGCTCCTGGCCAGTGAAAATCATCAAAGATTCGGTCAGCTGTTTTGCTGGTGCCGAGATGACCTGCCATGAGCGACTCGTGACCCACTGACATGACAGTGTCACGATAACATGCTGGTACCTCTAACTGAGTTGTCACCTACCTGTCTTCCCCTTGGTGAACACTCGGTACAACAACCCGCCTTTCACAAGAAATTCTGTCTCACCTCTAGTCTACAGTCTGGATGAAAACACCCATGACTAATTGCAACAGAAAATATTTTTTATGGAACAGAAAGAATATATTCGCCTGAACATATTGTGAAAGTTATAGTTTTAGCATGCTCAAATAAAGTTGTAATTAATTTTTAATTATTTTGTCGATCGGCGATTTCACACTCATGACGCGAATGGCTCTCTGTCGGCAACTTCCCTCCCAGGCAGGAATTTCCCAGTCGCTGCAACCGCGCGCGCTGACCTTGAGGCGTTATCAGTCGGTAAGTTTATTTATGTTTTGGGGCATTTCCGCCTTCATACAACGTTTTGGTTATCGCACAACTTTCCTTTTTAACGTAGCTAACTCCTGCAAGTCACACAGCATTTATTCAATTGGTCAGCTTTGAACTTCAGGCTGAAATGTTGTGTTCAGCCTTCACCCAAAAAAATCGTCTGCTCCTCTGTCTCACGTCAGCTTGTTTAAAAAAAAAAAGAAAGCGCGAGGTGGGGTGAGGGGCGTAAGGAGTGGTGGAAGGGGTGTGGGGAGAGAATGGGGGGTCTGTATGAAGTGCAAAGTAAGCTCCTGTTGTATACTTTTAATTACTTTCTTTTTGGCATCAAATTGTTTGACTTTTGCCAGCGCAAGGGGTCGGCACGATCTCCGGTAGAGTAATAGTATGGTTCAGAAAACATGTTAAAAGTCACAAAAATGCTTAACAGATTCGTTCTCCATAGCAATAGCAACGGTGCTTTTGATGATTAATAATATCATTTTAATGATCATTATTGCTTGGAAACTATTATATTTGCTTCCCCCACCCCCTTCCCCTCCCACACGGAACTGATTTCCACCAAAATGTAATGTAAACATGGTTAAGTTTCAGAAATATTTTTTTCACCAAATCAAGATCAGTCATTTCGGAAAATCTGTCAGATGGTTAGAGGATGAAAGGAAATCAGTTCAATTTGAGTATGTCATGCAATAATTAGAAGAAAAAATACTAACAGAATTAAGCAGAGATTGTGATGTTCTGTTTGATCTTTTTTTTCAGATTGAAACATTATTCAAAGCTGTTCCTTGATGAGACACACTGGAAAAGTAACTTGGTGAGTGATTCTTAATTGTGTGGTGTCTGCGTGTGTGTGCGCACGCGCAAGCACACACATATGTGTGTATATGTGTCCATGGCGCGCATATGTGTGAATGTGTGCATGTACTCATCACACATGTATCTGTGCGCGCGCACACACACACACACACACACACACACACACCACACACACACACACACACACACACACACACACACACATATCACGCACACACACACACACATCACGCACGCACAAGCAGGATGCATCTACACACACAGAGCTTGCATGTGCATGCATATGCTCACAAACAACACACACCACACACACACACACACACACACACACACACACACACACACACACACACACACACAGAGGTGAATGAGAAAGACATAAGTCAGTAAAATAAATTTGATAAATCTCCCTGTCTTGTCATAATATTTCACACAATTAAGAAACATCGAAAGATTGATATTTTAATATTGTGTATTTTTGGTTTACTCATAGTGGACTGACTTGGTTGATGCGTTGTACATCCATCCATTCATTTTATTCATTTTCCAGTCATTTCTTCATTCATGGATTCAATCATTTTTATGTAAACAGTCATGTTGACAAGAATGGTTCAGGGCAATATTACTTTCCATTGTTTCAGGTCATGGAGAACTGTGTCCTCTGTGGCCAGAATCTGACTCTGGGGAGAAGACAGTGATCCCACAACAGCGAGGCAGAGACACCATCAACAATGCCAGTGTACAGAGAGGCAGAGACACCATCAACAATGCCAGTGTACAGAGAGGCAGAGACACCGTCAACAATGCCAGTGTACAAGAGGCAGAGACACCGTCAACAATGCCAGTGTACAGAGAGGCAGAGACACCGTCAACAATGCCAGTGTACAGAGAGGCAGAGACACCGTCAACAATGCAGTGTACAGAGAGGCAGAGACACCGTCAACAATGCCAGTGTACAGAGAGGCGATGGGATCTGCATTACTGAAGGTCAGGCAGTGCATGAACTTGTCGTCGTACCTACACTAACAAGCACAACATCAGCAGTTTCTTGAAGAAACAACAAGCAGAAAGTGAAGTGAAACCCAGCCAAGCATTAAGATAAAAGAATAATGTCTTTGATTTTAGAAGATGCTGCCTATTTTGTGGCAGGGATGCAGAACTTGATGGAAAGACTGTGTGGCCTGTTAGAACATTGGACTTCCAAAGTCCATCACGAAGAGCTGCTTGGAGCGTGCTGACGAATGGGCTGAAAAATTGAAAGGTAGACTGGGTTTGTATCTGATCTTCCAGCAGCTGATGCTGTGTACCACCAGACTGCAGCACAAACTTCCGAACAAAGAGAAAAACACCCAAATCGTTCGCTCTGGAACCAGAACCCAAAAAAGTAAAATATGGAAGACCCAAAGATGAGGGCAGAGTTGAAGCTTTCAGAAAAGTTGCTGCCTTTCTTCAAGAAAATGATTCAGAACAGATCACCATCAATGACCTGATTAGCATGATGGGTGAACTTACTGGTGGAAATCCATACTGTTTCAAAAAAATGAAGGAGGAAACTGGTTAAAACTATTTGGGGAAGAAATCATTATTGCTGAAGTTGATGGCAAACCAAATGTTGCCACATTCAGAAAAACTGCTTCATCAATTCTTCATGCATTCTACTCTGCACTGATACTGATGATGAGGAAGCACAGAAAATAGCAGTCATTAAAGCAGCCGCTGAGCTCATCAAGAGTGACATAAAGAGCATTCCTGTTTCCAGAAAAACATACCCATCGCCAGATGATGTTGCATCTGTGTCAGCAAAACGTGGACTTTGTGCCAAAATCTCTCCAGTTACTGCTTGATACAGTTTATAGTGGAAAGGATTGTGATCTTAGAATTGCATCCATTGGTCAAGCAATCATGCAAGCCGCGCGGCCACGCTTACTGATCACCCCACTGCAGATTGGACTGGGCGTACGGTGCACCACAATTTTGAGTCACAATTTCTAGTGGATCTTCTTTATTCACTTGGATTCTGTTCGTCTTATAAAGAAGTAAGAACATATGAGCTTAGTGCAGCTGCAACTCAAGAACTGAAATTACCAACAGATGACAATCATTTCGTACAATACATGGCTGACAATGTGGACCACAATTCAGCAACCTTGGATGGAATGAATACTTTCCATGGAATGGGTATGATTGCAGCAATCACACCAAGTGTACAAGACAGAGAAGCTGTACCAAGGAACACTGATGTTAAGCTGGAAGAGGTTGTCAGAAAGGCAAGAGTTGACATACGGTGTTATAAAGAAGAGACTATTGGCATGTTGAACTTGAAGTTCGAAAAACTGAACACTGTGTTCACATCTGATCCAACAAAAGAAATAGAAATCCTATGGAAAACGTCCTGGTTGCTTCTTCCACAAAGGCCATCTTGGTCAGGAGTGATGCAAACTGTACATGCTGGAGACTTTCCTGGACAGACATCTTTCTTTTTTTTGCCCCTGATTGATCTCAATCCCAGTGATAAAACATGTATTTATTCAACGTTACTGTTCATTTGTGGTGAAGCAAAGCGTAATGGCAGAACACCCATCATTACATTTGACCAACCACTTTGGTGGAAAGCACTAGCTATCATCATGAGTGAACCTGAGACAAGTGACCTGCGAAGCATTGTCCTCCGGCTTGGCCCTTTCCATATGGAGATGAGTTTTCTTGCCTGCATAGGACATCTGATGGCAGGCACAGGTCTCCAGGAAGCCCTGTCTGTGATCTATGCTCCAAATGCAGTCAGTGCCATGCTGCAAGGAAAAGCTGTCACACGTGCTGTAAGGGGACATCTGTTGATGGACACAGCCCTAAATGCTCTGCTGGCATCTGACACTTTCCACGCACCTCTGCCACAACTTGAAGTCGGAGAGGAGGGAGAGAGATCATGTGATGAAACCTGCAGTGTGCCACAGCTTACAACAATGTTTGCACAGTCTTCGCAGAGAGTGTGAGTGCCACTGACACACAGGAAAAGTACCAAGCAGATCAGACATGTGAACTTGGGACTGAACAAAAACTGGTGCATGTGTCAATGGAAGATGTTCCCCAGGATGTCAAGGCTGCTGTCAAGTCTTCTCTCACAGAAAATGTTGATGCATTACTTGACAACACAGATCCTCATTTCTTGGAAGCGATTGAAACCTACAAAAAACTAATGGAAGGAGATCTGTCTTTAAACGAGCTGGGAAACATTGAATCCATTTGTAACATCTCTAAAAAAATTGAAGCTCACAAGATGACTTTGAACAGCAGAACGAGCGTACTGTGGTTACAGTACATGTCCATGACTGACATTCTGAAAACATTCATCAAGGCAGAAAGGACTGGAAACTGGCTTTTGCATCTGTCTACCGTCCAGGACATGCTTCCTTACCTAGCGGCAGCAGGACACAATCTATACACCAAATCAGCTCACCTCTATCTCCAGATGATGAACAAACTTCCTGATACACACCCTGTTGTCTTACAAGAGCTTTCTCGATGGACATCACGTCGTTCGTAGGAGTAAGAGGTTCTGGGCAGGCCTTTCTTCAGACTTTGCTATTGAGCAGGTTTTGATGCGCAGCATTAAGTCAGCTGGAGGCTTGACCAGAGGAAGAGGGATGAGTGAATCGCAGCGAGCAACATGGCTTCTGTCTATGCCAGCATGTGCAGAAATCAATAGCGCCATGCAAGAAGTGACCTGCACTCTCCGCCTGTCAGTGAGCAGCATAAAGAAATGGGCCAGCCAGAGTGGCAAAGGATGCACAGGACGTGATGACCCTCACGTCATTTTTGAATCAACACAGTCCATTTGCTGATGACCCCAGTCTGAGAAACGTCATTATGGTGTTGTTGCAGAAGCATCAGTCAATGTGGACGGTGCAAAACAAATTGGACTCCACATACTGAAGAACCATGGAGGTCAAAACAGCTTCAGATGCTTCACTGAAAAGGAAAGACAAGGCTGTGACAATGATATGTTAAAGCTCCATCAGAATAGACGAGACTGCTGTGACCGTTGATCCTCAACTTCTTTTTCAGCGCTTAGTTGCAGCTGCCAGTAACCTGTACGAGGACAAGACAGAAGTTTTCAATTATGAACTTTGCAGCTTTCCATCATCATTGTTCGAGTCACCTGGTTTCTTACTGCAACCCAACAAAGCAGCCCTTGCAAATGAACTGTGGAAAATGGTCAAGAACACTGAAAACCAGCTCAGCAGACTTCCCCTCACTTTGTTCTTGATGGAGGTTCTTTACTTCAGCGCATTCCCTGGCGACGTGGAACCACATTTCGAGACATCATTGAAACATATGTCTGCTTTATAAAAGGCAAGTATCCAAATGCAACTGTCGTATTTGATGGATACATATCAGGACCAAGCACCAAGGACATCACCCATCTCAAGCGTGGGAAAGGGATGAAAGGGCAGGCTGTGCACTTTGCATTAGATATGATGCTCCAGTTCTCCAAGGAACAGTTCCTTTGTAATGTAGAGAACAAACAGCGCTTCATCTACGCCCTTGGGTCAGCTTTGGAATCATTCTGCACTGTGATACATGCCAAGAGTGATGCAGACCTCACAATAGTCCTGACTGCAACCAAGTGTGCACGCCACCAGGTGACCGCTGTCATAGGAGAGGACACTGACATTCTGGTGTTGTTGGCATATCATGCCGATTCAAATGATCATGACATTTTCTTTTATTCTGATAAACAAGGAGGGAAAAGTAGGTGCTGGAACATCAAGCACTTGATCCATGAGCTTGGAGAAAATCGACATTTGCTGCTTTCTCTCCATTCTCTTACAGGTTGTGATACGACCTCCAGGCCATTTGGAATTGGGAAAGGAACAGCACTGCAGAAACTGTTGAAAAACGTTGAACTTAGAAGTCTGGCTGATGCCTTCCTTCAACAAAGGACCCAGGAGGACGTTGTAGAAATAGGTGAGAAGCATTAGTGCTTCTCTACAATGGCTGTTCCGGTGAGACTCTCAATCACTTGCGACACCGGCTGTTCTGCATGAAAGTGGCAACTGGTACAACATACATTCAGGTGCATTCACTGCCACCAACTTCAGCTGCGGCCAGGTTTCACAGTCAAAGGGTGTACCTTCAGGTTCAGCAATGGATGGACGGGGACACTGTGCTGAAACCAGCTGAATGGGGCTGGCAGATTGAGAACGGACTATATGTACCCCGATTGACTGATTTGCCAGCAGCACCGGCTAAGTCCTGAGGTCATTCGGTGCACCTGTAAAGAAAACTGTGACAGTAAGCGGTGCAGCTGCAAAAAACATGGTCTTCTGTGTTCTCCTGGGTGTTGGTGAATGCCATGGTGTCAGCTGTTTCAATTCCCCCGCTGTGTGCTTTGACTAGACAGTGATGCAGAAACTGAGGTATGCTGTTCTATATATAGAACATTATGAATACTATTGTTTTGCCTATTTCAGACATTTTCTGACATTATATTGCCAAATCCTGGTTCCTACGCATTTATTCCAAGTTCCTCTTTCAAGACATTGTTTCCCAGCTTCAAAATAAGTTGCTACATGATGAGTTTTCTATGCACAGATGACAATTTTCCATTTTGGGCCTATGACGTCACTAATGCTCATATTACATAATTATTATGGTCGCTAGAACATTATAACTTGCTGTGATGGTGATGTGGGTTATAGTGATTAAGTTACTGCAAACAAACTTTCTGTTGCAATTTGTCCTGGGTGAAGGTATTTATTTTCACCCCAGTCAGTAGCCTACTCCTCTAACCACCTGTTTCTCTCCACCTCTTGCCAACTCCAAGACTTCACGAGCGAAGGGTCTTGTTCCTGCGCTGCCCTAAACTCATCAGGCGACACATCTATGCCCGACTTCCTTCCTGGAACGACTAACGGTTTATCAACCTTTCCCTCCTTCTTGCTCCGTGTTTGAACTGCTGCCCCTGTAGCAGTCAACAACTCAGGATCCCTGGTCCCTTGCACCTGGAATATTTCCAATGATCAAATCATGAAGGGGTTTCTCCATCACCAGCGCAGACAACTCGCCTGAGAAGTAAGGGGTACTACTTTCTATCTTAGCAACTGGAAACTCCCTCACAGTGCCATCGATTAGAGTACAGGTCTGGATTTGCCCTGTCAAATCCCTTTCTCGACCAGCGTTGTTCGTACCACACCACATGAACAACCAGTGTCTCGTAACACTTTCACCCTCTGCTGGCCAATCCACCCTTCTTCACTGGTAACGAAACCACTCAGCCTAGTGCCCTCCATCCCTGACACTGACTGCTGTCCAGTGCTAGCCATAGGCCGCACTCTACCCTTCAGATTGGATCCCTTTTGGTTCCATGCAGGTCGTTTCCCCTGGCGACCCTTATCGACTTCTTGCAAGGCTGCTGCCTTCTGGAACCTCATGCGACAATCCCTCGCACATGTCCCTTCTTGTGACAAATGAAACACCTATTGTCCCTTGTCCTCCTTTCTGCCCCACACTGGGTTTGCAGACTGTGCAGAAAACTCCCCTAGTCTCCTTGCACTCTTCTCACCTGTGCCTGGCACCTGTTTCTCTGCACCTTAGTGCCCAAACGTGCCTCTCTATACACCTCTGCTAACTTCAGCAACTCCCCTGCTGTCTCTGGCTGCCTCTCTTTCAAATGTATGGTTAACTCAGGGCCGCAACCTGACAAAATCTGTTCCTTCATAACTGCTCTTTCAATTCAGCGAACTCCTTCTTTGTACCACTCAACTCTAACCACTTCTCAAATAGTGATCTAAACGTGCACCATACTGAGTGTACGTTTCACCTGCTTGCAATCTAGCTGATCGAAATTTCTTTCTGAATCCCTCCTCTGTGAGGTCAAATCCCTTCATCAACGATTCCTTCACAGCACCAAAATCAGATTGTTGGTCTGCTGGTAACGCAGTGAAAATCTGCAATGCCTTACCCGTCAATAGCGCTGACAAAATGACTGCCCACTCTTCTGAAGGCCAACCCTGACTGGTGGCAAACGTTTCAAAACGACTGATGTATGCATCAATCGAATCTGTTCCTTCAGAGAATTTTGGCAACTTTGGTCGGGGGGCGTAACTGCGCACAGGGTCACTGGAAACTGAGCTGCCATCATCGGTGGTCTCCCTTTGTATTTTCATTCTCTCTAACTCTGCCTGAATCCTTAGTCTTTCTGTTTCCTGCGTTAATCTTTCTGTTTCCTGCGTTGCATTAGCCTGAATCCTTATCCTTTCTGTTTCCTGCGTTTCGCTAGCTTTAACCCTTTCCTGCTCTGCTAATGCTATTGCGACACGGCGTCTTTCCGCTCGCTCATCTCTTTCCATCTTTTGTTGGTTTTCGACAAATGCTCGCAACTCTTCTCCCGAGTAGCCTAAATCACGAGCGACACTCACAAGTTGTTCAATAGGGGTGTTCTTTTCGTCCGCCATTATCTCTTTTTTTTTTTTTTTTTTGAACAAGATTTTATTGCTACGACAGCCAAACTGGTGGTTACGGACACGCGTGACGTAATAACACAATCCTATGAATGATAATATCAGCTTGGGACAACGTAATTAGTTTTTATAAGACGCCTAGCGCCTGACCCAACTATGAGAGCGAATTATAGGCAATCTGTGCGAAATAAGTACTCTGGGGCTGAAATGCCAAGCCTAGTATTAACTACCTTGGAAGCAATGCCAAGCCTAGTATTTAACTATCTTGGGAACATACAGTAAGACACTACCTTGTCTTAGGATTACAATACTTGAATCCCACCCAGCTTCCTCTCTGCGAAGTTGAACAATTATAATAAATGGGCCAGAATATCCTGGCAGCCTCGCCAATAAATTGTCAACCTCGGGGTATGTCAGTGGAGGAAGGACTAGCGCACAGCCCAAACACACTCACAGCTTGCTTACAATCTCATTCATATATCATGCATTCGTCACATCAAACCACTAGTAAAGTCTATAACTTTACTACACATGATCATAGAAAGAAACATCAATGCATATGGAATCAAACAAAATAAAACATCCTCTCTTTCCTTGAACTTCACAAAACCAATTTTATCTAAATCATCATTAACTAACCCGGGTATAAATAGATTTCTACTTTACCTGGCCAGGTGATCTTAAACTACACACGAATCACTGTCTTTTCTTTTCTTCTCTTTTTTTTCTTTGTTTCTTTTCACTGTCACTTTCACAAGCACAACACGACTGCTGGCACTGGTCAGGCTGGACTGCTGGCACTGGTCAGGTTAGACCGCTGGCGTTGGTCAGGTTGGACTGCCGATGAAAGTGGCGCTGGCCAAGTATGAGGTCGAACCCGGTTCAGATGGAACAGTGACTATTAGACATCGATCTGTTCTCCTTTCTTTCTTCCTGCATTAACGCATTGCACTCTCTCTCTCTCTTCCCCCTCTCCCTTTCCGTCGACGTCGACTTAATTGTGGACACTGGTCCTACAAATTGGCTAGATCAGTCTGGCCCAGGCGTTGAGATCCGTCTGGGCAGACATCGAGGCGTCAGTCAAGCTACTTAGTCCGTCTGGCTGGACCGTACCGTCTCAGTAGAGGATTAGGATTA
>CM031605.1:41945472-41957972 GCA_018398815.1 Conus ventricosus
GCGCTCTGAAGGAGGCAAAAGTATCTCTGAATCCTGAACCCGAATGTGTAGTTCTGCATGTGGGAGTGAACGATTTGAAGGGAAAAGATCCGGAGAAATGCAGTATGGAAATACAGAAATGCGTCAAGGAGGCCAAAGGTCAATTTCCCAAAGCCAAGATCGAGTAAGTCAAGTGGCTCCTTCAAAAAAAAAACACTAGACATTAAGAAAGATCTGTTCAACGCAATGACAAGACAGAAACTACAGCAGAAAACGACATTACTTTCGTCTCCTTTAACGAGTTGAGGATGGAAGACAGAAGAGTCCTGACAGCTGACGACGTTCAAAACCACGACCAGGGGAGCGAGCACCCATCGCGAGGACCCTGGGCAAAACACCTGATGGAATGTTTTGGGAAAAGCCACGGAGGAGACCTGCAGCCTTTCGTTACATTTCCCAAGGTTTTCTTCCTCCGCCTTTTCCACGCCTTGGGTTCTACTAAACTGGTCGTACTTTGACTCTCACCCTGTTTACAGTCGATCATCAAGATTTTCTGTTTTCATCTATAGTCATATCTAAGATGGTTAATGTCTAAATGATATAAATTATTGTGATATATAAATGAAAGCACATAAAAAGCCAAAAAATTACTTTTCTACAATGGAATTGTCGTTCTATAACGAAAACTCTAGCGTACTTAAATATCTATCTAGTAACAAATAATTTCATTTTTTATTACTACAATCCTTAAATGTGAGCTGTGATAAATTACCAAATCTACCGGGATTTTACCACCCTCCGTTTACGAACAATGTGGAGACAGAGTGCAAACAGCCTTTTAAATGTGCGTGAAGACCTGGCCCTTTTGTGAAAGAACTCCACCATGTATAACATTCCTCTGTGTCATGCTGTGCAGCTATGTTAAGTTCACTTCATCCTTGTTTCTCAATGTTGCTTCAATTTATCTTCCAAAAGGTCCTGATAATAAGAACACTGAATGGTTAAAAGGGGTTTTCCAAGATCAAACGGATAAGTGGGTTTTTGGGGGGTGATTTTTAATGCACATCCCCCTTTTCTGGATAAGAGTTGTTCCTATATTCTAATAACCTTTTTGTTAGATAACATAGGGGGATTCTATTCTTTCCCATACTGAATAATGGAAATTAACTCGTATTCCAGATATATCAAACCCATAATCCCTCAGCCATTGATTTAATTTTTGTATCTCCATCATTGGTAGTCCACACAGTGTGGGAAACGGAGATGACTCTTTAGAATCAGATCATATTCCATCATAATATTTTTAATAACAAAAGCAGAAGAAGAAGAAAACACAGTAAAATGTTATCCCAAAGAAATTACAAGTGTGCAGATTGGTCACTCTTCAAAGACATCCTTAAAAACATAAAATTTAGATTTTTCAAACTGAAGAAAATATAGACGATCAGTATGATAAATTCTGAAAATTTTAAATCCTAACAGCAGCAGATAAATCGATCCCAAAAATAAAAAACACAAAATCTAAAAAACACAATGGAAATGTGGGGTGGAACAAGGAATGGGGAACGCGCAAATAAAAAGAAAAAAGACAGATTTAAGATATATTGTAAAAAAAGATCAGCAAGTAATCATGAAAAAATGAAAAGACGGGTAAAAAAGTGATATGCTATAGAATATGCAAAATGAAACATTGGAGTGATTTCGTAACTCTGAAGTAAAACATTGTAAGGATATGGGAAAAGTATGGGAAGAACTGAAAGCTATGAAAAATGGATTGACATCACCACAGTATCCCATACAAATAGAAAACAATCTACCCACTGCTAAAGAAAACAGAAGTTTTTGGTAAACTTATTCGCTGATGTCAGCCGTCCTGAGGGTCTAACAAACACGACCGAACTTACAGAGAAAAAGAAGAAAGTAATATAACATATGATGATCCACCACCAGATAATAGCATTAACATTAATGCTCCAATAACTGTACATGAAGTAAAAGAAGCCATTAGAGCCATTCCAATGGGGAAGTCTTTCGTTTGTTTAGATGCAATATCTAATCAATGCTAAAGAATTTACCTAAAATCTTGTATTTTTTCTTCATGCTCTGCTAAGTTACTTGCTGGAATAGTACGACTTGCCCAAAATATGGAAACAGACAATTGTTGTCCCAGTTCATAAACAAGGAAAGTCTCTAGTGATCCTAAAAAATACAGACCTATAGCATTAAAAATCCACACGCTGTAAACTATCAGAAAGAATTGTTTGAATAGACTGGCACATTACTGTGAAAAAAATGACATCATTCCTATTAATCAAGCTGGCTTTCGTAAAGGGAGATCTACTACAGAAATATTAGTGAAATTATCAACAAATATAAAGAAACAATTTGCAAGACGTAAAAGTTTTCCTGGCTAAAATTTTTGACATAACCAAGGCTTACGATCAAGGTGGGCATTCACAGCTGTTAAACAAACTTAAAAATATTGGACTATCAGGGAAAAATATACAATTAGTTAAGTGCTTTCGAAAGATAGGGTAATACAAACAAGAGTAGGAAAAAATATTCCACCAGTAGAACTTTGTCAATGGGAATCCCCCAAGGGTCATGTTTGCCCCCGCTTCTTTTTTCATTGCTATGTATGATTTGCCAAAAAAGTTATCTAAAAAAGGGAGTTCTCGTTCAATAATGCAGACGACATTTGCATGTGGATGGAAGTAACTCTTAAAAAGAAAACTCCACAGCGTGATAAAATTCATCAGAAAGATCTATCAAAACGAACTAAATAGGATGGCGGAATACATGAAGTTAAATGGATTTAAAAATTAAACTATTGAAAAAAAAAATATAATCTTTCAATAGAGGTAATAATCCAGAAAAACTGCCTGTTTTTTTCATTGGGCGAAACACCTCTTAAATATGTGACAGAAGTTAAATTCCTAGGGGTCCATTTTTCATCTAAAAAATCATGGAACGCTCATAATGAATACTTATTAACAAAGGCGAGGAAAATATTAAATTTCCTTAAAATTATCTCTAAAGAAAAATGGGGACAGAGTTCAGCTACATTGATAACTCTATGTAAATCTTTAATGAGGTCGAAAATAACATATGCCCAAGAAGTAAACTTTAGCGCTCCCAAATACCTATTGAAAAAGCTGAAAGTATTGAATGCAAGGCATTGAAATTAGCACTTGGCCTTCCGGTGCATGCATCATCTTCTCGTACGTATTATGAAGCGCAGATGCTTCCCTTAGATGAATACAGAGAGTTAGCGTGTTGTAAATTTGTTATCAAGAGTACAACTAATAAAACGCACATTAGATCTGAAATAAAAATGAGGTCAGATATTGATTTTCCTAAAAGACCAAATCTATACTTCTCAAAAAACACTGGCAACGTACACGTCAAAAAGTATTACTGATTCCGGAGTTTCAATCGATAATGATGCTCTATCCATTAGACCGTTATTTTCTCCTATACCACCATGGGAGCTTAATAAAGCACATTTTGGGTATTGAACATACCAAATGAAAAAAGATGAAAACATAAACATGTTAGCAAGCTATATCAAATGCCATGTTGAAAAGAACTATTCAAATTATTTGAAAATATACACAGACGGTTTGTGCATTGATAAACAAGCAGTTGTGCATTCTTAATACCAGACTAAGAGTAGAGAAATCATTTTATATCGGAATTAACAAATCGATATTTACAGCAGAATCAACAGCGATACTCCTGGCTTTAAATTACCTTTAAAACTTTCCAAAAACAATATTTCAAATTTTGTTCTGTGTTGATTCTAAAACAGCTCTTCAGGCATTAAAAGTTTTTCAAATGCACACAAGACCGAAATGATCATAGAGTAAGTTGTAAGATACACATGTTAATTGCAAGAGGAACCCATGTAGCTTTTTGTTGGGTTCCTTCACATTGTTCTTTTCATTATAATGAAAAAGTAGACAGGGCACTAAACGTGGAGCCCAAAAATAGTTTTGATTCAGAACTGTTTGATTTCCCCTTATCAGTACATGAACAGTGTAACTTGGTTAAGGGCGCATATCTGGAAAGCTTTTGAATATAGTATGGTAAAATCACGATATAAGAACAGTTTGAAAATTAAAAGAATCAAAGAAATTTTAATCTTAATAGAAAATTACTCTCATTAATGCACAGGTGGAAACTTAATGCATTTTAAAAAAAAATAGTAAAGAACATATTTGCGTATGTGGAAACAAGATTACTCCAGTTCATATTGTTTCATGCAATGATAAAGAAAAAATCATTCCAGTATTGAAGCAAAATACTGTGCAGGCCATTTTCAGTCACCAGCTTTAACGTAAAGAATTCTTTGTACACTTAGAACGCACCCCTATTGGAAAATACTTTTAAATTCTTTATTAACTTTATTTGCGGGGATAAGAAAGGAAGGGGGGTGGGTGGGGTGGATAAAATGGTCGGGGGGAGGGGGGGGGAGCAAAGGATTTTTTGTTTTTTTTTGTTTTGTTTTTTTTTCTTTTTCTTTAATACTGTCATCCGTTTTGACTTTAATTGATTAGTTAGTTGTTGGTTATAAGTATTTTGTTTTATGTTAATCTTCCTTATGACTTTGTAAAGATATTCACACACTTACACATCCATAACTCTCTCACTCACACACACAGGCACACACACACACAGGGACACACACACACACACAAAACACACCACACACACACACACCACACTCCCCGTGCACGCGCACCCATACATATACACATACACACATTATGTGCACGCTCCCCAATTACTTCCGTACACATTCACTTTTTTTTTTGTTTTTTTTTTTGGGCTAATATCACGAATAGTGGATAGACGTTAAATGAAGGACACACACACACACACATGAAAATAGAAGTAACCCCACTACCACCTACCCATCCTGTGCTTTTTATTTTCCTGTTTTAAAAAAAATTCCCCGGGAATGGCGAGTTTCGTGGGAAAGGAATGGCGAGTTTCGTGGGAAAGGAATGGCGAGTTTCGTGGGAAAGGAATGGCGAGTTTCGTGGGAAAGGAATGGCGAGTTTCGTGGGAAAGGAATGGCGAGTTTCGTGGGAAAGGAATGGCGAGTTTCGTGGGAAAGGAATGGCGAGTTTCGTGGGAAAGGAATGGCGAGTTTCGTGGGAAAGGAATGGCGAGTTTCGTGGGAAAGGAATGGCGAGTTTCGTGGGAAAAATCCTTAAAACCACCACCAACACCACCAAAAAAAGTAAAGGAATAACTAAACAAAAATAAAAGATTTTTAAAAATGAATAAGGTTCGAGGGTCATATTTGGAATGGGATGATGTAATGTGGCCGACAGAACCCCAAAATAATGTGTGTTGTGAAGACCATGAGCAGTCAACACTTCATTCATCATAGCAAGCTGCTAGACGTAAGAATAATTCCAGGAAAAGCCACACTTCCTCCTCCGGGGCAGGTAAAGAGGGGAGGGGAGAGAAGGAGCAGAAGGGAGGGGTGGGGGGAGGGGGTTGACCACTCACTCATGCTGGGTCCATGAGTTAGCAGCTATTGTCGTCAGTAAGGGCTTGGTAGGTGGCGTCCTGCGTATGTAGGATCAGAACAGGCCCCACTGAACACCACCGAAATGACCAGGCAGCAGTGACGTGTCTCTGGTCAGTTCCGTCTTGGCAGTGACTGCTACCTGTGGACTTGAGTGCTGGGGCGGCGACTGGACAAACCTGGATGTGGGTGGGTGTGGGTGTATGCGGGGGAAAATGATCTTGCGGAAGCGTGGGCAAAAGACAGAGAGACAAAAGGAAGAAGAAGAAGAAGAAAAAGAAGCCGGATTGCACTCCTCCGTCCCCTGGCCTCCAACTGTGGAGTGGAGCAGACTGGCAGTGACGTCTGATGGAGTTTGTGCAGGCCGCACGCCACGATCAGGATATTGCACTAAAACACTATATAAACACTATAAAACACTATGTCGACACTATATAAAACACAATATAAACACTATATAAACACCAAGCCAGCATTTTGAGGCCTACCATGAATTTGAAGCCAGCATTTAATGTTAAACTGACAATCAATGAAGAGAACAACTCCCGACCGGTTACTTCTCCTTGTTTTGGGAGATTTTCAGTGATGTAATCGCAAATATCCTTCAAATAAATGACCTTTCTCTTAGCTGACGTACATTTCAGGCCTTCGCACTCAACCCTGACTCTATCTTTGCGCCAGTTCGAAGCGCCCAAATAGTCCCATTCCTTTGATTTCAATCTGTCTGCTTGAAACCACCTGGCTTGTACCTTGACGGCCATATGACAGAAAAATGAGGACATTAAACTTTCAGACACAATAATAATTCTCAAAACAATCTAATTGCGCCAGTCCATAAATAGTCGACTCCTTAAGCAAGAACTTGGCGCATTCATTTTTGGTGTGCAGCCAGCAGTGCAGTCTTCTTGCTGTGCTGGTGGACGGTGGCTACAGAGGGGGCGGGGCGGGGGCGGGGGGGGGGGGGGGGGGGGGGGGCGCAGAGGAAGGTGTCCCTGGCCACATTCACAGGGAACCAGACAGAAAACGCCACGCTGTATACTAATTTTTATTTTCAAAACGAGGTGACTGAAGGCGGACATTGAAGCAAATCTTTAACAAGGAACGATAGGATTTTCGCGGCTGTACCATGCTTTTCATTGTCCCTCTCTTCATTTTGCTTGATTGCCCGTTCTTCGTTTCCACTGTCCTAAATGTTGGGTGGTTTTGCCTGAAGAATACCCAAGAGGTCGATATGCATCGTGTTTGGTCCTGTAATCTGTTTGTCTGTTTCGTCTGCGGAAATAATATCGTTCCTTTTTAAGAATAATCAGTCTGCATTTCTCTCACCCCCTTCCTGCTTTTATACTATCCCATCTACTTGCCTACGTAATTACTTGTCTATCTTCCTTTTATCTTACCCATCTACCTTCCATCCTACCTATTATCATACCCCTTCCTTCCTAGCTACCAAGATGCCAAGCTACCAACCTAACTATCTACTTATCTGCTAACTTAGCTCCCTTCTTGTCTGCCGTTTTACCTACGTGTCTACCTCCCTACCTAACCACCTGATCATCCACACCACGCCTTGTTATTCACCCATACATGTTCAGACTCTTTTTGAAATGGGCTGGGATAATAGTATCTTAGTAGTACAATGTCTAAATGATGAACGACGGTACTAGAGGCAGCATTAGTGTATATACCTGTTCCAACAATGTCATCGTTCGATCGAACATAACAAAGTTTCAGCGTTTGGTTAGAATCAAAATTACACGGAAAGACATGCATGAGAACAGCGAGGTACGTTTGGTTCTGATCTCTCGCAGATGTTGTCAGGTATAAAAATTCATTGACCTTCGAAGCATCGGTTTGAATACAGAAGCTGCCGTAAACACGTCATCCAATCCCGTCATGTTGGAGTACAGGGGGACGCTGAGTGTGGTCATATACCTTTACCAGGAATCCTATGGATCACGGATCGTAGGGGCTTCAGAATGCAGGCTACATTCCTACACATGACTCAGCCGCAAGTTTTTTCCCATACAGTCCTCCTCCTTCCTCTGTCAGCCCCACAGTTCCCTCCCCTTCTCCTTTCATGCAGAGTTCTTTCCCTGTCCTCTTTCACGTGGATTTCTTCCCCGCTTCCTCTTGCACAGATCTCCCCCCCCCCCCCCCCCCCTTCCTCTTTACACAGATTTCTTCCCCGCTTCCTCTTGCACAGATCTCTCTCTCCTCTTCCTCTTTTACACAGATTTCTTCCCCGCTTCCTCTTGCACAGATCTCTCTCTCCTCTTCCTCTTTTACACAGATTTCTTCCCCGCTTCCTCTTGCACAGATCTCTCTCCTCCTCTTCCTCTTTTACACAGATTTCTTCCCCGCTTCCTCTTGCACAGATCTCTCTCTCCTCTTCCTCTTTTACACAGATTTCTTCCCCGCTTCCTCTTGCACAGATCTCTCTCTCCTCTTCCTCTTTTACACAGATTTCTTCCCCGCTTCCTCTTGCACAGATCTCTCTCTCCTCTTCCTCTTTTACACAGATTTCTTCCCCGCTTCCTCTTGCACAGATCTCTCTCTCCCCTTCCTCTTTTACACAGATTTCTTTCCCCCTTTCTCTTTCATCCAGCCGTCAAGACAGTTCTCCCCGTTGTTACCAAGCGCCGTAAGTGGCCTGATACGGGGCATTCAGTATCTCGCCATGACTCCCTCTCTAAAGCCCTTGTCATACTCCACGACTCTCTTGCTCAGTGCAAAGAAAAAAATGTTCTAGTATGGGAGCATATTAGCGTCAAAAGCCGAGAATAGCAAGCATTTTCTTAGGTTTAAACTGTTTTCCAATGATGATAACTGTCTTTCCCCGGTTTTTTTCTGGAGCATAATAATTATTTTCCTTATCTTCCTCGGGATAAGAACTGTTATCTTTGCTCTCTTGAAGAAATCAGGCATTAAAGCGAGGAAAACGTTCCTAACACACACACACACACACAAATCCCCCCCCCCCCCTCCCCCAGTAAATAAGTGGGTAACGTTTGCTCCCATAAGAAAACCTAACACAGAGTAACTTTTAATCAAGACTGGCACAGCCTTTTAAACTTGAATAAAGTCAGACAAATATATAGACGAACAATCTAATAGTGGGGGGAAAAACAAGCGCAGGCCAACAACTGAACTGTCTTCATAGTAATGACTTGGCAAAGTTCTGGACTTAAGGAGGGGGGGGGGGGGGGGATGAGTTGAAGATGGAGAAACTGGGAACATGAAATTAAGAAAGTATATTACAGATATGAAAACTCTTCACTAGCTGTATAAGGGAACCATCGCAATCCCTTTTGAAGGCAGATATATTTGTATTGCCTGCTCCGAGGCATTACTATGAAGACAGTTCAGTTGTTGGCCTGCGCTTGTTTTTTCCCCCACTGTTAGATTGTTCGTCTATATATTTGTCTGACTTTATTCAAGTTTAAAAGGCTGTGCCAGTCTTGAATAAAAGTTACTCTGTGTTAGGTTTTCTTATGGGAGCAAACGTTACCCCACTTGTTTACTGTTTATTGTTTACTGTTCCCTGCCTCATTTCATTTCATTTCCACTAAAAAAAAAAGAAGAAAAAAAAGAAGAAAAAAAAGCTGTTATTACCGTGTGCCGTGAGAAGCATAAAATGGATATTCAAAATAGGGAACATAGTCATGATCCCGAAACCATGACCGTCTTCCTATTTTCCTTTTTTTCTGTTTTTCTTAAGAATGATAACTGTTACCTCGCCAAATATAGAAAACAATTGTGATCTTCACAAATCATACAGATAAGAATGTTTCCTATTTTTGTTGTTTTTCTTTAAGGATAATAACCTCGAGAACAGAGAGAGCTTAGTTGTTATCCTTAGAGATAATACAGATAATCACTGTTTTCTTTGGGAAAATAAGAAAAACACACGTGATCCTCAGGGGAAAAAAAGAAAAAACCCAGCTAAAGTCCTGAGGAAAACATTCGTGGTCTACAGAAATAACAGCCTTTCCCCGTTGTCCTCAGGAAAGTGTGTTTTGCTGAGAAAACGCGTTTTATTCTTGCGCCCCCTTTTGCCTTATTCCCTCTTTTTCTTCTATGTCAGGCGAGGTCCCTAGAGAGCAGTATGCAAATCGACTGGTCACGTGAGCGAAACTCTCTCCTCACTTCGGCGGTTCACACTATGCTGTTTATCCAGTGCAGTCGAGGCGTTGTATTCAGTGAAGAGTGCTCCATATTACAAGTTGAATCAATCATATTTGACAGAATCTGAAAGGGAGACCGCATTCTCCACCTTGATGAAGAACTAAAAAATCATAGAAGCAGACACCCTCCTCCTCCCCCCCCCCCCCCCCCCCCCAAAAAAAAAAAAAAAAAAAAAAAAAAGAAGAAGAAGAAAGAAAGAAAGAAAGAAAGAAAGAAAGAAAGAAAGAAAAAATCATGACCCAATGGAAATGGTGGACTATCGACTGTGGAGCAAATGACCTTCACTTTTGTTTTGATTGGCTCATCATCTTCGCTGTCTGAGTGTCCTAAAGAGAGAGAGAGAGAGAGAGAGAGAGAGAGAGGAGAGAGAGAGGGGGGAGAAGATAAGGGCGTTTAACTCCATGGAGCGGGAGTGAATCTTAGCTCTTGCGCTCGTTAACCCTGAAGGTCACATTCACTTGTCAGATGTCATTCCTGCAAGCGTGCTTAATTTGAAGCGAGACTGAGACTCGGCCAGTCTGACACGGGCTTTAGGTCGTTCTCCAGGATGCAGTGCAGGGCGGACGTTCCTCCCAGAGGCATGCTAAAGAAGTCATGAGGGGGAAACTGAAGGACTGGGGGGGGGGGGGGAGGTGACCCTGCTGTAGGCCACTGAGCAGAGAGGACTATGGAGAGAGATCCCTGATTGTTGGAACGTCCGTCACGGTTCTCTTCCCGCTCATTGTCACGGAACAATGATGACGACATATTGCTACCTGAAGTTAGACCTGGTCTCCCAACAAAAGAAATTAATGCACTACTTACTCGTAGCTTTCGACAGCCATCCGGCCATCTTCCTCAGCGTGGCTGTTGCTGACGGAGTGAACTCTCGATTCAGATGACGATGACTGGTTCATGCAACTGGCCTTTCAGAGCACCAGAATGCTTGGAACACTAAATATTCTCATGGTATTTCTTGTGTATGCAGAGAAAACATTTCTGTACATCATCTTTTGTTTGAATGCTCAGTGTTGACCCCACTCTATGAGGAGAAAGGTATTCAGATGAATAACATTGATAATGTCAATACTGTCTTGTATGGTTCATATGTTGCTGAAATTGCCATGGTTATTTCGCAGTCACAGGTTGCAAAATTTTTATAAAGATGAACAACTTTGTGTACCGCTAGGGTATTACACTCATGTCAATATGCATATATTAGATGTGGGTTTGAAAGTACTAATGTGGATGATAAGTTAAGCGTGGAGGGTGGGTTTTTTTTCATAATTTTTTTATTTTTTAAGTGTCTAATATCATCTGGCGATGAAAAGACATTAAATAAACTCACTGAACTGAACTGAGCATCAGAACCCGTGCATACGGTGAAATGTTCAGGAAGTGCTGAACAGGGTCGGTCATTGCTTCCGTGGTGAATCAGTCACAAGCCCGATAACTCCTAACTAATGTTGCTCACGGTACCCATCGCCTAGCATACATACAGACAAGAATAACTCAAGGCAAACCAGGAAACTTCCCTGTAAAGAAAGGGTGTTTCCAACCTTTGCATACACGACCCCGAGGCGACGCATGCTTCCAGCAGCAACAACAAACAAAAGCTAGAATACGTGTACACACACAAATCGATTTTTTTTAAATTCAAAACTGACCGCATTCTTTGGATTTTGGCGCAGGATCACAGTGACCACAAAGATAAACAGAAACAAATGCAGGTCAGCTGGGTGTGACTGATATGGAAGGAATTCTAAAGACGGAAGAAGTCACGTAACTGGTCCATAATCATAAGATCGCTCGAAGAAATAAAGAGATCTCAGCCTAGGCCGAACGAATCCTGGATTCGTCCTTTAATCCGGACCCGCACAACGAATTAGCATCCATATTTCACGGTTCCATTCCTGGGCCACGTTCCGTTCCCCTCTAAATTTTCTTTGAAATTGGCGCAGTAGTTTCTGCAGCATTCTCGCATGTTGCATTCGACCTCGATCCGGATCGGCACCCACATTAATTTAATGGTTTTGTTTTGGCGCCACTTTACATCTTTCCTCAAAGTTTCGATAAAATCGGCGTTAGTCCTTTTCGCGTTATTACGAAGTTTGGATAAATATGGGTTTTGATACGTTTTGCGTTATAACCAAGTTTGGGTAAAATGGAGTTTGGTGCATAATCATCAACCTTGGATAAAATCGAGTTTAGTGCGTAAGCATCAAGTTTGGATAAAAATCGAATTTAGAGCCATCTTGTGTAATCTTGTTAACATCCAGAAAAACAACAACAAACAAACAAGCGAATAAACAAAGCAACACGCGGGCGAAAAACATAAAGTCTTTGAAAAGCAGGAAGGTAAAATGCAGAAGTTTGAAGTCACCTTTAATTTACCGTGTGCGCTGGAGAAATATCCGTGGAGTTCCAAACTCTCTCTCCTCTCTCTCTCTCTCTCTCTCTCTCTCTCTCTCTCTCTCTCTCTCTCTCTGTGTGTGTGTGTGCGTGTGGTGTGGTGTGTGTGTGTGTGTGTGTGTGTGTGTGTGTGTGTGTGTGTGTGTGTGTGAGAGAGAGAGAGAGAGAGAGAGAGAGAGAGAGAGAGGAGAGAGAGAGAGGAGAGAGTATGTGTGTATGTGTTTGTGTGTTTGCCTGCGTATATGTGCGTGTGTGCGTGCGTGCATGTGTGTGTGTGTGTGTGTGTGTGTGTGTGTGTGTGTGTGTGTGTGTGTGGTGTGTGTGTGTGTGTGCGCGCGTGCGTGCGTGCGTGCGTGCGTGCGCACGCGCGCAAAAACAAAACACTAGTACTACTACTATTGCT
>CM031605.1:41960472-41965472 GCA_018398815.1 Conus ventricosus
ACGAAAGGTGGACCATAGGTTTTGCAGACGGGGTCCGGTCGCTTGTGTTATCAAGAAACCAACAGCTTTTGTTCTTGCCTATCAATATTCATACCCACATTTGAGGACCCGGGGAAACGGGAAAGGAGGGCATGGTGGTGGATGGGGGTGGGAGTGGGAGATGAAGGGGGGGGGGGGGGGGGGCTCGTCTTAATCACCCAGGCAGAACGAGTATGGGGACAGAAAAGAAAGAAAGGAAGATAGGACGAATGAAACGAAGACAGGAAGGAGGGAAGGAAGGAGAAAAGCAAAACAAGATTTTGCGCTATAACAAGGTCGAGAACGCGACAAATGTGTGTGTTCAATAGCGGGGGTGTGGGGGTGGTGGGGGGGGGGGGGGAGAAGAATAGGAAGGTGAACGGACGAAACAAAAGACAGAACGGGGATTAAAAAAGAAAGGAAGGGGGAAATTTTTTCCACCCTAAAGTCTTACTTATCAATGATGATGTGTCCAAGTTAACGATAGAGAGATTGTGGAGCTACCATATTTATGACCACTTTTTGTGTCCAATGTATTATGATCTATCCGTGTTTTGTTTTTCTTTGTTATTTGTTTTTAATTGTTATTCAGGTGTGTTTTTTTAATGTACGACCTGCTTTGTTGGCTTATTCTCCTATCTGTATAATCATCTCTTTGTTACCAATATTGACATGAAATTATTATTAGGCCTAATGTTATCATTATAATTATTATTATTATTATTATTATTATTATTATTATTATTATTATTATTGCTATTATTATTGTTACTGATGTTGGTGTTGGTGTTTTCATTGTTGAAGTTATTATTATTATTCTCACTTTCAGGATTTTGCTGATACTTGGTTCGCTGCGCCCTAGTCTCCTCTTTCCTCCCTTTTTTTCCATACACGTAGTTGTGTTTTAATTCCATGTGGAAAGCATTTAGGCATGACACAGGAATACGTTTCCCTACTGGCTTTTTTAAGAAATAAAAAAAAAGAAACATCGCTGGAAAAACACAGTTGTCAAGTATCGAAGCCATCACGAATAGGTTTCCATATTGTGTGGGGAAAAAAACATGAAAGAAAGCAAAGAAAAGAAGTACTAAGAAAGTAAGAAAGCGAGACAAAAATTTTGAAAAGTACAGCGTGAACACCTGAGGTTACTTTCAATTTTCTCTCTCTCTTCTCTCTCTCCTCTCTCTCTCTCTCTCTCTCTCTCTCTCTCTCTCTCTCCTCTCTCTCTCTCTCTCCCCCACACACACACACACCACATATATATATTAACTCTCTCTCTCGCTCTCTCTCTCTCTCTCTCTCTCTGTATATATATATATATATATATATATATATATATATATTATATATATATATATATATATATATATATATATATAGGCTCATTTTAAGAAGTATTTATATTATTTTTCCCCATTCACCCACTCAAGCACGTACTGTTAGTTAGGCAGAATTATCTACCACTGCAGATATGAATACTTGTTTCCCCCTATTTCTTCAATCTAAGACAAAAGAGCAAATTTTCTTTATAATATATTATATATATATATATATAATATATATATATATATATATATATATATATATATATATATATATATAAATAAATAAATTATAAAGAAAATTTAACGTAACGATGGAGGAATTGTTAGCCTGCACTTGTTTTCTCCACTACTAATTTTTTCAACATGGTATATATACTGCTGAACAATTAAATAGTGGGAGAAAACAAGTGCAGGCTAACAATTCTTCAGTCATTATAGTAATGACTTGGCAAAGATTTGAATTTAAAAAAATATATATATTTGTTAAAAATATTTTTAAAATGAAGTGTTAAAATCTACAAGCTTGTTTCAAGCCTTGCTATCTTCAGGATGTTCAGATATTTTTTAACAGATGTTGCTCCCCAAGGGGTTGAGCACCTTCAGATTTTTTAAGGACACTTTTATATTGTTCATATATATATATTTTCTTCATCTTCAATTTTTTTTAATTCAAATCTTTGCCAAGTCATTACTATGACTGAAGAATTGTTAGCCTGCACTTGTTTTCTCCCACTATTTAATTGTTCAGCAGTATATATACCATGTTGAAAAAATTAGTAGTGGAGAAAACAAGTGCAGGCTAACAATTCCTCCATCGTTACATTAATGACGTGACAAAGATTCGAAAAAAAAAGCTGTCAAGCGGTCAGAAGCCTTTGCTGAAGACGTTGAACCATGTTGTGTCGAATGACCATGAAGCGTCATCAAATGACTCTGACCTAAAACCATCAGCTGGACGTGTGATCCATTCCCTCTCTGCCTCACCTTACTGTCACCATATCCCTGATCCCAGAGCCTCCCCCCTCACACACACACACACACACACACACACACACACACACACACACACACACACACACCACACACACATCTCCCATCACCTCTCCTGCCCGGCCACCTTCACCCCTCTCTCTGTCAAAGGTTTCTGTCATCATCAGATAAACGATGCCCTGGCTGTCCGTCTTTGACGTGGGATTTGTGTTCGTCGCTCCTCGTCACAATTAAGTTTACAGTCATTGAGTTGATTCTGATTTCAACACTTGTGTCAGTGATCGGAAGGAGAGTGTCGATTCTCTGATAACGGTGTCAAGCCAGAAAGAGAGAGAGAGGGGGGGGGGGGGGGGATGAGGGGAATGGACTGAGTGGGATACGCAAATGGTTCTATTCCAAATACGGAACTTCCATTCCGATCGCTGGCAGTGAAGGATTTTATATTCGAATTTCAACGTCGTCCTTTTTTGCCCCATCTCTCTTCCCCCCCCCCTCTCCCTCCCCCCCCTCCTCCTTGTCCTAATACCGTTCGGTCATTTTCATAGTTACTGGGAAATCGTTCTTCTGTACTTTTTTTCTTTATTATATGCTTTTTCCCGTAGTTTATTTGTTCATGTCCTACCCGAAGATCTATGGATGGACATGTACTCTTTTTCTCCATTGTATGGTTTTTCCCGTAGTTTGTTCCTGTCCTACCTGAAGATGACCTACAGGGCGAGGCTCCTTACTTCAGTATTCGTTGCATTCCTGTGACGACTCAGTATTTCAACATTGTATGTTCATCTCTACGGACGGTTACTTGTCGTCTGCTACATCACTTTTGCTGAATGAGGGTTTTAAACCTGGCTTTACTAATAGACCTGCATTGACGTGTGGCGTGATTATTGGGATGACAAATTCACCATGGCCACTTGCGATGAACATGCTCGAGTAAGAGCGATTAATGGGAAGTCACTCTAGTGAGCTATGCTTTGAAGACGAAGTTTGAAAGTTAGTACCCTTCTTCTTTAAAAAAAAAAAATAAAAAAAATAATAGGACATTCCATGATCTTGTTTGGTTACCGTAAACAAGACTTTTAACGTTGTGTTTACTTATTTAGTTTTTTATTAACCATTTTATTTATTGAGAGACAGACAGAGACAGTAAACACTGAAATAAATACACCATTGAACGGAAATGTTGACTGCAGATTATCGGTAAAAACAAACAAACTTGGAAATGTGTTTGATATGATATGATGTAATATGATGTGAAGTAAGGTGACGTGATGTGTTGTGTGTGGTGTGTGTGTGTGTGTGGACGCCAAGTTTGCACGTGCCTCTTCACATCTAAAGGTTAGAGTCCGACTATGCGCCGTGTCAGTTTTAAGCGACCATAATGAACTCCTCCGGCTCTCTGAGAAGAAACACACTGACCGCCCCCCCCCCCCCCCCCCCCCAACCCTAACCTAATGAGGCGAGGGGTTTACCTCCACACGCTTTGCCCAGGGTCCCCTTGAACCGATGCCTATCTCCCTCATCTCCGCCAGACATCGTCTACCCGTGGTTCCTCCCACCCACCCGGGCCACCCGTCATCATCCCTCTCCCTTCCCACTACTTCACTCCCCCACCCTCCTCCGTCCGAATGCTCCGCCTTCTTTCTCACACCCATCCCGGCCATTTCCCCTCTTCCTTCCTGATTTCTTTGCAGCCCTGACCATCGCACATAAGATGGAACTGAATTCGTTTCAGTGGTTGTTGCTCTTTTTGTATTTGAAGTTCTTTTTTGAAAAAAAGAGAAAGCCATCACCACAAGAAGGTGAAATACGCCAATGTTATAACGGTGGCACAAGAGAAATTGCTACATAACGGAAGGAACACTACATACCATCAAGCTTCACACACACACACACACACACACACACACACGCGCGCGCGCATCACATTCTGACCTTCTTTATATCCTTTTGCAATGTGAGATCCTCTAGTGTAAGTGTAAAGATTCGCCATACATACAGATAACTGTTTTTTTCCCCCTTCTTTCTTTTTTTTTTTTTTTTTTTAAATATTTGCTGGCACTTTTGAGCCATTTCTGTATTATGTCTGTAGCTGGCTGATTTGAGAGACCGTTGGATTGTAATTATTTCCCCGTGAGGCAAAAGGCAGTAGTACTAAAGAATTTCAGATGCAATGACTCGATAAGATATTGTACGTAAGCTGATACAGCAATCCGTTTACTAGGCTACCTTTGATGGGGGGAGGGGGGAGGGGGAAATTTGATTCACTACACACACAGAGATCTGCCTAAGAGTGTCAAGCCAATGGGTCATTATTCATCACACAGTCTATGACACAGGCATTCTGAACATTTTGTCTTAAAGGACCCAGGCCAAGTGAACATTCGTAGAAGTCCTGTCCAAGAGACGATGAGATGACATTAGACAGTGACATGGGATGTCTGTTGTAATGAGAGAGTTCAATGGCTCCTATAGGCAGTCAGTAAAGGGCGTAATATCAACATGGGATGTCTGTTGTAATGAGAGAGTTCAATGGCTCCTATAGGCAGTCAGTAAAGGGCGTAATATCAACATGGGATGTCTGTTGTAATGAGAGAGTTCAATGGCTCCTATAGGCAGTCGGTAAAGGGCGTAATATCAACATGGGATGTCTGTTGTAATGAGAGAGTT
>CM031605.1:41967972-41970472 GCA_018398815.1 Conus ventricosus
ACTTGTCTTCAATTTAAGAACAAGATTAGTTTAATTAAGGGGAATTTAGCTCAGTGTAAGGTTTTGAATGGGGTCTTTTTTTCGGAACGTGACACGGTATGAGCGGATGCTGTGTGGAACGAAGTAGCATGGATGGGGAGAGGGGGGAGAGAGGGGAGACAGGGATGGGGGAGAGGGACAGAGGGGAGACAGGGAGGGGAGAGGGGACAGGGGAGAGACAAGGATGGGGAGAGGGGAGAGAGGGGAGACAGGGATGGGGAGAGGGGACAGAGGGGAGACAGGGAGGGGGAGAGGGGACAGAGGGGAGACAGGGATGGGGAGAGGGGACAGAGGGGAGACAGGGAGGGGGAGAGGGGACAGAGGGGAGACAGGGATGGGGAGAGGGGACAGAGGGGAGACAGGGAGGGGGAGAGGGGACAGAGGGGAGACAGGGATGGGGAGAGGGGAGAGAGGGGAGACAGGGATGGGAGAGGGGACAGAGGGGAGACAGGGAGGGGGAGAGGGGACAGAGGGGAGACAGGGATGGGGAGAGGGGACAGAGGGGAGACAGGGATGGGGAGAGGGGACAGAGGGGAGACAGGGATGGGAGAGGGGACAGAGGGGAGACAGGGAGGGGGAGAGGGGACAGAGGGGAGACAGGGAGGGGGAGAGGGGACAGAGGGGAGACAGGGATGGGGAGAGGGGACAGGGGAGAGACAAGGATGGGGAGAGGGGACAGAGGGGAGACAGGGAGGGGGAGAGGAGACAGAGGGGAGACAGGGAGGGGGAGAGGAGACAGAGGGGAGACGGGGAAAGGGGGAGAGGGGACAGAGGGGAGACAGGGATGGGGAGAGGGGACAGAGGGGAGACAGGGATGGGGAGAGGGGACAGAGGGGAGACAGGGAGGGGGAGAGGGGACAGAGGGGAGACAGGCAGGGGGAGAGGGGACAGAGGGGAGACAGGGAGGGGAGAGGGGACAGAGGGGAGACAGGGATGAGGAGAGGGGACAGAGGGGAGACAGGGATGGGGAGAGGGGACAGAGGGGAGACAGGGAGGGGGAGAGGGGACAGAGGGGAGACAGGGATGGGGAGAGGGGACAGAGGGGAGACAGGGAGGGGGAGAGGGGGACAGAGGGGAGACAGGGAGGGGGAGAGGGGACAGAGGGGAGACAGGGAGGGGGAGAGGGGACAGAGGGGAGACAGAGATGGGGAGAGGGGACAGAGGGGAGACAGGGAGGGGGAGAGTGGACAGAGGGGAGACAGGATGGGGAGATGGGACAGAGGGGAGACAGGGATGGGGAGATGGGACAGAGGGGAGACAGGGAGGGGGAGAGAGGACAGAGGGGAGACAGGGAGGGGGAGAGGGGACAAAGGGGATGCAGGGATGGGGAGAGGGGACAGAGGGGAGACAGGGAGGGGCTGGCGACAGAGAGATGGTAAGGTAAGGTCATGTTGCTTATAGCCCAGCCGACCGCAAAGGGCCATATCAGGGCTGTCACTGCCTTAAAGTCAACTCACAAGTTGTTGAAAACAAAACAAAAACAAACAAACAAAACAAACACTCATTCACACAACCCTTTAAAGTATACATATAACAGAGAGAGGGAATAGATTAAAAAATAAAATAGAAACGAGTGGGCG
Organism: Conus ventricosus; assembly: GCA_018398815.1. Lineage (NCBI taxonomy): Eukaryota > Metazoa > Mollusca > Gastropoda > Neogastropoda > Conidae > Conus > Conus ventricosus. Next base: position 41,969,592 of record CM031605.1, read on the forward strand.
AAAGATTATGGAAATGATGGAAACAGTACGTCTACGTACGACCGAGGTTACCTTTCTCTCTTGGAAATCTGGCATCCCACCTTCCCCCTCCCCCTCTCCCTCGCCCGCCCCAAAGTACCACCACCACGCCCCCCTCACCACCACCACCACCCCCCCCCCCCCCCCCTCGCGCCGCCTTCCCCTCTTCTGCTCCTGCCGCTACCTCGCTCCTCGCCCGTCTCTCCCTCAAATCCTTTGGAGTGAGCGGGGGTTGGGGTGGGGTAGGGGCTCTGGTTTTCTACGTCAGAGAAGTGTATTGCATGGTTGTGCGTGTGTCCTGCGCCAGAAGTGTCAACTGCAATGGCTGGATGCCACTCTTCAAAGCGCACAAGATAAACAAGACAAACAAGGGTCCTGCGCCAGAAGTGTCAACTGCAATGGCTGCATGCCACTCTTCAAAGCGCACAAGATAAACAAGACAAACAAGGGTCCTGCGCCAGAAGTGTCAACTGCAATGGCTGCATGCCACTCTTCACAGCGCACAAGATAAACAAGACAAACAAGGGTCCTGCGCCAGAAGTGTCAACTGCAATGGCTGCATGCCACTCTTCACAGCGCACAAGATAAACAAGACAAACAAGGGTCCTGCGCCAGAAGTGTCAACTGCAATGGCTGCATGCCACTCTTCACAGCGCACAAGATAAACAAGACAAACAAGGGTCCTGCGCCAGAAGTGTCAACTGCAATGGCTGCATGCCACTCTTCACAGCGCACAAGATAAACAAGACAAACAAGGGTCCTGCGCCAGAAGTGTCAACTGCAATGGCTGCATGCCACTCTTCACAGCGCACAAGATAAACAAGACAAACAAGGGTCCTGCGCCAGAAGTGTCAACTGCAATG
>CM031605.1:41982012-42002012 GCA_018398815.1 Conus ventricosus
GGGACAGTCGAAGAATTTTGTCAGTTCATTCCCTGTCTCACACATGCCTTACGTTTTTGTACATTTTTAAATGTTTAAAAATTTTAGTAGATTTTTATGGTTTTTTTTGGATTTTTTTCCCCAACTTTCCCCGTTGCTGTATCGAACGCTTTATGATAATCAAGAATGCTACATATAATTTTGCTTCTTCTTCTGCCCTCAAGCAGTTTCTTATTTTTGTTACAGGTGTAAATATGATCTTGGTAGAGAAATTTTTTTTTAAATCCCCTTTCTCTTTGCTTATTTTGTTCTCTTCCTCTGCCCCTTGTTTTTTCTATTAATTACAGCTGTGAAAATTTTACTTGAGTGCTAAAAGGGGAAAAACCTCTATAAATTTCCCGGGGGTTTTTTTTATCGCCCTTTTAAAGAGGCACGATTTCGCTTTTGTCCCTTCTTAGGAAAAAAACTATCCGGAAATATCTTATTAAATAATTTTATTAGAAACGGGGTTATGTGTTGTTCTATGGTCTTAAAAAATTCAGGGGGTTTTCCGTCAAGTCCCAAAGCTTTGCCCCTTTTTTAATTTCTTTTTGCAAAAAATTTTTTCATTTTTGTTAATGAGAGAGAGAGAGAGAGAAAGAGAGAGGAGCGGAAGAGAGGGAGAGAGGAGAGAGGGGAAAGGAGAGGAGAGAGAGAGAGGGAGAAGGGGAAGAGGTGGGGGGGGGGAAGCGAGGGGTTCCAGACATCAGTTTTTAGATTTCAGATTTTATTCAGCAAGGCCCTTGCCTAGTTGACAGGAAATGACCACAATCCCAACTAATTTTCATTTAAGTAGAAACAAACGAGAAGAGAGAGGAGAGAGAGAGAGAGAAGGGAGAGGAGAGAGAGAGAGGGGGGGGGGAGAGAGAGAGAGAGGAGGAAGAGAGAGAGAGAAGAGGAGAGAAGAGAGAGAGAGCCATTCTCTTTTCTTTTTTTCAATTTTCAAAAATGCCCGGCAAAACTGGTTTGGGGGCCCTTTTCGTGCGACGGGCACCAGAGAGGAAGAGAGAGAGAGAAGGGGAGGGAGAAAGGGGAGGGAGAGAGAGAGGAGAGAGAAGAGAGGGGGAGAGAAGAGAGGGAGAGAGAAGGGACATTCTCGTTTCTTTTTTCAAAATTTTAAAAATGCCTCGACAGATCTTTTGGGGAACTTCGTGCAGACGAGCACCAGAAGGAGGGGAGAAGAAGAGGGGAGAGGGAGGAAGGGAGAGGGAAAAAGGGAGAGAGGAGAGAGGGGAAGAAAAGAGAGAGAGGGAGAGAGGAAAAGAGAGAGGAGGGAGAGAGAGAGAGAGAGAGAGAGGAGGAGAGTACTTTTTAATCAATGAAGGTTTTCATGTACAATTTTTTTTTTTTTTTGCTCTAGTCCCACGGGGGAGAGAGGGGAAAAGGAGAGAGAAGGGGAGAGAGAGAAAGAGGGAGGGGAGAGAGGGGAGGGAGAGGAGGGACGGGCGGAAACGAAAATAATTCCCGGATGGGGGGGTTTCAGCTTTGGCGTTGGACCAAAAGCCTGCGGCGAGGGATTTTAATCGTGGGGCTTCGTTTCTCCTTGCTTAAGCGGAGCCGGCCCATTGGCCTATCCCCTTGTCCCTTCTGCTTGTGTTCCGTCTCTTCTGCCTTTTTGTCCATTATGGTGCGTGCGGCGGCGTGCGTGCGGGTGCGTGTGTGTTGTGTGTGTTTTGTGTTGTGTGTGTGTGGTTGTGTGGTGTGTGTGGGTATGCGTCCGTGCGGGGGTGTGTGTGTGTGTGGTGTGGGTTTTGGGGTGTGTACGTGCGTGCGTGGTGCGTGGTGCGTGCGTGCGCGCGCGCGGTGTGTGTTGTGGGTGTACGTTTGTGTTGTGTGTTGTGTTGTGTGTGTGTACGTATGTGTGTGTGTTGTGCGTGGTGTGTGTGTTGGGGTGTGTGTGTGTGTGTGTGTGTGTTGTTGTGTGTGTGTGTGTTATGTATGTTGTTTTGTGTTTGTGTTTTGTGCGGCGCGGTTTCGGCGCGAGTGGTGTGTTTTGTGTGTGTGTGTGTGTGTGGTTTTGTGTGTGTGTGTGGCGAGACAGACAGACAGCGGGGGACAGACAGACGGACAACGGGCAGACAGACAACAGGCAGAGAAACTAAGAAGGGCCCAAAATTTCTTTTTTTTTCATTTTCCGCTGCAGCTGCGCGATATGTCGCTTTCAAAACGCCCCCCACGGGCACTTGAGTTTTCTCCCAATGTTTTGCAGACGACATTTTTATTCGTAGGGAAATTTCCAGAAGAAAATATTGAGGCGAAAAAAGTGGGTGGTGGGGAAACGGTAGACAGCATTTTTTACTTTGGAACAGTTGGGATGTTTCGTTTGGGTTTTTTTTTTATTTTCGTTTCCCAAAAGGAACCCCGCCCTGACATTTAAAGATGTAGGGGTTTTAAAGGCGTTCCGAAAGCGCTTGAAAAAGGCATTTTACAAACTTCCACGGTAAGTGACATTCAAACATACATCTTTGTTTTAAAACCCTCGTCAGCATGCTCAAACGCATTTTTCGGGGGCGAAGAGTTAAAAAAAAAAAAAAAAAAAAAAGAATGACGGACGGGGGTCTTTTGTGTTCCGCAATTTAATTATTCTAGCGGGCCGCTAATCCGTTGGGTTTTCGTTTCCTCGGGTTTTGAATTTCCTTTTTGGGGTGGGGTCGTTTTTGCGTTGTTTTTGATGGTTGTTGTTGAAAAGCATAAGATCAGTCTCCCCCCCTGTTTCCTTTTTTTTTTTTTCTTCTCCCCCCCCCCCCCCCCTTTTTTTTTTTCTCGTCGTTTCTTTCCAAGTATATGCACTAGGGTTTTTTAAACTTTCGACCCCTCCCCCCCCCCAAAAAAAAAAAAAAAAAAAAAAAAAAACCAACCAAACCAAACCAACCAAACCCACCACAAACAACAACAACAACAACAACAACAACAAACACCCATCCATCCCCTCAGATGATACGGTTGACGGGGTGTGTAGGGATAGCAAACGGGGAAGAGTCCGAAGTGTTGGGGGAGATGTAACGTATTCAACACCCTACACTGAGAAACATCATGACGGCAATGTCAGCAGCAAGAACGTCAGCTGTGTGAGTTGTGTGGTGTGTTGTTGTGTGTGTGCGTGTGCGTGTGCGTGTGTGTGTGTTGTGTGTGTGTGTGAGTGTATGTGTGTGTGTGCGCGTGTGTGTGTGTGTATGTGTGGTGTGTGTGTGTGTGTGTGTGTGTGTGTTTTGTGTGTGTGTGTGTTGGTTCATGTTAGTGCCCCACTAAAAATTCACTACCAATGACCCATGTGCCCGATGATCTTTCATTGGAACCTCCAGGGCACCCTGGGAGAATCACATGTCGCAGAGACTCCCCTCCCCCCTCCCCGCCCCACCTCTTCTCCCTCTCCGTCGGGAGAGAGGCAACCCCAAGAGTGCATTACGACTAGTGGGCAGGAAATAATTCTTTCTTTGCTCAAATGAATCACAGCGAATAGCCGAACCTGATCCATCAAGAACAGTGAGGGGTCCAAACCAGGAATCCTCTCAATGCACAAAGAGGACCACAGCACTGTCCAGATGAAAACCTGTGTGGAAGGACAACTACTTTACTTAGGTCTGTAGCTGGTGAGCTGGGCCCACGACAACATCCGCCTTTGCCGGGGGGTTGGGTCCCGCTGAATCCCTTTGTCCTTTGGGTCCCCTGATTTTTATCTCTCCCTCATGTCTGCCTCCAGGCTGCGAGGTCGGCTCTTTCCCTTTTTCCCCCGGGGGTTTCCCAGTAGGGCTTGGGTGCGGTCGGAGCGGCTTCCTGAGCGATTGCCCAATCCCCCCCACTTCCTCCGCAAATTGTTTGGGCCCACTGTTCCTGTCTGCTGTTTCCCATAGATTTATTGTGATTTTCTGGCCATCGTTTTTTAAAGAGCCCTAGACGGGTTTGTGAAGGCGAATTTTTGTGTTTTGTTGGTCATAGGGGAAAAACCTGTAGGAAATCTCCATTCCCCGAAACCAAGCCAGGCCCTGTGTTCATGGTGATCCAGGGGCTCTCCAGAGCCCCAAAAGAGAAGTCTGGAAATGAATGTTCCGCAAGGTATTTAATCAATGAGTGATCATATTTTGGACAGTAAAGGTCAAACCCAGGCAGCACGTGGGCCGTGGGGAAATCTGACACCCCAGTCAGGACAGAAACAAAGGGTTATGGCGTTGTAAAAAGATATTATAATCCTTGCTAAAACGCTCTTCCAGGAAATTATTGGTGGAGACGGACAGAGGGGAAGAGTGGACCGACAACATTGCGAAGTGGACAGATAAAACGTCTGCAGAGGCCCTGGTATCCAGCCGACAGGAAACTGGAAGAACCTGGTGAACCGTTCTTCAGTGTGACGCCCTATTCACTCTCCACCTAGTCAAGGGAGAAGAGAAAAGATGTGAGGGCGTACACTTCATACGCCAAGTAACTAATGTCTTTCACATCAAAAGAAGCAAATGTTCCAGAAAGAACTGCTGCTCGTTCAGCAAGGAGAAAGTAATTGCTTCACCGAAATTTCAAAACATCTTTTATTTAAGGAAAAATGCATAAATATCTTTCACGATATTCATGTTCATTCCCTTATCAAATTTGACGGGTAGTGTTTTTTTTTTTTTTGTTTTGTTTTTTTGGATTGATATCAAAGAGCTATAGACAGAAAAAAATGAAATGAACCCCTAGAAAGGATAGAGTCCAAGCAGATTATGACACGACCGTCACTGGAGACGAATTTTGTTTTATTATTCAGTGTCCAAAGTGTGATAGGTTAGTAGACGACTACCTATGAACATTGCTGCCTACAGTTCTCATGTTCTTTGAAAAAACTGCAATGTTCTACCCTCTGGACGATGATTCCAAATTCCAAAATTCGAGACAAATAGAACCAAAAAAACAATTTTGTTCCCAATTCCATCAAACTACTGAATCATAACTAAACTTTCAGTAAGATCCGTTCAGAAAGCTTGTGTGTGTGTGTGTGTGTGTGTGTGTGTGTGTGTGTGTGTGTGTGTGTGTGTGTGTGTGTGTGTCTGTGTGTGTGTGTGTGTACATACATATATAATAAATGTATAATATATCCACACACATGTATATATGTATATATATATATACAGAGAGAGAGAGAGAGAGAGAGAGAGAGAGAGAGAGAGAGAGATAGATCAATGTAGTTGCACAGCCTAAAACGATTCTAAAAGCGCTCAACCCCTTGGGGAGCAACATTTGTTAAAATAAGTATTTAAAAAGGAATATTAAAATACTCTACAAATTTGTTTCAAGCTGGGTGGCTATCTTCAGGATGATGATAGCCACCCAGCTTGAAACAAATTTGTAGAGTATTTTAAATTTTCCTTTTTAATACTTATTTTAACAAACAAAAACAAACAAAACAAAAAAAAAAAAAAAAAAAATATATATATATATATATATTATATATCTGTGTGTGTGTGTGTGTGTGTGTGTGTGTGTGTGTGTGTGTGTGTGTGTGTTATTCTGTGTGTGCGAGTGGGTGGGTGGGTGGATGGGTGGGTGGGTGTGATTCGTGATTTGTGATGTGTTGTTTTTATGGCCACTCTTAATTTCTCTTTGGAGATAATTAAGTGTTCTTGACGTGACTATAGTGTACAGGAGAAAACAGCAACCTACTTTGCTTTCGATTTTTGTCAAATTTGATCGTCGAAAAAGATATCTTTTATTCAACACGTTTACATGTACTCAGTGTGTCGAATCATGTGTACCGTATTGTATCCTTAAACCTCATAAAGGGAAATAAATCATGAATCGTCCGCCAACCGTGTCACAAGCTTCCATAACCGCAGAAAGTGTAACTGCAGCTCATAACGCAGAGGAAAAAGCCACGTCGGTCACTGCACTCACACCGCTCCCTCACATCGTTAACCCTCTAGAACCTAAAGAGTGACTGGCGGCATGTCCCTGTAATACCGGCGTCCTCATGGCAGGACAGTACCACACGCTAAAGAGTCACCGCGTGGACTTTCGCCAAGTGGACTTTCACTGAGTGGATTTTCTTGAAAAGACGAAGTCTATGACGCAGAGGAAAATTATGCACAAAGGTACATAATTATATCAGAGTGCTCATACAATCCTCTTCGCTAGTTCACGGTTCTGTTCAGCAGTTAGTGTGAGCTAAAGCCCCACCTTTTACATTGACCCCTTTACAAGATACAATCTTCAGCGAAAGTGCAGCACTCACACGGCAGAAGTGCCCTCGGCGAAAATCCGCTCGTGGGCACCTTCTTCTGACCCAGAACACTGACCTTATGACAAACGTTTGTAGCTTCAAGGTTACAGAGAAAGTGAACTGATCAAAAGTGTTCACTTAGTTAAGGAAAACAGTGACATAACAAACAGGGAAAAAAAGAACAGAAACAACAAAGAAAGCACAACGGAACAACGGAAGGGTGAGGATTGAACATTTTGACAGCAGGAAGGAGAGAAAGGGAGAGAGGGAAAGGGGAGAGGTAGCGGTAGGGGGTAGGGAAGGAGAGGTAGCAAGAAAGCGAAAGGGAAAAAAAAAAAGAAGAAAAGAAAAAGGGAAGTGGTGGGATGGGAAAGGGAGGAGTGGATGGAGTGAGGGGGTGTTGGGGGCAGGAGGAAGTACCGTTGAACTGCATCATCTGTCTCGGGTTAACCGTCACGTTGACATGAGGGTTGGTAGTCTTGTTTCGTCATTTTGACGATTTCATTAAACCTGCAGCTGTACAAGCTGAGCATCTGGTTTGAGTACATGTGTTTTTGTTTCTGTTTTTACGACGCGGACAGTAGGCTGCCGACGATGCAGTACCAAAGAATCGAATATCGTGACTGATGATAGTACAGTTATCTAAATTAAAGTGCGGCTCCTTGACGGATTTGGGCTGCGCCCTGGTAATCTGGGTCAATTCGGCACATTTTTCACCAACATCTGAATTTAAAAACAAATAAATAAGAAAGAGAAATACGAAGCATGCGCCTGTGGGTATTACATTTTCAGAGTAAAAACGAACAATCGTGCCGTCATTTAATTAGAGTCCCTAAATAGATGATGGTGCTACGATGATAAGCAGCACACTCAAATCAAATAAACACGTGTTAAAACCACAGCCCACCCCGCGGTCAAGTCCACCATGTATTGAATTGTAGCTTTCGGTTCCTTTTCTTTTTTCTTTCCTTTTTTTCCCTAGTTCCCGGTCGGCACTGAATGCAGTGCTAGCCACTCCACAGAGAGAGAGAGAGAGAGAGAGAGAGAGGGCGGGCGGTGATTGGCCGACGGGCTGGCAGGCGAGGTGGGAGTGGGAGAGGCCAGGATTATTTATGTATGAGAATGAGGGACATGACCGCGCTCTCCGGTCGATCAATGGCGTATTGTCATTTATCGCTTGTTCACCAGAGGGGGGGAGGAGGCTTTCAGCTCGCCCACCGGGGGGGCCGTCCGCAGCGTGGAGCACATCTTCTGTACACCTAGTCGGAGGCTTCCGGATCCTGTCCCGGTTGGTTGATTGATTGGGAGAGGAATCAGCACACAGCGGCGTTATCGATTTCGTAGAGGCGCCTCCGCGGGGCGGACGGTGCCAACGATGAGACAACCGTTATGTCGGCAACGAGTAAACAGAATCGTGCTTCCAATATGTGGACATGGTCTTGAATTGAAAAAAAAAGAAGAATAGTTCTGATCGGGCTATGCCATACGTGCAGCGCCTTTCCCCGTCATAATTGATAAACCCGGATTGTGAAATCTGCTTCCTTCCAAACGTTTGCCGGAAAGAGAGAGAGAGAAAAACATTTTTTTTGCTGAAACCTAATACCAATGCCAATGTGTAAGGCGATCAAGTAAAAGGTAAGAAAATAAGCCTTTACGAAATATGATTTAGTGCGATCCGTTTTTTTTGTTTTTTGTTTTTTTTTTCTTTTTGTCTCTCAGTGTTTGAAAACTGATGTTAATCAGCGAGAGACTGTACCTCGTGGGTATTGTGAATGTTGACAAATTGAGCTGTCAATTGGAGTTATGTTGAAGACATTTGAAAAGCATGACATCTGTTTTCATGAAAAACGATCAGATGAAGTAAGCTCAAGATATTGTAAAGTGCTGTTGTGAGCTAAATAATAGCAGACAGAATTTTGTGAGGTGAAAGCGTATGAGATGATGCCAATGTGGTTTGATAAGTGTCAGACAGACCTGAATGTCGACCACAGTATGTCATGTTTTCGAGACGGTGCAGTATCTGAACACATACTTATACCCTGCAGTAGTGGGGGGGGGGGGGGGGGGGCGAAGAGGGGGGGGGGGGAGGGCGGGGACAATATCCCCACAGAAGCAAATGGCACTCCCTCCTCCTCCCGTCCCCATCCCATTCTGGTAGCCATGTTTAAAGATACCAAAGAAATCTCATGTGAAATTCTACACGCACATGTTATACACACACACACACACACACACACACACACACACACACACACACACACACACACACCACACACACAATAATAGTAGGAATCGGCAAGTGGGGGGGAGGGGGAGAGTAGGTGGGGGGGGGGGACAATTTGGGATGAGGCTGCATTAAAAACATCTACGTGTTTGAGGAAAACTAATGACTGCTGTGGAACAATCAAAGTCTCGGCCCCAGACGGAAACAGGACGACCTTTCTCCAATACCGCTGGGGGTGAGGCAGAGAGGGGAAGGGGGGATGGGAGTGGGGGGGGGGGGGGGGGGTGGGGGGTGGGGGACGTGCTGGCTGTCTCTGCCCAAAGACCCTCAATGACATAGGCATTCCAAGACTTTCAATCTGTAGCGAATGGGGTCTGTCAACTGTATACAGGTTTCTTTATTCATGCATGTCTTTTTACCTTACCTTTCTGAAGGATCAAAACGACAGTATAACAACATGGTGCGGGAAGGCCCTGGTAATAATTTATGGACGGGGGGGGGGGGGGGGGGGGGGGGGGGGGGGGGGTTGGGGGATAATGGGGGAAGGGGAGAAAGGCGGAGGGTGGATGGAAAAGAATGATCTCGATAACATGAACAGGCTGATTTGGAGAGTACAACGAAACACATGAAACTGGAAGCCAAATTTCGGAGTATTTGACATGAAAATAAACACGTAAGAATACCCTGCAAAGAGTGGGCGAAAGACATAAAGGATCTAGAGATATCTCACAGATGTAAGTTCCCGACAGTGAAGTCCGATTCTTCTTCTTCTTCTTCTTCTTCTTCTTCTCTCGACTGAGAGGATTTTCAGGACTGAAAAACCCCTGACAGACATAATTCTCATGGATATGACCCGGAGTGGATCTTAAAGTAGTGGCGTTCCTCTGTTGTAGAGGATCTTCATTCTATAGCATGATCTACTCATGGAAGCATCTTAGGATCCGAGTCACTGTTAATGTATTCCATTTTACTTATTTAGTTACTTATTCACATATTTTGCATGTTTATTTGTTTGGGTTTTTGGTTGTTTTATTCTTGTCGTTTGCTACAGTCATAAGATTGTTAATCAGCCGCGATTAACATTTCGTAGAAAGAAGTAAAAATTGGACTCTAAATTTATATCAAATCAAGTTGTCGTCACACACGCGCGCAAGCGCGTGCACGTACGCACGCACACACACAATACGCATGCACACGCACGCACACACACACGCACATACACACGCACACATACACACAATCGCACGCACACACACACACACACACACACACACACACACACACACACACACACACACACACACACACACACATAAAGCACGCGAACGCGCGCGCGCATGACGCACACACGCACACATACACACATTAGCCCCGCACATGAACACACATACACGCAAAGACAGATAGAGGCACACACACACACACACACACACACACACAGAGAGAGAGAGAGAGAGAGAGAGAGAGAGAGAGAGAGAAGAGAGAGAGAGAGAGAGAGAAATGGCTCGAGAAAGATCGAAAATACACGTAGTACATTTGCACCAGTCTCACCCAAAGCTTCATTTTTGTCGATAGGTAAAACGTTAAAGGCGCCCAGAAAACAAAGAGAAGTTTTTCTCAAGATAAATCAGTAGAGACTCATAACAGAGATAGCGTGGGACGAAATAAGGTGATTTCCTTTCTGTCGTTTCAGACGAGAGAGAGAGAGAGAGAGAGAGAGAGAGAGAGAGAGAGAGAGAGAGAGAGAGAGAGAGAGAGAGAATGTTTTTGTTTCCTGTTTGTTCCCCTCTGACCCTCTCTCTCTCCTCTCTCCTCTCCTCTCTCTCCTCTCTCCTCTCTCTCTCTCTCTCTCTCTCTCTCTCACTCTCTCAATGGACAGCCTGCCGAGGATTTTGTTAGCAGGCGTCTGCTCGGATTCCACCATTCTTTTTCGTTGATAGGTACTTGTCTTGTCATCAATCAATAGGCCTATCTTTTCTTTCTTTTTTTTTTGATCACGTTTCGCGTACGTGCGCGTGCATGTTTGTGCGTTTGCATGTGTGCGTGCGCGCGTACGCGCTTGCGCAGATGAGATGTGTGTGCATATGTGCGGGTATACATAGCCTGATCGTATATGAATAAAAATCTGTGCGTGCGTACGTGCGTGCGTGCGCCCGCATGTGTGTGTGTGTGTGTGTGTGTGTGTGTGTGTGTGTTTGTGTGTGTGTGTGTGTGTGTGTGTGTGTGTGTGTGTGGTTGTGTGTGTGTGTGTGTGTGTATATTCGTGTGTGTGTGTGAGCGCGCGTGTGTGTATGCACGCGCGGAAGTGCATATGGTACATGCATGCATGTATGTGAATGCGCGCACGTGTACGTGTATATCTGTGTGAATGTGTGTGTGGAGGGAGAGGGCCGTGTATATCTGTTATATGTACGCTTTCACATACATACGTAGTACGGTGTTGTGAGTGTGTGTGTGTGTGTGTGTGTGTGTGGGTGTGTGTGTGTGTGGTGTGTGTGGTGTGTGAGTGAATGCACGTATGCGGTGTATATGATACAGTGTACATGCATGCGTGGCGCGTGTATGTAATTAAGTGAGTGTGTAGATGGAGAGTGCCATGCTGCTATAGTGTATTTTTTACGCAGCCAAACCCTGCCCCTTTTGCTGTGTGCGTGTGTGTGTGGGCTGTTTTGGTGTGGGTGTAGTTTGCGGCGGGGGCCGTGCGGGTGGTGGTGTGTGGTGTGGTGTGTGTGGGTGTGTGTGTGTTTTTTTTTTTTTTTTTTGCTGGTGGTGGGCGTGGTGGGGTTTGTGTGTGTGTTGTTGTGGGGGGGGTGTGTTGTGGCGCGCGGCGCGCGCGGTATGTGGTTTTACATTCTTCCCCCTAAACAGTGACAGGTTTTTTTTCTTTCAGCAGAAAACAGATTCTTTTTACTTTTATTCAGATGCTTTTGCCCGGCCCCCCCCCCTCCTCCCTCCCCTTCACCCCTCCCCTCACCCCCACGTCAGATTGAATTCTGCGGTAATCCATACCAGGTGGGGAAGAGGATGGGGGGAAAAGGGTGGGGGTTAGATGGGGATGGGGGGCGTTTACTCGCTTTTCCTGGGCCAGTAGTTTTTCGCCCCAGCGTTTGTTTTACCCTGGTGTTTTCTCATGCGGACCAAGAATAAAGGGGATTTTGCACGGGGAAAGGAACATTTGGAGTTTTGTATTGTTGGGGCACGTGTATCTCGGAGAGTCTACGCAAGACCCAACACAACACACACACACACCCGCAATGTTATAAAATTTTATAAAAAAACATCCCCGGATCCTTGGCTTAATTTTTACCAGTGTCACATTTTGGCTCCGCGCAAATTAAATAAAGCGACGACGCTGAGGGGCCAAACCGTTTGCAAACTTGAAACCGTGGAAAGGGGACGCTGCACACAAAATTTTTTAGGGCTACGTGCGAAACTTGCTGAATCTGTGATCCTACATGGGAGGTTCACAAGTGCACGTGCGTCTCGCGTGACCCGCCCAGTTAAAAAGAAAACCTAGCGCTAGGACTGACACCTTTTTCCGGGTTCTTTTCTTGCAGAAGTTTTCGGGGCGGAAACGCGCTGGGCAAGTGGGTAAAGCACCATTCTCTTGGGTTTTAAAAAATCATCGATACCAAAACCCCCGTTTTTAACACCCGGGGTTGATTACAGAAATGCTCTTTTTTCTGAGTAAGCACCCCTGTAACCACACACCAAAACACCCCCAAGACACCCTCACATGCGCGCGCCGCGATTTTTCCAATGTTTTACCATGTTGTTCATTGATTTTTGGGCTTCTTTTGACAATTGAAGTCCGGCCGAGTTTCCAGCCGAACGCACGAATGCACCTCCCCCCCCTCTCCCTCTCTCTCTCTCCTCTCTCTCTAAAAAATAATCGCTCAAAATAAAAAACTCCGTTAAAATCCCTCCCCCTCCCACTCTTCTACCACCCTTTTTCCCTTTTCCCCCCCCCCTACCACCATTCTCCTCCCCACCCTCCTCTGACCTCTCTCTGTTAGTTTTTGTTTGTTTGTTTGCTTTAATTTCCTTTTGTTTTAACCACCCCCCCATCTCATTAGTGCTTTTTTACATTTTGCTTTTCATTGAGAATAGATTTCCCTTTGGATATTGAATTGTCTGTATGAATGAATTTCGAAAAAATGTATGCATGACAAGGACAGATTGTAAGACAAGGGTTTGGGCCTAAAACTTCATCCTTGGGTATTAAAGATCAACAAACAATCACAATCAAACTCCAAACACAACACACACACACACACACACACACACCAACACACACACCCACACAACACCCAAAACATCAGTTCAGTTAATTGAATGAACCCAACTGTCGATTCTTTGGGTTTTCCCTTTGTATGCTTATCTGTCACTTCTTCTTTAGATGTATTATTAGTTAGATTGTTTAGATATCTTGCGTATGACTTTATTTCATATTTTACCCTATCGGGAAAGGGGGCCCAAACCAACCGATTTAAACTTTTTCCCCTCTCTCTCTCTCTCCTCCTTCCCTCCTCCTCTCTCTCCCCTCCTCTCTCTCCCTTTCCGGGGGGGGGGTTTTTCTCTCCCTCTCTCCCTCTCCTCTCTCTCTCCTTCTCTCCCCTCTCTCTCTCTCTCTTCTCTCTCTCTCTCTCCCTTCTCTCTCTCTCTCTCTCTCTCTCCCCCTCCTCTCTCTCCTCTCTCTCCTCCCTCTCCCTCCTCTCCTCCTCTCCCCTCTCTCTCTTCCTCCTCCTCTCCCCTTTTCCCCTCCTCTCCCTCCCTCTTTTCCCTCGCCTCTCTCCTCTCTCTCTCCTCTCCTCCCCCTCCCTCTCTCTCCCCCTCTTCTCTCCTCTCTCTCCTCCCCTCTCTCTCTCTCTCCTCTCTCTCTCTCTCTCTCTCCCTTCTCTCTCTCTCCCTCTCTCTCTCCCCTCTCTCTCTCCCTCTCTCCCCCCTCCCTCCCTCCTTTTCTCTCCTCCTCTCCTCTCTCACCCCCTCTCCCCTCTTCTCCTCCCCCTTTCCCCCCCTCTCTCCTCTCCCCCTCTCCCCCCCCCCTTTTTCTCCCCCCTTTTTCTTCTCTCTCTCTCTCTCTTCCTGGGTTCCCGCGTTTACCTTTCTCTCTTCCCCTTTTTTTCCCCCCTTTTTTTCCTTCCCTTACCCCAAAACCTTCTTCCTATTTTTCCTGTTTCTTCTTTTTCTAACTGCTTTTTTTCTCTTGTTTGTTTTTTTTTTTCTGTTTGTTTGTTTTTTTGCGTTACGGAGGGAAGGTCGGAATGGTTTTTATATTGGTGGGTTTCTGATGGGAAATTTTTCCCCCTTTTTCCGTGAGGCCAACCCACATATTCCCGTCCCCGGAATGGATAGGCGGTCAAGATTAAACCCGGGTGTAAAGGGGTTTTGTGAATTATCGTTGTTTTTTTGGGTTTGTTTTCTGTACTTGAAGTAAGTGCTTTTGGGGTCCCTTAACCCCCATTCGGGTGGTCTTTCCTTTCCCGCTGGTTTTGTTTTTGGGCAAGTTAAAAATTGTTTTTTGGTTTGGACTAGACCCAAAGAAGTTTTTGTTGGTTTTGTTTTTCACATTCTCTCTTCTTTCCCTCCCCTTCCCCATTCTTGCTTCTCTTTCCTTCTCTTTTGTTTGAATCAAATGTTTTAAACTATGAGTAAAATTTTTCCCATGGTTTTGTTTCTTTTCTTCCTTTTTTTCCCCCTCTCGTTCATCATATCCTCTTCTCTGCCTTTAGATTCAATCTTTCTGTATGCTGAATTTTTTTTTAATCTTCTAAGTCTTAATTTCGTCACTCCCGCTCACCTCCCCCCCCCCCCCCCCTCCCCTGTACCCTTCCACAAAAAATCACTGTTTACCATGATGACTTTCCTTGTTTTCAATTTCTGTTTAATTTGCGGGTAACAGTTGCTGTTCGGGTTGTCTCTGTCTCTTTCTGGACATGATTGAGACGAGCATTGTCCCTGCTGGCCCCAGGCGATATAGTCTTCCTGTTATTAGAACCCCCGTGCCGGGTAAACTGTGTCAAACATAAACTTACGAGCGAAAAGGTTCTACATTGCAGGATTATCTCAGTGTGACGTGATATCTCTTGGCGCGTGTAACTCGTAACCGTTTATTCTGTCTGTCTTCCTACTCCCCTCCACTCTCCTCTCCTTTCCACACACACATGCGTGTGCCCTCCATTCCTCGCTTCCTTCCACACACACATGCGCGTGCGCGCGCGCGCGCACACACACACACACACACACACACACACACACACACACCCCACACACACACACACACACACACACACACTCACACGCATGCACCCACACACACACGCACGCACGCACACACACACACACACACACCACACACACACACACACACACACACAAAACACACACACACACACACACACACACACGCGCGCGCGTGCGCGCGCGCGCGCGCACATACAGGGGAATCTATTGTTTTTCACTCGATTCCTCTCTCTCTACCTTCTTCTCTCCAGCTCGCCTGCATGTCTGTCTCTGTCTGTGTTACCCTGTGTGTCATTATCACCGCATTTTGTTTGTACTGTTCGCGTTTTGTTTAGCTTTGCAAGCTGTACACGAGAGAGAGAGAGAGAGAGAGAGAGAGAGAGAGAGAGAGAGAGAGAGAGAGAGAGAGAGAGAGAGAGAGAGAGAGAGAGTCGTCACACTGTTTTGTCTCCTATGAACAATTACATTTTCTGTCAGTGTGATTCCTTCCTTTGATCACGTCAGGTCTGTGTCCAGCCTTTACATCCTGACTTCTTATTCTTTTTGTGTGTATTGTTTTCGTCGTGTTGCTCCGTGTTTCTGTTTTCTTTGTGACTGTATTGTTTTAGCACTTGCATTGTGTTGGTGGTACTCTCTGTCTGTCTGTCTGCCTCACTCTCTAACAGCATCCATTCAGTAGATACAGCATCTGACAGGCTGACAGCATCTGACAGCATCTGACAGGCTGGTCACACTGAGACTGGCCACAGCAAACAGACAGATAGCAACGGATTTTATGGACACAGACATTTTTAAACAAGCACACAGACCGAGTCCATTTTTTACAACTTGAGATCAGGGAGTAACAGATTTAAGGACCACATTGCGAGATTTTTTAAATGGAAGTAAACATTCTGTTTAGCGGAATGTTGTCTGCTGTTGATACTCAGTTGAAAGCGTGTTCCTGATGTATGTGTGATATGAAAAGATGCCTTCAGATAGACGATTCCGGCAATTGAAATGTGAAACCAACAGACTGAATCGTAGTTTCTTGCCTATTTCAATCCGTTCATTGAATAATCACTGACCTGACCATCCTGAGTAAAATGTTTAATGCTGTCGTTATAAAGATAGAGGAAGGGTGAGGGCGAGACTTGGATAGAGAGAGAGAGAGAGGGGTGGGGATGGGGGAGGAGGGGGGAGAGAATGAGAGTGTAGATGTTTTGGGGAGGGGGGATGATAATCAAGTGACAATGATTTTAAAATTACCTCAGTTCTCATCCCGTGTAGATTGTGTGTGTGTGTGTGTGTGTGTGTTGTGTGTGTGTGTGTGTGTTGTGTGTGTGTCCCCCTTTTTTACGGTTTATTTTAGCGTACAGCTGTTTTTATTAAATTGACTGGATGTAAAATGGAGTGTATGTTGGGTAGAGTTATTGATTAGTTTTATGTGAAAATAAGCCTTACTTTATTTATTTTTGTTTTTAAATTTGTGGGCATGTGCAGGTGTGAGTGCATTTGTACATTTATATTATTCAATGTTGTGTACTCATGTCATGTGTTTATGTGCTCCCACCACAACACAAAGTTCTTATGAAAGAAAATAAAGTGTCTTGAATTGAATTGAATTGAATTGAGCGACACACGATGACGTGCATTTCAATGCTGGTGAGTCTGCAATGGGGAAACCTAAGAAGGCCAGAATCCGATGTGTGCACGCTCTATAACCCAGCACAAGCATCGTTGAATACAGGAGCATCATTCTGATCTGGTTAAAGATATCTAAAATCTTTTTTTTTTTTAATCCTGTGTTCAGACTGCATTGACAGCAGCATTAAATCAGAATATTAAAAGGGAGGGCCTCCAATCTTACTCGAGCTGATGCAATTAACTATATCGCTGAAGGTTTCGAGCCTCATCACTCATAGACAGCAGCAACGCACGTGTGTGTGTGTGTGTGTGGTGTGTGTGTGTGTGTGTGTGTGTGGTGTGAGTGTGTGTGTGTGTGTGTGTTCGCGTGCCTGAGCTTGGCACAGCATCGAGTATTTACCCCCACCCCCACCCCACCCCCTCGTCCTTCCTTGCAATATGAATTGCTCAGAACTTGTGACAACTTCCCAACCTTACGCTACATAAAAGGAAACGGCCAGAATTCTCGTCATATTAGGTACGTAATACATCAAGTCTCTCTCTCTCTCTCTCTCTCTCTCTCTCTCTCTCTCTCTCTCTCTCTCCTCTCCTCTCTCTCTCTCTCTCTCTCTCTGTGTGTGTGTGTGTGGTGTGTGTGTGTGTGTGTGTGAGCGAGTGTGTGTGTGTGTGTGTGTTGTGTGTGTGTGGTGTGTGTGTGTGTGTGTGCCAGAGGGAGAGAGAGACACAGAGAGAGAGAGAGAGAGAGAGAGAGAGAGAGTGCGTGCGTGCACGTGCGCGCGCGATCAGTAATCCTTGAGAGGAAACAGAGACCATGAGGTTGTGTTACGGCGGAGAGGTTGTGTTACAGAGACCATGAAGTTGTGTTATGCGGAGAACGAAGTCTGGTCATCCAGAACCCATCAAAAATCGATTTCTGGCGCACACACACAGTTTCAGTTGTATCTCTGTTTCCACATGTCTGTCTACGAATAATATACCCCTCGCCCCTTTTCGTCCAGTCTTTATCTATCTTCTCAACTAGGCTATCTCTCGGTCTACCTGTAATCAAACCTTCTGATCTCGTGTCTCCCACTGTACTCTAGCCCAATCAGCCTGTATACTTCCAGAACCGCTGCGAGTGGACGCTAACCCTCGCCAAGGGCCATCATATTGTATTTTGCCTGGCTCCTTCTTTTTTTTTTTTCTGTTTCTTCTTTTTTTTTCTTCTTCTTCTTCTTCTCCTTTTCGGGTCGCTGGGCCTGTCTGTCGACGAGCGACAATTAATTACTCGACTTATCGGCGCGGGCAGGCTCGCCTGGCCGTCAGCGCGGCCAGCAAATTGACATGTTAGCGCTTGTGTCCACAGAACCCCGCACAGACCGTACAGAAAAAGTGCGGTTGCGTTCAACACTAATTTTACTACTAGACTTGTCCACAGCAGCCAGTCCGCTACGGCCAGACTTTTACCTGTTCCGCACAATCTGGTGGCGTCAAGCATGCCAGACATTTCTGGTCTGTACGGGCAGAAAAGGTCGTGATTTGCGTGCTCCCCCGATCTTTACAAATTGGGTGCACCCAAAAACGTCGTTTGATGCTAGAGATCTTCTTTTGTACCACCACCGGAGCAGAAAAATCTTGCGCTTCCTTTTGGGACCCCCCAAACCTTTCAAAGCGGGGAGAACTATGGGGGACCCTGTGGAGACGGGGAACCGCACCTTTTTGCCCATACCCTTTTTTGGGCCCCAAAAAGTATGGGGCTGTGCGGGGGCCCGTGGACACAAAAACCTTAGGTTTTTCCCAAACAGGCCGAGTTTTGGGGCCCCCTCACTTTGCCCCCGAAACCCGGGGGCCCCCCCCCCCCCAAAAACGTGCCTTTCCCCACCTGCCCCCCGTTTTTGGGCGCGAGTCCCGGGGAGCCCCCGATTTTCGCGAATTTTTGTTGTGGCCCCCCCCCCCCCCCCCCCCCCCCCCCCCCTCCCCCCCCCCCTCCGCCCCCCCCCCCCCCCCCCCACCCCCCCCCCCCCCCCCGCCAAAATATGAAAAGGAGCCCAAGGTTTTGGGGGGAGGGGTGGGCGGGGAAAGGGGGAGGTGGAGGAGAGGGGGGGTTTTGTGTGTGTGTGTGTGTTTTGGGGTTTTTGTGTGTGGGGTGTGGGGCGCCGCGTTTCTGAGTGCGGGGCGTGTGTGGTGGGGTCGTCGTGCCGGGGTCGTGGGTGTGTGGGGAGAGAGAGAGGGGAGAGGGGAGAGAGAGGGGGGAAAGAGAGAGAGGGGTGAATAGGGGGTGGGGGGGTGTTTCAAAAAGGGGGGTGGGGGGGGTCCGGGGGCGGGGGTTGCTGGAAAGAAGTTTTGGGGGGGTTATTAGAAAGAAAAGTTGTTGTGAAACATTTTCGTGTTCCTCAGGGGTTTTTCCCCTCTCCCAACCCCCCCCCCCCCACCCTCCCCCACACCCCCCAAAAAAAACACAAAAACACACACACACACACTCACACACAAAAACACACACACACACACACACACACACTCACACACACACACACACACACACACACACACACACACACACACACACTCACTCCTGTGTTTGGGGGTGGTGGGCAGGAGGGAACATTCAGGCGGGAGTACCTTGACCATCCCCTTCCTCCTCCGTCTTTTCCTTATTTTCCCTTTTCCCTAACTCATATTTTCCTTTTTTCTCTTCATACCTTTTCCTGCCTTTCTAAATTGTCCGTACTCTTCCGTTGCCCTCCCCCCCCCCCCCCCCTCCTCCCTCTTTTTTTTTCTTTTCTCCAATTTTTCCATATTTTCCCCCTGTTTTCTGATCTTTTCTACTGTTTGTCTTACCTCTTTTGGATTTTTTACTTCCTTTTCTGTGAGCTACTTTTCATTCCTGTTTCCTGTTTCCTTTTCTTTTTTTCTTTGTTTCCCAACCTCTGTTGTTGTTGGGTTGTTCTCTCTCCTCTATGTCTTCTCTCTCTTTTTCCTGCCTTTTTTTTTCACCTCTTTCCCGTGACTTTTCACTGTATTTCCCTGCTTTTTGTCCTACTCTTTTCGACCTTTTCTTTTCCTACTTTTCATCACTAGTTTTTCGTTATTTATTTCGTACTTTTTTCTCAAATAAAGTTCCTACTTGTCCGTGTCTCTGCTACTTTCGTTACCTTCCAGTCCGATCTGTCCTTACCACCACCACCACCACCACCCCCTTCTCTCTCTCTCCCCTCTCTCTCTCTCTCTCTGTCCTCTCTCTCTCCTCTCTGTCTCTCTCTGTCTCTCTCTCCCTCTCTCTCTCTCTCCTCTTGTCTCTCTCTCTCTGTCTCTCTCTCTTCTCTCTCTCGCTCTGTCTCTCTCTCTGTCTCTCTCTCTCTCTCTCTCTGTCTCTCTCTCTGTCTCTCTCTCTCTCTCTCTCTCTCTCTCTCTGTCTCTCTCTCTCTCTCTCTCTCTCTCTGTCTCCTCTCTCCCCTCTCCTCTCTCTCTCTCTCTCTTCTCCTCTCTCTCTCTCCACTCATTGTTGCTCAAACTGTGACAATGCACGCCAATTTGATAACGCATACCTAGTGTATAGATGAGTCCACTGGACGCAAGCAGACGACACCATCAGCGAGAGCCATTTGTCACGATCACGACAATCAATAACTGCCGCTACACAAAGATAGTTTTTAAGCACACGCCCGTTAAAGTCGCATGCAATGAATCGCCAGATGTTCAATTTTAATTCTGCGTATTTGGATC
>CM031605.1:42007012-42037012 GCA_018398815.1 Conus ventricosus
GGTTTGTCGTATAAACTTCGTCCATTTGCTTTCTTCGGTGCCTTGAGAGATCATTGACTGATAAATCTGTTGTTGGTAAGAGTCTTGGTCTGACTCTAATATGTGTATCCAGAATGCGATAGTCTGGGTTATCACTTTAAAAGTAATCGGGAATCTCCCCAGTTCGCCCAAAACCGGTAATGTCATTGCTTTTCTATGAACTCTTAATAATTGCCTGCAGAATTTAATGTGTGCAGTTTCATGTGGGAATTTGTTTGCAAGACAGGTTTTGAACAAATGCTGCATTTTCTTTTCTTGACATATTTCATCTTTGTATTGGTAAGAGGATGGGAACCACACCTCTGACCCGTATGTGAAGATGGGAGAGACTAACGAGTCAAATAGGGTTGTAACTGTTCTCATATTTACATTTTGACCATAAAACGTTCTCTTCAAGGTATGTGCGGCTTTATTCCCCTGTCTTGCTAAGTGTTCTTGGGCTTCTGTAAAATGTCCGTTTTTATGGAAAATGACTCCAAGATATTTATATTGATCTACTGTTTCAATTATGTTTTCACCGCAATTGAAGAACAGTGGTACCTTTGGATCTGATTTGGTGAATACAACGACCTTTGTTTTCTCTGTGTTGATTTTCATTCCCCAGTCTAAACAGTAGTTGTGTAACTGGTTTAATTTACGCTGAAGTCCCTGTTTTGAAGTCGAGAGGATAGCTAAATCATCTGCATACAAAAGACACGGAATTTCGACTTGTTTTAGATCGGAAATTCTTGGGGAATCATGGTCTCTGAGATATCCGACAATGTCATTTATGAATATGTTAAATAAGGTTGGGCTGAGGGTATTACCTTGGAGGACACCTTTTTGTATTAATATTTCCTTAGTGAAACCAGATTGGCTTCTTGTACAAACCGTAGCCCCGTTGTACATGTCCTGTATGATTTGGTAGCATTTACCTGTTATTCCCGCTTGTATCATTTTCATCAGTAGGGCTTCGTGCCATATATGATCAAATGCTTTGCTGAAGTCAACAAAACAGCAGTAAAGCCTTTTAGTTCTGTCTTTTAGTACCTTATCAACTAGTTTTGACAATATGAATATTTGATCAGTGGTCCGTGATCCCTTTTCTGAACCCTGCTTGCTCCTTTGCCAAAAGGTGGTTTGCCTCAAGATATTCATTATCCTTTCATTTATTATGTTGCAAAACACTTTTCCCAGCGAACTATTCAAAGTTATGCCTCTGTAATTGTTGGGGTTGGACTGGCCGCCTGACTTATAGACTGGGACTGTGATTCCTGTTTTCCAGAGGTCCGGGTATTTTTCTGATTTTAAGATTAAGTTAAACGCGTCTTTCAGAAGAGGAGCGATTTCAGGTAACATTGCTTTAAGCATTTCGTTCTGATGCCATCTTTGCCTGGGGATTTTTTTATTTTTCAGCTTTCTGACCGCGTTCCTTACCTCCGTTTCTAATATTTCATAATCTAACTCTGAATTCCCAGAAGGACGATTGTTTGACCTCTTAAATGCTACTAACATGTCATCAACTGTTTGTTTTCGTTTATCTGCGATCTTCTGTTTCTCACCTATTAGTGTTTTAAGATGTTCAAACCATTTGTTCGCGCTGAGACAATTTTCTTGACCATAAATTTCATGATCGTATGTTTGCAGTTCCCGAACGGTTTTCCATATTGAATTGGGATCACTTTCTAGGGCTTCGTTTAGGGAATTAAGGAGTTTTGTTCCGATATATTTTCTTGGTTTTCTTTAAAAGTCGTGTGTGTGTGATTTCTTTAAAAGTCGTGTGTGTGTGATTGCATTATCTCTCTCTGTCTCTGTCTGTCTGTCTGTCTGTCTGTCTGTCTGTTTTCTCTCTCTCTCTCTCTCTCTCTCTCTCTCTCTCTCTCTCTCTCTCTCTCTCTCATGGCTAAATCAAGGTGTGGGTTGCGTCCCAAATTTTTTGGCCTGTTTTAAGCAACACATGATAGACTGTAGGTGGCAAGATTGGGATTGTCATATCCAAAGTAGTGACAGATTCTCTATGTACAGACAATTTAAAATGAACTATTCAGCAGAACCATACATTGGAATAGATATGAATACATTTATAAAATGTGCTTTAACAAAGTTTAGATTAGGTGTCTCTGACATAACAGTGCATAGTCAGAGGTATAAAAAAGTTAACAGGTCTTTGCTGTGCCCTATGTGTGGATCCGGTGTAGAGGGTGAAGTCCACTTTGCGTTGTGTTGCTCAGCACTAAATGATGTGAGAGCAAAAATATTCCTGCCAAGTATTATAGCAGACCATCATTATTTAGTTTAATCTTACTTTTGTCGTCGAGAAATGTAGCTACTATGAATAATTTTTCTATGTCTCTCTATAAGTCGTTAAAACTTCGAAGCACTATAATATGATATAGTATATGATGCTATTGTAACTCATATAAATATCAGGCATATGTTTTATACTGTTTATGTACACTAAAGTGCGTGAAAAGTTCTCATTTAGTTTTGCATATTTCCCCTTCAAATGGGGCTTTGGCCTTTTCTTGAATAAAATATCGTTATCGTTATCGTTATCGTTATCTCTCTCTCTGTTTGCAAAGGGGTTGTCATTAGTAATCCTTGATTAACGCTCTCATTTATATGCGTTGTTATAAAACTTTGTTTATAAAGCATCGTGATGTTGAGGAACCGTTTCAATTTTAGTTGTTGCTGCTGTTGCTGTGGTTGTTTTTGTGTTGTTGACGGTGGTTGTTGCTGTCATTGTCGTTGTTGTTGTTGTTGTTTCAGTAGAATGACATGTTGTGACTTTGGATCACTCTTGACGGCGGGTTTCTACGGCTTGAAACCCTCCCAGTCCGCCCAGCAGCAACGCGCACCTGGTTCAGGTCAGGGAAAGTTAAGGCGGCGGAGGGAGGAAGAGGGATGGGGTCTCCGCCTTCTTTAGCGCCCTTTCTCTAGGCACCTTGACTCTCCAACAGTTCAATCACCCATCGGTCAGTAGGCTTTGGGATTTTTTTTGCTTTGTACAGAGTTTTGTCAGAGCAACTCTCTCTCTCTCTCTCTCTCTCTCTCTCTCTCTCTCTCTCTCTCCTCTCTCTCTCTCTCTCTCTCTCTTCTTCTTTTTTTTTAATCCGTTCTAAGTGTATCTCTCTCTCTCTCTCTCTCTCTCTCCTCTCCTCTCTCTCTCTCTCTCTCTCTCTTCTATTTTTTTTTTAAAATCCGTTCTAAGTGTATAATACGCACGGGACCTCCGTCTGTCGTGTCAATCGAAAGTCAGGCCACCTACGTAAGGTGCAGTGGGGAAAGAAGAAGAAAAAAACAAACAAACAAAAACCGTCCCACAATAAATTTCAACCTTGGACCAAGGGTTCTTCTACGTGCAAGGAGTCCCTGACCTTGAAAGAGTTTGAATAGTTGAAAACATAACTGATCAACGCCTGAAGCGTATGGATTGTTTATTGCCTAGAACATGTACTAAGAATTAAGTCTCGTATTCCGATGCACCATAAGATCAGAGTGTACAAATATTTCAGGCCAGCAAATTTAGGTTTTCTTTTCTTTCCTTTTTTTTTTTTTTTTTTTCCAGCTGTATAATTCATTTTGCTTTCAACTACACCTGCATCCTCACCACGCCTATCCCCACCTCCCATCCCAACCCCTCAGCGTTAGGCACCGTCACAGTTACTTTGTGATTCGTATCAGGAAAAACCAACCAACCAACCAACCAAGCAAACAAACGTGTACGTCCCGAGGGATTTCACGATCCGCGTGCTGTGTTTGATGAAGCGTTGCAAGTGGCGAACATGGCGAGTCCGGTGTGGATTTTCGCCTTGTAAAGAGGGATGGCGTCAGGTGTCAATGTTAACAACATATTGCATTTCTTCTTCAGAATTTTATTTCATTTTCACCCTTCTCGTTCTCTAGAATTTCCTCTTTTTTTTTCCGTTTATATTGGTGTGTGTGTGTGTGTGTGTGTGTGTGCGTGTGTGCGCGCGCGTGTGCGTGTGTGTGTGTGTGTTCCACACATTTACATATCCATATCTTTCTTTCTTTGTGTGTGTGTGTGTGTGTGTGTGTGTGTTGTGTGTGTGTGTGTGTGTTTATCTGTGTGTGTGTGTGTGTGTGTGTGTGTGTGTGTGTGTGTGTGTGTGTGTGCACACGCACGTGTGAATGCAAACATCCGTATGTGTGTCTATGTGTCTGTGTGGGAGTGCTCGTCTTCCCCAGCGAGGCTTTTGTTTGTTGTTTGTATCATCCTAAAGGGTGTCTGCACGCGAAACAGAACAACAAGCCCGCACTTTGTCACTACAACGGCAACAAAGCTAATCCGCAATGGAGTATGTTTTCCTGTACAAAAGACGCGCAACCCATTCAGCTCATCTTCAATCAACTTCTTAATGGACTGGACAGGCTCGTGACTCTCCCTCCCCCCCCCCCCCCCCCCTCTCTCTCTCTCTCTCATGTCAAAACAGCCGGAGGATCTTTCCCATACGGCTGGCCAGTGTCGCACTTCAGCCACCTTGACTGGGTGGGAAGACACCAATTTTCTCACCTCTCCCCCCCCCTCCCCCCCCCACCCCCACCCCACCCCCCGGCGCTCCCTGTCTGTATGTAGCTCCTCTCTCTCTCTCTCCTCTCTCTCTCTCTCTCTGTGCTCTGTGTGTGTGTGTGTGTGTGTGTGTGTGTGTGTGTGTGTGTGTGTGTGTGTGTGCTCTGTGTGTGTGTGTGTGTTGTGTGTGTGTGTGTGTGTGTGTGTCGCTGTCTGTCTGTCTGTCTGAATCCTCTCTCTCTCTCTCTCTCCTCTCTCTCTCTCTCTCTCTCTCTCTCTCTCTCTCTCTCTCTCTTCTCTCTCTCTCTTTATTCTTATTATTTCATTTCACTGTATGTTGTACTCCCTACTCAGGGCGAGGACTGGATGTAAAAATCACATAAACAAACAAACAACCGCACACGCGCACACAAACGCACTAATTTTTCCTCTTTTCTCCTCCCCTCCCCTCTCCCCCTCTCCTTCCTCCCCGTCCCTTTCCGCTAATTCTCTCTCTCTCGGTCGTTTTCTCTCTCTCTCTTCTCTAAGCCAAACTCCAATGAAGACACCCGCAGAAGGCTCTACTAGCCCGAACCTGCGAGACAATACAGTACAGTACAGCGATTGTTCATACAAACAACGTTTTAGCTCCAGACAAGAGGACACCCACACGAGTGTGAAGACAGTGATTTCTTCCCACCCAATTCCTCCTCTCTTCCATTCAAGCCTTAATCACCCCCTCCCTCCCCACACACACACACACACGCAAGCCGCAGCCCCCCTGCTCCACCCCGCCGCCCCCACCCCCGTGCAACCCCCCAGACAAAAGACGAAAGCGCGCGCTCCCTTCCTGCGCGGCTTTTTCAATGCCTGCCACCCGGGGCTCCATTGTCATCCCCTTTCTTTGCGGACAGGCTGCCAAACCCCACGCTCTTGGGGGGACACTCTAACGGGTGGAGGTTTGTGTCGCCCACCAATTGCGGTTTGTCTTTTGTGCGGGTGTCGGATAGACTTAATTGGGTCACACTGGAGACGGTGATGGTTTGTAAGTTAGAGAAAGGGGGGGGGGGGGGGGGGGGGGGGGGGGGGGAGGGGTGGTGCGAGGGGGGGGGGGGAGTAAAGGAGAGCAGAGCAGGGGAGGAGAGGAGAGGGAGGGTACAGGGGTGGAGTATGGGGGCTGAAGAGAGTGGGGTGGGGACGGGGTGGGGATGACTGTCAGCTAAGCGGCTTAGCCACGGATAGTCCTGTGTTTAGGGAGTTGGGAATGTTTGTTTGATGTCATTCATGGGGAATATACTGCTGTCCTGTAAATGGAAGTCAGCTTTTGGTTGCACACACTGTACGCATGTATGTTGCTCGCGCCGACGGACACACATGCGGACAAACGCACGTTTGGATACCTCGACTTAAAGAATGCTAGTGTGAGGTAACTAACATTCCTGGTCATTGCTTATGCAGGCTGTTTTTTTTCCCCTCTCTTCCCTTCTTGGTTTGACCATTGCATCTACTAACAAACGATAGAAATATGACAAAATATCAAAAATTGAACAATAAGTTAATATGCTTTCAGCACGTTCGTTTCTTAAACATACAAAAACAAAGCAATACATAAAAGGTGACTTTTTTCCAAGTCGCAAAACAAAATAAAAACACACAAGAGGGAGGCTAGGCTAAGATATTATTCCTTCTTTCTTTCAATGTTCTCCATTCTTCGTGTTTGTAATTATTTCTGTGTGTTGTTTCTTTATTCCCTCACCCCTCTTTTTTTTTTCTTTGTTGTTGTTGTTGTTGTTTCCTTTCTTTATTCTTTGTTGGGTTTTTCTCATTATTGTGTTTTCCATCATATATTTGTTTTGACATGCATTATGTTTTCTGTGCAACCAACAACAATATGGTCCCCTGCTTTTTGGTCGGGGTATCTCACAACATGAAAAGAAAACAGCGATGAGAAATTCGAAGTGGACCTATCTTGTTGACGGCTTAAATTTCCTTTAGCTTTGTGTCTAGGGCACGGCATGATGGAAAGCAGCGCCCATCCATTCCCTTCCGCTGCCTTCAACCTTCCCTGAACTGAATCAGGTGCCCGTTTACTGCTGGGTGAAAAGTGAGGATTTTCAAGCAAAAAAAAAAAAGGAAAAAAAAAGAAAAAAAAAGGAAAAAAGGGGAAAGAAGACAAAGAATCTGACCCACGAGTGGTTCGGACTCATGATCGTCAGTTCCACGGGCAAAGGCTGCAACATTTGACCCTCGCTCGCTCACACGCACGCACGCACACACACACACACACACACACACACACACACAGGACCCCAAACGATACCCTGTTCCGTAGTAGGAACTGCTTTGTATGCGCGAAAGCGTAGCACAGTTATATGCGAGAGGACCAGCTTCAAGATGACGGCTTTCTGACGATCGCCGTAACGATCGTGCCGGTAATCACTATTACTGTTTGAAAGAAGAAAATTACCGATTTCTGGAAGACAACAGTAATCGTAACCTTTCACGGTAGTCATCCTGGTAATCGTTTGTACTGATTGAAAGAAGACCGTTACTGACATTAGGAAGACAACCATACGTCTCACCTTTTGAAGGGAAGTCTTCTGCATAACTATGGCTGAACGCCCCAGAAGAACACCACAATAATTATTTTTCTTCTTACTGCACGGGCTCATGTTCATCTAAATGTCCTTCATTGCAGTTTACCTCCTTATTTTTTTCTTCTTTTTTTTTCAACTCACATTTAATGGCATTACTGACGTCAAAAGACGAGAAGGGGGCAAAATGACATCACAAGGACCGCTTTTTTCACTCGGACAATCGCACGAGTGGTGATGATGAATTCACGCAACCCCTCCCCTCCCCCCCCCCCCTCATCCCTTCCAACTGCCCCTTCCCCCAATTCACACCACAGTTATGACTGTTGACGCTAATAATGGTCAGCAATTTGTGTTTTTTTTTTGTGTCGTACAGCATACTGTCGTTTCTATGGGAGTTGACAGGCAAATTGTGTCACTCTGAAGACTGCGGTACATCGTTAACGCGAGAGGGAACGGTGTCGGGGTAGTAGAGCGGGGGGACACGACGTGGAAACGGGAGTAGAGAGGGGTGTGGGTGTGGGTGTGGGAGTGGGGGTGGGGTGGGTGGGGGAGTGAAGGGGAGGTGAAAAAGGTAGTGTAAGGAGGGTGGGGGCAGGGGTAGCGATGGGACCGGGTGGGAGGGGGGGGGGGGGGGGAGGGGAGAGGTGGAGGGAGGGAATATCCGCAAAAGCGGCTTAGCCACTGATGATTCTGTGTTTGGGGAGAATCTTTGTTTGCAGGTGTCACCCATATGGAATGTACTGCTGTGCTGTAGGTAGAAGTCTCTTTGTCTTATACTCACATTCACATACGCAAGCTCAAACATCTATACATGCGGTGGACGCACGCAGGCACACGCGAATGCGCACACACAGACAAACACACATAGCGAGCGCGCCCACACAGACGTTTCCAAGATGATGACTTTCAAAGCCACCTACTTAAATTATCTATTTTAAATCCTTGTTACACCGGCGATAGAAATAGACGTCATCGCTGCCCACCGTGTTGTCGTTCTGGTGGAGTGGTCGTAGTAGTACATGCACCCCACCCTACCTCCTCCCCCTTTCTTGTGAAGGCGATCCTCATGCATTGTAGCTTATGTGGGTGTGGACTGAATGCTGTAAGCCTCCGCCGTCCGAAACAATAACAACAAAAATAAATTTGGAAGAAAAAAAAAAAGGAAGAGCCGGGGGTGGGGATCAACGGGCAGGGGTAAAGTGGGTGGGTGGTGGGTGGAGATTGATTGCTTTTCACAGTCTTTTGCTTTTTGCAGGTAATTTAAGCTGAGCCGATTTGTGTGTCCCGACGATTTTCAGCACAATCATGGACCAGGGCGACTGGCAGCTCAGTTTGCATTCATGCACACCACCCACACAAGACAGCAGATCGATGGAGCGGGAAGAAAGGGGGTAGGGATGGGGACGGGAGGGCAGGGCTAGCGATACTATCATTTGTGTGTATGTGGTGTGTTTAGCTCTATATCTTTTGCAGCGACCTTGGGAAAAGACATTGTAAAAACGCCAGCGTTTTCCAATGACTCTACCAAGAAAAAGAAAAAAAAAAAGGATTGACAAAACACACACACACACACACACACACACACACACACACACACACACACACACACACACACACACACACACACACACGCGCGCACACACACACCACACACACACACACACACACACACACACACACACACACACTCACAAAAGAGATGGGGGGGGGAGGGAGGGTGGGAGAGAAAAAGAAAAGAAACGAAAAGAAAGAAAGAAAGGCACGAGAGAACCGTTTAAGATGTGACGAGCATGTGAATGAGCAGCAACTAACCATGATGTAGAATCAGTTGGCATTGGATGTCGTGAACAGGTGACAACTAACCATGATGTAGAATCAGTTGGCATTGGATGTCGTGAACAGGTGACAACTAACCATGATGTAGAATCAGTTGGCATTGGATGTCGTGAACAGTGACAACTAACCATGATGTAGAATCAGTTGGCATTGGATGTCGTGAACAGGTGACAACTAACCATGATGTAGAATCAGTTGGCATTGGATGTCGTGAACAGGTGACAACTAACCATGATGTAGAATCAGTTGGCATTGGATGTCGTGAACAGGTGACAACTAACCATGATGTAGAATCAGTTGGCATTGGATGTCGTGAACAGGTGACAACTAACCATGATGTAGAATCAGTTGGCATTGGATGTCGTGAACAGATGACAACTAACCATGATGTAGAATCAGTTGGCATTGGATGTCGTGAACAGGTGACAACTAACCATGATGTAGAATCAGTTGGCATTGGATGTCGTGAACAGGTGACAACTAACCATGATGGAGAATCAGTTGGCATTGGATGTCGTGAACAGGTGACAACTAACCATGATGGAGAATCAGTTGGCATTGGATGTCGTGAACAGGTGACAACTAACCATGATGTAGAATCAGTTGGCATTGGATGTCGTGAACAGGTGACAACTAACCATGATGGAGAATCAGTTGGCATTGGATGTCGTGAACAGGTGACAACTAACCATGATGTAGAATCAGTTGGCATTGGATGTCGTGAACAGGTGACAACTAACCATGATGTAGAATCAGTTGGCATTGGATGTCGTGAACAGGTGACAACTAACCATGATGTAGAATCAGTTGGCATTGGATGTCGTGAACAGGTGACAACTAACCATGATGTAGAATCAGTTGGCATTGGATGTCGTGAACAGGTGACAACTAACCATGATGTAGAATCAGTTGGCATTGGATGTCGTGAACAGGTGACAACTAACCATGATGGAGAATCAGTTGGCATTGGATGTCGTGAACAGGTGACAACTAACCATGATGTAGAATCAGTTGGCATTGGATGTCGTGAACAGGTGACAACTAACCATGATGTAGAATCAGTTGGCATTGGATGTCGTGAACAGGTGACAACTAACCATGATGTAGAATCAGTTGGCATTGGATGTCGTGAACAGGTGACAACTAACCATGATGTAGAATCAGTTGGCATTGGATGTCGTGAACAGGTGACAACTAACCATGATGTAGAATCAGTTGGCATTGGATGTCGTGAACAGGTGACAACTAACCATGATGTAGAATCAGTTGGCATTGGATGTCGTGAACAGATGACAACTAACCATGATGTAGAATCAGTTGGCATTGGATGTCGTGAACAGGTGACAACTAACCATGATGTAGAATCAGTTGGCATTGGATGTCGTGAACAGGTGACAACTAACCATGATGTAGAATCAGTTGGCATTGGATGTCGTGAACAGGTGACAACTAACCATGATGTAGAATCAGTTGGCATTGGATGTCGTGAACAGGTGACAACTAACCATGATGGAGAATCAGTTGGCATTGGATGTCGTGAACAGGTGACAACTAACCATGATGTAGAATCAGTTGGCATTGGATGTCGTGAACAGGTGACAACTAACCATGATGGAGAATCAGTTGGCATTGGATGTCGTGAACAGGTGACAACTAACCATGAGTAAATCAGTTGGCATTGGATGTCGTGAACAGGTGACAACTAACCATGATGTAGAATCAGTTGGCATGGATGTCGTGAACAGGTGACAACTAACCATGATGTAGAATCAGTTGGCATTGGATGTCGTGAACAGGTGACAACTAACCATGATGTAGAATCAGTTGGCATTGGATGTCGTGAACAGGTGACAACTAACCATGATGGAGAATCAGTTGGCATTGGATGTCGTGAACAGGTGACAACTAACCATGATGTAGAATCAGTTGGCATTGGATGTCGTGAACAGGTGACAACTAACCATGATGGAGAATCAGTTGGCATTGGATGTCGTGAACAGGTGACAACTAACCATGATGGAGAATCAGTTGGCATTGGATGTCGTGAACAGTGACAACTAACCATGATGTAGAATCAGTTGGCATTGGATGTCGTGAACAGGTGACAACTAACCATGATGTAGAATCAGTTGGCATTGGATGTCGTGAACAGGTGACAACTAACCATGATGTAGAATCAGTTGGCATTGGATGTCGTGAACAGGTGACAACTAACCATGATAGAATCAGTTGGCATTGGATTCGTGAACAGGTGACAACTAACCATGATGTAGAATCAGTTGGCATTGGATGTCGTGAACAGGTGACAACTAACCATGATGTAGAATCAGTTGGCATTGGATGTCGTGAACAGGTGACAACTAACCATGATGTAGAATCAGTTGGCATTGGATGTCGTGAACAGGTGACAACTAACCATGATGGAGAATCAGTTGGCATTGGATGTCGTGAACAGGTGACAACTAACCATGATGGAGGATCAGTTGGCATTGGATGTCGTGAACAGGTGACGCTGCAAGGGTAAACAAGAGGTACAGACCGATGGCTTTTCAATCGTGAAAAAAAAATTATATATTTATAATATCGGAACTCGACGAATTACTTACCCAGATCTATACTGTACTCAAATCTGTAAATGAAAGAGACCGATACCAAAAACTAGGACGGGAGTTTCTACAACAGCTTCTTTCCGTTAAAAACCCACGTCATCTTCCACATGAACGACACTAAGCTGTTGTCTGAAAGGGCGGGAGGTGAAAGAGGACATCTTGTGGAATTCAATCCGGCCATTTACTTCTGTTCCAGTTCACCGAAAACAGTCACCTCCTATGACTGGCATTCCAGTTATCCAAACTGGTTAGCTCTCCACCTTCTTCAAACCAGAAGTGGTTTGAACTCAATTTTTTTCATGGGTATTCACATGCTTCGAAAAATTAATAGTAATGACTGTTTTCATGGTTGAAAAAAAGAAAGAAAGAAAGAAAAAGACAAATCATCTTCAACAAAAGCCATAACTGACGCTATTCATGCAATAGTAAAGCAACTTTGACAAAATGGTAATCGTGACATCAAAACAGTAATCATGACGCGAAAACCATTATTTCCACTGGGCTTGACGCCGTGAAGACGTCGTCATGTACTGGATGAAAAGGAAGGAAACAGTCTTGTGACCCTCGCAAGCCGACAGACAAGAACACAGTTAACGACCTTCAGCTGTTTCCCACTGTGGCTTTCTGTGCCTTTGCAAAACCCTTTTAGGCCGACAGTGCACGCAGATACATTGTTAGTGTATGCCACTCCCCAAGCACATGGATTATTAGGTCGTAGTTACCTGTTGTGAACGTGCCTATGAAATAGTATGTCAAAATAATATTGTTTATTTTATATGATTTCAAATATTTACTATTCATTTATTTATTTAGTTAGTTACATTTATTCATTTATTGTAAATGTCCATGGATGTTTTGTTTTCCTGGTTTCCAGTTGGTTGGATATTATTGTAAATGTCCATGGATGTTTTTGTTTTCTCTGGTTTCCAGTTGGTTGGATATTCTTAACTCGCTGACATCTTCTTCCTCGTAAGATCGTGTTTTACTTATGCAGTATTTAGACAAGTGTGTTTATTGCTGTTGTTGTAACGTGATTGTAAACGGTGTTGTGTTATAAGGATATGCCCCAGAGAAGCCTTTAATGTACCCTTCTGTCTAGGCTTGAGCATACATTTGGCATCTCTGGCACAGCTCTTTCCTGGTTTAGATCCTATCTTTGTTGTCGTACTCAGACTGTCTCTGTGAATGGTTTCTCTCTTCTCAGTCAGCTGACTTGGAGTATGGAGTCCCCCAGGGCTCAGTCTTGGGCCCCATTCTATTCGTTCTTTATACACAGCCTATCTCTGACATTGTCACTCATCATGGCATCTCCCACCACTGTTTCTCTGACGACAACCAAATCTACACCTCTGACGATATTTCTCAGCTCCCTTCTATCATTGAACGAACTCAGGCATGTTTTTCTGATATCAAAGCTTGGATGACTGACAACAAACTTCAACTGAACAACGACAAGACCGAACTGATTTTCATAGCATCTAAAAGATTATTGTCTACAAACTGCCTTCCCTCATCTGTCCAACTAGATAATTCAGTCATTCGGACTTCTTCAACTGTCCGTAATCTTGGGATCACACTGGACCAAACTCTATCCTTTCAAAGTCAAATTTCCTCTGTCTGTCGTGCTTGCTATCTGGAACTTCGCCGTATTTCTTCTGTTCGTCATCTTCTCTCGGATGATGCCACCAAAACTCTCATTTCTGCTTTTGTTCTTTCTCGCTTGGATTACTGTAATTCTCTTCTTGCTGGTTGCCCACAGAATCTTCTTGGCAAATTGCAGAAAATTCAAAACAGTGCTGCCCGACTAGTATTGAAACGCTCCAAATTTTCTCACTCGGCTCCCTTGCTTGATTTTCTCCACTGGCTCCCAGTAGGCAAAAGAATTGAATACAAGCTTTCTTTGCTTTGCTACAAATCTCTCAGTGGTCTAGCCCCATCCTATCTTGCTGATCTTCTGAATAACTACAAACCTCTTAGACAGCTACGTTCTTCCTCTGACACTTCTCTTCTCCAAATTCCTCGCTTCCGCACTAGGACCCTCGGTGAACGTTCGTTCTCTTTCCAGGCCCCCTGTTGTTGGAATAACCTCCCTTTGTCTCTCCGCTCTGCGACTTCCCTCTCTTCCTTCAAGTCTTCTCTTAAGACTACCCTCTTCCAGTCATGACCCTTCCCCTCTTTCTGTCGAAAGCAGATGTACCCTACACCTGGCGTATGTGTGTGTTTGTGTGTGTGTTTGTGTGATTGTGTACATGTGTGTGTGTGTGTGTGTGTGTGTGTGTGTGTGTGTGTGTGTGTGTGGTGTGTGTGTGTGTGTGTGTGTGTGTTGTGTGCTCAGCTTAAGCATGTAGAAATATTGTGTGTGTGTGTTTGGAAGATTGCCTTTTGTTGTTTATCATATTGGTTGCTTCTCTTGATTTATTTACTCTTTATTGTAAGCGCTTAGGGCTTTTAAAGATTAGGCGCAAGAAATGCACATTATTATTATTATTATTATTAATAGTAATTCTCAAAAGTCATTGTTATCAGTGCTTATATGCTTAGTAACTATTTTCCTGGCCATTCATTACACACTGTACGGGTCCGAAATGAAGAAAACAATTCATTATGAAGTAGTAACATCGGTGATAGTCTTCACGTGAAAGCAACTGTTATCGGTTTTCACGAAGAAAATGGTTAAGATGGGCTTTTGATAGAAGTAACGTCCCTTACCCAGGATAAGGATGACAGGATAACAATTTTATTTGTCCAAGAGATGGAAAATTCATTTTCGACAGCACAGCAGCCATATACCAGGACAACACACACACACACACACACACACACACACACACACACACACACACACACACACACACACACAAAAGGCGTAAAGTGCCTGTGTAAGAATCCATAGTAAATCAATCCCATCAGTAACATATCTTCATGCAAGCACAAACACTTCCCCCCCCCCCCCCCACGCCATCCCCCCCCCCACACACACACACATCACACACACACACACACACACACACACACACACACACACACACACACACACACACACACACACACATACACACACACACACACACACACATACACACACACACACACACACACACACACACACACACACACACACACACACACACACACACGTACAAATACATGTGCGTGCGCAGCTACAGTACACATCCACTCTCTTTAAAACATGGAACCTAAAATTTCAAAAGTGAGCATCATCATCATCATTAAAAGCAAGCAACATACTCTATCTAAATATATTCAGTTTAATAAGATTGAAATAATAAATATGATTATTTAAGACTAGGCATCCCTCGATACATACGATTTAAACACACCACACACACACGCGCGCACGCATTCACACACACACACACACACACACACACACACACACACACACACACACACACACACACACACACACACATGCGCGCGTGCGCGCACACACACACACACACTCACACACACAGCACGCACACACACACGCACGCACGCACGCGCGCGCACGCACACAAATTGTTTTAAGAACCGGCAAAGATAAAAGTGGCGACATTCAGCTGTTCATCATGTGCATGGACGGATCCTGTTGTACAGTCTGATGGCACTGGGAGGAATGAGTTGGACCGTCTGTCTGTCCTTGCTCTGACACTCAGCCTTCGGCACATTTCATATTGTTTCAACCACCGTAGTCTGGCTTGTTACCAGTTTTCTAACCGACTGGCTCAGTTTGTGTGTGTGCTAAGGCATGCACGCGCGCATTTCTGTTACTGCCGTCAACGGATGGTGCAGCGATGAGAGAGAGAGAGAGAGAGAGAGAGAGAGAGAGAGAGAGAGAGAGAGAGAGAGAGAGAGAGAGCTCAATCATGCAAGATGCACCAAACCTTTTTCCACAGGAAAGCCGTCTCTCACTGTTGTACCATAAGTAATTCTCAGTGGACATCATAAAGGCCTTCAAAAAGGAGCCAGCATCAACAATCGTGACACGGAAGCTCCCAAACAGTTATCAAACACTATGGGAGATTTTGATCTTCAAAAACCAATTATTCTTCATGATAACAGCATTGACAACTGTTTTCATGGGGAAATTAACCATTTTGCTTCTTCGTAACTGTTGTTTTCTTCCTTTTTCTACAGGTATTATTCCCTTAAATCAACACGAATCACTGAGAAAGTAGTGGTACGACTCAAGAAAACAGTCGCCTTGTTTTACGTGCGTGTGACATGAAACAATGTACTGTACACAATGACATTATTATTTTTCTTCGATCTCGTAGCCTAGCGAAAGCATCAAGACGGCAACGGCAGGCACGTTCCCACCCTTCTCCCTCCACTGTTCTCCCGGCTCGCCACCTCACACACGAACACTTTCTGCTCGTCATCATGAAATACTATCTAACGGTTCCTCCATGTCAGTGACGTAACAAAAAGAAAAAAAAAGCGCAAAGCCCCCACAATGCTTTTTTCACTGACGTAGGAAAGAAACCGCCACACACACACACACACAGAACAAAGCAAAAGTGGCCAAATCTCAGCAGATCTGTGACAATGAACGCGGTAACATCGGAATGCTTACACTACTCGCTCGGAAATCCAATTCCCCAGCATCCAGAGCACCATTTAGACTTCCTCGCAGAAGCTGCTGAAAGCTGCGGTTACAATGGTGAGTTTTTCAGGTTCTTAACCTCGCTCACATTGTCTTCCATCCTCCTTGGCATATTCCGAATTCCTGAGGAGGAAAAAAAGAAAAGAAAGCCCCGTTAGTCTATCAACAAATCTTAATCGCCATTGATAACCTACTGAAGTGTCCATCTGTATCGATTTAATGCCTCCTTGCTCGTATTTTAGCCGACAATACTGTAATCTTCACACATTAATCTAATAAATCGGTAATTGAGCTCTTTGCCACGTCAGCGTGTTGATTTGCAGTGATACTGATAGTGACGGTGCTAGGCTCTCTTGTTAGCACAACGCAGATCCACATACGGTTTGGAATCTTGAAGAAGCCGTTTTGCTTTTTTTCTTTTCAATGGGAAAATGATTCTGAATCCAGAATGTTTTGCAACGGTAGTGTTCCCCCCCCCCCCCCCATTCCCCCCTGTGCCCCCCTCCCCCCTCACACACACACACAGAGTCCATTTTTCCTTGAAAAGAAACTGCACCATTCTTCAGACATAGAACGTAGGTTTGAATGAAAAGGGGCGGATGTTCGCTATCTACAATAGCTCGCACGGCGAGGGAGAGGGTGAGGGGGAGCTAAGATAGCCTACACTTTTCCTTTACGTCGTTGTACTTAATCAGTGATTTACTGACGACCCTTCGAAAAAAAAAAGTCTACGAAAGGCTCATATTGTGTGCCCCCCCCCCCCCCCCCCCCTCACTTCCTCTCGCACTCTCACGGTGAAACCCTGAGCGGTTAGAAAAAACAAAAATTCAACTTTTCCCATCTGCACTTGGTATATATATGTCCAATAACTCTATGCTAGACAGATAGAAGCTGGATATTGTTTATTTCATGCCACCATCGCGGAACGCTCCCTATCTACTTCATTTGTCGGGAATTATTTGCGGTTTTGTACAGTCCTCTGCAGTCTAGCAGCCTTTTGTTTGTAGTTCGTCTGGATTCATCACTCGTCAAAGTCACTTTCAAGTGTCTCGCGCCGCGGTTTACTTGTGCCTAAAATGATTATTGTGATGGTGATGGCGATGGTTCGATTGCCTTAAGAATTTGCAGCTACGGTAGTATTATCTCAGCCCTCCCCCCTCCTCTCTCCCTTTCTTTGATAGCATATGTGTCCGTCTGTCTGTCTGTGTATCCTTCTCCTCTCTCTCTCTCTCTCTCTCTCTCTCTCTCTCTCTCTCTCTCTCTCTTGACAACCCAGGAGTCGTCGGGGTGGTGGGTGGGAGAGGGTAAGGGGAGTGCATCGCATGCACATGTACCCCCTCCTCCAGCTTAAAGACGAAAGAATGTAGGAAGCTAGAAAACAAACCAAAAATAAGTCCATAAGAATAGACATTTATAAACATGGTGTTGTAATGTTTAATGTGCATTGAATTATCAGTACGTTGCACATATTTAAGCCTTTTTTTTTCGGGTTGGAGAGATGGTAGGGACGGAGGTGAGGGATGGATTCGTGCCCTCGGTTTACACTTTAACCTTCTAAGAGCTCCCCTTCCGTTTACGAAGTAACCCACCCGATCTTGCTACCTCTGTTAATTTATATGTCTGGATTTTTTTTTCTGATTTCACACACACACACACACACACACACACACACACACACACACACACACACACACACACACACGCACGCACGCACGCACCACGTACGTACGCACGCACGCACGAATGCACTTTGCGCGCACTCACAAATATTATTGAATGTTCTGTGGGTGAGCTTCAGATCAGCTTAAAAGAAAGTTAATGCGAGGGCTGATTCAAAAGTCGAGCAGAAATTTTAGACGGTGCTTAAAATCTGTGAACCAAGTCAAAACTGACTGTAAACGAAATCAGAAATGTCAGACTGACCGACGAAACTTGGGAATCAGCACCTCTTCACAGTTTTATTACGAAGTATAATCCACAGACATTCTGAATCTTCCCGTGGACTTGCGCTTGCCAGAGAACCTCGCTGACTCCCATACACCGCCCCCCCCCCCCCCCCCACACACACCCTTTCTTTTCCTCCTACCAGATCCACAATTCTTCTCTCTCTCTCTCTCTCTCTCTCTCTCTCTCTCTCTCTCTCTCTCTCTCTCTCTCTCTCTCCACGACCCCCTCACCTCCTCCCTTCTCATTCGCTGGCTGGCCCAACTGTGACTTCGCTCCGTCTCTCAGTCTGCTTCTCTGTGTATACATGCATGGCTTTGTACGTGTGTGTGTGTGTGTGTGTGTGTGTGTGTGTGTGTGTGTGTGTGTGTGTGTGTGTGTGTGTGTAAGGGGAAGCCGTTGGAGTGTCGAGGAAAAAAAAAGGAGGAGGGGGGAAGGTGGGGGAGGGGGGTGGAATTTGGAAGGTGCTTCACCGTCTCTTCATTCTTCATACGTATCTCAACTACACATCAGACAATGAAGAAAACGGTGATCATTATCAGCAGAACGTTGAACAAACATTAGTCAACCAGACAGCCAACTCAGCAGCTCTTCAAAGCGAACAAGCAAGCGAAATGCTGGTACCAGTTACTGGTAGGCTATACCTAACACAGCGGCCAGTTAGAAACACCTCGAGATCTACCGGACAATGATGCAACACACCAGAATAAGCATTTGTTGTGTTATTATTGTGAATATTTATATAGCGCCGGAATAACTCAGTGGTAGAGCGCCGGACTCGTAATCTTGGTGATCCTGGGTTGCGGGTTCGAATCTCCGCCAGGCCGTTTCGGTACAGGGGGATTTTCCCCTCTGAGTTAACATTGATTCTGACTCCATTTCCCATACAGTCCTTCGAATGAGACTATAAACCGAGGTTCCGTGTGTGAACGCACGCAAAACATCTTGCACACACGTAAAATCCCATCACCAACTTTCCGAAGAGAAGGCCAATTTGGCCGTTGGATGGATGACACGTTACACATAGCATGCACTCTGCGTTAGAAATAGAAACTAATGAAGGAAGTAAGGAAATTGAGTGAACGATATTGACTGGATGACATGGGAAACGACTGAATGAAGCGCCACCTGGCAGCTCTTCAGTCGGCACTACCCAGGTAGGTAGCCCGTTGTGTAAACGAGTGTGGATTGTAAAGCGCTTAGAGCTTGGTCTCTAGCCGAGGATACGCGCTTTATAAATAATAACACAACGAATGCTTATTCGTGTGACTCACGAGAGCAAAGCCGGTATCAGACCATAAAAAGGGATTAGATGACGTCAATGGTTGCACTGCGAGTGTGGCATAGCAGTCAACACCAGGGGAGAGGTGGCAGCTCTCCTTTGAAGGATGCTGACGTGAGAGGTCAGCGTCATTGGGCGGCACAGACGACCTTCCAGCCATGTGGGTGACGACGGGTCTAGCCTGTGTCGCCGGGGGACGGCTCCTGGAGGTGTGGGGCGATTGACGAAGGAGCGCTGCCTGACTGCGACTACCGTGGCCTGGAATACCGTGCTGTTTTGTGGGGAGGCAGACATGGGGGCACTCCTCACGGGGTTGGGCTGAAAAATTGCCCTCTCGGCCGCAGTCAGCGAGTGCCCGCCAAGTTTTAGGGACTCGTGCAGCGCTCCAGCGACTTTCGTCCTGCTCCCTCCTTGAGGCGGCCTCACGCGGCACAGGACCATCGCCACCCGAGCATGAAGAAGGCCGCCCGGTGGTCCTGAAGACAGCCTGATGTTTGGGGGACAGCAGGCAACACACACCGACCCCTACCGTCGGTCGACCAAGATCCTGAAACTGAACCAACGTTCAAGACCAACTCCACCAAACTTGAACCAACTTTCAAGAAGATAATGACCAGAATTGAGCCAATGTTCAAGAGGAACGCGAGCTCTGGGAGACAAATGAGACGACCCTCACTGAAATTACCCACTACTGCCAGGCGACAACAGTTGCCACAAATATGCAGACTTTTGTCTGCAGGAACCTTGTCCTTAAGGGCCTCAGGCCAATAGGACGTTAATCTCACCATCAAATCAATCAGTCAATGGTTGGCGTGGCGTAAAACAGTAACAGACGATGGAATTTAGAATGCAGGCAATTAAATGTTTAAAAAAAAAAGTCGATCACCTGACACCTGCAGCTGACATGATGTAATACGACGTCATACGACTGACTGCCACGTGAGAGCAGGTATGTTGATCAGGTGATGACCGCTGGCTGACACGACGTAAAACGATAACCAGTGGAATTATCACAGGCCAGTGGCATCTTGTTGGATTTTGTTCACCTGTTGTTTGTCGTGGCGTCAAAACATGGTAATCAGCCAGTCCCGAGAGAAGGCAGAACTGCTGCTGCCCACAGCAACAGTGCGTGTGGTTCACGCGACACAGCGCAAGTTCGAGCCAATTAGCCAGCAAGTTGAAGCACAGACACAGACACACACACAGACATGACACACACAGACACAGACACAGACACACACACACACACACACACACACGACACACACAGACACAGGCACACACAGACACGATACACACAGACACACAGACACACACACACACACACACACACACACACACACACACATACACACACACACACTCATTCACACCTAATGTTATATGCAAATTAAGGTTGTTGTTTTGTATAAGGCTTTTTAAATACAGAGAAATAACTACTTCGTGGTGTTGCATAATGTAGTTATCACAGCCGTTGTTATTATATAGTATTAAAAATTTTCTTCTGTGTGGTAGGATGAAGTGTCATGTCCGTACATCTCATCCAACAATACGCCATTGGCGCCCCTTCGTGAGGGGCTAAGGCATAAATGAATAAACCACCATTCATTCATGCACTCAATGTCTGTCTGTCTGTCTGCCTCTCTCTCTCTCTCTCTCTCTCTCTCTCTCTCTCTCTCTCTCTCTCTCTCTCTCTCTCTCTCTCTCTCTCTCTCTCACCTGACCCATCCCCGTTTCCCCCAGGTGTGCTAGAACCCCTTGTGTTTGTTGTCCAGGTCGCTTTTATCGCCTGTTCACCCGTTCCAGTTTGTGTGTCTGCAACCCGCCTTGTCTCTTGCTTCTCGCTCGCTCTTATCGTTCTCTGCAGCTCCGGCGGAGAAACATCGAAGCCTCGACGACGGACGCTCATCTGGGACACGTTGACGAACGTGGAGGTGGCAAAGTTGATAACCTGATAACTGTGATGAGTTCATGATAGGTGATGAAGTCTGGGAAGGCGACTGGCGAGGAGTTGCCGGGGAGAGAAGAGAGGGACGAGAGATAGGAGACAGATAGCACTGGACAAACTTTTGCTTTCGGGAGACTTGTAAACACACACTCAGCACACAGACGCATATACACAGACACAGGACCAGACACGTGCACGTATACGCACACTCATACACATACGTACGCATTCAACTCGCACGCACGCACGTACACATTCACGCGCGCGCGCGCACACACACACACACACACACACACACACACACACACACACACACACACGTACGCACGCGAGCACGCGCACACATACACACTCACACACGCACGCACACACACACACACACACACACACACACACACACACACACACACACACACACCACACACACACACACACACACACACATCGAACATGCTTCCACTTTGGCAGTGGACTGAGAAAATGATATTGTCGACCAATGACAGATGAATCTTATCGTTGTCTTTGGACTTCCGCTGGTGTGTGAGAGAGTGTGTGGAGAGGCGTTGAGAGGTGACAGGGGAGGGCGGGGGTGGGGGGTGGGTTGGAATCCTCCCGGGGTTAAACCACAATTATTTCTGTCCCCTTTCTCGACATTCAACTTTGTTTCTTCTCTCTGGCTTGAACCGTGTCTTCACCCACCCCCACCCTCTGCTCTCTCCTCCATTCTCCTCTTCTCTTCTATTTGGTTTACAAAAATTTTGTTGCACCTCATTGGTTTCAACCTGTGTCCTCCCCTTTCTTGTTGATATCAGCAACGCCTTCCTGGACGATCCACCGAAATTACTTCCCCTTGGTTTATATCCCGTTGCTTCTAGTTCTCGTCTTTGGTTTATGTATTATTCTCCCTCCTTCCACTCGTGGTTTGATTTTTTTTCCTGCTGAATCTTCTTCGTCCTCCCCCTCCCCCCCCCCCCCCATTCCTAGTTTAAACCTTGCTCCCCCTGCTTGTGCTTCTTGGTTTAACTTTTGCTCCTCTTCGCGTTCCTTGGTTTTAACCTTGTTCTTCCTTCTGCCGTTCCTTGGTTTTAACCTTTTTCTTCCTTCTGGCGTTTCTTGGTTTTAACCTTTTTCTTCCTTCTGCCGTTCCTTGGTTTTAACCTTTTTCTTCCTTCTGGCGTTTCTTGGTTTTAACCTTGTTCTTCCTTCTGCCGTTCCTTGGTTTTAACCTTTTTCTTCCTTCTGGCGTTTCTTGGTTTTAACCTTGTTCTTCCTTCTGCCGTTCCTTGGTTTTAACCTTTTTCTTCCTTCTGGCGTTCCTTGGTTTTAACCTTGTTCTTCCTTCTGGCGTTCCTTGGTTTTAACCTTGTTCTTCCTTCTGGCGTTCCTTGGTTTTAACCTTGTTCTTCCTTCTGGCGTTCCTTGGTTTTAACCTTGTTCTTCCTTCTGGCGTTCCTTAGTTTTAACCTTGTTCTTCCTTCTTGCGCTCCATGGTTTAAACCTCATTTTCCTTCTTGTGCTCCTTGGTTTAAACCTCGTTTTCCTTGTTGTGCTCCATGGTTTAAGCCTTGTTCTTCCTTCTTGTGCTCCTTGGTTTAAACCTCGTTTTCCTTCTTGTGCTCCTTGGTTTAAACCTCGTTTTCCTTCTTGTGCTCTTTGGTTTAAACCTCGTTTTCCTTCTTGTGCTCTTTGGTTTAAACCTCGTTTTCCTTCTTGCGCTCCACGGTTCAAGCCTTGTTCTTCCTTCTTGTGCTCCATGGTTTAAAGTTTGTTCTTCCTTCTTGTGCTCCATGGTTTAAAGTTTGTTCTTCCTTCTTGTGCTCCATGGTTTAAAGTTTGTTCTTCCTTCTTGTGCTCCATGGTTTGTTCTTCCTTCTTTAGCTCCATGGTTTGTTCTTCCTTCATGTGCTCCATGGTTACTTCTTCCTTCATGTGCTCCATGGTTACTTCTTCCTTCATGTGCTCCATGGTTACTTCTTCC
Source organism: Conus ventricosus (assembly GCA_018398815.1). Taxonomy (NCBI): domain Eukaryota; kingdom Metazoa; phylum Mollusca; class Gastropoda; order Neogastropoda; family Conidae; genus Conus; species Conus ventricosus. The sequence goes on from CM031605.1 coordinate 42,030,344, forward strand.
TTCATGTGCTCCATGGTTACTTCTTCCTTCATGTGCTCCATGGTTTGTTCTTCCTTCATGTGCTCCATGGTTTGTTCTTCCTTCATGTGCTCCATGGTTACTTCTTCCTTCATGTGCTCCATGGTTACTTCTTCCTTCATGTGCTCCATGGTTACTTCTTCCTTCATGTGCTCCATGGGTTGTTCTTCCTTCATGTGCTCCATGGTTACTTCTTCCTTCATGTGCTCCATGGTTACTTCTTCCTTCATGTGCTCCATGGTTTAAACCTTGTTCTTCCTTCTTGTGCTCCATGGTTTGTTCTTCCTTCATGTGCTCCATGGTTACTTCTTCCTTCATGTGCTCCATGGTTACTTCTTCCTTCATGTGCTCCATGGTTACTTCTTCCTTCATGTGCTCCATGGTTACTTCTTCCTTCATGTGCTCCATGGTTTGTTCTTCCTTCATGTGCTCCATGGTTACTTCTTCCTTCATGTGCTCCATGGTTACTTCTTCCTTCATGTGCTCCATGGTTACTTCTTCCTTCATGTGCTCCATGGTTACTTCTTCCTTCATGTGCTCCACGGTTTGTTCTTCCTTCATGTGCTCCACGGTTTGTTCTTCCTTCATGTGCTCCATGGTTACTTCTTCCTTCATGTGCTCCATGGTTTGTTCTTCCTTCATGTGCTCCATGGTTTGTTCTTCCTTCATGTGCTCCATGGGTTGTTCTTCCTTCTTGCACTCCATGGGTTGTTCTTCCTTCATGTGCTCCATGGTTTGTTCTTCCTTCTTTAGCTCCAAGGGTTGTTCTTCCTTCATGTGCTCCATGGTTTGTTCTTCCTTCTTTAGCTCCATGGGTTGTTCTTCCTTCTTTAGCTCCATGGGTTGTTCTTCCTTCATGTGCTCCATGGTTTGTTCTTCCTTCATGTGCTCCATTGGTTGTTCTTCCTTCTTGCGCTCCATTGCTTAAACCTTGTTCTTCTTAACTCCATGGTTTAAACCTTGTTCTTCCTTCTTATACTCCATGGTTTAAACCTTGTTCTTCTAATACTCCATGGTTTAAACCTTGTTCTTCCTTCTTGAGCTTCATGGTTTGTTCTTCCTTCTTGCGTTCCATGGCTTAAACCTTGTTCTTCCTTCTTGCGCTCCATGGTTTAAGCCTTGTTCTGCCTTCTTGTGCTCCATGGTTTAAACCTCATTTTCCCTCTTGTGCTCCATGGTTTAAACCTCATTTTCCCTCTTGTGCTCCATGGTTTAAACCTCATTTTCCCCTCTTGTGCTCCATGGTTTAAACCTCGTTTTCTTCTTGCGCTCCATGGTTTAAACCTTGTTCTTCCTTCTTGCGCTCCATGGTTTAAACCTTGTTCTTCCTTCTTGCGCTCCATGGTTTAAGCCTTGTTCTTCCTTCTTGCGCTCCATGGCTTAAACCTTATTCTTCCTTCTTACGCTTCATGGTGTAACCTTGTTCTTCCTTCTTGCGCTAAATAGCTTAAACCTTGTTCTTCCTTCTTATGCTCCATGGGTTTAAACCTTGTTCTTTTTACGCTCCATGGTTAAACCTTGTTCTTCCTTCTTGAGCTTCATGATTTGTTCTTCCTTCTTGTGTTCCATGGCTTAAACCTTGTTCTTCCTTCTTACGCTCCATGGTTTATACCTTGTTCTTCCTTCTTGAGCTTCATGATTTGTTCTTCCTTCTTGTGTTCCATGCTTAAACCTTGTTCTTCCTTCTTACGCTCCATGGTTCATACCTTGTTCTTCCTTCTTGAGCTTCATGATTTGTTCTTCCTTCTTGTGTTCCATGGCTTAAACCTTGTTCTTCCTTCTTACGCTCCATGGTTTATACCTTGTTCTTCCTTCTTGAGCTTCATGATTTGTTCTTCCTTCTTGTGTTCCATGGCTTAAACCTTGTTCTTCCTTCTTACGCTCCATGGTTCATACCTTGTTCTTCCTTCTTATGCTCCATGGTTTTTCCTTCGTGTGCTCCATGGTTTAAACCTTGTTCTTTCTTGCACGCCATGGTTTAAACCTTGTTCTTCCTTCTTGTGCTCCATGGTTTGTTCTTCCTTCATGTGCTCCATGGTTTGTTCTTCCTTCATGTGCTCCATGGTTACTTCTTCCTTCATGTGCTCCATGGTTTGTTCTTCCTTCATGTGCTCCACGGTTTGTTCTTCCTTCATGTGCTCCATGGTTACTTCTTCCTTCATGTGCTCCATGGTTACTTCTTCCTTCATGTGCTCCATGGTTACTTCTTCCTTCATGTGCTCCATGGTTTGTTCTTCCTTCATGTGCTCCATGGGTTGTTCTTCCTTCATGTGCTCCATGGGTTGTTCTTCCTTCATGTGCTCCATGGCTTGTTCTTCCTTCTTGCACTCCATGGGTTGTTCTTCCTTCTTGCGCTCCATGGGTTGTTCTTCCTTCTTTAGCTCCATGGTTTGTTCTTCCTTCTTTAGCTCCATGGGTTGTTCTTCCTTCTTTAGCTCCATGGGTTGTTCTTCCTTCTTGCACTCCATGGTTTGTTCTTCCTTCTTGCGCTCCATGGTTTGTTCTTCCTTCTTGCACTCCATGGGTTGTTCTTCATTCTTTATCTCCAAGGGTTGTTCTTCCTTCTTGCACTCCATGGGTTGTTCTTCCTTCTTTAGCTCCATGGGTTGTTCTTCCTTCTTGCACTCCATGGTTTGTTCTTCTTCTTTAGCTCCATGGGTTGTTCTTCCTTCTTGCACTCCATGGGTTGTTCTTCCTTCTTGACTCCATGGGTTGTTCTTCCTTCTTTAGCTCCATGGTTGTTCTTCCTTCTTAGCTCCATGGTTTGTTCTTCCTTCTTTAGCTCCATGGTTTGTTCTTCCTTCTTGCACTCCATGGGTTGTTCTTCCTTCTTTAGCTCCATGGGTTGTTCTTCCTTCTATGCTCCATGGGTTGTTCTTCCTTCTTGCTCCATGGTTTGTTCTTCCTTCTTTGCATCCATGGGTTGTTCTTCCTTCTTTAGCTCCATGGGTTGTTCTTCCTTCTTGCTCCATGGGTTGTTCTTCCTTCTTGCACTCCTTTTGTCGTTCTTCTTCTTGCACTCCATGGGTTGTTCTTCCTTCTTGACTCCATGGTTGTTCTTCTCTTTGCTCCATGGTTGTTCTTCCTTCTTGCACTCCATGGTTTTCTTCCTTCTTGTGCTCCATGGTTTGTTCTTCCTTCTTGCACTCCATGGTTTGTTCTTCCTTCTTTAGCTCCATGGGTTTTGTTCGTTACTTCTTGCATCTCCATGGGTTGTTCTTCCTTCTTGCATCCATGGTTGTTTCTCCTTCTTGCTCCATGGGGTTTTTCTTCCTTCTTTAGCTCCATGGGTTGTTCTTCCTTCTTGCGCTCCATGGTTTGTTCTTCCTTCATGAGCTGCATGGCTCGTTCTTCCTTCTTGTGCTCCATGGTTTGTTCTTCCTTCTTTAGCTCCATGGTTTGTTCTTCCTTCATGTGCTCCATGGTTACTTCTTCCTTCATGTGCTCCATGGTTACTTCTTCCTTCATGTGCTCCATGGTTACTTCTTCCTTCATGTGCTCCATGGTTACTTCTTCCTTCATGTGCTCCATGGGTTGTTCTTCCTTCTTGTGCTCCATGGTTTGTTCATCCTTCATGTGCTCCATGGTTACTTCTTCCTTCATGTGCTCCATGGTTACTTCTTCCTTCATGTGCTCCATGGTTACTTCTTCCTTCATGTGCTCCATGGTTTAAACCTTGTTCTTCTTCATGCGCTCCATTGTTTGTTCTCTCTTCTTTCACTCCATGGTTTAAACCTTGTTCTTTCTTATAGCGCTCCATGGTTTAAACCTTGTTCTTTCTTATTGCGCTCCATGGCTTAAACCTTGTTCTTTCTTATTGCGCTCCATGGTTTAAACCTTGTTCTTTCTTATTGCGCTCCATGGTTTAAACCTTGTTCTTTCTTATAGCGCTCCATGGTTTAAACCTTGTTCTTTCTTATCGCGCTTAATGGTTTAAACCTTGTTCTTTCTTCTAGCGCTCCATGGTTTAAACCTTGTTCTTTCTTATAGCGCTCCATGGTTTAAACCTTGTTCTTTCTTATAGCGCTCCATGGTTTAAACCTTGTCCTTTTTTTTATAGCGCTCCATGGCTTAAACCTTGTTATTTCTTATAGCGCTCCATGGCTTAAACCTTGTTATTTCTTATAGCGCTCCATGGCTTAAACCTTGTTATTTCTTATAGCGCTCCATGGCTTAAACCTTGTTATTTCTTATAGCGCTCCATGGCTTAAACCTTGTTATTTCTTATAGCGCTCCATGGCTTAAAGCTTGTTATTTCTTATAGCGCTCCATGGCTTAAACCTTGTTATTTCTTATAGCGCTCCATGGCTTAAACCTTGTTATTTCTTATAGCGCTCCATGGCTTAAAGCTTGTTATTTCTTATAGCGCTCCATGGCTTAAACCTTGTTATTTCTTATAGCGCTCCATGGCTTAAACCTTGTTATTTCTTATAGCGCTCCATGGCTTAAACCTTGTTATTTCTTATAGCGCTCCATGGTTTAAACCTTGTTCTTTCTTATAGCGCTCCATGGTTTTAAACCTTGTTCTTTCTTATAGCGCTCCATGGTTTAAACCTTGTCCTTTCTTATAGCGCTCCATGGCTTAAACCTTGTTATTTCTTATAGCGCTCCATGGTTTAAACCTTGTCCTTTCTTATAGCGCTCCATGGCTTAAACCTTGTTATTTCTTATAGCGCTCCATGGTTTAAACCTTGTCCTTTCTTATAGCGCTCCATGGTTTAAACCTTGTTCTTTCTTATAGCGCTCCATGGCTTAAACCTTGTTATTTCTTATAGCGCTCCATGGCTTAAACCTTGTTATTTCTTATAGCGCTCCATGGCTTAAACCTTGTTATTTCTTATAGCGCTCCATGGTTTAAACCTTGTCCTTTCTTATAGCGCTCCATGGTTTAAACCTTGTTATTTCTTATAGCGCTCCATGGTTTAAACCTTGTTATTTCTTATAGCGCTCCATGGCTTAAACCTTGTTATTTCTTATAGCGCTCCATGGCTTAAACCTTGTTATTTCTTATAGCGCTCCATGGCTTAAACCTTGTTATTTCTTATAGCGCTCCATGGCTTAAACCTTGTTCTTTCTTATAGCGCTCCATGGCTTAAACCTTGTTATTTCTTATAGTGCTCCATGGTTTAAACCTTGTTCTTTCTTATAGTGCTCCATGGTTTAAACCTTGTTCTTCCACTGTGCGCTTTATGGTTTGTTCTCCGTTCTTGTGCTCCATGGCTTAAACACACACACACACACACACACACACACACACACACACACACACACACACACACACACACACACAGCCAGTCATGGCGATTTAATTCAACAAACATAATAATGAACGTGATCCGATCAGCATTATGAAAATTAATGTAACCACCGTGTTTACGTCATAGTGTCTAGAAAACGTGGTGTGAGGCTGTGAAAATTCCGTGATAATGATTGTAATCTCAACCCCGACGACTTGTGCTGAATCCTAAACACAACAATCAGAAATAGCCGGATCCAATCAGTATTAAGGCGCCAAGGCCAGTTCAGCTGCTATTTTTACAACACTTCCACCTTCTCCATGTCTCTACAATAGTGATGAAGATGATGAGGATGAGGATGAAAATGATGATGATAACGATATTACAAATAATAATATGATTATGTTGCGCCGTTCGATTCCAGGGTACTCTAACAGCTTTATTCTGTCCGTTTGCTTGCAATACAGTTCGCATCTTGACCCAACACGTGCAGTCAGTCTGCCTCCTTGCTCTGTATGCGGCCATTGGTAAGTCTGCCAGTCCTTGAGCCACGTACAGAAGAAAAAGAAACACCCGAAGGTGCTGGGGAGGACCCAGAGAAGCACACACCTCATCTGCCTTTAGAGCAGTCCTGCGCTGTGTTGGCGATGGGTACAGGCACGCGCAAGACACTCTATTAAGAAATCAAGGGACATAACTGCTCCTGAACAGAGGTAAATCAGACTACAGGATGCAACTCATAACAGCCTTAAAGTAGCATCCCCATGGGTGTACCAGCCCGTATTTCATGACTGCAGAGCCCACCGGCGAAAAACAACCACCCTCCAGCTGCCGAGCACACCCCACAGACCCAACCACCCCTGCCCACGGACATATATGAAGACAGTGCCACTCCAGACACAGCCAAGCTTTCGCCATACGGTCTTATGTACCCTCAAGAGAGAATCCAAAGTTGTAGTCTTTCCACTGTCAACAGGACTTTCCCAGTGGTCAGTGGGTCTTTCCTCACCGTCACTGGACCTTTCTCCACGGTCAGCCTAGTTAAGGCAAAGACGTACAATTCATCAGCAGCTTTAAGTCAGAGTCCGACTGTCAGTGGCGCATCCACGGATATCAGCAGCTTGATATCTGCGTGTGATTGTTAACTACACGTGTAGGGTTGGCCGTGATTGTAGGGGCCGACGTGCATGCGACAATCAGCGCTGTATTTTTGTCTTGTGAGTTGTCTGCCAACGTTTTGTCCGTGTCCTAGGAGCGTTCACTAAAGCGCTTTTGTTTTCATACGCAACTTCTGCTTTCCCCCCACCCCGTTACACCTGATGAGAATCGTTCAATATGCGGCAGTAGCCTAAACCACACATACCTGACGAGTCGATTCTGCCAGCGAGTGCTAGCCTACCGTGTGTTGAGAAGA
>CM031605.1:42044512-42059512 GCA_018398815.1 Conus ventricosus
GCATGAGAGAGCTACACTCTACATTTACTTTCATAATATATGCCGGCTTCAGCCCGGCCGGAGAGATACGGACACCTCCAGTGTTGGTTAGAAAATTTGAACAACGTTGTCCGAGACGTACCCATTTAGTGGATGAAACTCGAATTTGTGCTCGCGAATTTCCCAACTGAGCGCATAACAAAAACTCAGTTCTTGATAAAGAGCCGGTCGGGGCAGAAAAATTCGAAAATTGAATGGCATTGACGGGAATCGAACCCACGACTTCCCAGCTGGGAGTCCGCGACGCTAACCCCCTGGCCACGACAGCTGGTCACATGGAAAGGTTTTTGTTGGCATAAAGCCGTTCTTAATTGAACGAGGCTTAGAGTTGGCGAATTCAGATCACGAACTATTTACGAACTATAGTTTCTCTCTGAACTGAAGCTCGCGATATATGATTTAGTTCTCAGAGCTACAACGAACAAAACTGCATTATACTTCTCGCTGGTCGTGGATTGAGATATCTGTATTAGGCCTACTACTGAACTTGGAACATTTTTTTTAAATTAAATGTGAAATCGATTGTTGGCCCTTTTTTGTGCCCGAAATCCAACTTATTGATTCCCAAACAATTGTAAACATGAGTATTTTGGTCGAACCGAATGAAACTGTTCGCTTCCGAATCGAGAATTCACCGGAGAATCGTCTCCAATCATTTATTTATTGCTCTCATATGGTTACTTCCCTTTGGGCAAACCCAAACAGTTCACAAGAGCATATTGAGTGATATTTTGTTTTCAGGGTTGGTTTGTTAGGTTTTTTTTTTTTTAAGTCCAAGACTCTAGGATGGAAAAGATTCGCGAAACGCACCGATCTTGGATTATGCACCAAAGGATCGGGCAATTAAAACGAAGACAAGATGGCCGAAATTGCGAGTTGAACGATGTGTGCTTGCCATCTGCTTGGTTTAGCTCACAACGGCCTTAACGCGCGCTTTGGCTTTCTGGGTGACATAAACTTCCTCCCCCCCCCCCCCCTACCCGCCCACCCATCTCCCCTACCCCCCCCCCCCCCCCCCCCATCTCGCCCTCTGTGGTTCCCTCATTGCCATCGCTCCCACGCCGCTCTCTGCGGGTCCCCACTCCCACGCCCACCCCCATCCCCATACACAGCAGCGCCACCTGTCGGCAGTCCGCAGAGCTCAATGACTGTCAGGTCATGATGACACCGCACAAGACAGCCTCGCTCTGAAGTCACTTCAGTAGCGTTCAGTGCAGTAATCTGGTGATCTAATCCCCTTAAATGAAAACAATGAACAGACAGGACAAACACACAGGGCCATCATGGCTGCACAGTATTCCACTTGTCCAGGTCAAATGCGGCGTCGTCACTTGGGTAAAAATAGCACTGAAACCGAAACTGGAGAGCGTATAAATCGTCACCGGAAATAAAAGTTGCGTGACATGCAGTGAGTTTTCATTGGTGATCCACTTTAACCGGTCGCAGACGTTTCCGTGCTACTCTGGCACTGTGAAATTTCCATCGTCCGGTCCATATTCCTGATTCGGTCTACGCACGTTCATCATACACGGAATTGTACCCAAAATTGTTCAAAAGAAATCTACTTCAGTTGTCGCATGGGAATTATTTGTCAGATACGTTTTTGATCGAGTTGCTTATTGGCTTATCAGTTTCTTTATTTACTTTTTCTTTTTACTTTATTTTTTTATTTATTTATTTTTTTTTTTTGCCGACACTCGTTCCTTCTTCGATTTTGCGAAAATATGTTTTGTATCTTGTCAGTTCGCCTAGCCACAAACGCTTTTCAGTTCAGTCGAAATTCAAAACTTGCAGTTGTTAAAAGAGAAAAAAATGTATCGTGACCGCATTTTTATGTGGAAAACTCCATTTCAGATTCAAGTATGTGGAAGAGAATGCTGTAAACTCCATCCTGCCGTGTATGTATGGATAATGATCGGTCGTCGCTTGCCGACAATTCAAAAAACCCATCATAATGTCACACGTGGGGGGGGGGGGGGGGGGGAATCTTCAAACTGATCATTGAACACAACGGTAGCAGTTGTGAGGCCACTTCGCCTTAAAAAAAAAAAAAAAAAATATATATATATATATATATATATATATATATATATATATGCTATATATATATATATATATATATATATAAAGCAAAGGGAAGAAAAGCACATAGAGAAGGGAGAGGAAAGAAAGAAAGAATGAAATGGAGAAAGAAAACTTACGTGCATATGAACAGGTTTCAGACACAGTCAATTTTCACTGAACATGGACGAGTCCCGCCCTGTAGACAAAACGTCACCAGATAAGACTTGATCGGCGAGGAGGGCGGACGTCGCCAAGGTCAAAGGTTAGGCGAAACGACACTGGGCGACGCGATAGTTCTCCTGTTGCACCACGTGCCTCAGCTCAGAACTGAATTTTACCATGACAGAAATGTCAACCGAAAAAAAATCCGTTCTATGTTATGACAGATTCAGATTCATGTTTTACGGATGTCGGGGTGTGTACATTACATTCTTTTAAGCCTCAAATCGCAACCATGATGAATATTGATGGGTGCACACTCACACTTACACACACACACACACACACACACACACACACACACACACACACACACACACAGTAGGTTGTGGTTTGCATCAGCATGAAATGATTGAGAAATATGTCAAAACACACGTGTGTGTATGTGTGTGTGTGTGTGTGTGTGTGTGTGTGTGTGTGTGTGTGTGTGTGTGTGAGAGAGAGAGAGAGAGAGAGGAGGAGAGAGAGAGAGAGAGAGAGTATATATATATATTTGTGTGTGTGTGTGTGTGTGTGTGTGTGTGTGTGTGTGTGTGTGTGTGTGTTCAAATATTTCTCGTATTATTTCATGCTGATCCAAACCGAAAATCTCTTGCAGACATGTACTGAACTTTGACCATCAGTATCAAAGTGCTTTCGTCCATTTATCCATAAGATTCTGTACATTTATCATTTGTTTATTGACTTATTTATTGATTGATTTATCTATTTATTCATTTATTCATTCATTTCCTCATGCGACATCGAAGTTTCAAGTACATTTGGATTTACTGCTGTACGCAAGTTGGGGGATCCATTTGCCATTAAAGTGGATATGTAGGTTGGCAAGTTAATGACGTTTCAACATTTCTTCCTTTTTCCACATCCCGGCTACATTTTGTTTCCCAATACCCCTAAGGGACACGAGGTTAGTTGCTTTGGTTGGTTGTTCACACAAACCATCCGTAACATTTACTGCACACGTGACTGGAGGTTAACTGACGTACAGTATTGGCCTTAAATTTTTGTTTTGTTTTGTTTTGTTTTTGTGAAGACGGAAGGCGATTGACGTTCGTTATGAGGCCCGCAGACGTGGCAAGTTTCGCGGCTTGACGGGCTGAACAACATGGTTTCTAGCTCTGGCCGCGATATACTGCGAACGGATAGTTGGTGGATAAGATCATTGTTCTATTCGAGTTATCTTCCCCAATCAATATTGTCTGCAGTTGTCCAATCAAAATCGCTTTTCCGGATCAGGAGTAGACAACCGATGCGAGGCTTATTTTCCTTTCGAAATGGTAATTGATTCACTGACATCAATTCTTTCATGAATTCGACCACACAGAATGTTCATTAGTTCAAACATGCAGAGAACTGAAAAGACTAAATTGTACGTGCGATGTAGAAGGCATGCGTCAACTTAACAATCGGCTGAATGTGAAAGGGCGTGTTTGTTAAGTGTGAGTCTATGTGAAGTGATGTACAAGTAGGCTTCTCTCACACAGCGACGATCGAAAACGGTACACATATGTCAATTAGAATGAATACCAAAGTTTACGGGCAGTTGTCTGCTTTAGTATTAAAGCATTAGTATCTTACTGTTAACGTCTGGCCGCTGCAAAAAATTTAGGACACTCATTAAGTGTCAAAGTGCATATGGGAACAATCGAAGTTTACCTTGCTCTTTTCAGCGACACTAAGACAGCCACAGAAGCCCATGTCTTCGATTTTCGCCGTGCGCATGACGTAGACCTACAGTGAACTCGCTTCAAACTCCTCCTTCTCGCACTTGCTAAAGCTGATGAAGTTCTTGTCTTACGAACTGTGTACATGGCTCTAACCTAAGGTTTCCCCTGGCATTCTTTTTGGGTTCTGACATCGCGCGCGGTTTTTTCTTCCACTAACCTGCTGTGTCCTTTGCCATGTGGTCGGTCAGCGTTGATGACATGCTGAAGTAAACCAGAACCTGAAAAGTCAACATGCCGTCTTTTATCTGATGCAGTCTGTTACCTCAGCCCAGAGTTTGTCAGCCAGTCTCTTGTTGTTGTTTTTCTTTCAGTCTTAGTCGAGTATCAACAGGAAGGCTGTTTTTGTTTCTCACAGCGTTCTGCAGCGTTTTCCAAAGCTTCTCAGTGCTGTCATCGCTCGTGCAGCCTGTCAGTATGCTGGTCCCAATTTTTGGACGATGCTGTAGTCTGTTTCGTGTCTTCCTTCACTCCAAATACTATGCAGGCATACTGCCTGAAATCGTTGAAATGTCGCTGAATTGCACCCCATGTGCTTTGATCCGCCAACGCTGAGAGCCAATGGTTCAAGTTAGAAATTAGAAGGTACGTGTACGGTAAGGGGGGGGGGGGGGGGGGGGGGGGGGGGGGGGGGGGGGGGGGGGGGGGGGGGGGGGGGGGGGGGAGGGGGGGAATACAAATGCTGATTTCCTCACGCTATATACCATGTAATATAGGTTTTTAATCCTATCACATGTTCGGTATGTATGTTGCTGAGTAGTACAATATAAACACATTCTGTCAACCTTACCCACGGACCCCGTTTTGTAGGCCTACTATGGTGAAGTGTAACTTGCTGAATTTGTTTTTTCTACTTGCTACAGTAGTAATTCACACATACATATTTCGAACTTATATATCAAGGTTCTCAGTCATTTCTTGTTTACTTTAATATTCTAGTGGCAGTAGTTAGGAACACACATTACTATTTGCTGATTTTCACATGAAGTGGCTGTCGCCATCATATTTTATGTTCTAAACTGACTGAAGGCAAGCTTACCAACAACGACCGACCAGTTAGAAAGTCTCATGCGATAGCATTGAAATGAAAAGGATACAGGTTGGAAAGTTGTACGTGATAACAAAAGATAACTAAGACATTACCCAACTTATTCCAGACAAATGATCTTCAGAATGGAGAGAAAGGAACTCTTCAACCCCTTGTCCATCCAATTTGCCATAATCTGACTGAGGATCAGTCGAATTATCTGGGTCATCCAATGCAGGGTTCAAACAATCCAGCACCAGCGGGTGAGTTTCTTTTCTGTATTTTGTGTGTGCATTTTTTCTTCTTTTTTTTTTTTTTTTTTTTTTTTTTGGGGGGGGGGGGGGGGGTGGCTATTATGATAGTCCAGCTATCCTAGGCCCAATTTTTCAGGGCTCTTAAGAAACAGGATCCAGGAGTCTTGTATAGCAGAAAGGAAAATCAACAACCATTTACAAAGTAATATTTAATTTAAATAGCATGATAACTGATATAATTAAAGTGAGGGCTGCTGGCATGCTCTGTAACGCTTATTCACGGTTAACGAAAAGGAGAGGAAAAAAAAAATTAAGAGCAAACACCCTCTCGGTTTCTGACGCTCTGTGTCTGTGCTGTCTCTCTCTCTCTCTCTCTCTCTCTCTCTCTCTCTCTCTCTCTTCTTTTTTACGTATAGGGGGGGGGGGGGGGGGGGGGGGGGGGGGGGGGGTGGGAAGGCGGGGATTACTTACTGCACTGATCGGGAGCACTGCAGATGAATACAGAATCCTTGCTCTCCTCTCAGTCCCATTTCCCCGATTATATGACAGAAAATCGGTCGAATTATCTGGGTTACCAAATGCAGGGTTATTTAAATCCCGCGCCAGCGGATGAGGTTTTTGTTTATGTTTTGTTTTGTTAATTCTATTTTTGTTGAACAATTAAGTAGTGGGGGTTTAAAACAAGTGCAGGTTAACATTTTTCTATCATTAAAGCAATGACTTGGCGAAGATACGAAATTTAACAATAAAAAACATTGAAGATGAAGTAAATGGAAAAACATGTATACTTTAAATATAAAAACCCTTCATCAGCTAACCATCGTAATCCCACTTGTAGGCAGATCTTATGCAGATATATTGCCTGCTCCTAGGCCTTTCGACCGTTGGATCGGACTCATCAGGTGTATACGGCTGATTGTGTCTGTGCTTTTGGCGTCAAATGGAGACACTACACAGTCCATAATTCTGTGCTGTTCTCACCACCAAGGGTTCAAAAAGAATCCAAGAGCACCCCCAAAGCAGCCAGCGAAAGGTAGTAAATAAAACAAAACGAAAGTGTGGAGAAGAAAAAGGTTGCTGAAAAACCAAGAATATTATGCAAACAGTATAAAATGTAGGGGGCAATCTTTGAACCTATTGCCTGAGGTTCCATTTAAGGATGCAAGGGAGATCAAAAGATATGTAACAGTCTGAGTGGTCAGCTCTGCTGTTCAATAATCCAAGCATTGTCAGCGGCTAAGAATTGTGCAGAACAACCTTTACTTGGATCTCCTAAGAGATGCAATCGCCCACTGATTGACCAAACAATATAATGCTCAAGAATTAAGTAGTGGGGGAAAACAAGTGCAGGTTAACAATTCTTCCATCATTATAGCATTGACTTGGCAAAGATTTGAAAAAAAAAAAAAATTGAAGATGAAGAAAATGGGAAAAAATATATAAGTATGAAAACCCTTCTCTAGCTGCATGAGGGAACCATCGTAATCCCTCTTGAAGGCAGATATATATATATATATATATATATATATATATATATGTATGTATTGCCTGCTCCGAGGCCTTTCGTCCGCTGGATCGTCGGACTCATCTAATTCTATTTTTATGTGTGCACTTCTTTGTTTATAGCGTTGTAATGACAAGCCAGCCGATCACAGAGGAGCTTTTTTTCAAGGCTGTTAAGAAACAGGAAACAAATATCCTGTCAAACAGAACAACAACATTAACAACTTTTGACCAACTGTTTGAAAAAAATAGCATGATAAGCAATAGGTCTCATTAAGACTGTGTTGAAGGGCTGCTGGCATTCGGCACAGTTTTTATCTCCGGTTGGCGAAAAGGAGCAAGAGAGATTTGAGTGCAACAACCTTTCTGTGTGTCTGCCTTCCTGGCTATGTCTGTTTCTCGTATAAGGGGACGGAAAGGCGGGGATTACTGCACTGACCGAAGCACTGAAAAGTAATGAGAATCCTTGCCATCCTCTGCTCCTCCCTCCCCTCCCCGTTCACCTTCCTTCCCTCGATTAAGGTCACTTTTAATATTATTTGAAGCTGATATTTGTGACATGAGGTTACATGTGCACACCTGAACAAGGACGAGTGTCAGTTTTGACTGATCAAGGTTTGACCGTTCAACTTGACATACTCAGGCACTGCACCATGACGTTGTCTGTCGACAGCATTGGTCCATTACCCGACAGTGGATCAGTCGGATTATCTGCAGAGTTGTTGAATCCAGAGTTAACGCGTGAGGTAGGTGTGTGTGTGTGTGTGTGTGTGTGTGTGTGTGTGTGTGTGTGTGTGTGTGTGTGTGTGTGTGTGTGTGTGTACTACTTTGCTTTTAGTGTTATTATCGTAAATCAGCCGACCACGTCAATAGAGACACACCACAGTCCGTAATTCTGTGGTGTTCACACCACCAAGGGTTCAAAAACGAATCCAACAGCCCCCCCAAAGCAGCCAGCGAAAGGTAGTAAACAAAACAAAACGAAAGTGTGGAGAGGAAAAAAAAGTTGCTGAAACACTTAAAAACATTATGCAAACAGTATAACGTGTAGGGAACAATCTTTGAGCCTATGCTTGAGGATCCATTTAAGGATGCAAGGGAGATCAAAAGATATGGAACAGTCTGAGTGTCAGCTCTGTTGTTCAATAACCCAAGCATTGTCAGCGACTAAGAATTGTGCAGAACAACCTTTACTTGGATCTCCTAAGAGATGCAACCCCCACTTGATTGACCAAACAATATAATGCTGAACAATCAAGTAGTGGGGAAAACAATGCCATCACCCCAGTGCTGAAGAAAACTTGAAGTGACTTGTTCAAGTTTACAAACGTGGGTGAAAAATAATAAATATTATTTAAATGCAGCAATCTCTCTATCACCCAGTGCTGAAGAAAACTTGAAGTGACTTGTTCAAGTTTACAAACGTGGTTGAAAATAATAAATATTATTTAATGCAGCAATCTCTCTCTCTCTCTCTCTCTCTCTCTCTCTCTCTCTCTCTCTCTCTCTCCTCTCTCTCTCTCTCTTCTCTCTCTCTCTCTCTTGATCTGTATCCCCCATCCCACTCCTTTCCCTACCCTATCCACCCCTTCCATATTCGTTTTCTTTTCAGTGAAGGATAATGCAGTCATAGAGACCCATCTTTTCGATTTTGCCATACAGTGACATTTGTTCTCGAAATTAATCCATTCTCACTTCATGATGCGAGGACGTTCTTGTCCATGAGGTTTGTGGACATTGGCAACAACATCCAAGATTCCCTGGCATCGATTTGGGGCATAACGTCTCCCACAGCCTTTTTCCAGAGACGTGTAATGTCTTTGGCCCTGCGGCTGGTCAGCGTTGATAACGTGCAGAAGCAAGGCAGAATATGACTGAAAGTAAACACCGATGTAATTTGTCAACCTCGCCGTGGTTATTCGGCCAGTATCTTTTTCTTTTGCACTGAATAGCGGATCAACAGGAAGGACTGTTTTTGTTTCCCGCCACGTGCTCAAAGCTCTTCACTTCTGTCCCCAGTCAGGCAGCTTTGAAGTAGGTGTAGCCCCAAGTTGTTGTTGTTTTTTTTAATGATGTTATTGCTTGTTCCATTTCTTCTTCACTACAAACCATTGTAGTTCTCGAAACAGTAACCCCAGCCCCCCTCCTACCTCCCTCCACCCCTCCTTTTTTTTTCTTTTACCTACATGTACTTCGACCCATTATCATTAACAGTCAATGGCTTCAAGTGAAACAAATGTTGGAATGCTCAGGTTGCACAACATACAATGTAATTTTCAAAGCATATTAGCAGTTCCCGAGTGGTACAATACACACACCTGCTACCCACCTTATCCACGGAAACATGTCAATACAAAAGGGACTGTGTCCACCGTCTGTACAATACACACACCTGCTATCCACCTTACCCACGGAAACATGTCAGTGCAACAGGGACTGTGTCCACCGTCTGTACAATTACACACACCTGCTATCCACCTTACCCACGGAAACATGTCAGTGCAATAGGGGACTGTGTCCACCGTCTGTTACAATACCACACACCTGCTATCCACCTTACCCACGGAAACATGTCAGTGCAACAGGGACTGTGTCCACCGTCTGTACAATACACACACCTGCTATCCACCTTACCACGGAAACATGTCAGTGCAACAGGGACTGTGTCCACCGTCTGTTCCTCTACTTGCTGCTGTAGTAATTAATACGAAACTCATTTTCAAATTCGACTCTCAAGGCTCTCTGTCTCGTCTTGTTTGCTTCGACATTCTAACGGCCATGGCGATGAATTCACGTTACTACTGACTGCTTTTCACATGAAGTGGCTGCCGTCACTGTATTTTATGCTATAAACTGACAGAGGCAAGCTTTCCAATTGCCAGCTGGTCAGAAAGTCTTTTCCGTACTTCACTGATGTCAGAAGTATGATTTAGACATTGTGTCAAGGGAGCGAAACTTCTCTCACAAAGGGCCTTAGAGGAAAAGAATGCCGCGCGTGGTGGAGAAATAGGTAATGGGCCGATTAGCAGTAGCGCCCTCACCTAGCGCATACGGTCGAACTGTGTCAAGGCCAGAGGAGGTTGAAGTGGTCACGTAATTAATTGTCACGTGATAGATGGCATCTAAGGTAGTGAGGACCCTCCCGAGTTCGAACCTTCCCGATAGCGAAAGGGAGGAAAATTAAACGCTAAGACCTCGGAGCATCGAGTGGGCGTTTAATACTCAGTCCGCTAAAGCTGCTTTGTAAACAGATCTTGAAGAACAGGAGTCTTGGGCTTGTTCAATGGTATTGCCGCGGGGCACTGTGTTGATGCTTTGTCAGGCTAGTGGAGTGCGTGTGGACGTTGTTGTCGTAGCTTTCTCTAGGAATAATTACTGTGTTAAGGTGGCTCCCGGAGTCAGCGGGAATTTTCAATGTCCATTTGGTGCGAAGTGACTGTTCCTAAGCAGTTTGGTGGGGATGTGTGTAAATGCTGATGTGTGGAAGAATGTAGCGAAACGTATTCAGTGTACTTGTGAACATGGTGGTGGAGAAGCAACATGGACAAAGGCATGGCCCAAAGTGGATTCGTGGATTTTAGGGTTGAATTGTTCGGGCCCCAAATGCGAGATGACTTAATCCCGAACCGGTGGGTGAATCTTGTCCTTTTTTTTTCCTTTTTTCTTTTCTTCTGTGTACTTCTTTGCTTTAAATTTTATTACGAGAGCCTAGCTGACCAGAGAGTACCTTTAATATACTGTATGGAAAAAAAGTTGACAAATTGTGTATGACGGGGGGAGTATGGAAAATAACTAACTTGTTTTCCAAGTGTTAAGAAGAAAATCCCAACATGATGTATTGGTAAGTCTGATAGAGCCAGGTGGTTGTAGAGGACGCCGGGTATTCCCCCGAATTTGTGTCGCATGTTTACACACCACGGGTGAAACATAACAATGAAAACATTTCAATGCAACAAGTGTGTTACGGTTTACTGTTTGGACCTCCCTTGGCATCAAATGGAAATAGACCACAGTGGTGTTGTCACCATCAAGGGTTCGAAAACGGAACCCAGTGGCACCTTAAAGCAGCTGGTGAAGGATAGAAAAGTAAACCGCAAGAAAGCGCTGTAAGGAAATAAGTTGCTGAAGACAAAAAAGAAGTATGTAAAGTGTAATGAATATGGGGGGGAATAGTTGGTTTGTTCCCATTTGGTCTACTCCCATTTCGCCTACTCAGAAATTCCCCTTTCGTAGCAAGGAAAAAATTCCCATTTGTCTAACCCTAACCCTAACCCTAACCCTAACCCTAACCCTAACACTAACCCTAACCTAACCCTCAAATGGGAGTAGACGAAATGGGAGTAGACCAAATGGGATGTTACGAATAGTTGAGCGTGTGCCTGAGGATCCGTTTAAAGATACAAGAGAGGTACACATACACGCCCGTGCATGCGAACACACACACACACACACACACACACACACACACAAAACACACACACACACACACACACACAGAGAGGAGAGAGAGAGAGAGAGAGAGAGAGAGAGAGAGAGAGAGAGGAGTAAACGTCGAAATCCGCCCCATTACAATACGTAAAGACAGATGTGCATTCATGAAGATGCGGGAATGAAAAGTAAGCTTAATCCTAATTTTTTTTTTTTCCATTGAGTGGCTGTAAGTTTGTTGATCCCATAGAGAGGAGGTTAGCGGATCCAGCACGCGGCAGCTGTTTCACACTATGAATCGCTCATCAGGTTTGCTACGGATGCTGGTTACCTGCTGGTAGAAACGTTTCCATATAAACAAAAAGGAAACTCTCCAGAATCGAAATGGATAATCCTGTCCTAATACATATGAATAGTGCTCTGAAAAAAGCAAACAATGCACTGAAGATGAAAAAAAAACCTCGTGTCCCCTCCGTTCCCCTCCCTCCCTTTCATTCCAATCTCTCCCCGCGTCCTCAGCTCTCTGCTCCCCTTCCATCCACTAAAATTAAATCATTTTATATCGTTTAATTTAAAATTTAAAACTTACGATGTAAAAATTATCATTTAACACACACACACACACACAAAAACACCACACACACACACACACAACACACACACACAACAGGGCGAGTGACGTTTGACTGGTGAGGATCTGAAAATTTAATTTCACGCAATTCAAGTTAGAAAAGCTAACCACTGCGCCACACTACTCTATTGTTTATTGGTACGTTTCGCGGTTGACAGGGAGGGAAATATCCACACCGACTTTGCACATTACCTATATAACATACACCATCCACTCTCCCCCCCCCCCCCCCCCCCCCCCCCCCCCCCCACACCTTCCCACACCACCCCCCCCTCTCACTCCTCCCCCAACGAATTAAACGCCTCAGAATCAGACGACACGACACAGGCTGGTGAAAGCCTGAGTCCTCGTTACTCCCCGTTCCTCTCTCGTCTTTCTGTCTCGTCTCTTCTCCGCCTCTGTTGCTTCTCTCTCATCCTCTCCTCTCTTTCTTCCCTCTCACACCACCCTCACACACCACACACACACACCACACACACACCACACACACACAACTACGTGCTGCGTACATGATTCGGCTGGGTACTGTCCAAGAATTAGAACTCAGAAAGTGTATCTGCGGTCCATTGGCCTGGCGTACCACGCCGTGTCGTCTCCAAAACACGAAAACGGCTCCTGTGCGCTCCCACCTCTGCCTTCGTTGCTGTCTCGCCTCCCTTCTATCGTCCTTTCTTTAGTGCGCTTCCACTGGAGAATGGCAACATATGCACACACACACACACACACACACACAATTGCTAATATCACATAGTTTGTGAAAAGACGTAAAATTAAAGTACTACTACTACTACTACTACACACACACACACACACACAACACACGCACGCACGCACGCACGCACACACACACACACACACACACACACACACCACACACACACACCACTCCACGAAAGTTAGAGAGAGGGGGGGGGGGGGGAGGGGGGAGGGGGGGATCAGTAGAGATGTCTATGAACTGATCTATGAAGACTGAAAGGATGGGAACGAGTTCGGGGTGAAATCAGTTATCATAATTATACATTTCTTTCCTTTCACATGCGCACATAGACGTACACAGACAGACGGACAGAGAAGTCGGCGGACGGACGTGTCACCGAAAGCGGACATTTTTGCCAGCCGAGGGAAGGCACTGTTTCCAGTTACATGGAAAGGAGGGAGAGCTGGGCGGGGGAGGGGGGGGGGGGGGGGTTAGTAACGTAACAAACATGCAAGTTATGCCAGCCGGATGGGCGGGGAGGGGGAGGAGGAGGGGAAGCGAGGTCTCAGGTACCCCGGAGTCCCCACCCCCGCCCTCCCCTTTACCCGGCCGAGGGTGGAAAGTGGGGTGGAGGGGTGTGTGTGTGTGTGTGTGTGTGTGTAAGGAATGCAGCTATAAAGTATAAAGAGATTTATACACCCGAATGTGCCAGTGAGATCCAGTGAACTACTGTCCTCAACTGCCGAACCAATCAGCCGGGAGCAATCCTGCACCAGCCTTGGCAGCCTGCGCAGTGCGTATAATAGGGTGCGGGCACGCACAGAACATTCCATTAAGACGCCAAGGGACATAACTGCTCCCCGGCAGATGCCATTGCATAATGGCCTCAGCACGTGACACGCAACAGAATACAATCAGTACAGATGGGAGAGGGAAGGGAAGGGGCGGGGGGTGGAGGGGCTGTAAGCATTTAGCACATCGCACACTGGCGTCCGAAGCTTCGGTTATTACGCGTGTCTTCTTTGATTAACGTTTCAACGCGTGGATAAAGACAACGTAACAAACGGCAGCCGACTTGTGCGCTTGAAAAAAGTTGGTCGTTAACGCCTTGTGTTTGACAGGCGTCTACCAGTTCAGGGTCTACAGGACAACAGGGACACGGCAATGCCGACCATGGCGCCAGTTGTCTGCCCCTTCTCTGACGGTTGTCGGCAAGTTCCTGAGATGAGGCATGAAGCTCTTTCCAGTCCACTCAGCTTGTCTGACCATCTCTCTCTCTCTCTCTCTCTCTCTCTCTCTCTCTCTCTGTCTGTCTGCCTGCCCTGTCTCATCTTATGCAGTGTGTTTCTTTTGGGGATGGTCTTGGAGACTCGCTTGATCTTGTCTCATTTTCATACTACTGCAGCTTTCTTTGCTGGTGCCAGGAAACTCACAAAATGCGTAGGAAAGGGAGACCCAGCGTTGGAGCATTTTCAGCTCGTCTCCTCTGGCAAGAAAAGTCCCAGTTCTATCCTGTGTCAAAACCCATTCCCCTTTTGTGTCAGACCTTCCCCTCCCTTCCGGTTCAAAGGAGGTTCAAAATTCTGGCCCCTGTCAGCTCCTGTCCGGTATTTGACGATGCGTGTCCGAAGACTCTTCTTTTATGCGTTTCACCTGGTTATCTTTTATGCGTCTGATATGTATCTGGTGTGTGTGTGTGTGTGTGCGTGCGTGCGTACGTGCGTGCGTGCGTGCGTGCGTGCGTGCGTGTGTGTGTGTGTGTGTGTGTGTGTGTGTGTGTGTGTGTGTGTGTGTGTGAATGAAACGAAGAAATGAGCGGAATTTTTGAATTTTGAAATATCAGTTGAGCGCACGCTAGCACAGGCACCTACAAAGATAGATCCTGATTTCATCCAGCTTATCAGTTCACTTCCGCTGAGCACAGAAAACATGGCAAAGCATAAATTTCCGTTCGTGTTCCGGAACATCATTTGCTATGTGCAAGGGACAAATGAGTAAATCAAGTGAGTCATTCGGCCAAGGTCGTCAAGGAGTAGGTTTTTTCTTTCTTTCTAATTTTCCTTCTTTGTTGTTGTTGTTATTGTTGTTCCTGTCCTACTAGTACCAGGTCCAGATAGTGCCACAACACACCATCCCTCTCTTCTGATAAGAAGCGACCGAAGTCCGCTGCGTATCTTTCCACAGGACTTCAAGTTCTGCACTTTTTGGGTGCCCTGTGACAAGAAAAGTCCAAAGTCCGTTCCATTTTGCACCCTTCCCTCCATGCTGTCAAGGAGAGTCCAAAGTCCGTTCTGTGTCATGCGCTTACACCTAGCGAAGAGAGTCCAAATTCTGTCCCAGATTCCGTTCTGTGTCATATCCTTCCAACCACCGGGCGGAGGAGAGTCCAAATTCTGTTCTGTCATATCCGATCC
>CM031605.1:42062012-42067012 GCA_018398815.1 Conus ventricosus
AAGGAAAAGTATTAGAAGAACAAGCAGGTTTCAGAGCAAATTATAGTACTATTGACCATATATATACACTATATTCACTTGTACAGAAATATTTATTGAGCAATTCTAAGCTCTATATAGCCTTTGTTGACTTCAGGAAGGCTTTCGACTCTGTAAATCGTAATACTCTTTGGAACGTGTTGCGTAAAAGTGGAGTGAATGGAAAACTTTATTTGGCTATTCGTGGTATGTATAATTCTGTGCTGGCATGTGTGCGTGCAAAGAGTGAATATTCTAATTATTTTGACTGTTCAAAGGGTGTTAAACAAGGCTGCCTTTTGAGCCCACAAACTGTTTTAATTTTTTATTAATGAGTTAGCAATTAAAATATCAAAAAAAGGAAAGCACGGTATTCAATTAATCTCAGGAGCTGTTGAGATATTTTTACTTCTATTTGCTGACGATGTTATTCTAATGTCTCAAACAGTTATAGTCTCCAAAACCAATTAAAGTCACTAAAAGAAGAAACAGATCGTTTAGGATTAACTGTTAATTTAGATAAAACTAATATCATTGTATTTAGAAATGGTGGACACCTTTCAGTGCATGAACAATGGTTCTATGGAAATGAAGAAATAAAAGTTGTCAATTCTTATAAATACCTAGGAATGATATTTTCAACAAGATTAAGTTTGAATTTTGCTTGGGAAGAGGGAAGCAGAAAGGGTTAGAAAGGGTGTAATTGAAATTTTGAAGTCAGTAAAAAAGCTAAATACTATTGACTGTAATCTATTTTGGAAATTATTTGATGCCCAAATAGAACCTATTCTTACTTATGCTGTTGAAATATGGGGTTTGTACTCTAATCAGAAAATGGAAAGAGTGCATACATATGCTATAAAACGTTTTCTTCATTTACCTTTACATGCTTCTAATACTATGCTTTACGGAGAAACCGGCCGATATCCTCTGTACATAAGATCTTTTGTCAAGTGCATAAAATACTGGCTAAAAATTATAAAACTGCCTCAGTCTCGATTGTGCAAACAAGCATACGACATGATGGTAATTCAACTCGAGACTGATAAAGAGAATTGGGCCTATCAAGTAAAAAAAAGTATTGTCTGTAAATGGTTTTTGGTATTGTATGGATTTTACACGAAGTTGGAAATGATAGACAATTTATTTCAGAGTTTAAAGACAGACTGATATGTTCCTACAAACAAAAACTGGCATTCGGCTATTGAGAATAATGAAAAATACAGTTGGTTTTCTTCATTTAAAAATGTCTTTCAAGTTGAAAATTATCTATATATTATAACAGACAAATGGCATAGGATTAATTTTGCTCGATTTCGATTCAGAACTCTCGGATTTAATACAAAGAAAAGATGGTATCTACCTGGGGCTTCCTCGGAAATCTTCATGCCCTATGTGTGGTTATGATATTGAAGATGAAAAACATTTCTTATTCCATTGTACAGGATATGTACCATTACGGAACAAATGTGATTTTTTTCACACGGATCTAGCTCAGACTCATAATGTTACATCTGTTTTACTTTCAAATGACGAAATTATTATCAAATCAGTTGCAAAATTTATAGCAGAGGCTCAGAAATTGCGAAAAGATTAACCCACTATGATGCATAATCAATTAATATGATGAAGATAAAAATGAATGTTCATATATCATATGATAAAGTGGATGGTCGAATTTCATATATTTTTGACTGCGTGTGCGTGCGTGCTTATCTGCGTGTGTATATGTGTGTATGCATGTGATTGGGCGAATGTGTGTTGTGTGTGTGGTGTGTGTGTGTGTGTGTGTGTGTGCGTGCGTGCGTGCGTGCGTGCGTGCTGCGTGCGTGGTGTGCGTGGTGGTGCGTGTGTGTGTGTGTGTGTGTGTGTGTGTGTGTGTGTGGTGTGTGTTGTTGGCGTGTGTGTGTTGTGTGTGCGCGCGTAGTATATATGTGTGTGAGAGTGCGCGCGCGCGCGCGCGCGTGTGTGTGTGTGTGTGTGTGTGTGTGTGTGTGTGTGTGTGTGTGTGTGTGTGTGTGTGTGCGCATTGGGTGGGCTGGTGGGTGAGTGCTTAGGATATGTATTTATATGGCTAAATGATCATTATATCATAACTGATTGAAGTTTCGTCGAGATATTTTTTGTATTTTTTTAGTATTGATTTCATATGCCAGCAATACTTCCTTTCTGAACCTATTGTTACCCCCCTTGTCATCAGACCGTAATGGTAATGACAATAAAATATCGTGAATCTCTCTCTCTCTCTCTCTCTCTCTCTCTTTCTCTCTCTCTCTTTTCTCTCTCTCTCTCTTTTCCTTCTGGCTGGTTAAGTGAATAGTGCAGTGGCAATCACATGTTACCAGACCCCAGTAAGACTGGTCATGTTTATAACAACCCGTCAAACTCGGCAAAATGTACAATTCCCACTTTTTTTTTTCATCAACAGCGTAAGGATTGAAAAAGTTGACATTCATCGTCTTCTACGCATTATACCTGACAACAATCTTTTATGCAAAACGGTATCCAGAGAAGTAAGCTTATGTCACTTATGCAGGATTGAGCTTTTTTTAAACTTTCATTCCAGAAAATTATTTCTGAATGCATACATGATGTCTTCGTTCAATTACTGTTCGACTCTATTTGACTCAGCAAGGCCAAATTCAATGAAACCTTTAACTAGCATGTAAAACTCGTATCCTTTGAGGAGTACTCCTGAAATCCTCGAGCCTTACAGAGGCGGATTATAATACCTGGAGTTCTTCTATTGAGGGATATTTGCCATCAATAAAGGAATGTTCATGCATAGAGTGTATCAGGATTAGCCCCCGAAAACTTTTCAGTCCAAATTTAGCATGAATTCTAGAACTTCTACGAAACCGCAGGTTCTCGCACCTAGAATCGACCTATTTATAGCAAGCCTTTGTTATTCTGGTCTTCTCCTCTGGAACTCATTTCCGCCAGAGCTTAAATGCCATCGAAGCTTAGGATCTTACAGAAGAAAATTGTTTACATATTTTGCACACTGCTCATTAGTTATAGAGATAAGCAGTACAGTTCAGATTGCTGATACCTGCACAGGGGTATGTTATTACTATACTATCATCACCGTACGTATTCTAATTACTTTCCCAAAGTGATTGTTGCTGTTTACAAGTACGACATTTTCGGACTGATCTGCTACTATTGCCAATTGTACACACTATGTCAGTGCATGCAGTTGTCCATATGTGAAAGATTATAAGGTACTCATGGGAGTGGATAATGGAGTTACCCTTTTCCTTCTTTTCCCTCATCTCTTCTCATGTTTGACGTTTGGCGCTCTGTTCGGGTTTTTTTTTTTTTCCTCTCTTCTTTCTCATCCCTCCTCCCCTAATGTAAACGCATGTTTAAATCCCTCTGTCTGTCTGTTTCTGTCTGTCCGCCTGTTTGTCTGTATGTCTGCGTGTCTGTGCGTCAGTCTGACTCTCTCTCTCTCTCTCTCTCTCTCTCTCTCTCTCTCAGAGTGTCTATTACATCGCTGTCTCTTGTTCACCTCTTTCCCTGTCCACTTCTCATCCTGCCTTCCCTCCACACACAAAGACGCGCGAGCGCGTTAAAAAAAAAAAAAAAAAAAAAAAAAAAAGTTTAGAAAGAGGGGGGATTTGTTACCGCCAAGGACCATAGGCAAACAAAGCACAGGACAAGACACAATGCATTTCGACCTCTTGGGTCTTCTTCAGGCAAAACAAATAACATTTAGGGCAGTACGAATGAAAAAACGTAAAGCCACTTATCTTCCCATATATTCGGCCCCCCGAACAAAATGGCCGCCGGACGGAAGCGACAGGGGATCATGGGAGAGGAAATAGTGAGGAAAGGGGGGGGGGGGGGGGGGGGGGGGGTGGGGGGGGGGGGAGTAGTGAAACAACGGGGTTTGTAGCTTGAGTAGCTGGTTTAGTAGACTGGTAATGATATATTTGTGATGGTAGTGGTTATGGTGGATTGATTATAGTGCTGAATAGAATAGAATTTATGGGAAGTCAAGTGGCTTTACGTTCTTCGTTCTTACTGTCCTAAATGTTATTTGTTTTTGCCTGAAGAGAACCCAAGAGGTCGAAATGCATTGTGTCTTGTCCTGTGCTTTGTTTGTCTATGTCCTCGCGGTAACTAACCCCCTCTCTTTCTAAATTTTACTTCATTTTCTACCCTCAGTCACTCCGTTTTGAAAAACAAACAAACAAACAATACAAACAAATTAACCCACAAAACAAGACACTACTGTCTGGCACGTCTGTTGCGAGTGAATGAACGGGTGTATGCATGGGCGGTGCCGGAAGGGGGTGGGGGGAGGGCGTGGGCGAGAGGAAGAGAGAGAGACGGTCAGAGACAAAAACTCGTTGTCATCAGACAGTTCTCCTCCCCCCCCCCCCCCCCCCCTGTTCCTTCGCTCCTTCCACCCACCCGTTTCGCTCCTCCCTTTCCCATCCCACCGACCACAGACCACAATCCACATCACAAGCCCAGCCTTCCGTGCGATATTAATTCATCAGTTAATGAATGAGTTTAACGACTCGACAGCGCATTTAATTTCCCCCCCCCCCTCCCCTCACCTTCGCCCTCCCTGTAGCCTTCCTCTCCCCCCTCCCCCCCTCCCCCTCGACACTCCCCTCACCCCGCCCTCCATTCCCTTCTCTCCATCTCTTCCTCAGCGGCAGCTTCGGTGGCTGGCAAACTAACAAGCCAATGATGTGGTCAGGGAGGCTGAAGGAACCGGTGGTCAGTGGGTGGTGCAGAGGTGGTCGGTCACACCCGGGGTAGCGTGCGTCATCCACCCCCCTCCCCCCTCCCCTCCTACTCGTCCATCTGTTGGTGGAACGTTCGATCGGAAATGGGGAGGTGGGGAAGGGGGGAGGGGATGGGAAGGAGGGAAAGAGATAGGGGGTGGGTGAGGCTGGTTTTTGTTGTGGCTTTTTTTTTCTCCCCCTCCCTTTCCCCATTCTCTCTCTCTCTCTCTCTCTCTC
>CM031605.1:42077012-42081140 GCA_018398815.1 Conus ventricosus
CAGGGGACTTTCCGTTTATCTTTTCGTCCTTATCTGAAGGACTGATATCTATTGTTAGTTGTATTACATAGAATTAAGCTCGATGCTTGGAAAACAAAATATTCTAAGAATGTTCAGCGCGCGTGAGGTGGTTTTATTTCAGTTCTACACCTTCTTTTTAACTGCCAGATTCTGAATATGTTATATTTTACAAGATGTGCATTTTATACAACAGATGATCTGCTGATTCCGTATTATACAATCACTTAATGTGTATGACATTGGTTGAAGTATGTTGAATATCCTGTCGGCCTTTACCATTATGTCGTTTTAAATTTTGTGATTGTTTGATATTGTAATGTAATGTAGTATACTTGTGTGTCTGTAGGCAGGCGTGTTTGTATGTGTGTATATATTTTTATGTTATCTCTGTGTGTGTGTGTGTGTGTGTGTGTGTGTGTGTGTGTGTGTGTGTGTGGGCGCGCGCGCGCTTGCGCATGTGTGTGTGTGTGTGTGTGTGTGTGTGTGTGTGTGTGTGTGTGTGTGTGACCTTTTCATTTTATTCCATTTTTGTTTTGTTGTTGTTGTTTTTTTCATGTAATATCACTAATTATGGTGAAAACACGTTAAACAAAAGATTCATTCAGATTCATTCATTCATTCATATAATATCTATTGGCCAGCACTGTGCAGAAAACAGTCAGTAATAAGGTGTTCATAGGTATCTGGTGGCGTGTGATAATTTTTTAATGTTTGAAATTTATTCGAGACTTGAACGCAGACGTAAGGTAGCAAAGCAACAGGATAGGACCACAAGACCCCTAAACAGCAAGACCCTTAAACAGCAAGACCCCTAAACAGCAAACCGACAATTAGTATGCTCAGCCGTCCTCGAACCAACCGTTCGAATCTTTAAAAGCAAACACGACCAATCATATGCTAATGATGTACCTTTGGATTTCTGCTCGGTTAATTCTGGAGTATCACACACACACAACACAACACAGTAATGGTATGTTCATTACAAATCACGTCTTAACACTTAATGATTTATGACATCAGCAGGTGAACACACACACACACACACACACACACAATTTATGACATCTTAAAGTAAACCAGCACTTGGAAACCATGGCTGCACAGCAAACTGCAAACGAAATACAGACAGCACAACAAGCATGTAGGTAGTTCATATTTGTAGGACCGGCACGGCCACGCACGAACTCAAGTTCCCACGGTGGCCGGCCAGGCTTGATTCGCGTTACCACTGCTGATCGACCGACCGCACAAAAGAAACAAACCCTCCAATCAGCGAACGACAGCGCATAGTCGCAGCGTCGTTCCTCGCTGCGATAATCCGAGACAAGTTGTCTCCCATGTCATGCAGCTCTCTTGTCGGAACTCCCAGCCTCCGCTTCGTCACTCTGTAACTTTTAAGGCTGACACAGACAGACACACAAGACAGCAGGGGGTCTGTCCCGTCTTAGTTTCAGGCAGGGGACTTGAGAGGAAAATGTCCTGAAGGGTTTGAGTGCCCAACACTGTCCACTGTTTGGCTTCTCGTTCTCACCCTTTTCTCGTTCTCACCCTTTTCCCATCACCACATCTCCCATCTCCGAATGGAGTTTCACAAATCCATGCACCACAAGGTCTAGTTTCGCTCCTACCTCCTCCTCTCCCTCCCGCCACCCCTTTCATCCCCCCGTCTCCTTCGCTCGCCAAGCGTTTACATGGTGAAATATGCTGAATATGCTTTACCAGTATCTGTTGATTAAAAAAAAAGCAACTTAAAAAAAAACCCATATGCAACTGATTTAATTGAAAATCAGAAAAAAGAATATGGCCCCCAAGCAGACTCATTATATTGTGGTGAGGATCTGTTGCAGACGTCATGCGCTCTTCATAGTGCTCCTCTAGTCTGACCTGTTTCCACCATGTAAACAAACTTGGATGAAAAGAAGACAGTGTGCATTTTCATTTGAGAATGGGCTAAATCTAATACAACTGGCAAGGGGAGCTCGTTCTTCTTTTCATGTCTTCAATGTTGTCTGCCTTGCCTGAAGAAGACCAGACAGGTCGAGAGACGCGTCGTGTTCTGTCTTGTAGTTTGTCGTTTTCGTTCGGCGGAATAGAAATTTTCTTGAAGTTTGTTTTAAACACTGAGCTGTTTTCCTCCCGGTTATTTGGAAGTCAGCACAGCTGGACGGAAACATGGTGCACAACAAACTCAGTTGACAGAGATGGAAAAGGTGAGACGAAGTTGGATCGATCTAGAGTTTAATTCAGGTCCTTCCAATTGAAAATCCACGTTATCTTCGATGTGAACATTGTCTTGAAGGATCAGAGGTCACAGAGGAAATTTGTCCAAATTATGTTTAGTCGTTAATTTTGTTCCCATGCTGCCCAGCCCCACCCCCCGTCGCCCCTCCCCCTGCCCCCAAAATAGTAAACCCCTACTCATTGGCACTGGCATTCTTGCTTTCCCAGACCGTACATTCTGTGAACAAGTTGTGTAAAATGACTCCGTGTAATAGGGACATGACTCTCACCACTCTCGTCTCGCATCTCTCTTTCTCCCGGGAAACTTTCCCACGGTTCCATCTTCATCTTTCTTTTTCTTCTTCTTCTTCTTCTTCTCTCTCTCTCTCTCTCTCTCTCTCTCTCTCTCTCCTCCAATGAACAATCATTGGGAAGGACTCTTTTAGCACAGCGATACAAATGTACAAAGACGCGCAAAGGAACATGAACATGAATGGAAATGCCTCGTTTCCCCTCAGCTAATCCGCCTCCCCCCCCCCCCTCTCTCTCTCTCTCTCTCTCTCTTTGACATAGTTTATGAAACAAGTTTGGTTCTTACAATGAGTAACGAACAATACCTGTTAATGACCTTTCGTCAGCGGGACAGACTGTCGTTTTGGGGGGCGATTGTCGAGAATGCTCTCCCCTGCCGGGACCTGTCTAGACATGCGCAAGGCGGGATGGCGGTAACTTGCCAGTACACCACAGACAGCGCAGTCCCATTGAGTGATTTTGTCCTAAGCTCCTCCAGCTTACAGAACCTCATCTTCTGAGAGTCGTTTCTCTTCCTCTGTCTCCCTAGTTTTCCCACGGTCCATCTTCATGCTATTCTTTAGGGGACAGTCTGCTTGTCTCCTATCAGAATATCTCTCTGTCTCTGTCTCTCTCTCTCTCTGTCTCTCTCTCCTCTTCTCTCTCTCTCTCTCTGTCAAAATTTCTCTCCCTCCCTCCCTCCCTCTCTTTCTCTCTCTCTGTTCAGTTCTTTCTTTCTTGCCCCCTTCCCCCTCTCTTCATTTTATTCCCTGCACCGGCTCTTTGCTCCTCTTTTCCGCCTTAGAGAAAATTCTTATCGCTTTGGGGTTTTTGTGTGTATGTTGGTTTTTTTGCGGGGGGGGGGGGGGGGGGGGGGGGGGCACTGTTCTCCTTTCACCGGAGCAAGTTACCGGAAAGTGTTATTTCCTTGTGATTACTGAATTCTCTTCCTTTTCTTTTTCTCTTTGCTCTCTCTCTCTCTCTCTCTCTCTCTCTCTCTCTCTCTCTCTCTCTCTCTCTCTCTCTCCTCTCTCGCTTTGTTAATGTTAATGTTATTGTTATTGTTGTTAAAGTGCCGAAGAAAACAAAAAGACGAACGCATTATTCACAGTAACGATGGAAAAAAAAAAACTTTCGAAATTGTTATATCGCATGGGCAAACTTCGCACATACTTGAAAAAAAAAATCATAAATATGTTGTTCTTGTTGTTGTTGTCAGTTTGTTCGTTGTTGGGTTGATTTTTGCTCCCGTAATATGAAGTTTTATGGAGGACGCACTTCCAAAATGGATCTTTTCTGATTACTGTCGCTGTTGATAGGTTTTTGTATCGAGTGTCGGGATGTTTTCGATCAAAAACGTATCCTCTGGCGAATTCCACAAATACTGTGTTCCCATATGTTTCACCTGACATGATTTGTTATATTTTTTCTTTACAGGAAATCAACTTCTCTTTTTTCGTTTGATCTGACTTTAACGTGGTTTATGGTCGAGTGTGTTGGGTTTTTTTTTTTTCCCCTAAAGCGAACTTTTAATGAACATTTACGTTGATTAATTTCGCTTTACTTTCTGTTTGTAGATCTACGAAGTTTTTTTAC
>CM031605.1:42082140-42087140 GCA_018398815.1 Conus ventricosus
TCTTTTTCAGAAATTTGTTCTGACTTCACCTATCTGTCTGTCTGTCTGTCCTTTTCTGCCTGTCTGTATGTCAATCTGTCTAAAGAGTCCTACAAACACGGTGTCCCGGTTGTGTTCTCTTTCTATCTATCTATGTATCTGTCTGTCTGCCTGTCTGTCTCTCAATCTATTTAAAGAGTCCTATAGTCACGGTGTCTGGTGGGGTTTGACATGTACACTTCAAGGAGACTCGGTGAAGACCTTGTTTAGGGATGTGCCACCATGTGTGTTTTGAGTTTCTAAACGAAATCAATATTGTTCATTTCATCTAAGATACTGTGGAAAACAGATCAAATTGTACAGCGTTTTAAGTTTGTTTCAAATGAACTTTTCAATTATAAAAAAAAATCGTTGAAGGATACGATCTCATTCTCATGCTGGCTGTTATCAGGGGAGTGCTATTCTGTGCATTTGTCTGCTGTTCGTAACGATTGTAGAAGACGTATTTGTTGAAAATGTAGACAAAGGTGGAATCTTCTTGTTTGCGTTTTTCTCGCACACATTGCAGACAGATTAGTGTCTGCTTTAAACACACGTTTACACACACACACACGGGTGAGTGATCTGGTCTGGTGGGAAAGGCAGATGAAATGTGTGTGTGTGTGTGATGAAGAAATTGTCTCGCGCGTGCGCCTGAGTGTGTGTGCACGCATGTACACGCGTGCGTGTGTGTGAGAATGCGCGCGCGACGCACGCGTGTATATGTGTACGAAGTACCAGAAAGACTGTACAATGACAGCCGAACTTAAAGGTCTACTTTAGAGGTTTTCGATAATTAGTCAGCTTATGCAGAAATATGAAATGTTTGATAAATTGGTAAAATAAACATCCGATTCGCTCCCGATCACACGAAATCGATCCGCGAAAGTGGCATTTTCACCTGTAATCAAGAAAACGGGAGGTAATCAACTAAATCTTGGCATGGCTTAACTACTCTTGGATGTGACGTCACATGATGGACTGGCCGTCAGCCGCGACCTACACAACAAGCCAACGGCGACAGAAAGCGAGTCTGATGGTTCTTGCACTTCTCGATCAGTATTTAATTTATCATGTAAAAGCAGTGACTATGATTGCGACAACCAATGTGACTCTGGGGATGTTTCTGCAAGGCCTTTACCTTATCATTTTGAATGCTAAGTTCTTTTTACCACGTCAGTTCCAGCTGGACCACGGAAACGAGCTATTCAGTTCCAGTTGGACGCCCGAACACAATCATTCCGAAGGCGTACGGACTTTACCGAAGTCTCGAGGGAGGCTACCGACTTACTTCTAGATGCGATCACGCGTGGACGGCGAGCGGAGATTCTCCTTCCTCAAGTCTTAACGTGTTCATTCAAATTAACAAGTGTGATCTGTCCATAGGTAAGAACAGAATAAACGTGCGACTATCGTACTCATCTGTACGAGCTTACCACTCCGCCTTCAAAGTATACGCGCACAATGCAGACGAAGTTTTTGATCCACTCGAACGGGCTCGGCAATTGTCGGAATAGCTCGTTTCCGTGGTCCAGCTGAAACTGACGTGGTAAAAAGAACTTAGTGGCCCGGCATGGTTGCACGAACCGAATCTACTTCTTTCGAGTATCTGGATCAGATGGAAATGTGTGCAAAGAATATCCGTCTCCTGCTGAGCTGCTGCACTCGCCTACAGCACAATATCTGCCACCCCCTCGTGACTTTTTAGGCTGTGGGGGATCGCAACTCGTGTTGATTTCACTTGGCTTGTTGTGTAGGTCGCGGCTGACGGCCAGTCCATCAAATGACGTCACGGTTTTCGGTCTACCGCTCGGGGTTTGAACAGGTGTGCAAAACTCGTTTTTTATCTATTAAATTCTTCCGTCGATTTTCTTTGAAAAATGAATACCATACTGTAGTTATATGACATGTGGACCTGTTTTTAACAAATTATCGAAAATCTCTAAAGTAGACCTTTAAAGAGTAAACAAGTGGGGTATGTTTTGCTCCCATAAGGAAACCTAACACAGAGTAACTTTTATTCAAGACTGGCACAGCCTTTTTAACTTGAATATAAAGTCAGACAAATACATGGACGAACAATCTAATAGTGGGGGAAAAACAAGCGCAGGCCAACAAACTGAACTGTCTGGCAAAGATTTGGACTTGAGGGAGGGGAGAGTTTGAAGATGGAGAAACTGGGAAAATGAAATTAAATTTAAAAAAAAACAAAAAAAATGTTATAGATATGAAAACTCTTCTCTAGCTGCATAAGGGAACCATCGCAATCCCTTTTGAAGGCAGATATAGTTTGTATTGCCTGCTCCGAGGCCTTTCGCCCGCTGGATCGGGACTCATCAGGGAGACACGGCTGGTTGTGTCTGCGCTCCCGGCGTCAAATAGAGACACACCACAGTCCATAATACTGCGGTGTTCTCACCAGCATGGGTACAAAAAAGAATCCAATAGCACCCCCAGAGCAGCCAGCGAAGAGTAGTAAATGCAACCAAACGAAAGTGCGGGGAGGAAAAAAAGTTACTGTAAAACTAAAGACATTATGCAAAAAAATATAAAATGTAGGGGACAGTCTTTGAGCCTACGCCTGAGGATCCACCCAAAGATGCAAGGGAGATCAAAGACAAACACACGGACGGACAGAGACAAATACAAATAACCTCAATT
Source organism: Conus ventricosus (assembly GCA_018398815.1). Taxonomy (NCBI): domain Eukaryota; kingdom Metazoa; phylum Mollusca; class Gastropoda; order Neogastropoda; family Conidae; genus Conus; species Conus ventricosus. The sequence continues at coordinate 42,084,820 of CM031605.1, forward strand.
TAATCAAAGCAAAATCGGAAATGAAATGAGGTAGGGAACAGTAAACGATAAATAGTAAACAAGTGGGGTATGTTTTGCTCCATAGAGTAACTTTTATTCAAGACTGGCACAGCCTTTTTAACTTGAATATAAGTCAGACAAATACATGGACGAACAATCTAATAGTGGGGGAAAAAACAAGCGCAGGCCAACAACTGAACTGTCTGGCAAAGATTTGGACTTGAGGGGAGGGGAGAGGGGAGTTTGAAGATGGAGAAACTGGGAAAATGAAATTAAATAAAAAAAATAAAAAAAAATGTTATAGATATGAAAACTCTTCTCTAGCTGCATAAGGGAACCATCGCAATCCCTTTTGAAGGCAGATATATTTTGTATTGCCTGCTCCGAGGCCTTTCGCCCGCTGGATCGGGACTCATAGGGAGACACGGCTGGTTGTGTCTGCGCTCCCGGCGTCAAATAGATTAGATTGTTCGTCCATGTATTTGTCTGACTTTATATTCAAGTTAAAAAGGCTGTGCCAGTCTTGAAAAAAAAGTACTCTGTGTTAGGTTTCCTTATGGGAGCAAAACATACCCCACTTGTTTACTATTTATCGTTTACTGTTCCCTACCTCATTTCATTTCCGAACTTAAAGAGTTAACACAAAACAGAAAAGACTCAAAGAACTTCGAAACGGTCCGTGGGAACGGGAAGAGGGTGAGACTGGGGATGGGGAGTAGTCGAGGACGGGGGTTGAGGAAAGAAAGGTGGAGTGAGGGTTGTGTGTGTGTGGATGTGGGTGGCGGTGGGGAATGGGGGGGAGGGGGAGGGGGGGGGGGGCAGGCAGATGGGTGTAAGTCTCAGAGGTTATGGAACACTCCCGCACGTTCCCAGACTACGGACGTCGGGGACACGGAATGCGCGCTCATTAGACGCACCACCAACCAGGGCTTTCAGCAGTCTGTTTACTCTGCTCTTCCCCTGGACTCCTCAGAACCGTGAGCCGATGACGACGACCGCCGATCCCCCCAGCCCCTCAGAACATATCGTCCTTCCATTGTCCGGCCCAACTGGTGGAAGTCTGAGAGGAACTTGGAACTCTCTCTCTCTCTCTCTCTCTCTCTCTCTCTCTCTCTGTGCCTCGACTCGTTCCGTTTCCCGTGGAGGTGGTTGAAAAGGGTGTGTGGGGGTGAGAAGGGAAAGAGGGATGGGGGAGGGGATAGGGATGGGAATTAGAAGTGGGGGGTGGGGGTGTAGGGATGAAACTCCTCTTGCACCTGTGCAGGGTTTGTATGTATCCTTTCGGAGTCACCAAGCAGGTGCGTGAACTATCCGTTGTTCGGGGCAACCACCAGACGGGCGACAGAGCAGGGCGACGAGAGATGAGACAGTTGAGTAAGCGAAGGGAAAGGGAGGTAACACACTGTCCTTTGTTCGTTTCTCTGTTTGTATAATGGGATGAAGGGGTGGCGGGGCGAGGGGGTGGGGCTGAGGAATCTAAGAGTTTTTCCACTAGTTCAGGTCTGTCCGACTGTCTGTCTCTCAATTTGCTTAGTTACAACAGAGATTCCCCTGGTTACAGACGGCTAGTTCCAATTATTAGGACAGGATTGAGCATTTGTGTAAACAAAGCGAACTCTTTCGTGTGAAAAACTCTGCTTTATGTTTCATGTCTGTGCCCGGCCGATCGTTTAATTTTCTGATTCCATCGATTAAAAAAAGACCAAAAGAAAGGAAAAAAGACGAAGGCAAAGAAGGATTTGGTTAGCTTTACCCCCCCCTCCGCCCTTCCTGTTTTTTTCGCTCCCAGTTTAAGCCATATTTGCTGTGCTGCTTAAAGAAGTGGAAAAACGGGAACCATCACATTTCCGTTGGGAGGATGCAGGATGCTGAATACGTCGATGAGTCTTGTCGTGCGACGTGGACAATTAGGTTCGTTGACAGAGAATTGTTTTCCACAAGAAAAGATCAGGTCGAGGGAACACTGTTTTTACTCTGGGTGTCCGATTTTGTTTGTTTGTATTGAGCTTTTTCTTCTTCTTCTTCTGCTTCGTCGTCGTCGTCATTGTCGCCTTTGTCATCATCATCATCGTCATCATCATCATCTTCTTCTTCTTCTTTCTGTCTTTCATTCATTCATCTCTCTCTCTCTCTCTCTCTCTCTCTCTCTCTCTCTCTCTCTCTCTCTCTCTATTTAATGACTCGTGAGTTGACCAACGTGGTGACAGCCCTGATATGGCCCTTTGCGGTCGGCTGGGCCATAAGGAACATTACTTTGCCTTCTTTCTTTCTTTCTTTCTTTCCTTTTTTCCCCTCGTGTGAAGAGAGTCCAGGCTACACAG
>CM031605.1:42092140-42102140 GCA_018398815.1 Conus ventricosus
TGGAATGAGTTCTGCATAAAACAGATAATTTTCATCCGTGAAAACAAGTAATTGTGACATGTACATGCGTGCTAGTGTCACTGGTATTGTCACCTGGACTGAGGACCTTTAGAAGCCTTTTTCGCCAAAGCAGGAAAGCCGGAAATAACTGCCGCAATTGACTGTTTTCACGGCTCAAAGTTTGCTAGTCATAAGACAAGGTCGTTTACTTTCTTTTGACTCAGCTAAGGCTTTGACAGCGTCAAAACCAGTGACAATACTTGTTTTCATGTGACAAGAACTGTTTCCACATCTGACTACTATTACCGTTCTATTGTTATTTTTTCACTGTTTTGTTTTCAGCGATACGTTAATTCCACTTGAAAACTAAAATCATCTCAGTCTTATTTTTATGATAATTGATTTTTTTTTTCAATCTCGGGGAAAACAACTTTTCCAGCCGTAGCTGGCTGGCTTCAGAAGCCCTGATCCTTTCCTTTGTGAAAATAGTAATATTCTTCAAGAACATCGTTAATGCTGCTCAGATGATGAAAGTTCCCGCGCGAAAATGATAAATATCACGGGTGTTGTTACTTTACCATCACTCGTTTTCTTGCTTCTTTTGAATGTTGTAAGCCCTTTCTTCCTTTCTTTGTTTCTCGATCTTGGACTCAGAGTTCATCATTGATGGGAATTCCGTATACACGATCATTTATCCCACCGCAAAGGTAGCCACATTCCGTGTTCAGGGATGAGGTTTAAACAGTGTGCACAACAGTGTTGCATGTGCTTTATGTTTGTGTTATCCATCCCACAGCCGCGCTGTGGCCAGCCTGTCTCCATAGGGTGAACTGCATCGGTGCTCGCCAACCGTTTTATGCATGCGCGTCCACGCGCCGGACCTCAGTTTAACGCCTCATCCGAAGGAGTGGGGTGGCGGGACTGGGATGAGCACAGACGTTAACTCCGTCGACAACATCTCTTCCAGCCGGGCTGTTTGGAGTGGGAGACTCGAACCTTGGACTTTGGGGGAAAAGTCGGCTGTAGACGGGCGGAGACAACTGGCTCTGTTCACACTGCAGCATTCAGCGGTGTTCACTGTCAGAGAAGGGTGTAACACGTACACTTTTATACGTCCTCTTTTTTCATCCAGTTTCTCTTCCTCTCTTCCTCCAGACCATTGAAAGCCTTTAGCCATGGTGATTGGCGACTTTCTTATGTGCCCTTGTTTGATCCCCCCCCCCCCCCCTTTTTTTTTGTGGGCAGTTCTTTAGTTCTGTTCATTCTTTGGTTGTTTTCAAGTCCTACCTGAAATAGAGCAACAGGCCGAATCTCGTTACTCAAGTCTTTCTTACGCTCATGTGCAGGCTCAGTATTCCACTATTTCTTTTCTTTTCTCGGAACAAGAATCTTACTCACTTCATCCCTCAGCCCCTCCCCCCTTCCCTCCCGCCACACACACACACACACACACACACACACACACACGCACACACATACTTCCCCGTAAGCTCTTAAGCATATAGTCTCAATCGACTTGGATTCTCAGAAAGTGGTGCAGAATAATGCCTTTCAGTGCCAGTCCCATCAGGCCTCAGAACCTATCTGCCTTGCTTGCAGCAACTGACAGCACGGCGAAAACGACCAACATGGGCCCAAACGAGATGATTCCTGTGATGCAGAACTGCTGATCGATCAGTTGACATGCTCGAGTCTGGGCGAGTCCCTTTGTTACTCTGTCTCTTGAGGATCATGCATATGAAGACTCGCGGTCTGTTTAGAAATCTTTAGTTTTGATCATAGGGTCAAAGTTGAGGAGTGCCTTTTGGATTCGCTTGAACAGACGCACCGTCACAGATGCACACGGACACAAACGAAACACACACATACTGTGGGTATACATATACTTATGGGACGCAATATATATATATATAATAATATAATTATAATATATATATATATATATATATATATATATATATATATATAATGTGCCCATGACACGCAAGCATGCACGCACACACACACACACACACACACACACACACACACACACACACACACACACACACACACACACACAGAGGGAGAGAGGGAGAGAGAGAGAGGCAGATTATAAATATACAGGAGAGAGAGAGAGAGAGAGAGAGAGGAGAGAGTACAAATATACAGACAGAGAGGCAAAGAGAGAGAGTTTGACCACTGAATCACGCCGGTGTCGGCGGAAAATAACACTGCGGGAAAAAAACACTGCAGGAGTGTTATTTTCCTAGGAAGATTAAACTCCTTCACCAGGAAAAAATGACTACGCCCAGGAAATTAACACTACCCCAGGAAAAAAAGACTGCTCTAGTTTTCTTTCAATTAATTCTTTTAATTCTTCCATGATTAAAATTCTTTAAAATTCTTAAAAATTTAAAAAATGAACACAAAATCAAAATGAACACAAAATTCACGTGCATCTTTCCTAGCAACAAACACCCGCAGTCTTTTTTTCCCCGCCAGTCTTATTTGCCGCCGTAGTGGCAGTGTTATTTTCCTGGCGCCAGTGTCATTTTCCTAGGAAAATAACACTCCCCTTCCGAGATTGCAGTGTTTCTTTCCTAGGAAAAATACACTCCCAGTGTTTTTTTCCTGGAAGTCTTTTTTGCCTCCTACACCGGCAGTAGGCCACGATTCCGTTCAGTCGCCATTGTTCTTATGATGACGGTGTTGACTGTTGTTGGAATAAACAGTAAACAAGTGGGGTAACTTTTGCTCCCATAAGTATATTATATACCCACGGTGCGTATTATTCCCTGCCTCATTCCATTTCCAATGTTATTGGAATGATAAGCACCGTGGGTATATATATTTAAAAAAAATCACCATCAAACTTTATTATCATAATAATTACCATCGTTCATCGTCTGCCATGTGCTGGATTCCTTATCGCCATCACTACGGACGGCTACCACTCCAATTACTAAGCATACAACTGCTGCTGCGGCGGCGGCGGCGGCTGGAGCGAGTGAGACTGCCACCGTCGTCTTTTTTTTTTTCTTTCTTTTTTTCTGGCAGTATCGTCACCGCCGGTAACGAACACTATTAGGGCTTGTCACTATCGTCGTTACCTCCATCGAAAGCATCGTCATCGTATTGGCCACCTCTGTCAGCCTCTGCAGCTGAAAGAGAGGAGGGAGACAGGCACAGGACTCGAAGACTTGATTTGATCATTGTAAGCCCCGTGCTGAAGGGGGAATGCACGCATAATTAAACGAAAGAATGCAGCGGCATGTACAACTCAAATACATCGATCAAACAGCATACTACAATGTATGAGTTGCCATCATCGCATCTTCGTACTAATTTGAAGAGAGAGAGACAGAGAGAGAGAGAGAGAGAGAGAGAGAGAGCGAGAGAGATGTATAATAAGAAACGTTCTCTCTCTCTCTCTCTCTCTCTCTCTCTCTCTCTCTCTCTTAGATCTAAGACATAAGAGCAAGCTTTGTTTATAATTCAATATTTCTTGCAGTCATTACAACACCAAGCTGCTCTGTAAGTTGCTGGAACGGTGCTCGGTACTTATCCTTGGAATTTATTAGTTTGTTGTATTTTAGTCCCTTGCGGATTCATTCCAAGAACTGGCCCTCAGCACTTGTATCTTAGAGGATATCTTTTTATATTTTCTACTTTTCACAAGAAAATGTAGCTTGTTTTGCTCTTTCATGATTTTCTTTTGCTTCTTAGATGGCACCTTTGGTTGGTTTTTTGAAAACTCAACAAACATACTACGGTATTGCACACCAGCCTTTTCTGGGATTGCATTTTTCTTAAAACTGAAAAGGCAGAGGAGTCAAATTACCACTGTCCGCGGTCACTGAGGAGAAACCACCAAGTTTCGAAATATCGGTATATGACCAGGAGGTATATGTTAGTGAGTTTCCCTTCCTATTGGAGGATGTCTCCCCCTTGGAGAATATAAACTTGCTGAAGGCTCATTTTGAGACGCGTTTATTTTATTTTTCCCCGTTCACCCGCTCTGTTAGTTAAGCAGATCCTCGGCACACACTTGGTCCCACACATCAACCGTCTTTTTTCACGTTCCCAGTCAGGCTGGAGTTGTTAGGTCCACTGTCCCGAAGGGGATGTCCACAGCTTGGAACTCCTCGGGGAGTTGGGTTACCTTCACCACGAAGTCATCCGACACACCAACGAACAGGAACCCTGAGCCAAACCAGTCCAGTTCGACGAGGAAAGTCCCCCTCCACTCGTGTTAAGTTAGACGACAATGTGTAGAGGTTGGCAGATGTAACGACCAGCTAGGAAAATACAAAAGTGTTCATCCTCTGGGAGATGCAAGTCCACAGACTAAGCTTAATGATCACCTCCAGTTCAACGTCAAACCTTCAAAGGGGGAAACACCTAAACAAAACCACCCCGAAGTGTTCGGAAGCAGGCGATTAATCACGATCATCGGCGGGCTGGCGAACAGCGGTAGTGGGCTCGTCAAACACTTCAGTCAACACCAGCTCCGGCCCTCCTCACTCCCTGTGATCACAACACGGGGTCACGACTAAAGAAAAAAAAAGAGCAAAGGATGACACCCTTGAGAGTGCTGACAAAACCAAGCAACAAAGGGGAAGTAGAATTTTTCTTCGCCCTAAGCAGGCTTAAAGGGTCGTGACTGGCACCCTGATGCGTTTATTTTATTTTTCCCCATTCACCCGCTCTGTTAGTTAAGCAGAATCGTCTACCACTGCAGATATGAATGCGTATCTTCCCTCTTTTTCTTTAATCTAAGACATCAGAGCAAGCTTTGTTTATAATTCAATATTTCTTGCAGTCACAGCAACACCAAGCTGCTCTGTAAGTTGCTGGAACGGTGCTCGGTACTTATCCTTGGAATTTATTAGTTTGTTATATATACAGATATATATATATGTATGTATACATAATAAGAGAGAAAAGGGGGGGGGGGGGGGGGGGGAAGAAAGAATTATAGATGCGGTCATACACGTTTCTTTTTTCTTTTCTTTTTTTCACAATTAACTTCTTTGACCACTCACATCCCACACCCTGCCCACCGCCTACCCTCACACCTTGCCCAGATGCTTCGTATGTGAAGGCCACAAGGCATGGAGTGAGGGGTCGGGTGGGGGAGAATAGGCAGGTGGAGGCATAGAGGGCAGTAATACTTCATAGATAATTTTTTTCGGAGAAATCAAATGTTTTGCATACAGCCCACGCTAAAAGTTTGCAAACCATGAATACGATACCCAAGCCCTCCCCCCCCCCCCCCCCCCCCCCCCCCTCATCCTTTCTTCTTCCCCTCTATCATCTCTCACACACAATCACACAACTGGATTTGTTAAGTTTATTTTCTTTATTTGTTGCCTAAGTCGGACTGAAATCTGATCATCCATTCTACACACGCATACCCGCACACACACATGCACAAGTGCGTGCGACACACGCACACAGTTTCTTTCCGTGATTTTTTTTTCCTTAGAGAACGATGAGAAAGCATGCACTCGGTGGTTTATCAGGCCACTCCAGCAAAGTGTGGTGACGACTGGTCAAGCCGCCCATACGTCAGGCCTCTGTGTTCACTTTTGAAAGATTCGCTTCTCAGGCCTCCTTGCATCATCATACAGTACACTAGAACAACGGACCCTACAATGTTTCTCCCGTCTATTGCCCAGAGGAGATTTTTTTTTTTCTTTTTTTTTTTATAGAGCCTTAACAGAATATGAAAACTCTACGGATAGAAAAATAGTAATGATTCTATTGACGAGCCATGTCAGTGCGGGGGCATGTGATTGTGCTCCCCCCCCCCCCCCCCCCCCCCCCCTTCTTTTTCACTAAGTCGATAAAAACACGCATGATAATTATGGAAGAAGACCGAGCCTGCAGACATGGTGAAGCGATGAACAAGTCTCGGGCAATAGACTTATAGGCGAGTCCTGTGAACAAGTCATTCCAAGTATGTACAAGACAGGCAGGTCCAGTGATCGTAACGGTTCTATAACCACCGGCCACTTTAACGGCCCCAGCAAGCGATCTGTAAAGGACCTCACTCTGTCCGCCCTACCTCAGCTGAGCTATCGGGGATCCAGCCCGACAGGCCACAACAAGTCAGCTCCGCGACAAACGTGACACCCAAGCTCTCTCCCCCTCCATCCCCACCGAGCCTTCTCACCGACAACGCGCGCCGGGGGCGGAGCCTGGCTCGGCCAATCATCGGCACGAAAACGCCAAACAGAACGTGTCCGCCGCTCCGCCTCGAGAGAAATTCCTGCCTCGGCGATTCGTCGACAGGGAAGTGACGGACAGACGAGAGAGGGGTTTGGTGTGGTCGCTGAGTTGTGAAATTTACACATTGTCGTCCGTACTTCGGGGAAAGATGGTCGCATCGCAACGGGGCTAAAGAGTGGGTGAGCTGTGCTGGCTGGACACATGGTGCACGGTGCTAACACGCAGTGCTAAGAGATTCCTGCGGACCCAGAAAAGAAGATTTGCTACTAAGCGGCTTCTTTTCCACAGTTGTGGATTTACGCCTTGGCCACGGTTAGCTAAGTCTGTCTGGGGATTGCAGCTCAACTCAAGCGACCGCCGTTTGGACAAAATCGGAGCTTATCTAAATCTGCGGAGTAAAGTCGGTGAATCAACAAGATCGTCGTCGTGTGAGGAAACAGGGAGGCAGTGTTCGAACCCGGCTCCCAAACTGACCTCGTCCATCTTCAGGCTGGGGGACGACACGTTCACCACGTCACCCTCGGGCACCCCTCCGTCCCCCGGGGACGGCCAGACGACCCAGAACGGTGCTCCCCCGCCGCCTCCCCCTCCCACCGGCATGCCCGCCAGTGAGTTCCACCCTTACCCCGAGTTTATGTTGGACTCGTCCCGATGTGACTCCGTGCGGCGAAAGTGCCGTGAACTTTGCTACAACACAGGTAGGGCAGGGTCCGTTGGCCTTGTTAGTCCCTTTGCACCACAGTAACTGGCCTTTGGGGGGGGGGGGGGGGGAAAAAAGGGGGATGGGGGGAGAGAAAAAAGGGGGCTGGGACCATTTTTCAGTTTTCAATTTGCCGCTCTTTGCTTGGGGGCTAAAAATGATAAAAACAACTTGGTAAGCTTTTAAAACATGCTGAACTCCTGAAAGTTTGTGCCCTTTGCCATAGTAGCTGAGCTTCTGCCTCCCCCTTTCCCCACCCCTTTATTTTGCATGCGTTTGGTTCTGGCTGTTTCTGTGTCGGCTTGGAAACGGTGCTTGCTGTCCCTTAAAACCCGCTCCTCGTTTGATAGACCTCTTGGTTATAAGCTCGGTGTATTATTAGCTCGTTCGGAGGTAGAGAGCAGAAGAAAAGTTTCAAAGTGAAAGAAAGTAACGGAACAATCGAACGAAAGCTTAAAAAGAGAAAAACTCGAGTTTTGTTGTTGTTGTTTTTTAATCATGTTCCAGTGTATAATTTACTTGTTTCTCGTTCGATTTAGTTTCCAGGAGTTTAAACCAGCCACATAGATTTATCTGTTTTTGTTTGATTTTTTTTTTTTAATTCGAAAGTGCTGACAAAACCAAGCAACAAATGGGAAGTAGAATTTTTCTTCGCCCTAAGCAGGCTTAAAGGGTCGTGATGGCACCCTGATGCGTTTTACTGGTTTCCCCTCTTCCTTTCCGAATTATTGTTATCAGTTTTCTTTATTGTTATCATTGTCATTGTCATTATTGCTGCTGTTATTTATCGTTATGATAATTATCACTATTACCATAACCATTCCTGCTATCATCATGATCAGTTTTGTTTTCAACAAGTCGGCCAGAACCGAATCGTGATAGATGTGGAGATGTATGCCCTCTCAAATTGCTACAGATTTATCTTATTTATTTTATTTATTTATTTATTTATCATTTGATTGTTTTCTATTTCTTATTTCTGTTGTGTGTTTTTTTCGACAAAATTAACTTGATTTTTTTTTTCATACAAAATTAACTTCCTTACCATAAAGCGATTGGCGTTTCTTGAGGAACAGTTAGCATTGTCATCCTGCCTTCCCCAACGCTCTCCCCCATCACCACCACCACCACCCTCTTTCTGCTCCTTCCTTACTGGCTGTTTGGCTGTTTTTTTAGTTTGGAGTTTGGCTTCGCCTGTAGTTCTAGTTGGCTTCCTGGTGACGCTGGCATGAAAACGCTGTGTTGCTTTGCTTTGTCCTCCCTACAGCCGCTTCCTAAGTCCTCTGACTTGTTCCGTGAGTGTGGTGGATCTTGTCATGAGCAGTGGCATCCGTTGATCAGAATCGGTTCGTAGAGTGCGGGTGTCAATAGTTACATAGTAGAATCTTTTCATTCTTCATTATTTCTTTTTTACGTATTGTCTTTGATTTGACTGTTCAGTTTAGGACAATGGAGACATGAAATTAATGTGGGGGGGGGGGGGGGGGGGGGGGGGAGTAAAACGAGAGTTATAAATAAGACAGTAGAGAGGGATGAATGCAAAGATGGTAGAGGCTTTCGAGGGTGGAAGTGGGGAAGAAGAGAGATTTAGATATACCTGCAGGACGCTGACGAAGGGTCAGAATGATATAAATACTAGTGAATTACGGCGAGGGAGTATGAATTTACTGAGAACAGATGCGAAGAGGAGTCTATACAGCGCCCCTAAGCATGGATAGAAATAGAACGATACATGAAATTATAGATATACGTGACAGGACGCTGACTGACGTCAGAAGAAAAATACTGGATTTAGCGAAGTACTTGGACTATGAGTAACCGATAACACCATAATCGTATAACAATTGCGGTGAATTTGATGAGTGGACAGAAACTAAGAACAGAAACAAAACTATATTTAGGCGACTAACTTAGACATGAGCAACCAGTAGTCTGATTAAATTTTCTGTCTCCGAAGAGAAAAACACAACAGGATATACTGGGCAAGTACAGGTTGGAAGCAGTCCAATAACATAAGCTCCGAGGGTTTTGTCATGTTAGTCTGTGGTGGAAAATCAGTTTTTATTATCCTCGTCATCAGGTCATAACGTTGTTGGTCAAATAATTTGCAGTCATCGAGAAATTCCTATGAAGTAGGTCTTTACGTAACTGCTGTTCGTCGTGGGTTGTGAGAGGGGCTTGTCTTTTGTGTATGTGTGTGTGTGTGTGTGTGTGTGTGTGTGTGTGTGTGTGTTTAATGCTGGTAAATAGATAAATTTATAAATGTAAATGATATGTGCATAAAGGAACTAGGCAATGAATTTAAATAATTACACTCACACGAGCGCGCGCATGCACACACACACACACACACACACACACACACACACACACACACACACACACACACACACACGCACACACACACGAACACACACACGCGTGCGCGCGCGTATACACGTACCCATATATAATAATCGTAGGCTCTCCGCCACTCGACTTCCCTGTTCTTCGTCTGTTATTGTATCATGAATACATGTATCGTTCATCACGTGATTCCTTTGCCTGTAAATGGTCCTTGTGGTTATTTGCTCGTTGTCGCTCGCTATTTCTTGTCGTTGCTTCTATACATACAACATTCCGTAAAAGTTTTCTACCCCCCCCCCCCCTCCCCACTCCTAATGGCATGCGCTATGTTTCAAAATGAAATGTTTTATTTGTTCTAGTCTGCCTATAACGTGTGTGTAATGGATGAGTATTTTCAAGTAAAACAACAATACCACAACACACGCACACGCACACGCACACGCAGACGTACACACACACGCACACACGCACACACGCACGCACACAACACACACACACACACACACACACACACACACACACACACACACACACACACACAAGAAAGCAAAGCAACGAAAAGAAAAATGAAAGGGTAAGGTCAGGATGTATAAAATGATAGTCGGTGAACGAACACACACACACACACACACACACACACACACACACACACAACACAACGATAAAAAAGAAATTAACAAAAGTTCATTGGTATGAACAAGTTCTGGTTTTGTTTTTTTTTTTTTTTTTTTTTTGTTT
>CM031605.1:42107140-42121449 GCA_018398815.1 Conus ventricosus
AGGCAATGAAAGGACTATTCAGAGTTCCCCCACCCCTCTACCCTCCTGTCCCACCCCACACCCCCACACCCCACCCCACACCCCACCCACCCACCCCCCAGAAAGGGGGGAGGGGGAGCAAAGGTAACAACAGGCATACCAGGAACCTCCGCATTATACTCTTTATTTGAAGCGTTGAGAGGAGAGAGAGAGAGAGAGATCCTCCAACAGTTTTATTTTCCTAAACTTTTGGACCGAGTCCTGAAAAGTTAGTGAGCGTTCCGGTTTCTTTTTTTGTTTTTGTTTTTCCCATGGACACGATTTGATTGCTTAATAAAACGATGAACAGTTTTGAACTTTGAGGGCTTGATTTACCACGGAGAAGAGCATCTATTCCAAGTTCGATTGGGTGGAAGAGAGGAAATTATATCTCTTTTGGTGACATGATTTGGAAAAGATGATAAATGCTTGTCTGTTTCTGAATCGGTACTACAAGAAGAACTTGGGTCTGCTTTCAAATGACAGGTAACAAGACAGCAGTTGCTCATTCCAAGGTGGAGGTCACAGTGGTGAATCTTTTTTTTTTTTTGCTGGTTCCCTCTCCTATGCTGGTGCATAGGGCGGCTTCACTCAATATCTGATGTTGCTAAAGACATTTTCACCTTTACTTGGAAGCCTGCAGTGAGGGATTTTTCAGATCCCAATAACGCCTGTGAAATGTTTTAACGTGCTGTGAAACCAAGCAAAGATATTCTATAATAGAAATTAACAATCTAAAAAACTAAGCCACTGTTATCGAGGCCATTTGAGTTTATCAACTTGTCACTGACACCGCGAAAACCGCGAGGGTTGCACTGAGTTTATATTAACAGGTGCCATCGATACAGCAAGATCTGTTTTTAAACAGAAATGAAGGTGTGAACGTGATCTCAAAGGAAAATGGTGACGTCCAGAGGGCCACAAAATTAGGTCCGATAGGTTTACAGTCTATGTACGTTCAAAAACCGATTTTTTGATAACTGAGAAAGAAAACAAAATGAAGGAATAGAAATCCTACAACACACATGGCCATCAATATTACCTTCGACAAGAAAAGAAATTTACGACACGTACTGGCTTTAGATATGACGATCGACGTGTTTTTCAGACCCGTTTTTCATTCCTTTAATGCATTTGTTTGCTGTAATGACATCAAGTAATGATTGTTGTCCTGAGCTTCGTTTGCCAACGTTGGGCATAGCGGCATCGATTTGCAGAGGTGAATGTGCTCATGGAATCCTAGAATCCTGGTTTTCTTTCTTTCTTTCTGTTTTTCTTTCTTTCTTTCTTTCTTTTTTATTTTTATTTTTTTTTAAAACCATTTCAGATCGCGCTTCGGAAATCGAGTGATGAATTCAGCGGGTTGTTTGTTGTTTGTTTTTTGCGATCGTATAATTGTTATGCGAACTCAGACGAGCGGAGACTTTCGGCATCTGAAAGTAACTGACTACCAAGTTTTAATTTTACAGGATGAAGTCGACGCACGAAACACAATTTTAGGAGCTCCGTAACTTTTCAGGCGTTGAATGGCGCGTATCCAGTGCACTATGTGGGGAGAGGAAAAGAGGAGGGGGGGGGGGGGGGGGGGGGGGGGGGGGGGGGGCGCTGCCAGACTTACTGGCATTCATTCTGAGTGAAAAAGGAAATCCACGTCTGACACCTCGAAGAGACTGCCAATATCGTTTGATTGATAGTGACCGCCAGTGCTTCGAAAGCTGCCGTCCAAGGCAGGACTGGTGCCTCCAACGGTTTCGGTTCCGAGCAGCCCAGGTCATGCCGATGATGTCAGACGTAAACGCTTGACAGCAGGCTCCATGAAACGTTCTTCAGAGGATGTCCCACCTGATTATGGTCTTTGGATTTTTGAAAGAGAGCAACATTTTTCATCTGATCTTAAGATTTTAGGAAAAAAAAATAATTTGTAACGAAGTCTCTGGTGTGTTTTTTAGGTGTATTAAAGGGTTTGTGAATGAGCTGGGGTTTTTTTAATTTTTTTTTTTTAATGACTTGTGAGTTGACTTCAACGCGGTGACAGCCCTGATATGGCCCTTTGCGGTCGGCTGGGCTGAAAGCAACATTAATTTTAAATTCCGGCTGCCTTCACTTCAGAATTGAAATGTACCTACACCATGTCTCCAAAGCAAGGACAGAGCTTTAAATAAGATAAAAAAATATTTAAAAAATCAGAGTGAATGCTTTACTGGTTTGGGGTCCGAAAAACCGAATTCGTGGTTTTAAATGGCTGCATCTGACAACTTATGATCATAAGGCGTTGAACAAAGTTCTTTTTTTCCGCATGATATGTCTTTGAAAAAAATAATTGAATTCATTTATAACCATCTGAGAGGAAAACTTAAATGAAGCGAGGACACACATCAACGGTAAAGAACAAGCAGGGAGATCGCTACGCTTCCATGATGAAACGGTGATGGCCGTGACCTGAAACTTAACGCTAGGCCGACTTGCGGCATCACCTTGCTTACTATGCAAAAACAAGGACACAAAAACACGTTACGAAAGAAACTTCCCTTAAGGCCTCCACAAAGGACGGGGTTTTCGCCCTCGCCAGTCGCTTTGTCTGTCCGACGGTCTACCTGTCCGAAAACAGGGTTCCAAAGATAAAATGAACGAAAACAAACCCAAAAACAAACAATAAATAGATAACTAAATTAAAATAATAATAATAATGAAAATAAAGAAAACAAATTGATTACTTACTAATAATAATGATAATAATCGAAAACACTAATACCATTAGTCACAATACTAAAATTATTACATGCAAAAAAAAAAAACCAATGGAATTAAAACCTACCGGACCCGATAGAACAAAATGCAGTTGACACGTTGGAATCCGGCACGGGGTGTAAACCTGTTCCATTTTGGCCAGAACCGGATCGGAGCGGGCGGCGTCCTGATCCGTTTTATTACGAGATCAGCAAAAAACTGCCGACCGAAATTTCCAGACATCACTCGGTGTGTAAAGCTGAAGCGCCCCACAGATGTAGCAATGGATAGGTTTTAGGTGCGGGTGAATCCGAGCCAGGCGGATCCACATGTCCGTTCGAGTTTGGCGAAGGTTTGTTCTTTCATACTGGTTTGGAGTGAATAGCAACCCCCCCCCCCCCCCCACCCCCCCCCCCCCCCCCCACCCCCACACCACACCAAAAACAACAACGAAGCCCCCCACCCCTGCCTTCCTACTTCTTACCATACAACCGGCTCCCTCTTCCCCTCCCCCTCCTCCTCCTATACACAGTGCGCTCGTTTCCTACCTTGGAACAACATTGGAACAGTGAACGTCCAACATTCACAGCTGATGCATGCGTACTCTTAAAACGGGCCATTTCTGTAACGGCCTTAAAAAAGAAAAAAACAAAGGTTCTTTAGCTCTTTTCGAGTAACAGTTCGGTTTTCGTAAGCTTTTTTATTATCAAATTAAAAAAATAAAACACCAAAAAAACGACAGTTGATTTATTTGTTTCTTCCCTGAAAGTGTGGTGTGATGTGTGGTTGTGTGTGTGGTTCTTATGAGCAGTCTGTTCAAACGCTAGTGTAGTCGAACATAATTTATTATTGTATGTGTTAAGAAAAAAAAGGCTAGGTATTATTTCGTGTTCAAATGCTTTTAGGGGGGGGGGGGCGGGGGGGGTGGGGGGGGGGGGGGGGGGGGGGGGGGGGGGGGGGGGGGAGGGGGGGGGGGGGGGGGGGGGGGGGGGGGGGGGGGGGGGGTGGGGGTGGGGGGGGGGGGGGGGGGGGGGGGGGGGGGAGGGGGGGGGGGGGGGGGGGGGGGGGGGGGGGGGGGGGGGGGGGGGGTGGGGGGGGGGGGGGGGGGGGGGGGGGGGGGGGGGGGGGGGGGGGGGGGGGGGGGGGTGGGGGGGGGGGGGGGGGGGGGGGGGGGGGGGGGGGGGGGGGGGGGGGGGGGGGGGGGGGGGGGGGGGGGGGGGGGGGGTGGGGGGTGGGGGGGGGGTGGTCATTCTGAACATTATACCAAATTGCATTACCCATCGTATTTTCTTCTTGATGAAAAGTACATTTCTTTGAGTTTCTCTGTGCGTGTGAATCGGGGAACTCCACCCCAAAAAGCGATGATCGATTGTCTCTTTTCCGAGTGTTTGACCAAGTAGAAGAAGAAGAAAGGCCCACACAACCAAACCAAACCAAACCAGAACAGAACACCCCACACACAAACAAACAAACACCACACGCGCACGCGCGCCACCACTGGGTGTGGGCATACGGAAACAGGTGAAACAACTTCAAAAATTAAAACACAACTGCACACAACTGTTGCAGTGTGTGGAAATGGCTTTCGCTATAAAAAAAAAAAAAAATTTAAAAAAAAAAAGTGTGCGGATGTGCGCGCGAATATTTTCACAAGCCTATCTTTACTTTACTGTCCCATTGAGCATCGACTCGCAAAGTCCAAGGCTCATAAACAAGCGAAGCGGCATTCCCCATGCCGTGTGATGAGAGGGTCTGACAGACCGGTTTCGTTTCAAACGGCATGTGAAAGCCGATTGTTGGCGTGTGTTTTTTCATGATAGGGAGCACTATTTACTGTACTTGTTGTGGAGATGAATAATTGCAGGCAAGACCATAGGTATCCATCCCCCTCAACCGCCGTGATGTCGTGGCGCAGTTTTTGAAAGATGTCTTCTGCCGACAGTTTTGGAGTCTTCTCCGAGAGACACTCGGCGTCGGGCCATTTTTGTTATGATGAGACTCAGTCATCATGATTGATTGCCTTGCCCGGTAATCATGGTGATTTGTAATAGCCGCGGACGATACGAGAGAGAGAGAGAGAGAGATAGCGAGAGAGAGAAGAGAGACGGGGTGAGTGACTCGGAGATATATGAGAGAAAAGGGAAATGGATTGTGGGTTGTGGGGTATAGGGGTGATAATAGGAGAAAAAAATTGGACTTTCTTTTTCCAGGCAGTTTAAATCCGCATAGCCTACTTTCCGAAGGGGGGTAGGTGAAGTGGAAGGATCAAACGTGTTCAGGCACGAAGTTCACGAAAAGTTCTGAAGCCTCTCCTTCCGCCCCGCCTCTTAACGTACCCTGTACTGAATTAATGCCCCTTCCTGCTGGAACGGAGAGAAAGTTGGTTCAAAGGTCTTTTTATTTAACCTTTTGGACTCTCGGGCCCCCCCGCCCGTATGCACAACCAGTAGTAAAGACCTCATCAACAGCATTTCCCAACCCGATAGTAAGTAGTAGTGGTGGTGGTGGTAGCCGCAATAGCATCAAAAGCTAACAACCAATGTATGCGCTGTCGTTGTACAATAAAATAGTAGTGTTAGTAGTGGCTGTCATCATTGTGGTTCTTGTGTCGGAAATTCTTCGCAATTACAAGTAAGAGTGTGGTAATCAATAATATAAGACCACCCCCCCCCCCCCCCCCCCCCCGTCCCCCTTTCTTTCAGCAATCTCACTAACGTCGTTTGGTGTGTGTGTGTGGGGGGGGGTGGGGGGGGGGGGGGGGGGGGGATGGTTCTCTCCCTTCTTCTCTTTTTTGCTTATCTTCTTTTTTTCTCATACATCTTGACCTCCACCTCACGACTGTTTCATCTTCTCCTTCTCCCCATCCCGTGTCTCTCTTACTCTCACTCTCTCTCTCTCTCTCTCTCTCTCTCTCTCTCTCAGTTGAGTTCACTTCCATGTTGACTCTGGTGAAGCCCGAAGGTCAGCGGGACCTAACAACCATCCAAACAAACAAGGTTAGTGTACTGGTTAGTGAACACGGGCCGGCGACCGGGCCCTTAATCCCATTACGGACGGAAAGGGATTGCGCTGGCACTTTAAACTCGCCGGCCCCAGCGGCGAGAAGAGAAAGAGAAGAGACCGCCGATAATCCGTCTTAATCGCTGACGAGCAAACGGGCGGGTGATGAAAAGGTGCGATGGGGAGGGGGAGGGGGGGGGGGGGTGGGGGGGGACCCAAGGTTCCTGATTTTCACACGGGTTTAGTGTATTTGTATAGCCATTGTCACCGCAGTATTCGAGGAGCCGTTCGGGTCCCGAAAACCCGTGGGGTGGAAGCACGTGCTTCTGTCTGTGCGTGGCGTGAAGACGGAGTTATTTGCTTGTCGGCGTTGGAAACAAGCGTAGCGGTGATTAGTGGGTATCATATTTCATGGTACACATATGGTAAACAATTTGGATTTTGTATCGCAGAAAAAAAGTAGGCGGTAAAGGCGAGGGGGGCGCAGGGGGTTTGGGGGTGGGGGGTGGGGGGGTGAGGGTGTAAACGCAGGAACATATTGGGATGCGACTGAGGCCGATCATGGTGGTTGTGTGTGTGTGTGTGGTGTGTTGTGTGTAAAACTAGGGTGCGCGAAGTGCGCCCTGTGTGATTTAATTGTGTGTGTGTGTGTGTGTGTGTGGTGTGAGAGGAGAGAGAGAGAGAGAGGAGAGAGAAAGAGAGCACGTTGAACCATGTATATGTGTATGTGGGGAAAACAGCTGTAAGTCGGATTCTGGCGTGAATTGGCTTGTTATGTGTGTTGGTGTGTGTGTGTGTTGTTTGTGGTTGTGTTGTGTGTGTGTGTAGTGTGTTGTATGTTGAGGTGTGTGTGTGTTGTACTTACTTATGACTGATTTGCCGCTGTTTTCCCTTGCTTCTGCTTTTTTTTTCAACTCTGGCGTGTGTGCGTTTGTATTTATTGATAAGAATGACTCCCAGCTAGATTTATAAATTTTGATCTCTAATTTTCAAAATGTTGAATTGTTTTTGTGTGTTTTGTGCTCACTCATTGTTTTTTGTTTTTTTTCTTTAATCCGCCACCTCTTCCTTTTCTAACCCGCTTTTCACTTGATCTTACACGGTTCAAGCTTAGCAGATTATCATCGTCAATGGCAAACAAGTTTCATGGAGCACAATACGATGCAATTCATAAGTAGTCACCTTCCGTTTCTCCGTTCTCCCCCGCTGCCGCCGTTTTTGTCTCTGTCATTCTGGGCAGCTGTTCTGTCCGTCTGTCTGTGTCTGGTCTCTGTCCCTGATCTTTCTGTCCTGTCTCCGCTCTCTCTCTCTCTCTCGTCATCTCTCTCTCATCTCCTCTCTCTCTCTCTCTCCTCTCTCTGTCTCCGGGCTCCTTCGCTCTCTTTGGCAACCCTCCCACCTTCCCTCTCCCCACTTGATGTGATTTAGAACAGTGTGTTTGTCGGCATTTGGGCAAGGCGAAGGGAAGAAGTTGGTTTCCTCCCCTGGCGCCAGTATGCTGTAGACATCTGGGGGGGGGGGGGGGGGGGGGGGGGGGGGGGGGTGGGGGGGGGGGGGGGGGGGGGGGGGGGGGGGGGGGGGGGGGGGGGGGGGGGGGGGGGGGGGGGGGGGTAAAACGAAAATGTTGAACAGCAGTTCTGAAACTTATAGCGTCAAATAAAACTAAAAGCATCTAAATCCGTTTTCACAATTGTTTACATACTACTCTCTCTCTCTCTCTCTCTCTTCTCTCCTCCTCTCCTCTCTCTCTCTCTCTCTGTGGATTCTCTCTCTCCTCTTCTCCCTCAACCTCTCCTCTTCTCTCGTCTCCCTCCTACCTCCTGCTCTCTCTCGTCTCGTCTCCCGTCTCCTCTCTCTCTCGTCTCTCTCTCTGTGTGTGTGTGTGTGTGTGTGTGTGTGTGTTGTGTGTGATGATATGATATTTCTCTCTCTCCCCCCCTCTCCCTCAGTGTGTGTGTGTGTGGTGTGTGTGTGTGATGGTGTGTGTGTATGAGGGAAGGAGGAGGAGGAGGGGACGTTCTATTGTCAAGAAATGTGTGGATTCTTCTGCGCAGCAGCTGAATAATCAATTCGGCTGCTTCTTCCACATAACCCATGTCGTTGAGGGATGAGACGTGGATGAAAAGTTTACATGGTTATGTTTTGGAAGGGGCGATTCTCAAGCGGTCGAAAACGAGATGGTTTGGTTTGACGGCGCGGGCAGTGCCTCCCCGCACTGCAGTTTTTAGGGAGTAGCTTTCAAACCCTGATTTTTTTTTTTAAAGGTTATTTTTACCTCGAATTACACTTCTTTTAGGGTAATAAGATGCCAGTCAAAACCTTGCAAGTGCCATTATTGAAACTTGATAACCAGTTATCAAGAAATACATTTTTTGTTTAGAATTTGGTACTGGCTTACTGTTTGCTAATACACCAAATCAGGCCCATGCCCTCCTTTGTTTATCCTCGCCAAGCAAATTCCGTCCCCGCCAGCTTTGTTTTAAAAGGAGTCCTCATAATCCCACCGCGGCCCCCCTCCACTGCCCCCCCCCCCCACCCCTTTTTTTTTTTTTTCTGTTTATTTGATGCTCTGGTAGGTAGATAAATTAGTGACGCGTCATATTGTATGACGAAATTGGTTTATTCATGGATCCGCAAGAGTTGGATATGCCATCACTTAAAGTGAAAATCCCTGAAGTAACTTTTATTCTTAACCGAAGAACGCACACCAAGAAAAGTTATGGCAAAGGTGTATACAGTGGATTCCACAGAAAAAGCCTGTGCATGAAGATAACGAGCGTTTGGAAATGTCTGTCCGCTGCAACGCACAGAGTATCAAACTGCTGCTTACAAATATTCTGCGAAGGCCCACACGCATATAAGCATTGTCAGGCTATATGTAAACATAAGTAATCCTAAATAACGCTTTGTTTGACAGTTTAAAATTTATTTATTACGATTTCAGTCACGTCCTCATTTCGGTCAACAGATACGAGGGCTAGACGAAGCAAGCGTTCATTGCAAATCATTTAATTTGTTTGCTATTTTATAACCAAGTTTTACGAACCCACGAGATTTTTGTTCTTAGTTGTAATAAACAGATACATCACTTAAAGTGAATTCTCTCGTAAACAGCCTCCCCGATATTGGTTTTAAATCATCACTCGTGATGCATATGGTTTTTACGTTTGAATGGCGATAAAACATTTCGGATTTAAATTATAGATGAACTGGCCCGAGAGTCCAAGGTGCTGAATTCTTAACATACGACAATGTAAAACATTTGAAACCATTCCCCTCATATGACGAGGTTCTGAATGATTTTGATTGAATCAAGAAGTGGAAATGTGACAAATTGTATAATAGTGTTTGTCAGTGTCCCGACTGCATATATGGCAAACTTGAACACGAACGTTGTATGATTTTGTATAGAACGTTCGTAGAAGCCCAGGATGTTGAGCATTAATCAATAAGCACGTCAGGACCGAAACCGAAATATGTAAACGACTGAATTAGACCGGATTGTACCAAAATATAACATTTGAGTCACATGGCTTAGACATAAATCTTATGAAATGGATACGATCTGGTGTCGTCCACGATGGAACCAAAAAAGGTTTTCAACAGTTTAATTAAACTGAGCTTAATCGCTTGCGTGCTCCAGACCTGATTGTAGCTACCGCAATTTTTCCTCCTTGTTTTTGTACAAGGCTTTTAAAGCAAACAGAGAAAAAACGCTAGTTACAAGATCTGAGCTGTAGTTTATCTTAACAGAATCAATTCTGTTCAGTAATGAAAATTAATGCCATACATTTGATGCACAATGTTCTAACATAAGGGACCTACTGATATAAGCTTTTATCTTGTTCCCCTTTCGACTCTCTCTCTCTCTCTCTCTCTCTCTCCTCTCTCGCGTGTGCTCATCTTCTCTCTCTCTCTCTCTGTGTTGTGTGTGTGTGGGGGGGGGGGGGGGGGGGGGGGGGGGGGGGGGGGGGGTCAATGTTTGATTTTCCCTGTAATCTATTTATTTCTTTAGTTTCTCATTTTCTTTCTAACTCCGCCCTGATTTTTGTTTCATAAACTCGTCTCCCCCACCACCCTTTCATCCCTGTCATTCTTTTTTCCGCCCCTCCTTTCTTTTCTCTTTCTTTTTTTTTTTTTAATGTTCCGTTCTTTTTCCTGTACTCTATCCTTGACTTTCTCTTTTTCTTTTTATTTTCCAACAAATGTACTGATTCGTGAAATTGAGTGCTGAAACTACCGAAGCGTGGTGATGATGCCCCAAAAAAATTGGAGCGGAGACGCTGCTTCTTTTAATTACCAATAATTTAAGGATACATTCCTTACTTTTACGTCACATTTGTGATCTAAAACTGCTATCCTGCATCCCGTCCATTCTCCTTTGCCCCGGCACTATTCAGAGCAAAACGGACTGCAGCACTGAGAAATCAATGATATGCAGAGTGTCGAACCTACCGCAGCGAGTGCTCAGCACGGGACGATCCTTAAGAAATTAGGTAGGGCATTGATAAAGAGAAAGAAATCTCTCTCTCTCTTCTCTCTCGGAACCTCGTCTCCTCTCCTCTCTCTCTCCTCTCTGTCTCGTCCGTTTATTTTTTTTTTTCTTTCCCCCATGCGTTTCTTTTATCTTTTGTTTCTCTCAAAGTCTTCTGCTTCCGTCCTTACTTCCCACGTTTTCTTTTATTTTTGGTGTCATAAATATCGCCCCCCTTCACACCACCCCCCCCCCCCACCCCCTCTCCCGTGTATTCGCCCGTCTCCTTTTAAATGTCATGTTTGCTATGGTATATCGCATAATTTTTCTTTTCTTATTTTTCTTTCCTCATTTCTTTCTTAAAAATAATGATTGAAATGAATTCATAAGATTGTGCTAAACTAGCGAAAGCGGTTTGTAACGACAATCCTCAGTCTGGCTGTGTCTTTCTCTGTCCTCTTTCCTCTGTCTTCTCTCTATCTCTCGCTGCTCTGTCTATCTGTCTGTCCTGTCTGTCCCTGTCTGTCTCTCTCTCTCTCTCTCCTCTCGCTCTCATCTCCTCTCTCTCTCTCTCTCGTAATTTTATTATATAAAAGTGTTGCTGTCACGACTTGGGCTTCTTTCGGTCTTCTTAGTCTTGTTCATGTAATAACCCCAAAAAGACGGCCCCCCAAAAAGACGCCGGTGTCCTTTATGGCCACCGACATCACACCCCAAAAAGACGCCTCGCCCCAAAAAGACGCCGGTGATCTTTTGGGGGCTACTTCACACCCCAAAAAACGCCTCGAAAGTGAGTTGTGAGACTCCTCAGCCCTTCGGGCCTTACGTATTCTCAGCCTTCGGCATCAACCCCATAGCTTCGCTACGTGGCCCTTATTTTTTTTTTTTTTGATGAGATCATCGTCATAACGGGAGTAGACTGGGACATCAGCTTCGTATAAAAATATAAAGTCAAAAGTTGGTCATGAAATGAAAATATCGACAGCACATGTCCCCCAAAAGACGCCGGACCTCCGGGCGTCTTTTGGGTGTGATGAAGGGGGCCAAAAAGACACCGGCGCTTTTGGGGCGGGCGTCTCTTTTGGTTAAAACCCCCTGATCTCTGTTTCTTTCTTCTGTCCACCCAACCCCCACCCCCCTTTTTTCCTCTCATCTGTCCCCCTCGCCCAACTCGCCTTCCTGGTTTTTATTTTATTTATTGATTGATTTAGTCATACATTTATTGATTGATGATATAGCATTCATTTATTTATTGATTGATTTAGTCATTCATTTATTGATTATTGATTTATCATTCATTTATTATGATTGATTTAGTCATTCATTCTATTTGATTGATTTAGTCCTTCATTCATTTATGATTATTTATCATTCATTTTTGATTGATTGATTTAGTCATCTTTTTTGATTGATTTATCATTCATTTCATTTATTGATTGATTTAATCATTCGATTTATTTTTATTGATTGATTTAGTCATTCATTTATTTATTTATTTGTTCTTTTCAGAAATGGTCGAAATGGCGCATACTGTATTCTTTGTAAGTGGATGGAATCTTTCACCGTACATGTCATTCCGTCTCCTAAGATCTCCGTGTTGCGACGGTTCCATTATTGCCGTTGTCTGCTCAGTAGTGGAAGAAAAACCTTCCCTGGTTTCTACCTGATCACGGGAAGGGGATGGGAGCTGGAGGGGACGGTGGGAGAGGTGGGATGGGGAGGAATCCATAATAGATCCAGCGTTTAATCAGCTTAATGGCCTATGATCGCTTGCTGCTCTGTGTTTCTTTCTTTCTTTCTTCCTTTTCTTTTTTCTTTTCTTTTCTTTCTTCAGTCTTTTTCTTTCTTTCGTTCGTTCTTTCTTTCTTTCTCTCATTTTTTCTTTCTCTCTTTCCTTTTTATTTATTTTATTCTTTCTCTCTCCTTTCATTCATCTTTCTTTTTTTTTTTTCAACATTTCATTTATTCATTCATCATTCTTTCTTTCTCTCTTCCTTTCATTCATTCTTTCTCTTTCTTCTTCTTCAATATTTCATTCATTCATTCTTTCTTCTTTCTCGATGCCTTTCTTTTCTCTTTCCATATTTTTTGTTGCTGTTGTTGTTCGTTTTGTCGTTTTTCTTCCTTTCCCCCTCTCTTTTTTTCTATACTTTTTCCTCGTTCTCTTTTCTGTCTGTTTTTTTTTACCGCCCCCCCCCCCCCCCCCCCCCCCCCCCCCCCCAATCCACTCCCTTTCCTTACTTGCTTCTCCTTTGCTCTTCTTTCCTACGAAGCGGATCGATGGGGACTGGATTCATTCACGCGGTCTGGCGGCCAGTCTGTCCTTTTCTGTCGCTCTCTGTCTGTCAATGTCACTGTCTTTCTGTCTGTCTGCCTGTCCCTGTATGTTTTCTCTGTCTTGGAGGTTTTGTTAGTCATTGGCAGTTTTGAGTTTTAAACGTAACTAAAAAAAATATCGAGAGAGAGAGAGAGAGAGAGATGAGAGAGAGAGAGAGAGAGAGAGAGAGAGAGAGAGAAAATTACTGCTGAGGGTGTATATAACAAAGTATAAAACAAAAGGAAAAGAAACTAAAAAAAAAAAGAAAAAGAAAAAGAAGAAAAAGCAGAGACTGTGGGCAAATGCAGAAAAACACAGGAACTTTGTTCCATAACTAAACGGACACAACAAGGAGGAGATGACGAAACGCGGGAGAAAGGAGGAGTGGGAGGTGGGTGGGTGGGTGGGCAAGGGGGGGAGGGAGGTGGAAAAGAGTGGGGGTAGGGCAGGGTAGATGGTGGGAAGGAAGGCCGGGGGGGGGGGGGTGGGGACTATATCCGCCCTAACGTAGACGTCTTTACATCATGATGGTCAATAATATTGTTACACCGCCAGCCGCATTTCACCAGTCCCCCTTGAAAGGTCGTGCACCATTTTTGGGTAGTACGTACTTGCCGGAGGAGATAATGGTGTATGGCTGCGACTTGGACTTAATGGAGTGAGAGCTAGACACAGAGAAAGAGAGAGAGAGAGAGAGAGAGAGAGAGAGAGAGGAGAGAGGGAGAGGAGACATAAGGAGAGAGAGAGAGAGAGAGAGAGAGAGAGAGGAGAGAGAGAGAGAGAGAGAGAGGGACACACAACACACACACACACACACACACCACACACACACACACACACCACACACACACACACACACAGAGGCGGCGAGAGAGAAACGAGAGAAGTGTGGGTGTGAGTGAGAGAGGTAAGAGGGGATGGGATGGGGGTGTCGGTTCACAAGGAAGAAACCTAACTAGGTATTTTAACGTCCAGGACCAGACTTTCAGATTCCATTAACGGGTGGCGGCTTTAGGTATGGATCTGTGGAAGTTATATACGGGACGACAGGCAACGGGGGGGGAGAGTGTGTGTGTGTGTGTGTGTGTGTGCGCGCGGTGCGTGCGTGCGCGCGGGGGGTGTGTGGTGTGTGTGGAGAGGAGAGAGAGAGAGAGAGAGGAGGGGGGGGGGGGGTCGGGGGGGGAGCGGAGGAGAGGGAATGCGGGGGTATAGGGGGGAAGGGGGGGGGGGGGACTGAATGTTCGATGTGCAGGGAGAGATGGGGAGAAAGATGGAGAGTCAAAATGTCAGTAGACAGGAAAATGGGACTTTGGGAGGGGATGAGAGTTTTTCCTTTTTTTTTTTTTTCTTTTCCACCCCCCCCCCCCCCCCCCCCCCCCCTTCCCCTCATTTTCCTTTCGTCTGTTAGATCGATTGGCCAGTGACTTACTTTTCTGCATCTCTCTCTCTCTCTCTCTCCTCTCTCCTCTCTCTCTCTCTCTCTCTTTCTCTCTCTCTCTCTCTCTCTCTCTCGCTCTCTCTCTTCATCCACTCCCCTTTTCCCTTATTATTATTATTATTATTTTTTATTTACTTATTCATTTTTGTTTCTTTATTATTTATTATGTCTTGTGTGTGTGTGTGTGTGGGGGGGGGGGTGACAAATTTTCCCAGAACTATTCGTATTAACAGATCCTTTATTATTTCTTGGAGTTGAGAGGAATGTTCTCAGTCGTCACCCTGCTTTTTTTCTTTACTTTTCTCCAGCTTCCTCAACATTTTACTCCTTCTGTC
>CM031605.1:42122449-42137449 GCA_018398815.1 Conus ventricosus
AAAATTTCCAAAAAAAGCAGAGCGCATGGGAAAGAAAAAAACGGACTTTGTTCCAAAAAAGCAGAGACGTGGGCAAATGCAGAAAAACACAGGAACTTTGTTCCAAAAAAGCAGAGACTGTGGGCAAATGCAGAAAAACACAGAACTTTGTTCCAAAAAAGCAGAGACTGTGGGCAAAATGCAGAAAAACACAGGAACTTTGTTCCAAAAAAGCAGAGACTGTGGGCAACAATGCAGAAAAACACAGGAACTTTGTTCCAAAAAAGCAGAGACTGTGGGCAAATGCAGAAAAACACAGGAACTTTGTTTCATAACTAAACGGACACAACAAGGAGGAGATGACGAAACGCAGGGAGAAAGGCAGGAGTGGGAGGTGGGTGGGGTGGGTGGCAAGGGGGGGGAGGGAGGTGGAAAAGAGTGGGGTAGGGCAGGGGTAGATGGTGGAAGGAAGGCCGGGGGGGGGGGGAGGGGGGGGGACTATATCCGCCCTAACGTAGACGTCTTTACATCATGATGGGTCAATAATATTGTTACACCGCCAGCCGCATTTCACCAGTCCCCCTTTGAAAGGTCGTGCACCATTTTTGGTAGTACGTACTTGCCGGAGGAGATAATGGTGTATGGCTGCGACTTGGACTTAATGGAGTGAGAGCTAGACAGAGAAAGAGAGAGAGAGAGAGAGAGAGAGAGAGAGAGGAGAGAGAGAGAGGAGAGAGAGAGAGAGAGATAGGAGAGAGAGAGAGAGAGAAGAGAGAGAGAGAGACAGACAGAGAGAAGAGACAGACAGACAGACAGACGACACACACACACACACACACACACACACACACACACACCCACACACACACACACATACACAGAGGCGGCGAGAGAGAAAACAGAAGTGTGGGTGTGAGTGAGAGAGGTAAGAGGGGATGGGATGGGGGGTGTCGGTGCACAAGGAAAGAACCTAACTAGGTATTTTAACGTCCAGGACCAGACTTTCAGATTCCATTAACGGGTGGCGGCTTTAGGTATGGATCTGTGGAAGTTATATACGGGACGACAGGCAACGGGGAAGTGTGTGTGTGTGCGAGCGCGCTTGTGTGGTGTGTGGTGTGTGTGTACGTGTGTGTGTGTGTGTGTGTGTGTGTGTGTGTGTGTGTGTGTGTGTGTGTGCGCGCGCGCGTGCGTGCGTGCGTGCGCGCTTGTGTGTGTGTGTGTGTGTGTGTGTGTGTGTGTGTGTGAGAGAGAGAGAGGGAGAGAGAGAGAGGAAGGGGGGGGGGGGGGTCGGGGGGGAGCGGAGGAGAGGGAATGCGGGGTATAGGGGGGAAGGGGGGGAGGGGGGACTGAATGTTCGATGTGCAGGGAGAGATGGGGAGAAAGATGGAGAGTCAAAATGTCAGTAGACAGGAAAATGGGACTTTGGGAGGGGATGAGAGTTCTTCCTTTTTCTTTTTTCTTCCCCCCCCCCCCCCCCCCCCCCCCCCCCCCCCCCCCCCCCCCTCCCCCCCTTCATTTTCTTTTCGTCTGTTAGATCGATTGGCCAGTGACTACTTTTTTGCATCTCTCTCTCTCTCTCTCTCTCTCTCTCTCTTCTCTCTCTCTCTCTCTCTCTTCTCTCTCTTCATCCACTCCCTCTTTTCTCCCTTATTATTATTATTATTATTTTATTTACTTATTCATTTTTGTTTTCTTTTATGTATTTTATTTCATGTCTTGTGTGTGTGTGTGTGGGGTGGGGGTGACAAATGTTCCCAGAACTATTCGTATTAACAGATCCTTTATTATTTCTTGGAGTTGAGAGGAATGTTTCTCAGTCGTCACCCTGCCTTTTCTTTCTTTACTTTTTTCTCCCAGCTTTTTCCTCAACGTTTTACTCCCTTCTGTCTGTCTGTCTGTCTGTCTGTCTGTCCTTTAGCAAGATTGCTTAAAAGTACTGAACCGATTTTAACAAAACTTGGTATACTATTGTTATTATTATTATTACCACTACTACTATTATTATCTTCATCATCATTATATTATTATTGTTATCATTATTATTGTAATCATCACTGTCATCATTATCATCATCATGATTACTGTTATTATTGAACATTAACATCTCCCTCTCTTTCTCTCTCTCTCTCTCTCTCTCTCTCTCTCTCTCTCTCTCCTCTCTCTCATTCATTTATCATCCCCTTACTTGCTATTAATGAAGTTGGTTCCTTTAAATTTTCAAAACTTAAAAATAAAAAAGCAAGGGGTCCCAGATAACTTAAATGCTTTTTATACTTAAGCTTGCTCTAACTACTTTGTTGATACCCTTACGTATGTTTATAATTTGTGTATTGATCAGAATGTCTTCCCAGTGGTCTAAAGGCAGCAAAAGGGGTTCCCATACCCAAATCAAGAGATCTCACTGATTTCAAACAATTTTAGACCAA
This sequence comes from Conus ventricosus, assembly GCA_018398815.1. Lineage (NCBI taxonomy): Eukaryota > Metazoa > Mollusca > Gastropoda > Neogastropoda > Conidae > Conus > Conus ventricosus. Next base: position 42,124,858 of record CM031605.1, read on the forward strand.
TATCTCTTTTATCCGTTGTATCAAAACCCTCAGAGATGCATGTTCAAAAAAACACCTAACTAAACAAAATGGAACACACAAACTGTTCCAACCCAATTTCAGTCTGGCTTTCGTCAAAATCACTCATGCCACACGGCCTTAAAAACGCCTCTGTGATACATGGCTTTTTAGCCATCAACGAAAGAAAACTCACTGGAACTGTTTTCCCCCGATTTTAAGAAGCGTTTGATCTTGTAGACCACAACATATTATTAAAAAAATGACTGCATATTTTCAAAATCCGGCAGTAGTCACCTTCTTTCAGTAAATATCTTGAAAGCAGGACCCAGCGTGTTTATTTTAAAGGGTTTACTTATTCCTCTGAAGGAATAGTGAGCTGTGGCGTTTCCACAAGGCTCGGGTCCTTGGACCTCTTCCTTTTTGTTTTTTTAAATAAATGACCTACCGATGCACATATCTCACAATGATGTCAACTGTGATCTGTTCGCTGACGAAAGTTCTCTTCACTGTAGTGATACAAACATCCCTGTCTGTACAAATATCGTTACAACAAAAATATCACTGATGTCTTTGAATGGTGCAACCAAAACCGAATGGTCCTTAATATCGCACAAAAAAAAAATGTATGGTCCTAGCATCGAGACAGAAACATCAACGACAGCATCTTATGTTTACCAAAAATGAGTGAAACCTTGATCGAGCGGGTTACCGAAAACCGTGTCTTAGGCGTGATCATTGATGAGAACTTTAAATGGCAATCACATATAAATCATGTTTGCAACAGTTGGCTCGCAATTTTTTTTTTAACTCAATAAACTCAGTTATTAGTTGAACCACATATCCGAAATTGTTTTTTGAAGCCCATTGGCCTTTCTCACATCAACTATGCGTCCCCCTGTCTGGAGTGGGGCCGTGAAAATCACATAAAAAAGATCAACTCTATGCATAACGGGGGAAATTTAAACTGATTCTTCCCGACAAGTCTCTATCAACCACGGGCAAATTCGCAAAACTAATGATGTTACCACTGCAGAGCCAACTGCCTATAATAAGGCAGTACTAATGTTTAAAGTCCATGCAAACATGGCGCCAACATATCTTGCTGAGTTTATCCAAATGGCAACAACGCGATAGATTCAAATAATTACATTCTACCACGTGTCCGCATTGATTTGTTCAAATCTAAGTTTTGCATTTTTTGGGCCATCTGTGTGGAACTCTCTTCCTCCGCCCGCCAAAACATGTCAATCACTGCCCTCCTTCAAATCAGCAGTACTTAAACATTTACTTGAACAATAAATCTAACCTTTTGATCATTCCTCAAACGCCCTACTTTTATTGCTTGCCTCTATATTATCTAATGAAAATTTTGGGGTGTGTGTGTGGTGTTGTGTGTGGTGTGTGTGTGTGGTTTTGTGTGTGTGTGTGGTGGGTGTGGGTAGCGCATGCGTGCGTGTATGTGTGGGCGTGGGCATGCATGTGAGCGCGCGAGCGTATGTGTTTGACTGTGTTTGTGTAATTTTTGTAATGGATTTTTTTTTTTTTTTTAAATAATTATTATTCTTATACTATTGTTATTGTTAATAATTTTAATGTTGCTATATATATATATATTTTTTTTTCCCATTGTTTTTTGTCATTATTAATATGTGCAGTTTGTTTAGTTGAATGTTGTAGAATAGCAAGGACAGATTGGAAGAATAGGCACTGCCTAAAATCTCTATCCTTGAGTAATAAATTTTTTTGAGTCTTGAGTCTCTCTCTCTCTCTGTCTCACTTTCTCTTTCGTTTCACTCTCTCTCCCCCTCTCTCTCTCTCTTTCGCCCTTTTCTCTCCCCCCCCCCCCCTCCCCCCCCACGTCCATTACTGTTCTGGAGTCGGCTCTTTCTGGTGCATAGATCCTGACCGTAAAAGGGCGTATTGTCTCTGCAGTCTCTGTCGCCGTGTTTGCGGGGAACAAGGAGACACGGTTCCAGTTGATTGGCAGAAACCCCCCGCCACATTATCACCGCCGCTTGTTCCCCCGATGATTGTTTTGTGGCGGGCGTTGGGCCACGCTACGCTATACCACCATTGTATTTCTTTCCCCGAGTTTCTGAGTGGAAGTCGGACTGCTTGTTCGCCCTGTCCGTCTGTCTCTCTTGTTGTTTGACTGTCCTGTCGTGTCTGTGTTCCGTGTCTATCCGTCTGTCTGTTCTTCTCTCTCTCTCTTCCTCTCTCTTGCTCTTATTCATTTCTCTCTCTCTCTCTCTCTCTCTCCCCTGCCTGCCTGCTCTGTCTCTCTCTCATACACACTCTCTCTCCCCTCTTTCTCTCTTTCTCCCTACCTCACTTCACATCCTGCCTCTCTCTCTCTCCTCTCTCTCTCTCTCTCTCTCTCTCTCTCTCTCTCTCTCTCTCTCTCTCTCAGTATTTGAACGTGAATGGGAAAAATAAGCTGATACGCATGTAGAACTCACAGTCCAAAACACACTTCAGACATCCAGGGCGGAATTAAAACGTTGCAGACAGAACAGCACCGCAAACAAACAGACGAACGAAAAAGCATCACGCATCTCCCACACACGCTTCTCGCCTCCCACTGTGCTCTTGTGAAGAAAAAAAAAAAGTAGAAAAAAAAAATGCACAGGAGTGTGTATGGAAGGGGAAGGTGGGGAGGGAAGTTGTGATGTAGACAAGTTGGTGATGGTGGCGCACCGTTGGAAATCAAATGTATATAAATGAAAATTGCGGTGTTGAGGGGGGGGGGGGGGGGGGGGGGTTGAGGGAACGGGGAGTGTGTGTTGTGTGTGTGTGTGTGGGGGGGGGGGGGGGGTCTCAGTGTGACACACAAAATCTTGCTCGTCGAAAAAAATGTTCTCCGGTGTAAAACCGGAAGATGGAAGTTAGCCAAGGTACGGGCTACGACCTTCTCTGTTGCCTAGCTGTTGGACGGGGCTTTATATCACGTAGGGAGGCGGGAGAAGGAGAAGCAGTGGAGTGAAGGAAGAGGGGGATGGCGGTGGGGGGGGGGGGGGGGGGGGAGAGTCACGTTCGGCAATCTGAAGCCACGTTGGGGAAAAGTATCGGGGGATGTAAACGAGTGCAGGAAAACGGATATCGGGGATTTTTAAACCTGTAATGCGCTTTCTTTCATCCGACCCATCTTCCAAGTCTTGGTAGTCGCAGAGCAGTTGTACAGTATTGTTTGAAGTGGGTACAACAAGCGATCATTGACTTTAAACCTGGCTGGATTGTTTTTTTTCTAGGTGGGTAAGGTTGGCTTGATGTTTGAAGGGTTAAGATCATACTTTTTATTTGATTAGATATATGATTTAAAAGATTTCTTTTTAGTAAGAAACTCGGAAAATTTGAATTGAGGCTGTAGGGAAAAGAATCAAAATTGGTCTGAATAACCTTTCATTTGATCTCAGGGGAAATCTTGATTTCATAACCCTACAGAATACAGTGAATTTGGGAGGGAGGGAGGGTGGGGGGGGGTGGGGGTGGTGAATGTGTGTCACGCAAGCTTAAGTCGTGTTCTTTTCATACTGACGACTATCCCTTGCCGTGTGTAGGTCTGAAGTCATGCAGTGTTCTATACAAAAACCACTCGCACTGTCCCCGAGCGAAGAAACATTGATTAGTGGATCTGGCTCGAGTGCTCTTCTCCCCTGTGGATACAAGTCTTGGCGTTTTTGTTTTTTTTGTTTTTCTGTCTGTCTGTCTTTCATTCTTTTCTTTCCTTTCTTTCTCTTTCTTTTTTTTTTTCTTCTTTTTTTTTGTTTTGGCTCAAGAGTGGGATTTTTGTCGTTACAAGATAGTGAAGTGTAGACAGGTGAGGAGGTCCGTTGGTTTCTGTTGGTCCTGCCATGGACTTCATGGGCAAGGCCTCGAATACTTGTTCCGTGCTCTTTTCTCTTAGGAGTTGACCTCTGTGCAGACCGCGGTCCCTTCCTTGTCTTTCGAATGAAGACATTAAACCGGGGGTCTTGTGTGTAGAGCACATGCTTTAAACAACAACAGCAGCAATAACAAGAACAACAGCAACAGCAGCAGCGACAGCTCACAGCAGCAGTAACAGCAGCAGCAGCAGCAACAGCAGCAACAGCAACACCACCACCAACAACAACACCAACAACAACAAACGACATACGCTCACGCTAAATTCCATTTCACCTTTCGGAGAGAAGGACATCGTATGCCGGTGGATGGGCGACACAAAGACACAATACATGTACACCGGTATCGCGTTTAGACATCATCTCCGATGACGGGAATGTGACTACCTTGACGGTGGGATTGAAAGAAAAGGAAAAGAGAGAGAGAAAAAAAAGGACCAACCATAAACCCAGCAAAAGTCTTACCCGTGGTAAATCTTAAACGTTTTAAGCCGATGAACGAAGACAGAAATAAAGTGCACATTTCAGGTAACACTCATATAATACACCACATCTTCCCCCGACCCTTTTCCAGATTACACCCCCCCCCCCCCCCCCCCCCCCCCCCCCCTCTCCCCTCCAAATACTCGCAGTGGAAGTGTGAAGTGTGTTCATTTGATGTAATGGGGTTAAATTCTTGATTAGTGGCATAAACCTCCGTCGTGGTCTTTCACCCACATTTTGCAAATCGTTTCTAGCTTCAACGCTAATCTAGCCCGTTTCCATTTACTCTAGAGACATGGTAACTCATGTGATACGCAGCCTGCTCTAAAAATAAAAATAAAATTCGATGAACGACTGCGAAACTGCTCTCAAAAAACGCCGTTGTTTCTGCTGCGGAAATCTTGAGAGAAAATTGCACTTGTCAAGTTCAGTCATGGTGGTGTCTTCTCATTGTCATTGATAATGCCGTCATCGTCGTCGTTGTTGTTGCTGCTGCTGTTGTTGTTGTTGTTGTTGTTCTTCTTCTTCTTCTTCGTATTTGTTTTTCTTTTTATTCTCCCTGCCTCGATCTTAAGCTAGAGAACCGCTATGCTCACCATCGGTGACATTTTCATCAGTGCGACTCCTGTGTAGGCCTCCATTTAGGTAGCCACAGTACGTCTTCGGGGATGGGAGTTGATCAGTATCATGTGGCACAATGTCCTAGCTGCGCTGTGGGACTCGCCACCTCTGCCTTCAGTGCGCTGTGCTCTGCTGTACCATGGCATATTGATATAACACCATTGTGCTGTGTCATGCTGTTCCACAACGTATTGTATGATCACGTGCTATGTTGCGTCGTGTTATTCGATAAAGCGCATGTGGTTGTATGTATTTATCTGTCCCTCTTAAGGAGCTCGCCTTGATAATAGTTCTGACAATGATGAGGATAGTTGTACAACTTGCTGCCTTTCGTTGACTCGTTTCACCGTACAGTAATTCCCCCTTCTACCTCTCTGTCCTTCACAGCGTGGTCGGACTTTCCGGGCTCGGTGTCGGACGGGCGGGGGCCGGGCGGCGAGCTGAGTTACGCCCCTTTGCAAGGGAGCCCCGGCCTGGATGGGGGAGTGGGCAGCTCCCCTCCGAGACGGACCACCTCCGCCACATGTCCACCATGGCCTACTCTTCGCCGCACGCGCCGGCCTCCCAGCTGAAGAACACCCCGCCCTACTCGGTGAACGGCATCAGCCTGTCTGGGGAGAACGTCACCAACCTGCTGCACCCAGCCTCCATGGGCTACCACCAGCCGACCGCCGACATGTACAGTGAGTATCTCGGGGGTTTCTCTGCCTGGGGGGAAGGAATCGAATGTGTGTGTGTGTGTGTGTGTGTGAGAGAGAGAGAGAGAGAGAGAGAGAGAGAGAGAGAGAGAGAGTGTGTGTGTGGAGTGTGCGTGTGTGTGTGTGAGAGAGAGAGAGTGTGCGTGCGTGTGTGTGTGTGAGAGAGAGAGAGAGAGTGAGTGAGTGTGCGTTGTGTGTGTGTGTGTGTGTGTGTGAGAGAGTGTGTGTGCGTGTGTGTGTGTGTGTGTGTGTGTGTGAGAGAGAGAGAGAGATGAGTGAGTGTGTGTGTGTGTGTGTGTGTGTGTGTGTGTGTGTGTGTGTGATGGGGACGTGGGGGAAGGGAGGAGAAAGGTGGTGGTGGAAGCGGGAGGAAATTTGGGTTGGGAGGGTGGGGAGAGGGGTGGGGGTTGGGGAGTGGAGGGTGAGGCGGAGAGGGAAACCTTGAGTTTTGTATTGCGTTCGCATGTGGATTTTTTTTCTTCATGCGCGCGCGCGCGCGCGCGCGCGCGTGTGTGTGAGTGTGTTTGTGTGTGTGTTTCTCTTTGTTTATTTTATGTTTGTTTGTTCTCTGATACCTGCCAGTTTTACCCATTTATTCTTTTTTGAGATTTCTTATTTTGATAATTCTTTGAGAACGCAGATTTTGGTTGGGGGACTGAGGTTGGAATCGAGTGAATTTCTCTGTCTGTCTGTCTGTCTCTCTCTGTTCTCTCTCTCTCTCTCTCTCTCTCTGTCTCTCTCTGTCTGTCTTTCTGCGAGCGCGCGCGCGCGCGCGCGCGTGTGTGTGTGTGTGTGTGTGTGTGTGTTTAACCAAAAAAAAAAAAAAAAAAAAAAGAGAGAAGAAAGCAAGTGATGATGTGAAGTGATAGGGCAGTGGATGACGGTGAGTAGTATTATGATGATCCTGTCTGTTTCTGTCCATGCTGGTCTCTACTCAGACGCCATGCAACACCCGCACATGCAGCAACGGGAGTACGACAACTCCATGTACAGTAAGTATCTATGGCAACTGTCGTCAGTGTGTGTGTGTGTGTGTGTGTGTGTGTGTGTGTGTGTGTGTGTGTGTGTGTCTGCCTGCCTCTCTCTCTCTCTCTCTCTCTCTCTCTCTCTCTCTCTCTCTCTCTCTCTCTCTCCCTCCTTTCTCTTCTCTCTCTCTCTCTCTCTCTCTCTCTCTACCCCCTTTAGATTAGTTACGTCCTCTCTACATTGCCCTGTTTATCGAGTAATTCGTGCCCGTGTTTCTCCTTATTGTTGTTGGTTTTTGGTTGTTGTTGTTGTTGTTGTTGTCTTGTGTTTTTCGCCTTGACTGCTGCTTATGTTGATTTTCATAGGTAGACTAGTGTTTTCTTTTTCTTTCTTTTTTCTTTTTTTTTTTACGGTATTCTTTTATTTGATTTTCTTGTATTCCAGTTCATTTGTAAGATTGTTCAGAAACTTGGCTGTTTGTTGTTAGTGTCGTCAGTTGTGCACTGTTATGAACTGGTCATTTTTAGTTCAGTTGTACTGCTTTTCTTGTTAAAGTATTTAGCTTAAGTTCATCATGAATTCGTGAGGGAAAACAAACAAACACACGCACACACTCACATACGCTCGCGCGCGTGCGCACACTCACACACATGCGCGCACACGTACACACACACACACACACACACACACACACACACACACACACACACACACACACACGCACAGTGACACACACACACACACACACACACACGAGCGAGACACAAACGTATGCTCGAAGCTTTGTTCGGGAGTTTTTTTTTCTTTTTTTGTTTTGTTTTTGTTTTTGTTTGCCAGTTAAAGTCATTCAGCTAATTAAGTCACAGCCGCAGTTAGATTACTGTAATAATCAGATTAAACCTTCTGTAATAATCAGTTATGTAGTCAGTCAGCTAGCCACATACTTAGCGGGTTGCTGGTGGATAAGTTAAGAAATAGACTGATAGAGAAATACATAAGTAATGGTTAAAATGATATAAGGCCGCATGGTTACATCCATTTTGCGTTCGCTGTCGGAACTTGGTTAGAAGCTGCTGCCTTGATGCGGCACTCGTGGTAAGGCGGGCGGGGAACAGCACAGACACAGTGGGCATTCTCAGTCGCAGTGTCCCACCTTTCGTTGACCGATGTTCAGCCTGTCTCTTGGAGACCGTTAATGACGTCACAATCAGGGTTTTTCATGTTTGCATCCACCAAAGGTCATATGACATACGGAACCTTGGGCGTGATTCCTTTTGTCTGGTTTGCTGGTACGAGTACGGCATAAATCGCACCAGGAGAAACAATAAGGGCATGGTTTTCAAGGTGTCCGGATACGGATATCGGAACGGCTACGGTTACGGATATGTTTATCTTGACCGGAGCTGGTAGGGATCGACGCAGTCTCGGACGGGGTTAGCGGATGAGTGTGTCCATCCCTTGCATCACTTCTCGCGACTTTTTTATGCCCTCCTCCCTTCTATTGTTATTATTATTATAATTGTTATCATTATTATTTATTTATTTATTTATTCATTTACACTGGAAGGTCATGTTGGAAGTGTGCGAGGAGCCATGCTAAAGGCAATTCGGCTGGCAACATCTTGAGGTAGAGCAGTTCATAGAACTGGTGGGAGAAAAGGAAGCTTTCTGTCACCAGAGCTCGGGCTGTATAACAGTCAGTGTTAGCCCTGTGATTGTATTGAATGTATGGGGGAGCATGTCAGGTGAAAAAAAGGGGATGGGGGATGGGTGGGGTGGGTTGTAAGTGCAGTGGTGCCGTGACTGACGGGAAAAGGGAGGGATGTGAACAGCTGTCCTTGTCAAAACGCTGGCAGTTCCACACGGCGTGGCCTCCGGTCTGGTCCCCACACCGTGTTGGCAGACACTGCCGCGGAAATTGCCACGGTAAAGTGACCAATGAGCCCATCCCAGTCCGAGTCCGCTCCCGCACCGCCAGAACGACAACACGTTGAAATAGGCAGTGAGAACTGGCAGGGTTTCTCCCCCCCCCCCCTCCCCCCCCTCCCCCCTTCAAGGGGGAATTTGAACTCACGAGTTCTGACTGCTGGCTTGGGCACGTTTCATTTTGTATGTTGTTAAAGGAGTGCATGAAATACAAAAATAGGACAGATTTCAACATATAAAAAGACTAATTATTGAACAAAAACTTGGGTGTAATTAGGCCCTTCATTCTACTAATAGAAAAAAGAAAACAGTATCAATAAAAATTTGTCTGAATTTGCATTTCTTTCCCCCTCCCTCCCAGTAGTCTTCCTCGAAACGTTTTAAGTCGGCACGAGAACTTCCGTGGGCCCAAAATTTGCATGCGCGTGCTGATTGGAATCTGCTCGCCATGCTGTCGATGATCTCCAAGACTGGCGAGCGCAAATTGACTCCGTTTGTCCACAGGGTCTCAGAAAACACACACGTGCACACCACACACACACACTCGGGACACCGCGGCCCTCACGCCAGGCCACAGTCAAGAGCTTTTAAGCGCGAGTGGTGTATGCCAAGTGACACAAATCGCGCTAATGATAGCGAAGCACGTGCGGGGAATTCTCACACGAGCAGTCCAAGGACCCTGACAAAATGACAAATGGCTAAACGATGACACACAACTGTTCGGTTGCGCGATTGTTAATAACTCTATCTCCACCCGCAACTGCCTCTGCTAGTTCTGAGGAGGAAGGCATGAATGAACAGGGGGGGGGGGGGGGGGGGGGTGTCGGGCGATCGCATGGGGAGGGGATGGAGGAGGAGGAGGACAACACGTTAAGCAATCACGCACGATAATGTTTGCAGTGTAGCGTAAAACTCGGCAACTGTGGGGTCATAGTACGGGGAAATATTAGAGTCAGAATTCTGCAGAATTTAGGACGCGGCGAATTCTTTTTTTTTTTTTTTTTTTTCCCACCCGGAGACACATTCTGGCAAATTTTTGTGAAAAATTCCACAGATTGGATCGATTTATATTTCATCATTAATGTTTTTTAATCTTAAAATATTGGCGCGTTTCTTAGAGGTTTCCGCCAGATACATCCCTTCCTTCCCTCCCTTCGGAAATTAAATATTGCTAAAGCAGTTTCCCCCGAGGTGGTGATTGGTGATTTTTATACGTAGGAACTCGGATAAAAGATGCAGTTCCAAGTTCATCATCAGCCTATCCCGTTTTGCGTGTTTCGGATCGAAATAATCTGCCGCTATTTCAGACGACTGGAAAAAAAAAAGTTAATCATTTAAACATCTGTTATAAGAAAATAGGAGTGTATGAAACTGACAAGAGAGATAAGCAGATGAATTGGGGGGGGGGGGGGGGGGGGAGACAATCGGTCAGAAACACAACAACAACATAAATGCAAGACTCCGCGCGAAATTCAAAATGTTTCCCCATTGACGAATGTCATGCGCCATACTTTGAGTCGGAAGCGGGTCGATGGGTAATTAAGAAGCAACATCATGGGAGGGCCGCGGAAGCCGGGAAGCGCTTCCGTCACAGTGAAAGGGTTCAACTCCCGACAAACGTCTCCGGTTCAACATTCCCCTTTGGCACAGCCCTCTTGTTCGCGTCATGCCTGTTTGTGCGCCGCCCAGTGCTGGAGCGGCGCCGGCGAGAGCGGAACCTGAAGGCTGGACTGTCGCTGCCGCTGATGAACTCATCCGCCTGTGTATGTTGACGTGGAAGTTCATCTGGCTCAGGATAACCTTTTTTGTTGTTGCTGTTTAACTTTTTGCTATTCTGTATCATTATCATAACAATGATAGTAGTAGTAGTAGTAATAGTAGTAGTAATAATAGTAATAATAATAATAATAATTATTATTATTATTATTATATTATTATTATTCATTGTTAATTAATCTGTATCATATTCTTCATCATTATTGTTATTATTATCATGATTATCAATCATTGTTATTTCATTTTTATCATCTTCATTGTCATTATCATTATTGTGATGATGATGATGCTGATGATGATGCTGATGATGATGATGATGATAATTATAATCCCTCGTGCCGTAGACACTGTTGCGGGCCCTGTCTGCATGCATGCATCGCAAGCTCGTTTTCACACGGTCCACTACTGACAGACACAAGCGAGTTCCCTCTTTTGAATAGTTTGAAATTAAATGAATGATCACTCAGACGTATATTAGTCCGTTCACAGCAGAAAGTTACCCAGTTCAAGATCCACCAAGACAGCCTGCATTTTGGGCTTTGAACATAAACTGATAGTGGCCCACAGTCGAACGGTTAGAGCGTTCGCCTGCGGAGTTGACGGTTGCGAGTTCGAACCACTAGTAAGGTCGTTTTGTTGTTGTTGTTGTTACCGGTCCAACTCGCTGTCGAGGAGAGAAACGAATTCAGAAAACACAGCAACCAAGAGGTTGTATCAACCTTTAGATTCGGCGAGTTTCTCTCGCTTAGAATGACCAGTGGTCGACATCCGTGACAGACCCTACAATACTATCGCCTTAGATTCGGCGAGTTTCTCTCGCTTAGAATGACCAGTGGTCGACATCCGTGGCAGACCCTACAAAACTATCGTCTTATTTTCGGGTCAAAACAGGACGTGGGAAAAGTATACAACACACACGCGCGCGCACACGCACACGTACACGCCACGCACGCACGCACGCACACACAGAGGACCTATCTATTCATGGCTGACAATCTTGTCGATTCGTTTGCCAGCAAGGACAGTTAGTGGGACCCGTGTCCCACCTAGCAGGATCATTTTGTAGGGTCGGTGCCCGCAAGTAGCGATGACATTTGTAGGCCTGCCTAAGCGCGCCGGCCTGACGAGATCTTTGAAGGCTGAAGCTGGGGTCAAGCCTGTAGTATCGTGACGTTATTTTTTTCCAGGGAGTCATGGTACGGTGCACCTTCGCCGCTGTCGGCGGGCCAACCGTGGTAACATTGTTTCGCTTTAATGGATTTCCTTTTTTTTTTTTTTTTTTTTTTTTTTTTTTTTTTTTTTTTTGGGGGGGGGAGGGTCGGGGGAGGGAGGGGTGTTGGTGAGAGGGGTGGAGAAATTATGACCACAGTAGTGAAGTCGAATTAGTAATGACAATAGTTTTTCTGCGGCCGTAGGCATGAAGAGATTATTTGTAGTTGGCAGTTACTGTTGTGAAAGTTGTGGCGGTAGTAGTGGTAGTTGTCTCAGCAGCAGCACTAGAAGTAGTAGTAGTAGTAGTAGTTTGTAGTAGTAGTAGTAATAGTTGAAATAGTAGTAGTAGTAGTAGGAGTTCTTGTTGTGGTGGTGGTGGTGGTTGTAGTAGTAGTTATAGTGGTATCAGCAAATTATTTACAGTTTAGCAATAGCAGTTTTTTTTTGCATGCTTTTTATTTTTTTTATCAACTTGTTTTTTTCTTCGGCTCATCAGACGCAGTTATAAATACGTTTACAAAAAAAAAATGTATAACAAAAACAGTTCAGCAATGATAATGCATGCTTGCTTTTATTATATTTGTTTTCTTGATGTGGTTATTTTGTGTGTGTGTTTTTCAGGGATTCTATTTTATATTCCACTAAGCTTGTCGCGACACAGTGTACGCGCGCGCGCGCGCGCGCGCGCAACACACACACCACACACACACACACCATCACACACTCACACACACACACACACACACACACACACACACACCACCACACACACACACACACAACACACACACAAACACACACACACAGCTTCCCACCGTTTCGAAGAGCATGATCACTCGCCCCAATTACTAGGCATGACTGTTTTGTTTGTTTGCTTTTTGCTGTTGTGTGTGTTGGTACAGGCACGGGCTATGAAACTGCCCAGAGTAATCAAATGCTCTCGGAAGTGTTCATACAAGATAGCGAATTTGTGTGTGTGTGGTGTGTGGTGTGTGTGTGGTGTGTGTGTGTGTGTGTGTGTGCGCGTGC
>CM031605.1:42142449-42144949 GCA_018398815.1 Conus ventricosus
GTGTTCACTCCATGCAGGCAAAGCGGGATGTTGACAGCGTGCTTTTGGGTGGGATCTTTTGGGTGGGATCTTCGCTTCGCCGGAATGGGCCGGGGAGTGACAAGCCTTGACACTGACAATGGACATTCTGAATGTGAAACTCGGTTCGGGGAAGAAAGCGGGGGAGAACAAAAAAAAAAAAAACAACAAAAAAACCCCAACACGTGTAGAAATTTAGACCGCCCGCACCCCCATCACCCCAAAAAAAAGAAAAAAAAGATAATAAATAAATAAATGAAAAAAGAAGAGAAAAGAAAAAAGAAAAAGACCTGCTACAGTCTGTTTTCATATAATACTGTTCACCCGTTTCAAACTGCAAATGTGTGTGTGTGTGTGTGTGTGTGTTTTGTATATACAATCTGTAGAATACTGTGAAGCAAATAAAGAAAAGAAAAAAAAGTGGCGGGGGTGTCAACACATACTTAAACGGCTTTAAGATTCGCTGTTTTCCCACATCAAAATCCGGGCTTGAAGTGGAGTCTAGACTCGCGCATTTTTTAACCAAAAAAATAAAATAATGCGTTCAAATCCGACTGTCACAGAAATTCACGCTTTTTGTAATGCGCGTCCCAGTGTACGCGGCTTGTTCTGCCTGTGTACCTATGGCGACACATGGACCTGTTTGCCAGCTGTGTCTTGGCCCCGTGCAAAGCTTGTCGCTGGCCGGATTTTGCTCGTATGTTCATCGACCCCCCCCCCCCCCCCCGCCCCCACACACACACACACACACTCCGCTTCCCTCCCCCCTCCCCCGCGCACATTCAACACTGATTTTGAAAGGAGGCTGCATGTGTGCTTCTCTCTCTCTCTCTCTCTCTCTCTCTCTCTCTCACACACACACACACACACACACACACACACCTCTGCGCGAACAGATATTCACCACGAGTTAGAAATGCTACCCGAACCCTTTCCGTTCTACCCCTCCCAAAACCCGAATTCACCACCCGTTGTCCCATCAAACAATCTCCGTGCTGTTTTTAGTCGTCATCCTCTCACACTAGATTCCTTGTGTTTTCTGTGTGTGTATGCACACACATGTACACAAACTCGCGCGAGTGAGTGTGTGTGTGTGTGCGTGTAAAAAGGAGGAATCCATAGACAGAAGGAGGGGGGGGGGGGGTGGAGGTCACGAAGTTACACAAGGGGATGGAGAGCCCCGTGAATATAATGAGAAATGAGTGGAGACAGCTTGGCTTGATATCAAAGGGGTTTGTGTTTTTTTTTCTCATCTTCATCTTTTTCTTTAGGTAATGAAATCTTGAGTTTGAAGAAATTCCGCCAAGAATATTAATTTTGTCAGAGGGACGTTTCGAGTAACGGTTGTACCGAAAACTGGGGCGGTCCATAATTCAAAAAGGGGATGTTTCAAGTAAGGCGGTGTACCGAAAATTGGAGCAGTCCATGATTCAAAAAGGGGATGTTTCAAGCAATGCGGTGCACTGAAAATTAGATAGGTCCATCATGTGAAAGGGCTGTGGCTGCGTAGCCCAAAGGTAAAGAGAAGATAATCTGCTGGTCGGAAAGACGCTCACCGAACGGTGCCGAAGCATCTTCCGACAGTTTGGTTATCTTCTCTTACTTTCTTCGTTGAGCTTCTTTCCATCATCAGATCATCTCTTGCCCTGGTTACGCAGCCAGTTTTAAAAGGTTGCCTCTCGCACTTCCAGCTCTTAACGGCATCGGTTGTCTTGCATAGAAAGGTGGACGTGACTAAATATAGCAAAAAGCAAAAAACAAACAAACAAACAAAAAAAAAAACGAAGAAGAAGAAGAAAGGATTAACAAGCGGACGCTCTCTCTCTCTCTCTCTCTCTCTCTCTCTCTCTCTCTCTCTCTCACACACCACACACACACACACACACACACACACACACACACACACACACGCGCGCGCGCGCACGCTCACACACATGGGCGCGCGCCGTAGCTAGTAGAGTGGCTTAGTCATGTAGAACATACCAACCGCACGTAGTCAGACATCCTCATAGCAAATATGCACGCGCCGCCAAATCCCTCCCACCACGGTTTTAACGCTGAACTATCGCCTGACTTCTCTCTCTCCCTCTCTCTCTCTCTCTCTCTACTTCCTCAACCTTTTACCAGGAGAGGAATACCGGATGGTTAGCATTGTCAAAAAAGCGCATGTCACACACTGCCGGCAAATGCACCTTGCAGTAGTTTAACCCCGACATTCTCTCTCTCTCTCTCTCTCTCTCTCTCTCTCTTCTCTGCTACTTCCTCGCCTCTCTTTTTGCCGGCGGAAGAACGATGGGTTGGTTATCAGTCGTGTCAACAAACTCGCATGTCACACATTGGCGCCAAATTCATGTGGCTGCACTTTATTCTTCAAATTCCTTTCTCTGTTCCCCCCCCCCCCCCCCCCCCCCCCCCCCCCCCCCCCCTCTCTCTCTCTCTCTCTCTCTGTCTCTGTCTCTGTCTCTCTGTCTTTCTTTCTGTC
>CM031605.1:42152449-42154949 GCA_018398815.1 Conus ventricosus
GGAGGGGGATAGAAGTTAAAAATGGCCGACAGGGTGAAATGATGAGAAAAACGAAAAAGGACGGGTAGGGGTAAGGGAGAGGGTAGGGAGACTGGGAAAGAAGAGGAGGAGGTGGGGGAGGGGAGGGGAGGGTGGGGTGGGAAAGGAAGAGGGAAGCGGGAATAAGAACTCTTGAGAAGCGAGGTACGTGTGTGTATGAGAGAGAGAGAGAGAGAGAGAGAGAGAGAGAGAGAGGAGGGGGTTGAATTTATAGGTATTGGGGAAAGGGTTTGGGAGGCATAGGAGGGGGGCAGACAGGGAAGAAGCTAATGGTGAAGGGGGTGTAGAATGGAGTCGGACATGATGAGGAGGGCAAGGGAGGTAAGAAAGGCGACGCACGGGTGAAAAGACGAGGGATGCTGAAAGGCTGACAGCCTTTTGGTCGACCTGTGACTGTTATCGATGGATTTTCTTTTAATTGACCCTGTCATCACTCTCTACGCTGCCTTTCCCCCTTCCTGCTTTCAGCTTTGGTGGAGTTTTCAACTAACAAATGTCTGCTTACAATATTAAAAAGAACGCCTTTTTTGCACAGCTACCACCATTTCTTGGCCATTTTACTACCACTATACTGCTGCTACTACTAGTCTGCTGTTGTCGCTGTTGCTGCTACCACCACGGACTTCTCTCATTGCTGCTAGTACTACTATTACATGGTTATTCTTTCTTCATGTGGATAATATAATATTTGTTCGGAATCACTGACTATAGAAGAGCAGCAGCAGCAGCAGCAGCATAGTGGAAGCAGCAGTGGCAGTAACGATCATTATCACTGTTTCGGAAGACACACTTTGGGGACGGCAGGATCTGAAGGCTGAAGGACTGCCGTGGTGCTGGTAGTGGTATGGAGGGGTCCCTGAGAGAGGTGGAAGCCAAACGTGTGTAACGTAGCTCTTGTCCTTTCGGCACTGTTGGGGCTTGCCACTGGTGTGGGAATGGAAAACACTGGCGTGTTTGTTACTGTTGTCGTCGTCGTTGTTGTTATAACGATCATCATCATCATCATTATCATCATTATTATTATTGTTATTACCATCATTGTTATTGCTGGTTGTAGTTGTTATCACCATCATCACCACCACTATCATCTTCTTCTTCTCCTTTTTCTTCTTCCTCTTTTTCGTCTCTTCTTCTTCTTTTTCGTCTTCTTCTTCATATAATTAGTAACATCGTTGTTGTTGTGGCTGCTGTTGTTGTTATTATATCATGATGATGATAAATGGTGTTGCCGATGTTGTCCTTTCCATTTCAACGTTTCCTTTTCAATCAGGCTCGGGTTTTGTTCGTTTGTTTGTTTGTTTGTTTGTTTTACAGATGCTTTGTTCCTGGAGACAGCATCCGTTTCAATCTAAGCCACAGGCTCTGAACTTAATGAATCGTCTGCTTTCTCCCTCCTTCTCCTTCGTTTCCGATGCTCCTCATTTCTCCTGCTGTTTCTGACCCTTCTCCTTTTGTCTTGTCTTTCTCCTCAACGTCCTCTTCTTTCTCCCCCTACTTCTCATCCTCGTCTTGCTCTCTTTCCTCCTGCCTTTACTTTCCCCTCTTTCTTGTCCTTCATTTTCTTATCCTTCTGTCGTTTATTTCCCTCTTCCATTGCTTCATTTCTTCTTTCTCTTTTTCTTCCTCTCTCTTCTCCTTCTCTTCCATTCTCTTTCCTCCTCTATTCCATCTACCCCCCCCTCTCCTGCCCTTCTTCTCTCCTCCTCTTCCATGCCCTCCTATTCCCCTCTCTTGCCCTCCTTCCCCCCCCTCTTCCTCTTATTTGCCCCTCTTTCCTTATTTGCCTTTCCTCCTCATTTCTTATTCTCCTCTCTTTCCTTCCCTCCCCTCATTTCCTTCCTTTCCCTCTTTCTTATTCCCCTCTCTCCTCCTGTCTCCTCCTCCTCCTCCTCTTCCCATCCTCCTCTTATCCTCCTCATTTCTCTCTCCTTTCCTCTCTCTTCCTCCATCTCCTCTTCTCCTCTTCTCTCCTCCTCAAACTTTCACTCCTCTTACTCCTCGCTCTTCCATCCTCCTCTTCCTCCTCCCTCCTCCTCCTCTTCACCTCCTCCTCTTCACCTCCTCCTCTTCACCATCCTCCTCTTCACCGTCCTCCTCTTCACCATCCTCCTCTTCACATCCTCCTCTTCACCATCCTCCTCTTCACATCCTCTCTTATCCATCCTCTCTTCACCATCCTCCTCTTCATCACCGTCCTCCTCTTCACCATCCTCCTCTGCTCCTGCTCCCACCTGTCTCCCTCCCTCTGTGCCTTTTTAGACAGATGATGTTTTTTTCGTCGTTGTCGTCGTCGTTGTCATTTCATTCGTCTTTGACCTTTTGTTCCTTGTCTTCTTCTGTTTGTTCGTCTTCTTGCAGTTGTCACTATTTACCGTCCTGAACGTCAGGTTTTGAAAAATAATTATTAGTGCTGATGTGTTTTTTAAAAATTATTATCATCACTGTCATCATCATCTTCTTT
>CM031605.1:42159949-42164949 GCA_018398815.1 Conus ventricosus
GTCGTGACTGCTGTATTGGTGACACACACACTGCAGCATTCTCACTGTCGTGACTGCTGTATTGGTGACACAAACACTGCAGCATTCTCACTGTCGTGACTGCTGTATTGGTGACACACACACTGCAGCATTCTCACTGTCGTGACTGCTGTATTGGTGACACAAACACTGCAGCATTCTCACTGTCGTGACTGTTGTATTGGTGACACACACACTGCAGCATTCTCACTGTCGTGACTGCTGTATTGGTGACACAAACACTGCAGCAATCTCACTGTCATGACTGCTGTATTGGTGACACAAACACTGCAGCATTCTCACTGTCGTGATGCTGTATTGGTGACACAAACACTGCAGCAATCTCAGTCATGACTGCTGTATTGGTGACACAAACACTGCAGCATTGTCACTGTTGTGACTGCTGTATTGGTGACACAAACACTGCAGCAATCTCACTGTCATGACTGCTGTATTGGTGACACAAACACTGCAGCATTCTCACTGTCGTGACTGCTGTATTGGTGACACACACACTGCAGCATTCTCACTGTCGTGACTGCTGTATTGGTGACACAAACACTGCAGCATTCTTACTGTCGTTACTGCTGTATTGGTGACACAAACACTGCAGCATTCTCACTGTCGTGACTGCTGTATTGGTGACACAAACACTGCAGCATTCTCACTGTCGTGACTGCTGTATTGGTGACACACACATTGCAGCATTCCCACTGTCGTGCCTGCTGTATTGGTGACACAAACACTGCAGCATTCTCACTGTCGTGACTGCTGTATTGGTGACACACATACTGCGCATTCTCACTGTCGTGACTGCTGTATTGGTGACACAAACACTGCAGCATTCTCACTGTCGTGACTGCTGTATTGGTGACATACACACTGCAGCATTCTCACTGTCGTGACTGCTGTATTGGTGACACAAACACTGCAGCATTCTCACTGTCGTGACTGCTGTATTGGTGACACAAACACTGCAGCATTCTCACTGTCGTGACTGCTGTATTGGTGACACAAACACTGCAGCATTCTCACTGTCGTGACTTCTGTATTGGTGACACAAACACTGCAGCATTCTCACTGTCGTGACTGCTGTATTGGTGACACAAACACTGCAGCATTCTCACTGTCGTGACTGCTGTATTGGTGACACACACACTGCAGCATTCTCACTGTCGTGACTGCTGTATTGGTGACACAAACACTGCAGCATTCTCACTATCGTGACTGCTGTGCAGAGGCGAAGCACAGTACAAACGTCGGTTGATTCGCGCTCCTATAGTTACGTCACCAAGAGCAAAGGGCAGACACTTTATCTCAAGAAATGGCAGCAGTCTTTATTGGATAACTGTTTTGTTTCTGTTAAAAACTTTTTGGTGCATGAGGTATGTTTTGACCAGTTGTATGTTGCCCAATGCTGTCGAGGAGAAAAACAAAACCACAAAGTTATGCATACTCCTGCGATTGTTGCTAGAAAGCTTCCAGTCAAGTTTCAGAATGCACCCTCTCTTCCTCCCACCCTGTTGTTAATGTTGTTGTTTCAAGGTAGAAATTTCCATCAACGAACTTTTTCACCGACGAACTGTGAACATTGGTAAACCAGTATCTCCGGATGAGGACCAACTTCAGCGACGGTTCTAAACTTTAAGGCAACGTGTTTGGAGAGAAGAATATGGTAGTCACCAGGTTGGACTCGAGCGGTTGTGCTACGAAATTGAGATGCAGAAGTCAGTTCTAGGTCCTTAAGGCTTCAGGCTGTTCTTAGCTAGACGACCGTTAAGATGGCGAACTTGGATTGCTCTGTTCCCGCGGCTGGCCGAGCTTGACGACTTTTTTCTATGCTCTTAATTGCGCGATCTTTTAGGTCGCTGTCCAGCGTGGTTGAGTAACGCCTATCTGAAGACGCCAGGTTCGCGGAGGTTAAAGATCGTTCAGCATTCTCTTGGAACTGTTTGGGTGCGGACAAAAGGAAAGAATCGTGCAAGAGCGCTCTCTGCAATGATGAAAGTAGATCTGTGACTGGTTGACCACAATTTTCACTCTGGAATCGTATATGTCATTATTTCATTTGGTACGGTTCTGATAGTCAAACTCGCAATATTCAGTCAAACTCACCGTACGTGGGAGATGATCGAGTGATGAGAGAGAGTGGGACGACTGATTCGGCAGCCCTTTTCAGAACTGTTCCAAGCTCATTAAGCCTACCGATCTTTCTCAGTCGATCGCCAGACAAGGATTAGCGTCACGGTCAGTGCAAACAAGATCATGAATCGCTAAGCTTGTCTGAGAATAATGCTAGGGTTTGCTGAATCCGGGATCAAGTTGTGAACCACTAATTTTGTTTTGTAAATCCGGGATCAAGTTGTGAACCACTAATTTTGTTTTCTAAATCCGGGATCAAGATGTGAACTACTGATTATATCTTCTTTTTTTTTTTTTTTTTTTAAAGGAACACGTATATAAACCGATGTACCAAGGAGTACATTATGACACCGATCGTAGCGTCAGCTGTTGGCCGGTTTGTGTGGCACACTGGAATCCCGCCAGTTCTCAGTTTGGCTACTGATCTTGGGTTGTCGTTCTGGTGGTGTCACTGTGGTGTTAGTGCCTTAGCATAGACGTGGTTGCCCGGTCAGAGAGGGTGATGTTTTTAAAGTTACGTCGTTACTGTACGCCGTGGAAGTCGCCGGCAGCAAATTCACAGTGGACAGAATTCATTTCCGGAGGAAATTCAGACCTCGAACCAGTGCCCCTGTCCCCCCCCTGCCTTTACTCCTACCCTCCATCCTGCAGGTATGGCGGCCGGAACAGCAGCGCCACCCCCACCTGGATCAACAAGTGGCATAACTTGTTTGCTGCCAAGGTTATTCAACATTACCTCCCCTGAGCGGGCAGGAACTGGGTTGGGTGAGCGTTGTGGACCTGTTTGCTCGGCGACAGCGGATCAGTTTGATCGGTCACTAAATGACATTAGCGTTCTGCCTTCAAGCGCTTGCTTCGCAAATAACGGTTCGTCCATTAAACACACAGACGTGCACGCTCGCACCCTCTCGCATACATACGTACACGCACGGACCAAGATCGAGCACACAAACGTTTGACACGCACATAGCGCGAACGTTCGCGATCGCATACAGACACAAACATAAGCGCATGCATATGTAGACGGGAAGACGAACCAAGATCATGAATCGGTCATCTCACCAGCACGCTGTGTGCCGTTTTGCCACGGATTTTACTACAATCAACACGTGAATTAGGATCTTGGTAAGTACCAGTCGCGAGAGACTTTTCATGCAATTCACTGGATCGGTGGCCCAACACGTATATTCATGTAAAAGAAATTTAAATGACAAAATCATGTTGTCACCTTGTCGCTAATCGAAGTTTCTTTCTGTTTTGAAATCCAATGAATCTTCAATACAGACAGGATAATTGGGGTCTTCAAGGGCAAGAGGGAAGACAGAAGGGAACCCTTGGCTAATCTTGTACCGCCTTTCTTGCATGCACTATTGATAGTCGCATCATCTGGTGGCAGGCGTTATGATTTCAGTCATCACGCTCCATCCCTGCTCCGCCAAGTTCAGAACAATGGGGTAGAGGCAGTGCAACCAGCGAACTAGCGTCGTCATAAGCAGCACCGGGTGGGGAAAAAATAGGAACAAAATAATCTTTGACGGGACGACACACAAGTCAAAAAATATAAATGAACGTGCAAAAGCAACGCTGTTTTGATATACAATACGAAACAGGCGAGAGAATTGTCGACAGTCTTCCGTAGACGTGGCAGCTCAAGTCCTTGTGGTGCTTCCGCGCCAGGTGCTGCGGTCCAGCATTGCCTGTTCCCCAGGAGCTAGGGTGTGTCCGGAAGGCTTCCATAGAGACCTTGAGGTTAAAATTGGAACGCTTTGCGTGCAGCACCTTAAAATGGCTTTCCTGCGGACACGTCACCGTAGAACAGTTGTTTGGTGATGCTTTGGTCTCGCGGCATTCTGACAACATGGCTGGCCCGCTTGATTAGAACTTTGCGCTGAAAGGCGGTGGCTGAAGGTGTGGATGTGACGGACGGTTGGGAGTCTTCACCCACCGTTCCATTTTTTTTTTTCCCGGTCACGTGTAGACATTGCATATGGAAGTGATTCAGTCTGAATTAGGCAAAGCAATACATGCTGTAAAAAAAAAGAAAACAAAAAAAAAGAAAAAGAAAAAAAAGAAAAGAAAGAATGTAGCACTCGAGTTTGAAAAGTATAGTTTAGAATGAACGATACAGGTCATGCCCAAGTTGTATTCGGCAGTTCCGTTAAGAAAAACAAAATCGGACTGAATGTAAACATCAGAGCGTCCGTGAGCTAAAAGCAGTCCCGGCGTAAGTATACATGTATTAAAGAAGTATTCGTTAGAAGAAAAAAAAAGTAGTGCTGAGGGAAGGACGCGCGCAGTAAAAAGTAACATCCGTTCTATGGAAAAATAGTGCCGAGCTGGGGTGTGCTCTTCTCTTTTGATGCCTACCATCAAGGCCAGCCCAGCTGCCATTTTCATCCATTTTCCTTCTCCTAATTCATTCAAACGAGCGTTATTGCCGTAACGGACGTAAGAATCCAAACGGTATATATGCAGAGCTGATCTGTCGTGTGAAGCGTCAATTGTCAACTGATGTCTTTAACTTACAAAATATGTTAGAAGTCAAGGATTATATATATATTGACGGAATTAATCTCCCGTGTGAAGTGTCAATCGTCAGCTTATCTTTCGACTTGGAAAATATAGTAGACCTTGTCAAGTTTACACAGTCAACAGACTTTTTTCCCCCCAGCTAGGCATTCATGGGTGATTTGGGTGATCATAAGACAGTTTTGTATAATCTCTCTCTCTCTCTCTCTCTCTCTCTCTCTCTCTCTCTCTCTCTCTCCTTCCTCTCTCTTGACTTCTGCATTGGCGGATTAATTCTGAGGTGTTATATTTGCTTCAATGTTTTGTTCGCA
>CM031605.1:42172449-42182449 GCA_018398815.1 Conus ventricosus
GAGAGGGAGCACGAACTGAACAGGAGTGGTACGTGCGCAAGCCTTGGCATAGCCCGATTTCCATCGACCGGGCGGAGGCGTTCAACGGCGCTTGCACTCGCTGAATGGAAGCCGGGTGGATATCTACCCGCCAGTCTGGACAATGGTCGCTTCCGATGGCGTTCTGGTTCTTCCTGTACCCACCCAGCAACAAAGAACTGCAGGCTCTCTCTCTCACTCTCTCTTTCTCTCCCCCCCCCCTCCCCCGTCCCCCACCCACCCTGCTTCTGTGTGCGGAGAGAGAAAATGAGAGGTGTTCAAACGATCGAAAAGAGCCTTTTAACTGTCCTTTACTAATATTGAGGAAAAAAAGGATTTATCCCCTGTGTGTGTGTGTGTGTGTGTGTGTGTGTTGTGTGTGGGGGGGGGGGGGTAGGGGAAGCAGTGAGGAACATGAACAGAGTTGAAGTGTGTGTGTGTGTGTGTGTGTGTGTGTGTGTGTGTGTGTGTGTGTGTGTTGATAATATGAAACTGGAACATAACTGTAACTGCTGAACAAATAAGCCGCGGTGTGGACACACAAGTGAAGGTCAACAATTCCTCCGTTATTAATGCAGTCACTTAGCAAAGATTGGTGTCATTTTTCTTTGCATGCGTCTCTTTTTTCACAAAGCGTTTCTGACATCGTTACACTCTCATAAAAGATTTAGGTCTGTCCTTTCCTCGTATCCTTTCATGCACGTTTGTATGTGCTTGATTTGTGTGTGTGTGTGCGTGTGTGTGTGTGTGGTGTGTGTATGTGTGTGTGTGTGTGTGTGTGTGTGTGTGTGTGTGTGTGTGCGTGCGTGCGTGCGTGCGTGCGTGTGTGTGTGTGTGTGTGTGTGTGTGTGTGTGTGTGTGTGTGTGTGTGTGTGTGTGAGAGAGAGACAGAGACAGAGAGACTTGCGAGACGTTTATGTTTATGTCTGAAGTGTTTTACGGAGTGTCGAAGGGAAACCAAATCGTTTTGGCTCCGTACACTTTTGGTGTATCTTGTAAACCATTTAGCTAACAACAACCGAAAAAAAGGAAAAAATACACCAAACCACTCACTACTCCCCCAAACCAAGAAATACTCCAAATCATAATAGCATCTGATGAACTCCTGGTGAATTTGGTAGTCGTGTGCTTCAAGAGGTGTGTCGTCACTGTGTGTGTTGAAGGTGTGGTTCAAGAGGTGTGTCACTTTGTGTGTTGAAGGTGTGGTTCAAGAGGTGTGTCGCTGTGTGTGTGTGTTGAAGGGTGGTTCAAGAGGTGTGTCGCTGTGTGTGTTGAAGGTGTGGTTCAAGAGGTGTGTCACTTTGTGTGTTGAAGGTGTGGTTCAGCAGGTGTGTCACTGTGTGTGTTGAAGGTGTGGTTCAAGAGGTGTGTCGCTGTGTGTGTTGAAGGGGTGGTTCAAGAGGTGTGTCACTTTGTGTGTTGAAGGTGTGGTTCAGCAGGTGTGTCACTGTGTGTGTTGAAGGTGTGGTTCAGCAGGTGTGTCACTGTGTGTGTTGCAGGTGTGCTTCGGGAGATGTGTCACTGTGTGTGTTGCAGGTGTGGTTCAGCAGGTGTGTCACTGTATGTGTTGCGGGTGTGTTCAACAGGTGTTTCACTGTGTGTGTGTTCCAGGTGTGGTTCAACAGGTGTGTCACTGTGTGTTGCAGGTGTGCTTCTGGAGGTGTGTCACTGTATGTGTGTTCCAGGTGTAGTTCAACAGGTGTGTCACTGTGTGTGTTGACGGTGTGGTTCAAGAGGTGTGTCACTGTGTGTGTGTTCCAGGGGTGGTTCAGCAGGTGTGTCACTGTATGTGTGTTCCAGGTGTGGTTCAGCAGGTGTGTCACTGTATGTGTTCCAGGTGTGGTTCAGCAGGTGTGTCACTGTATGTGTGTTCCCGGTGTGGTTCAGCAGGTGTGTCACTGTGTGTGTGTTCCAGGTGTGGTTCAGCAGGTGTGTCACTGTGTGTGTGTTCCAGGTGTGGTTCAGCAGGTGTGTCACTGTATGTGTGTTCCAGGTGTGGTTCAAGAACCGGCGAGCCAAATGCCGCCAGCAGCAGAAAGCCCAGGACCAGAAGAAGCAGCAGGGCGGGGCGGGAGGGGCGCCCACCTCCGCCTCGTCCACCCCCACCACCAACAACAGCAGCGCCGTGGCCGGCGGGGGCGGCGCCGGGGGCAACCCAGGCTCCAACAGCGCGGGCAGCACGGGCAGCAGCAGCAGCCCCCAGTCCAGCAGCGGGGGCGGAGGGGCGGGCAGCCCCAAGACCATCAAGGTTAGCAAGTCGCCCCCACCCCTGGCCCCCACGGCCCCGTCCCCGCAGCAGGGCGCCCACGCCGCCTACAAGCCCCCGGCCATGGCGCCCTCCCCGCCCAACAGCGTCAGCGCCGGGCTGACTGTGGGCGCCTCGGCGGGCTCCATCTGGAACCCGCTGGGCAACTCCCCCGGGGCCGACATGCTGGGCAACGGCTCCTGCATGCAGCGCAGCGGGGCCTACACCCACATGCCCGTGGCCAGCTACGGGGGCAGCCAGCCCGCCACCGCCTACTCGCCGGCGGCGCAGAGCGGCTACAACCACCACAGCTACTACGGCAACATGGCGGACTACATGTCGCCCATGCCGCTGTCCAACAACCCGCACTCCCTGGCCGCCCAGGGCTACCACAGCCACAACGCCATGGCGCTGGGCAACGGGCAGCTGACCCAGATGACCTCGCACTACGGCGCTCTCCCGGCCAACGGTAACGGCCTGGGCATGCGGCCCGCCGCCAACGGCGACTGTCTGGAGTACGGCAGCCCCAGCAAGGACGGCAACGGCTGGCCCCGAGGTTCCAGAGTCTGTGAAGACTCTCCTCTCCTCCCCCCCCCCTCCCCTTCCCTCCCCCCGCACCCCACACACACTGCCATGGCACTGTCTCGGACAATAGCAGCTCCTCTGGTCTCCAGGCTGGACCCCTATTTTGTCTCAGCTCGTACCGGCGCCTGAGACTTTGGTCAGACGGTGGACGGGGTTTACAGGGTGGGTGGCTTACACGGTCCGGCCAGTCCTTTGGTCTCTGACGTACCCACTCTTTCCTTCAAGGAGCAGTTCAGTGACGAGAATTTGTTTGATGTTGATGTTGTTGACGATATTCCTGAAAATCACATTGAAGAAGAAGAACAAAGAAGGCAGACACACAAACACAACAGTTCACTGGTTTATCCTGCCACAGGATAACAAAGACTTGACCGACTACCCATCATTTGCGCCGAGGACCAACGCGTCAAAATGTTGGGGACAGTTCAGTACATACACATGTTAAGGTCGAAGACTCTTGGTGTTGAGGACTTTCGAATTGTATGTTATGAACTTCACTAATTTTCCACCAGGTTCTATGATTTGTAGTGCAAAGAAAATAATGGTTTCAAATTTCCTTTGAGAGAGAGAGAGAGAGAGAGAGAGAGAGAGAGGGAGAGAAAGAGAGAGAGGGAGAAAATGTATGGAGGGGCAAGAATGAAGGGTAAGGGTGGGGTGGAAAGAGAAATCCATGGAGATGAACGTGGAGGAACCGATCCTGAACACTGGAAGACACCTTCCAGACAAACCGACGTTAACGAAGTCTGACCAGCCGTTGAGAAACATGAATGCCGACTTGGAACTCCTGTGCAGCGTTGTGGTATGGTTGGTATATGATTGTGTTTTCTGTTGTATTTATTTCACTGACGCTCCATGGGACCTGCGCTGTCAGGGTTTCATGCTGGAAACGAGACATCCCTCCAGCGAGGAACACGTGACCGTTTCTCAGGCCTTTCCTGTCGAGTCGTCGTTCATTCTCATAACTTTTTTTTTCTTTCTTTTTGGTTGTTTTGTAAACAGAGACACCCCGTCATGCTGTACAGTATATCTCACGTGTATCCTGTGTATGACACGTCTCCAGGAACTATTGTCTCACCAAAAACAATGTAAACGAACATGAGCCAGTGACAAGGTCTGAGCCAAGATCCGTCTTTGTGTTGTGCACCGCCACACATTTCACGTCGTTGACGTAACCTCTAAAGACCCGATCGGAACGCCCAACATCACGGAGAGATCGGGAGTGCCCAGAACACGGGGGCGTTGTTATCCGACCGATTCCCTGAAGGGCAAGGCAGTCTTGTATGGACCGGACAGACACCGCCCCCCCTCCCCCCTTCCCCTCTCCCGGTGGTGAGGTAGGAGCCGTCTGCCAACTCCCAGACGACTGCACAATCACCATCACCCCCCACCCCCCTTCCCCCCGACGTATTCTGCAAATGGTGAACTCCCGAGAGACCGAGGCATATCGAAGTCGACTGAAAAGACACTGTCTCTGCCGCCCGTCTTCGTCTGTCTCGTTAAAGAACAAGTCGTATCGACCACTCTAAGCGCCGTCTGAACTGCAGTCACCGCTACACACATACTATAAAGCTTTACATTCCAGATGGTGACTGCTCGAAAGAAATAGAAGGGAAAAAAACCACACACACACAGAAGATACGTCTGACACTTAAGCAATGAGCGACCGAGGAAGTCGTCAAAGACGATATGGAAGTCACCGTGGTGGAGGTAGCTTCCCTTCGCTTTGGTCTCAGACTCGCTGTCACCTCCTGCACGCTGTCTGGCCGACTCGTTGTCCAGGGCGCAGGGCTCTCTCCTGTGGTTCAGACCAGAGCCTGGCCGGCAGTAGTATGCGCGTGGTTTGACAGGTCTGAAAGTGCAGGCAGTCTGGCAGCGTCTCTGGGTGACGGCTGACCTGAAGTCTCTTTGCCCCTGGGAGAGTGCTGTCACAGAATGGCGGCTCTGGACCCGGGCGGAAAGCCTTGGTGTCTGAACGGTATTTCTGTATGCTGTACTCGGTCTGCTCGCAGTCGCACCCCTCCCCCATCCCCCCCCCCCCCTCCCTCAGCAGTTCTGGTTCTGTTCTGATCGGCAGAATTTGTAGTAATAAGTAAAACAAACTAACCCGTCAGTAATGATGAAATAAGACATTTGCTATTGCTTTTCATGAATGTCGCGTTCACATGTTTCTTTCTCTAGATTTATCACACAAGTCATTTAAGTTTCTAGCAACTAAACAAAAATAATGAATCGGAAATGAAATCAGGTAGGGAACAGTAAACAAGTGGGGTATGTTTTGCTCCCATAAGGAAACCTAACACAGAGTAACTTTGATTCAAGACTGGCACAGCCTTTTAAACTTGAATAAAGTCAGACAAAATACATAGACGAACAATCTAATAGTGGTGGAAAAACAAGCGCAGGCCAACAACTGATCTGTCTGGCAAAGATTTGGACTTGAGGGGAGGGAGAGGGGAGTTTGAAGATGGAGAAACTGGGAAAATGAAATATAAAAAAAAATTTAAAAAAAAAGAATGTTACAGATATGAAAACTCTTCACTAGCTGCATAAGGGAACCATCGCAATCCCTTTTGAAGGCAGATATATTTGTATTGCCTGCTCCGAGGCCTTTCGCCCGCTGGATCGGGACTCATCAGGGAGACACGGCTGGTTGTGTCTGCGCTCCCGGCGTCAAATAGAGACACACCACAGTCCATAATACTGTGGTGTTCTCACCACCATGGGTGGAAAAAAGAATCCAATAGCACCCCCAGAGCAGCCAGCGAAGAGTAGTAAATGCAACCAAACGAAAGTGTGGGGAGGAAAAAAAGTTGTTGTAAAACTAAAGACATTATGCAAATAATATAAAATGTAGGGGACAGTCTTTGAGCCTACGCCTGAGGATCCACCCAAAGATGCAAGGGAGATCAAAAGACAAACACACAGACGGACAGAAACAAATACAAATAACCTCAATTTAATCAAAGCAAAATCGGAAATGAAATGAGGTAGGGAACAGTAAACGATAAACAGTAAACAAGTGGGGTATGTTTTGCTCCCATAAGGAAACCTAACACAGAGTAACTTTGATTCAAGACTGGCACAGCCTTTTAAACTTGAATAAAGTCAGACAAAATACATAGACGAACAATCTAATAGTGGGGGAAAACAAGCGCAGGCCAACAACTGAACTGTCTGGCAAAGATTTGGACTTGAGGGGAGGGGAGAGGAGAGTTTTCATATCTGTAACATTTTTTTTTTTTTAATTTCATTTTCCCAGTTTCTCCATCTTCAAACTCCCCTCTCCTCTCCCTCAAGTCCAAATCTTTGCCAGACAGTTCAGTTGTTGGCCTGCGCTTGTTTTTCTCCCACTATTAGATTGTTCGTCTATGTATTTTGTCTGACTTTATTCAAGTTTAAAAGGCTGTGCCAGTCTTGAATCAAAGTTACTCTGTGTTAGGTTTCCTTATGGGAGCAAAACATACCCCACTTGTTTACTGTTTATCGTTTACTGTTCCTACCTCATTTCATTTCCGATTTTGCTTTGATTAAATTGAGGTTATTTGTATTTGTTTCTGTCCGTCTGTGTGTTTGTCTTTTGATCTCCCTTGCATCTTTGGGTGGATCCTCAGGCGTAGGCTCAAAGACTGTCCCCTACATTTTATATTATTTGCATAATGTCTTTAGTTTTACAACTTTTTTTCCTCCCCACACTTTCGTTTGGTTGCATTTACTACTCTTCGCTGGCTGCTCTGGGGGTGCTATTGGATTCTTTTTTCCACCCATGGTGGTGAGAACACCACAGTATTATGGACTGTGGTGTGTCTCTATTTGACGCCGGGAGCGCAGACACAACCAGCCGTGTCTCCCTGATGAGTCCCGATCCAGCGGGCGAAAGGCCTCGGAGCAGGCAATACAAATATATCTGCCTTCAAAAGGGATTGCGATGGTTCCCTTATGCAGCTAGTGAAGAGTTTTCATATCTGTAACATTTTTATTTTTATTTTTTTTTTTTTTTTTAATTTCATTTTCCCAGTTTCTTCATCTTCAAACTCCCCTCTCCTCTCCCCTCCCCTCAAGTCCAAATCTTTGCCAGACAGTTCAGTTGTTGGCCTGCGCTTGTTTTTCCCCCCACTATTAGATTGTTCGTCTATGTATTTTGTCTGACTTTATTCAAGTTTAAAAGGCTGTGACAGTCTTGAATCAAAGTTACTCTGTGTTAGGTTTCCTTATGGGAGCAAAACATACCCCACTTGTTTACTGTTTAAAAATAATGAATAAAAAAAAAAAAGAATTGAATATCACTGGCAGTTAAACAAGAACGACCAGGAAACATCAGGATATATAGCGAAGGCAGGAGAAAGAAACGGCAGTATTCAGAATGAACAGATGACTTTTGTTCCGTCGTCCCAAGTTTACCAGCGTCCAACAGAGCCACGTGAGCAGCCGTCTGTGCTTTGTGCTATTGCAGGCGGTGGGGGACTTTGTGGGTAATAGCTGGTACTGGAATCATGTCGAATGACCATAGCGATTTCCGTTCCAGCTTTTCGCAGCAATTGGCTGGTCCATATCACGTGATGAAACGTCACGGTTGTCGTCGGATTGAAAATTCAATGTTCCTTTACGTGTAGTCATCAACATCGAACAGACTCGTGTGGGTTTTTCTGTGTTGTTTTGGTTTTTATTTCTTCCTGTGACGAGCCATTACATTTGTTCTTTAAAGATATCGACTAAGTATGTCGTACACATCAAAAGGGACGTATAAGTTCTGTGAAAAAAAGTATTGTGGGCATGTGTTCAAGGCACCCCGGAGCCTCTCTCTCTCTCTCTCTCTCTCTCTCTCTCGAGCGCGCGCGCGCGTGTGCTTGCACGCGCTCCTCCTTTACCACCTTTTCCATTTCCCTTCTCCATCACTCCGAGTTGTGTGGTAGAGTACACGCGGCGTGTACTGCATGTAAGCACATGGATGCAGCCGCTTGTAGACCGTCATACCAGCAGCAGAGCTTGCAGTCTGTGTTTGTGACCATGCTGTTGGGGACACGGCAAGGTCTGGGTTTTCTTTTCTTTTCTTCTCTTCTCTTCTCGGATCACGTGGGAAGTGTGACATGTCAAACGCGTCGGCATGCGTTTTCTGTTTGTATGTTGGTTTAATTTTCGATAAGATAGGGAGCGAGATTCCCTTTGTAAAACGTTGGTCCGTGTCGCGAGTGGCGCGGGCTGCTGCATAGAATGCGTATTTATGGGTTGTAATAAAGTAAAGAAGTAGACTACCCCTAGCCCCCACCCCACTCCACCCCCGCCCCCGCCCCCGCCCTCCTTTTGCTGTCCTCCCTTCCGACCATTTCTTGTTGGTAATCGGCGGGTTGGTATTGATTATCACTGTTTGTTTTTTTCTTTTGTATTGAGTATTTTGATTTTTTATTTATTAATGGCGAGGAGCTCCGACCGCTGTTTCGCTTTCCTGTTCCGTTTTGAAGTTCGTTTCTTTCGTTCTGTTCTAAGGCGTAGAGTTTTGTCGTTGTGTGCTTTCCTGTTCCGTGTTGAAGTTCGTTTCTTTCGTTCTGTTCTAAGGCGTAGAGTTTTGTCGTTGTGTGCTTTCCTGTTCCGTGTTGAAGTTCGTTTCTTTCGTTCTGTTCTAAGGCGTAGAGTTTTGTCGTTGTGTGCTTTCCTGTTCCGTTTTGAAGTTCGTTTCTTTCGTTCTGTTCTAAGGCGTAGAGTTTTGTCGTTGTGTGCTTTCCTGTTCCGTGTTGAAGTTCGTTTCTTTCGTTCTGTTCTAAGGCGTAGAGTTTTTGTCGTTGTGTGCTTTTCTGTTCCGTGTTGAAGTTCGTTTCTTTCGTTCTGTTCTAAGGCGTAGAGTTTTGTCGTTGTGTGCTTTTCTGTTTGTTTTGTTGTTGTTTTCTTTTTCTTTTTCTTTTTGGTTTCTCGCACCTTTCTCGCTCTTTTTTGTGTTTGTTTCTTTTCTTTGATAACCATGAAAGATCGGATTGATTGATTTAATCTTGTTTGTCGCGTATATTGTGTTTCTGTCCATATGTCCGTAAATATTAAAAGTGGCTTTAAAGTACTTTCCGTTTTCTTCTTCAGCTGTGATTGCTATTTAGCAGGTTGGTAGTTTAATCTGAGTTTTGTTTATGCGTTGATTCTTTAATCATTAAAAATGTGCTTTAACCCAGCACAGGCGAATGAGAGATTGAGTGTTTGTATAATTTCCACGGTTTTGTTTAGTTTCTTTTTACTTTTGTTTGTGGTGTGTGTGTGTGGTGTGTGTTGGGGAGTGAATGGTTTGTTTACATGTATGTCTTTGCTTTGATTGTTAACTTATCTTCAAAAATCTAAACGACGAAATATTGAAAATTACATAAAACACTGTGAACGAAGATAACTGTCAAATTTAGATTTGGGTGGTTAATTTAAAACCAACCAACCAACCAACCAACAAACAATGACAACGATGACGAAGCAGGCCATTAAAATGCTGTCGCGGGTGTGTACGGATCTTAATCACCCAAGTAAATTAGCTTCATAGATTTTTTTCGACACACACTAGAGACGAGGAAATGTTCGCTCGCAATTCCGTTGCCGTCTCCAGAAGTTAAAAGTAGATTATCTGTAGGACGTAAACTTTTTATTATTATTATTATTATTATTATTATTATTATTAATATTATTATACTTCATCACTGTTATTGCTATTATTTTTTACATCTTATGATGATGATTGTTATGTTTGATGTGTTTATGATTCAAGCCTCAGGACATAATCCCTGTACTTCTAGTCGTGCTTACTGTGCCGTTTTTGTGCGCGAACTCATTTTCCTGCAAATAACCAAAGAGAGCTAAGCGTTCTTGGTATTCTTCATGGCCAAGAACAGTAGACATTTGGGGAGTGAGTATGTTACTCGAAAACCGAAAAATAGTCGTTCATTGACAATACTTGCATTACAATCTCTTGAAAACAAGGGACACAGATGATGGAGGCAGAGAGACAATTGTCCTACATAGATGAATAGATGGGTAGATAGATTGGAGATAGAGAACGAATGCAACTGAACGGATTTTAAAAGAAATACTTGCTGCCGGAATTCTACGAGAATCGTGTGACTGCAGCTTTAGATCTTGCAATGCCTGAACTGTGGAGCTGTGAAATGATTATAAACAGGCAGTGAGAGATGA
>CM031605.1:42187449-42199949 GCA_018398815.1 Conus ventricosus
TGTGCCTGAACGCATATAAAATCAAATGTCGCTTGATTGTTAAACGAAGAGTAAACATACCGAATAAAACAACTGCCCTTTATACAATATTGAACAAAGAAAAAGCAACTGACACAAGAAATCTGAAATATCAATTAAAAGATCATTATTATTATCATTATCATAATTATTTGTCTTTATTAATTATTATCTTTATAATCATCATCATTGTTTCTAAGAACAATCCTCTAGTGTTGCTTCTGAAAGCGTGGGAAACTTTCTGTTGTATGTATGTGCGCACGCGCGCGCGGCGTGGTGTGTGTAGGGTGTGTGTGTGTGTGTATGTGTGTGTGTGTGTGCAAGTTCAGCTACACCCAGGGTCATGCTCTTTCCTGTTCGCTGCTTATCAACCGATCCTTTTGCAAATTTGATTGGGTCAGTCCAGTTCAGAGGAGTTTCAACCACTCCTCCCTCTCCACCTTAGCCTCAAGCCCCCCCCCCCCCCCCCCCTCCCCTTCCCTTTCTTCCCCGCCTCCTCCACAACCCCTCACATTATCATACCTTCTTTCCCACTTCGATCTTTCTCCACTCGCACAAGAGTGAACATTCCAACATTTCCGCCTACCAATCAGTGAACATCCAAGCTTTTCACCTACCAATCAGTGAACATTCCAACCTTTCCGCCTACCAATCAGTGAACATTCCAAGCTTTTCACCTACCAATCGGTGAAACATGCCACGCTTTTCACCCACCAATCGGTGAAACATGCCACGCTATTCACCTACCAATCGGTTGAAACATTCCAAGCTTTTTCACCTACCAATCAGTGAACATTCAGCTTTTCACCTACCAATCGGTAAAACATTCCAAGCTTTTCACCCACCAAATCGGTGAAACATGCCACGCTATTCACCTACCAATCGGTGAAACATTCCAAGCTTTTTTCACCTACCAATCAGTGAACATTCCAAGCTTTTCACCTACCAATCGGTGAAGCATGCTACGCTTTTCACCCACCAATCGGTGAAACATGCCACGCTATTCACCTACGAATCGGTGAAACATTCTAAGCTTTTCACCTACCAATCGGTGAACATTCCAAGCTTTTCACCTACCAATCGGTGAAGCATGCTACGCTTTTCACCTACCAATCAGTGAACATTCCAAGCTTTTCATCTACCAATCGGTGAAGCATGCTACGCTTTTCACCTACCAATCAGTGAACATTCCAAGCTTTTCATCTACCAATCGGTAAAGCATGCCACGTTTTTCACCTACCAATCAGTGAAACATTCCAAGCTTTTCACCTACCAATCGGTGAAACATGCCACGCTATTCACCTACGAATCGGTGAAACATTCCAAGCTTTTCACCTACCAATCAGTGAAACATTCCAAGCTTTTCACCTTAACAATCAGTGAACATTCCAAGCTTTTCACCTACCAATCAGTGAAACATTCCAAGCTTTTCACCTTACAATCAGTGAAACATTCCAAGCTTTTCACCTTAACAATCAGTGAACATTCCAAGCTTTTCACCTACCAATCGGTGAAACATTCCAAGCTTTTCACCTTAACAATCAGTGAACATTCCAAGCTTTTCACCTACCAGTCAGTGAAACATTCCAAGCTTTTCACCTTGACAATCAGTGAAACATTCCAAGCTTTTCACCTTAACAATCAGTGAACATTCCAAGCTTTTCACCTACCAATCGGTGAAAACATTCCAAGCTTTTCACCTTAACAATCAGTGAACATTCCAAGCTTTTCACCTACCAGTCAGTGAAACATTCCAAGCTTTTCACCTTGACAATCAGTGAAACATTCCAAGCTTTTCACCTTAACAATCAGTGAACATTCCAAGCTTTTCACCTACCAATCGGTGAAACATTCCAAGCTTTTCACCTTAACAATCAGTGAACATTCCAAGCTTTTCACCTACCAGTCAGTGAAACATTTCAAGCTTTTCACCTACCAGTCAGTGAAAATTCCAAGCTTTTCACCTACCAGTCAGTGAAACATTCCAAGCTTTTCACCTACCAGTCAGTGAAACATTCCAAGCTTTTCACCTACCAGTCAGTGAAACATTCCAAGCTTTTCACCTACCAGTCAGTGAAATATTCCAAGCTTTTCACCTACCAATCAGTGAAACACGCCACGGTTTTCACCTACCAATCAGTGAACATTCAAAACTTTTCACCAACCAATCAGTGAACATTCAAAACTTTTCACAAACCAGAATATCTTACTATTTCTGGTGGGGTAGGAGGCGGTGGGGGGAGAGGGGTTATAGTGGCCTGAACATCATTAGAAAGGATTTCCGTTCTAAACTCTGGCCTGTCTTGTCCGTGTCGGAAATGAAGTAGATTTTCATCGGAAAGAAGCTGAACTAGACATCAGATAGTGTAAACCTCGCCATCGCTTTTCTGTTCATCGGTCGGCGAAAACCTCGTCTTTGTTTGTTAGTTTTTGTCTCTTTTATTTTTAAATATTAATAGGTATGTTAATCCACGTGATGCGCCGGCCTGTAAACGTCACTGTGATTGGTAGACATTCAGCTGTTGCCACCGCCCTCTTCCTCCTCGTCTTCTTTTTATTCTTTTATTATTTTTTTTTAATTTTTTAATAGCATCCTTCACTATGACGTGAGACTAGATGTCAGTGTTGGTGAAACGTATGATCACCTGCTAACAAAGTCCCCCACCCCCATCCCCTTCCTCCTCGCCTTCTGTCTCTCTCCCCCCCCCCCCCCCCCCCCTTTTTCCCCCTCCCTCCCACCTTCCCCTATCCTCCACGAGCTTCCCATTGCTCTTGTCTCTAGTGTTTCTCCTTTCCTTCTTATGTTTTGACTGAATGGAAAGTTCTGCTTGCTGGCACTGTTATATATGAATTAGAATCAGTGTGAAGAAACAGGCCGGCATGGTTTGACTGAATGGAAAGTTCTGCTTGCTGGCACTGTTATATATGAATTAGAATCAGTGTGAAGAAACAGGCCGGCAGGGTTTGACTGAATGGAAAGTTCTGCTTGCTGGCACTGTTATATATGAATTAGAATCAGTGTGAAGAAACAGGCCGGCATGGTTTGACTGAATGGAAAGTTCTGCTTGCTGGCACTGTATATATGAATTAGAATCAGTGTGAAGAAACAGGCCGGCATGGTTTGACTGAATGGAAAGTTCTGCTTGCTGGCACTGTTATATATGAATTAGAATCAGTGTGAAGAAACATGCCGGCATGGTTTGACTGAATGGAAAGTTCTGCTTGCTGGCACTGTTATATATGAATTAGAATCAGTGTGAAGAAACATGCCGGCATGGTTTGACTGAATGGAAAGTTCTGCTTGCTGGCACTGTTATATATGAATTAGAATCAGTATGAAGAAACATGCCGGCATGGTTTGACTGAATGGAAAGTTCTGCTTGCTGGCACTGTTATATATGAATTAGAATCAGTGTGAAGAAACAGGCCGGCATGGTTTGACTGAATGGAAAGTTCTGCTTGCTGGCACTGTTATAATTTATATGAATTAGAATCAGTATGAAGAAACATGCCGCATGGTTTGACTGAATGGAAAGTTCTGCTTGCTGGCACTGTTATATATGAATTAGAATCAGTGTGAAGAAACAGCCGGCATGGTTTGACTGAATGGAAAGTTCTGCTTGCTGGCACTGTTATATATGAATTAGAATCAGTGTGAAGAAACAGGCCGGCATGGTTTGACTGAATGGAAAGTTCTGCTTGCTGGCACTGTTATATATGAATTAGAATCAGTGTGAAGAAACAGGCCGGCATGGTTTGACTGAATGGAAGTTCTGCTTGCTGGCACTGTTATATATGAATTAGAATCAGTGTGAAGAAACAGGCCGGCATGGTTTGACTGAATGGAAAGTTCTGCTTGCTGGCACTGTTATATATGAATTAGAATCAGTGTGAAGAAACAGGCCGGCATGGTTTGACTGAATGGAAGTTCTGCTTGCTGGCACTGTTATATATGAATTAGAATCAGTGTGAAGAAACAGCCGCATGGTTTGACTGAATGGAAAGTTCTGCTTGCTGGCACTGTTATATATGAATTAGAATCAGTGTGAAGAAACAGGCCGCATGGTTTGACTGAATGTAAAGTTCTGCTTGCTGGCACTGTTATATATGAATTAGAATCAGTGTGAAGAAACAGGCCGGTGTCGTATATAATACTGTCGCTCATAAAATCGTGTCGCAGCGACAGTATTTTCCGGGAAATACTGCATTTTATGGACAGCTACAATATTCTATGGGACATTTTTCGTGAAAAGTTGTCGCGCGACATTTTTTTCCAGCAATTATTGTCGCTGCAACAATATTTCACGTGAAATGCTATCGCTGCGATACAATTCCACGGCGACAGTATTATATACGACACCGGCATGGTGTGATCGGGTCATCTCCATGAACACGGATTTTGAAGATGGTTTCAAAGTGAGGGGACTGCAGGCGGAAACGGAAACAAACTTTACAGAAAAATTAATATGCCATGAAAAGATGAGTGAGTGTTCGTTTTTTGTATTTGTTTTTTGTTTTCATTGTTTGAATGTTGATTGTCTTTGCCTGAAGAAGACCAAAGAGGTCGAAACGCGCCGAGTTTGTCTTATAATTTGTTTGTTTCTTTTGTTCGGCGGCATAGTCATTTTTCTTTTAAAGCGGATTTTAAAGCCAGCTGAATTCAATTGTTAGAACTTTAAAATGTTTTGAAACGTAAAGAATAATAAATGATTATAATAATTTTCATTGTTATAAATGTTATTGTTACCATCATGCTGGATATAAGCTGTCCGCCGATTTCAATCTCTGTGCTTTTCGTACGATCATGATTACTATTGTACAGGACGGGGAGAGTGGGGGTATAGCTTTCGAATGGTCTCTTTCAGTATTGTCCTGTTCATCATCATCTGTATCATCATTATTGTTCGTTACCAATTATCACAGAAAGCCTGGATTGATGTGTGTGTTGGAGTATTCACGAAAACGGTGACTCGTTTTTGTTGCATGCCTTGTGTGAGCTTAGCAGTTGACTGTAATTACTTCCCTTCATTTTGACTTTGGAATTTCACGTTGTCCGTCACATTGAAACTCGCCGCCCTTCCGTGAACCCTATCCCCGTCTCCCTCCCCTTTCTCCCTACCCCACCCACCCCAAATCATCAGTGAAATGTGAGATTGCATCATTGGGCGCCTGTTTGTTTATGTATGTGTGGTTAAAAAAAAAATGTTTTTGCTATGTTATGTTTCACATTGCGTTATTCGATTACTGATGTATACGATTTTTTTTCCTTGGACGAATAAAAATTGTGATTAAAACCCGTCTTGGCGTGAACATACTTGGTTGTGTGTGTGTGTGTGTGTGTGGTGTGTGTGTGTGTGTGTCTGTCTGTCATATCACGCGCACATAACCCACATGTACACGCATGCATGCACGCACACTCACTACACATGCATGCACGCACGCACGCGCGCGCACATAGAGCTAGGAGTGCACGTAGTTTCTCACTGCAGCATTTAGCCCGAACACCATCCCCTGTCCTCACTGCGATAGGTCCTTCCGGGCGCAGATCGGCCTGACCAGCTATCTATGCACTCACCCCCGATCCCAGGATGACTAGATGGTCTTCGTCGTCTCGACGGACAAACAATACACAACAACAGTCCGACGTGCACACACATTGCTCCTGCCTTTGATTCTGTGCATTGATCTGATGAAGTGAACAGCTCTCCACACCATGGCACCAACAGACACAATGCACGTGCCCTGACTTTGATTCTGTGCATTGATCTGATGAAGTGAACAGCTCTCCACACCATGGCACCAACAGACACAATGCAAGTGCCCTGACTTTGATTCTGTGCATTGATCTGATGAAGTGAACAGCTCTCCACACCATGACACCAACGGACACAATGCAATGGATCTATGAAGATACAACCGGAAGAAGGGGGCATAAAAGTCCGGTTTTGTTAGGTACCGGTCATTCGAAACTTCAAAGAATCGGACGCGGGTGTGAGCGCACGTTCGCGCGGCCACACACATCTATATATATAGAGAGAGAGAACACACACACACTCGTGTGTGGTATATATATATATATATACACACACAATAAACTAATAATTTCCAAGGATAAGTAACCGAGTACCGTTCAAAGAACTTACAGAGCAGCTTGGTGTTGCGCTGACTGCAAGAAATATTGAATTATAAACAAAGCTTGCTCTTATATCTTAGATTGAAGAAATAGGGGGAGATATGCATTCATATGCAGTGATAGATAATTCTATCTCGCTAACACTACGTGCTTGAGTGGGTGAATCGGGAATAATAAATGCTTCTCAAAATGAGCCTTTAACAAATTTATAGTCTCCAAGTGGGAGACAATTTCCAATGGAGAGAAACTCATTAACATGTAACCCTGATCCGATATCGATATTTCGAAACCTAATTGTTTCTCCTCAGTGACCGCGGAAAGTAGTAACGTAACTGCTCTGCCTTTTCGGTTTTAAGAAGAATGCTATCCCAGAAAAGGCTGGTGTGCAATACCGTAGTATGTTTGTTGAGTTTTCAAAAAGCCAACCAAAGGTGCCACCTAAGAAGCAAAAGAAAATCATGAAAGAGCAAAACAAGCTACATTTTCTTGAGAAAAGTAGAAAATATAAAAAAATATCCTCTTAAAGACACAAGTGCTGAGGGCCAGTTCTTGGAATGAATCCGCAAGGGACTAAATTACAATAAACTAATAAATTCCATATATATATATATATATATATATATATATATATATATATATATATATATATATATATATATATATATATATATGTGTGTGTGTGTGTGTGTGTGTGTGTGTGTGTGTGTGTGTGAAAAGAGAAAGAGAACAAACTGATATTACGAACAAAAGACGATGTTTAAAGACCATGTTTAAATGCCCTTGTCTCTGATTCAGTTTCCTAGCATTTGAAGTCCTCTTCATCGTCAAAAAGAAACAAGATAAATGGTGACTCAGTACGTAAGAGTTAGATACGCTATTTTTGTTATTTGTTTGGACTCACATGTGGAAACAAGCGAGTCTATGTAGAACTGATCAGACTGTTTCGGCCGTCCGCCATTGTGTTCATTTAGTGCGTGCGTGTGCATGTGTATGTGTCCGTGGGAAAGTCTAACGCCATCTAAAAAAGAAAATAGCGCAGTAAGATTTGGCACAATAATTTTTTTAAAAATAGCATGATAAAATTTGGCACAAATATCTTTTCCGCCATTCTGCTGGTGAAGATGTCACCAAATGGCAATGGCCCTAAAAGCGCCATCAACGTTTGTCTCAGTATGACAACACTGTCTTAGATGTCACCAAATGGCAATGGTCCTAAAAGCTGCCATCAACGTTTGTGTCAGTATGACGGGTGCACCCCGATAGATCCCCGCACCGATAGATCCCTAACCCGAACCCTAACCCTATCCCTTTGCGGGGATCTACCGATGCGGGGATCTATCGGTGCGGGGATCTATCGGTTCGGTGCAGGGATCTATCGGTGCGGGGATCTATCGGGATGACCCCATAAAAAGTTGGGTCTCTTCCACGGAAGTTCCGAAGTGGACGCATGAACACACATAAGACGTCTTGCACGTTATATTAAATAAGATGTCATTATGATGTCGGCATTTAGACACGTCAGCATTAAAACGTGAGCTTGCACTCAAGAATACCAAAGGACAGCAGATGGGCGAAAGGGTGGGTGAATCAGGAAGATAGGTGTTAATAGATGATGTGCAGAAATCTGCAAGGGAAACAATCTGTGTTGGAGTTCGCGCTCGACGAGAGTGACCCCGCCGGCTTCATGGGACAGATGCTGCTGCTGGGCACGGCTAAAGCCATGTTTCACCATCAGTCAGGGTAACAGTTCAACCAGAGAGGGAAAATGCTAAAACATTGGTGTAAAACTGTAATGCAGACAGTTGATTTCCCGATCGTTACTATGGCGTGAGCTTCAAATAAAATATTTGACTCTCTAGATCTATTTCTTTAACCCATAAATCGGGGAAAAAAAGAGAAACAGACAGGTAGAGACAGACGGACAGACAGACAGACAGACAGAGACATGCTCTGGCAAACTATCTGCCACTTCTTTTTGCAATTAAAAAAGAAAAGACGTTTCTTCTCTCCCAAATTGTTGAATGATTGTTAGTTCAAGGAAAACTCAAACGCTATTTGCACTATGTCTTTCTTTTTCCTTCCTAATATCGCTATGTTAACAACAACAAGAGCAAGGACAACAACAGCAATGAGATAATGATGATGATGTTCAGTATCAGTCATACGAATCCGTCATTCTCTTCCTCTCCTCTCCCGTCCATTAAGCAGCTGTAACACTTTTGTAACATATCGGAGAGATTTTCAGTTTCAGTTTCAGTTTTACTGTGGCCTGGCAGACCTTTCAGGACCTTTTCAGCACCGTCAACACACAGGGTGAAAAAACAAACAAACAAATAGACCTGTCCTGAAAAAATAAACGAGAAAGACAGCTATCTGTCCTATCGACACATTATGAAACGTGGCAGGTAAACTGTTGGCATCCTCTTAGAAAAAAATGGAATAAACTGGGCCACTCTGGAAGCGCCAGGCATTCCTTTTAACTCATTGTCACAATGAAAGAAAATCTGAAATGAGGCAAGGAACAGCAAACAGTCAATAACAAAACAAGGAGGGTAACTCTTTTTCCCATCATGGGAGCCAGCAAACAGTCAATAACAAAACAAGGAGGGTAACTCTTTTTCCCATCA
Source organism: Conus ventricosus (assembly GCA_018398815.1). Classification (NCBI taxonomy): domain Eukaryota; kingdom Metazoa; phylum Mollusca; class Gastropoda; order Neogastropoda; family Conidae; genus Conus; species Conus ventricosus. Next base: position 42,196,228 of record CM031605.1, read on the forward strand.
TGGGAGCCAGCAAACAGTCAATAACAAAACAAGGAGGGTAACTCTTTTTCCCATCATGGGAGCCAGCAAACAGTCAATAACAAAACAAGGAGGGTAACTCTTTTTCCCATCATGGGAGCCAGCAAACAGTCAATAACAAAACAAGGAGGGTAACTCTTTTTCCCATCATGGGAGCCAGCAAACAGTCAATAACAAAACAAGGAGGGTAACTCTTTTTCCCATCATGGGAGCAAGAGTTACCTTACCTGTTTGTTATTCAGCATCGCAAGTTCACACAGAATGAGTTTAGAAAGTAGTGCAGCTTGGAGAAAAAGAAACACATACATCGCAAGTTCACACAGAATGAGTTTAGAAAGTAGTGCAGCTTGGAGAAAAAGAAACACATACATCGCAAGTTCACACAGAATGAGTTTAGAAAGTAGTGCAGCTTGGAGAAAAAGAAACACATACATCGCAAGTTCACACAGAATGAGTTTAGAAAGTAGTGCAGCTTGGAGAAAAAGAAACACATACATCGCAAGTTTACACAGAATGAGTTTAGAAAGTAGTGCAGCTTGGAGAAAAAGAAACACATACATCGCAAGTTTACACAGAATGAGTTTAGAAAGTAGTGCAGCTTGGAGAAAAAGAAACACATACATCGCAAGTTCACACAGAATGAGTTTAGAAAGTAGTGCAGCTTGGAGAAAAAGAAACACATACATCGCAAGTTTACACAGAATGAGTTTAGAAAGTAGTGCAGCTTGGAGAAAAAGAAACACATACATCGCAAGTTTACACAGAATGAGTTTAGAAAGTAGTGCAGCTTGGAGAAAAAGAAACACATACATCGCAAGTTTACACAGAATGAGTTTAGAAAGTAGTGCAGCTTGGAGAAAAAGAAACACATACATCGCAAGTTTACACAGAATGAGTTTAGAAAGTAGTGCAGCTTGGAGAAAAAGAAACACATACATCGCAAGTTTACACAGAATGAGTTTAGAAAGTAGTGCAGCTTGGAGAAAAAGAAACACATACATCGCAAGTTCACACAGAATGAGTTTAGAAAGTAGTGCAGCTTGGAGAAAAAGAAACACATACATCGCAAGTTCACACAGAATGAGTATAGAAAGTAGTGCAGCTTGGAGAAAAAGAAACACATACAAGGGTCAGGTGGGCGTTTAACATAGACACTGAAGAATGGACAGACAAGAGTTCAGTTCGATTCGATTCATGTTACTGATAGCTCGGCCGATCGTGAGCGTCCATATCAAGATTGTCAGCTCATCAAAGCTTTTCCGTGCACAAGTGTATCGTTAAAAAAAAATTGTTATACAGCTTTTAATGCAGGCAACAACAACAAAAATGTGTAAAAAATCTACCATGAAATCTTAGATCAGATGGAAAACATTCAGGAAGCCAAAGTTCACATCAGATGGAACCTCTCTGAAGAAGGATTTCACGGAGTCTGGTGGAAAGGGTGTCTGTCTGACATCAAGAAGTCTTGGTCTTCCATGAGGACATGTCTTATAGAAAGTGGTGTATCACATGCAATGCACCGCGGAGCGTCTTCACCTTATAAAAGACGCAGGCTGCTCTGCAGAATGTGCATAGACTCACTAACATCGCCGCCAGACTAACAGACAAACAAAAAAGACAGAAATAGCTGGCATATTGTGAATCATAAGAAAGGAAACAAAAATCAGAAAGCTTTCTAGAACAAAGACACATACGGAAATGCCAAAAAGACAACAACAACATTAACAGCAGCAACAACAACATCAACGACAATCATGATGATGAATAATAGTAATAGTAACAATGCAACGACAACAACAACTACAAAAATAATGATGATAATAATACAAAGCAACGACAACAACAACTACTACAATGATAATAATGATAATGATAATCATCATCATAATGATAATAAACAACAATAATAAAGATAATGATGAAAGATGACGATGATAAGATGATAATGATGATGACGATGATAATGATGATAATGATGATGACGAGATAAGATGATAATGATGATGAGATGATAATGATGAAATGATGATGAGATGATAATGATGATAATGATGATGACGATGATAATGATGATAATGAATGACGATGATAATGATGATAATGATGATGACGATGATAATGATGATAATGATGATGAATGATAAGATAAAATGAATACGAATAATGATGATAATGATGATGACGATGATAATGATGATAATGATGATGACGATGATAATGATGATAATGATGATGACATGAAATGATAAATATGATATGATAATGATGATAATGATGATGACGATGATAATGATGATAATGATGATGACATGATAATGATGATAAATGATGAATAATGATGATAATGATGATGAGATGATAATGATGATAATGATGATGACGATGATAATGATGATAATGATGATGACGATAGAATAATGATGATAGACGATGATAATGATGATAATGATGATACGATGAATGATTAATGATGATGACGATGATAATGATAATAATGACGATAAGATAATGATGATAGATGATAATGATATGATGATGACGATGATAAAAATGATGAAATATATGAGATGATGACATGAATGATAATGATGAAATGATGATAATGGATGATGATAAGATGATAATGATGATAATGATGATAATGATGATGCAAATGATGATAATGATAGACGATGATAAGTGATATAATGATGATGACGATGATGATATATGAATGATAATGATGATGAATAGATAAGATATAATGATGATAATGATGATGACGATGATAATGATGATAATGAGAATGATATAGATGAATAGATGATGATGATATGATATAATGATGATAATGATATATGAATAATGATAATGACGATGATAATGATGATAATGTGATAATGAGTGATATGAATGATGAAAATGATGATGAATGGATAATGATGATAATGATTGATGACGATGATAATGATGATAATGATGATGACTGATAATGATTAGATGATCGATAATGATGATAGATAGACGATGTATAATGATGATAATGATGATACGATGATATATGATATTGATGATAATGATGATGACGATGATTGATAATGATGATAATGATGATATGAATGACGATAAATAAGATTGGATAATGATGATGACGATGATAATGATGATAAATGATGATGACGATGATAATGATGATAATGATGATGACGATGATAATGAGATAATGATGATGAGTGTAAGATGTAATGATAGAGATGAATGATGATAATGATGATGACGATGATAATGATGATAATGATGATGACGATGATAATGATGAAATGAGATGACGTGATATGATGATAGATGATGACGATGATAATGATGATAATGATGATGACGATGATAAGTGAGTAACTAAACAAAAGAAATAAGTGAATAAATAAATAGATGGGGGGGGGGGGACACCAGTGAACAACAACAACAACAAAAATAATACAAATAGCTAAGTTTGAAAATGGAAAACAAGACAGAGTCCAGAAGAGCGACAGAAAAGAGGAAATGTGTGTGCACGGAACTTCCGGAAAAGCGGAGAGACAACGGACACAAACCGCGCTCCCGACATTCTCCAGGACTGCCAGACATCTGAAGCATCGTTCCAGGACATCATGTCCTCACGGTCGTTTGGCTGCACAGTGTTAGAAACACAAGAAGCGGTCACACGCCCTTACCTGAAAAGCAAAATA